>WOXC01011559.1:0-600000 GCA_011680675.1 Gymnobelideus leadbeateri | reverse complement strand
CTTACAAGGGCTATTTCATCACGCCAGTGTTGAAAGGTCATCTGTGTCTACTGAATAAAAATGAGACTCCTGTGCTTGGCATTCAAGGTCTTCAACAATTAGCCTCTAACCTGCTTTATTTTAACACTACTCTCTTTACACTGGAGTCATACTGAATTACACCTTGTCCCCTGACTATATACAACATTTTCCTGCTGCCACATCTTTATTTATGCCATCCTCTTCACCTAAAAGGTCCTCTCTCTTCCCCATTTCTACTTCTTGATAGTTTGCCCATCCTTCAAAGCCCAATGTGAGTGTGACTTTTATTCTCTTTAGGGACTCATGAAGAGTTAGGAGTAGCATAACAAACAAAGATGGCCTTAGAATCAGGAAAATCTGAGTTCAAATCCTGCCTTTGAAAGTCCCTTAACCTCTCAGTGATCCAGGGAACTTTCTAAGACTTAAGTTGTAGAAAATTTCTGATTCCTATTGGTAGAGGCAATCTCTTCAGATAGAGATTGCTATACTTATGAAATCACAATTTCAGGGCAAAAACAAACAAAAAGATTCTTTACTTTCTAATTTTCATTAATATAATTATCAGTGTACATGTCAACATAATAAATTACGAGCCCCTAGCGGTCAGAGATAGCACCTAACTTATTGTAGTATCTACCTGGATAAGGCCTTACAGAGAAGTATTTACTAATATTTTTCCTGAATACTGAGTGAATTCACATTTTTTCACTGAACCATTAAAATGTCCTGTTTCTTCAGTTGGAAACATAAGCATTCACACCAAAGTTTTAAGTGTAAGACAGAAATATACTTTTAAAAATGTCAAGACCAACCCAATTTAAAGGTGGATATAGTGGAAATTTCAGACTACATACATTTGAGTTGAATTTGAGCAAAAGAACGAGGAAAACAAATTTTGGGGGGATATAGGTGGGTTCAATATCTTGTTTGAGTCCTAGGGAAACATGCAAACCTCACCAATCTAGCCTAATTGAGGTAGGAGTCAGAAGGAATTAGAGAGTAGGCTTTAAAGAAATTGATTTTTAAAGAACTAGGTTTTGAAGTTTCATCATTTTCAGGTATATCCCAGGAATAAAACAGCTGAAACTGAGCTAACAAAGTTTTAGGCCCAAAGGCATCCTGCTTTAATGAGAAGATAAGAATGATTGACATATCAAATAATAACCTAAGTAGTCTTAGCATCTGCTTATTTTGTATTACATTATAATATGAATGGATGGTCCTAAAACATGTAAACACGTTTAAGTAAGCAAACATGCCATCTTGAATCTTAGCTAGCTATTTGTTAGACAAACTGTTTCTTTACACAAAGTAAAAAATAAACCTCAGCCTAGCCTGATTCTAAATTAGAGCAAATTCTGAACTAGTAATATCAGAATAAATGAAACTTTATACTACATAACTACTATACAAAAGAAGCAACATGGTTTAGTACATGGAAAACTGGCCATGAAGGCCAGAAAACCCAGCTTAAAGTCCTGCCTTTGATATATACTGTCTGAGTTGCCTGATACAAGTCATTTAACTTCTCAGTGACCCAGGCAACTATCCAAGTGGTCCAACTATTGCCTTTCTGTACTGGTAAAGGGAATCTCTTGTTTATAGTGATGCAAGATCAATACATACAAACATGAAAGGGAGAAGCACTGATGTCCAATATACAGTGGGCTCAAATCCCACTCTTTTAATTTACTACATACATGGCCATATGTAAATTTCTCAATTTTTCCAAGCTCAGACCAATTTCTAATCAATCAATTAAACAATAATCATTTATTAAAGCACCTACTATATGTCAAGCTCTGTGCTTGGCAAAGACAAAATGAAATAGTCCCTACCCTAGAGGACCTTATAATCTACTCAAGGGGAAAAGATGTGTACATATATAGATATATACAAAATAGATACAAGATAATTTTGTGGTAAAGGCACTAGATTCTAAGTTACAGTTTCTAAGACTACAAATTATGATAGTTTAAAATCTATCTTGGTAGATGGAAGTCCCACTCCAAAGTAATCACAGATCCTTGATGTACTGAAATAAATATGATATATACATATGTTTATATATATATATATGCATATATAAACACTCACAATCATCTCATACATACACATGGTACGATATTTATACATGCATATAAATAAGTGAAATCATCAAATACAAAGTGTTCTATGAATATCTGGGTTGTTATTATCTATTCATGTATATAGCTTGAAACTAGTTGAAAGGTACTACATTCTGGTTAAGAAAGGGAAAAGAAAAGAATCAAAGTCAACTCGAATTTAAGGGAATGATTTTAGAATCCCCTTTTGTCTTTTAAAATATGAGCATCAGTATGTATGTCTGCATGATGGTGTTGACGATTAGATATACAGAGTTTGGGCACATTCTATTCTTATTTTTGTCTTTTTATGGAGGGGGGAAGGCAGGGAAACTGGGGCTAAGTGACTTGCCCAAGGTCACACAGCTAGTAAGTGTTAAGTGTCTGAGGCCAAATTTGAATTCAGGTCCTCCTGACTCCAGGGCCAGTGCTCTAATCATTGTGCCATCTAGCTGCCGTCATTTGGGCACATTCTAATGTCACTAAGTAGTTATACCAAAACCATGGTAAATCATAATTCCTGGAGGCAGGAAGTGCCTGGAAATAATGCAGAGAGTACTATATATGTATGGGGTTTCCTTCTAATAAATAAAAGACTTTTCTGCATAATGCCATCAGTCAGGGCAATGTTCCAAAGGGTTCAAGAAAATATTGTCCAAATTTACAGTTCTTATAGGTAATGCACTCTCCACTAACTTCTTATATGCATGCATCAATATGGAAAGGATGTGACCTTGTATTCCTTAAGGCTATGTCAGTGGTGGGCAATCTAAAAAAAACCCTACATGCCAGCTTTGCAAGGTTTTAAATATAGATCCAAATAAAAGAACACTGACCAAAGTTTAACCTATGTTAGAATGGAAATAATCATAATTGAAACACTTGATCATTAGAGAATATATATATTTTTAATTTTGGTGGGTATGTATATAGTGAGGTAGTTCAGAAGTTATAGCAACTGATGAAGACCTTACAGCCTTTGCCAACTTTAATGCACTCTGGAAGATGCACCAGTACATAAGTGGAACAAGGGCCTAAGTTCAATTCCTGATCTAGTCTGACAGTTGCACATCTGTGCAAGTCACATAATGTCTATAAGCCTCTATTTTTTAAATGATAGTGATAGCATTTGCACTAATTTATAGGACTGTTACAAAGACAGAGATTGATAATCCTGTGATTTACCTGAAAAAAAGATTAAAATTATTATTTTTTTTAAATTTGGAAATTATCATCTAGTAGAAACAATACCGAAATTAAATGAGAAAAACCGGAGGGGAATTCCAGTCTTCCCACTTACCAGCTAGGTGACCTTGGTAAATTGCTTAATTTCCCTTTGATTCAGTTTTGTCAGTGTCATTTTTTGGAAGGGGGTGTCCAGGATTTGTGATTTCATTGGCATGTGTAACTTCAGGTGAGGAGACTCCTCTTTCCAATGCAGACAGGTAACTATTCTATAACTTTGAAGTCTTAGAGAATGTCATGGCGATTAAGAGGTTAGTTATATAGTCAGTATCATTTAGAGATAAAATCTAAGGTTCTGTTGCTTTGAAGCTAGCTCTATATCCACAACACTGTGTTGCATCTCTGCTGTAAAATTGAGGAACATGATTTTTATTTCAACACTAGTGTAGAGTTATTATTTCATCAGTATAAGGAACTACTAGTTTGGATATTGAATGGCATCATGACATAGTGGATAGAACTCTGGTCTTGAAGTCATGAAGACCTGAGTTTAGAACCTGCTTCAGACACTTATTAAGTATCTGACCCTATGCAAGTCACAACCTCCCTCTCTCCCAGTTTCTTTAACTGTTAAAATCTGGGGACCAAATTCAATGACTTATAAGTTTCCTTCTAGCTCTGCATCTATAGTCTTTCAACTACCAATGTAGAATGCAAAATTCTCTCTCTACAATAGTTGTAAACCTCTCTATCAGTATTGCCTTCTGAGGCCTACAAAAGCGCCCAGGTTCTCCCATCTGACAAACACACACACACACACACACACACACACACACACACACAAACAAAACAAAACAAAAACACCTTTTCTCTGGCTCTACTATTTCCTTGAAGTATCAAACACAATCAGTTCTAAATGCATTTCTATTACCTCCTTCCATTTCTTATCTAGGATCCTACAGTTCTTTTTCTTTCTAATGCCCTAATCTAGGCCCTTACTACCCCATGATAATACTATTAAAGTAGCTATATAAAAGATCTCTTCATCTATAGACTCTTCCCTCTTATAATCCACACTAAATACTGATATGAGATTGATCTTCCTAAGAAGCTGAAATGGTGGTGCTCCACAACTGTCAATGATTTCATGATGTTCATCAAATAAACCCCAAACCCCTAGCCTTAGAATTCAAGACCATTTATAATTAGATTTATCATTATTTTATTAATGAAAAGTATTTAACTTCCTCCATTTTGCTCATCTCATTTCCTCTGCTCATCTGCTCTCTCTTCTCTTTCTCCCCATTTTTGCCTATTGAAATTCTCCCTGTCCTTTAAGGCACCACTCAAATGCTACTTTATTCATAATCATCCTACACAGAAGTGATCTCTCCGTCATTAACACTAATATAGAACTTACTTGTAATATTCATATGATTTATATAGCACTTTGTCCGAGCTAGGCCATACTCTCCTTGAGGTTGTTGTTACTCAGTCATGTCCAACTCTTTGTGACCCCATTTGGGGTTTCTTGGCAAAGATGCTGGAGGTTTGCCTTTTCCTTCTCCAGCTCATTTTACAGATAAGGAAACTGAGTTAAACAGGGTTAAATTATTTGACCTCAGTCACACAACTAGTAAGTGCGTGAGGCCAGATTTGAACTCAGGATCATGAGTCTTCCTGATTCTAGATCCAGCATTCTGTCCACTGTGCTACCTAGCTGCCCCTGAACTCCTTGAGGACAGAGACCATATATACAACCAAACTTTAAAAACAATAACTTTTAAAAAAAGTTTTCTAATCAGTGAATGCATCATTAAATGAAAAGTTGATTTTGTTATAAGATTAATTGCTTAGAATAATAAATTCTATACTGAGATGTATGTTTAGTTTTCATAGCTGCTTATGTAGCAGTCATCTGCTGACACTTGAAAGCTCAGTATATTCTTTACTATCATGTGTAGTTAATTTCATTCTTAGATAAAAGAATCAAAGAACTTGAAGAAATTTTATTTCAAACTCTTCTTTGTAAATAGGGAAATTATTCATGACATGGCCTTTTTAGAGGACCATATCAGAAATCAAGATAAGACATAGCTGAAATGCTAGAAAAAAATAAAATTTATTTAAAAAGTACTAAATAGGTTGTTTTGTGTAAATAAATAGGTTATAATAATGGCTTACTATATAGTTAATATTTTCATTACTCCTTAGAGAGTGAGTATGGTATTATGAATAGAGAGCTGAATTTGGAGCCTGGAAGACCAAGATTCAAGTCCTGTCTCTGCCCCACATTGGCTATGAGAGTCTGGGCAATTCACTTGCCCTCTTAGCACTCTAATCACCTCTGTAAGACTAAAACCTTGAGAAAGATCATGATCTACATTGGAAAAGGGATGTGGAAATCCTCTATCAATAAAACCACAGGCCCAGGCCTTATCCCTAACACAAATGAGGCCTTAGTCAAAATTATGGAGTAGATGAAGTTGTTTTTCATTTTTACTCTCATCTTTGTCCCTCCAACAGCAGATCTGAATGTCTAGGCTGTTCCTCTTTGGCCTATGCTTTAACCTGCCTCTAGCCAACAAAAACTTAAAAATGCTATGCTATTTTACTTCCCTTTGGAAATTCACTGTCATTTATTAATCAATCAATTGAAAAAATATTTACTGAGCAGCAGTGCTATAGTCTGTGGGTAATATTTAAAAAGCATAAGATATGATTTGTGCTTTCAAACAGCTTAAAAGCCACTCGGAAGGATAAAACATAAGCATATAAAAATTTAACTAATTAACAATGCCAAGTAGTAAATAATCTACAGGCAGACCTCAAGTGATGGGGCACTCAGTATACCTCTCGAAGCAGCTCTTTCTACTTTCATAAAGCTATTTTTTTTTAAATTGTAAAGTCACTCTCTTAATTTAGAAACAAAAGAATGCATTATTTATAACTTGGTTTCTCATAAAATTATCATATTTGGCTTATTTAGAGATAAGAAGATATAAAAATTCTGGAAAATAGTGGAAGAAACATTTGCTGTCCCCATGATTTTAAAAATTTATCTTATTGACATTTTTATTTTTATAATCTTCATATTCTTATATATCCCTCCCTAGACCCCACTCCATGAGCTATAATTTGTAACAAAGTTATTAAGACAACAAAAGTGGTTTAGCAGACCAACTTACATAACTATCAAGTCTGGAAGTACCTATATTGTCCTCTCTACATATGGCTTCTTTTTTACTTTTATCTTTTTAATTTTTTTTTGCCATACAGTAATATTCTTGGGTCAAAAATATTCAGAGTTAAATGAATTATTTTATATAGTTCAATTTTATTTTTCAAAATGACTAGACCAATTCACAGCTCCAAAATTGCAATTTTTCTTTTTCGTCATCCTTGTTCATCTGATGGTTGTAAGGTAGAATCTCAGAGCTGTTTTAATTTGCAAATCTCTTAAGAGATTTGGAGTATTTTTGAGATGGTCACTGATAGCTTGAATTTCTTATGTTAAAAGCTGAGTGTTCATATTATTTGATCAGTTATATGGTATATAATGGCTCTTGTTTTTATAGAGTAGAATCAGTTGTCTATGAATCTTGGATGTCTGACCTTTATCAAAGAAAATTATTGTAACTTTTTTCTCCCCTTGCTTTCTCTCCTTTCTAATTTGGCTATATTGATTTTGTTTATATACATGCTTTTTAATACTATGGAATGAAAATAGTCTATTTTTTTCTCTTATGATCTCTACTTGGTTGAAGAACTCTTCCCCTCTCCATAGTTGGAAAAAGTTCTCCTTCCTTGCTCTCTAATTTGGTTAAATGTAATATTTTAATTATATTAATTTGGAGCCAGTGTGAGATACTGGTCTAACCCTCATTTCTGCAAACTGCTTTTCCTTTTCCTTTTTTTTTTCTTTCGGATTTTGTTAAATCCTAACTTCAATACGTGGGTTCATTCCATTTATTGAACACTATACTCCTAAGTTCATTTGCCCAAATATTTACTAGCTCCATTCATGACTACATTCATGACATTGATGCATATTGGTAGCTGAACTCCCAGATATTACAACATATTCTGTCATAGTTTTTCTTTCTTTCTCTTCCTCCGAGGTTTTATTGATATTGGGTAGGAAGGCTAATGTCTTGTGTGGGTTCATATCATATCTTGCTGCTTTGTCAAAGTTAGTATTTCAATTAATTTTAGTTGAATCTACAGAATTCTAAGTATATTATCATAACATTTTTAGAAAGCAATATTTTTTTCCTTTTCTCTCTGCTTATTTCCTCATTTCCCTTTTCTCACTGTATAGGCAGTGGTTCTAGAACAATGTCTACGATAGTTGTGATAATGGACATCCTTGATTTACCCCTGATCTTATTAGAATAGTCTCTAGCATCTCTCTGCTACATATAACACTGGTTTTTGGTTTCAGATAGATATTATTTATCACAGAAAGCTCCATTTATTACTATTATTTTTATTTTTAAACAGAATTGTGTGTTCTTTTTCTTCATATATTGGTAAAATCAATATTATCTTTATTATTTTTATATTAAATACAATAATTCATGTTTATAGTTTTCCTAATGTTGCACCAATCCTGTATTTCTGGCATACATCAAATCTGGGCATAGTACATAATCTTTTTTTTTTTAATTTTTTTTTTTTTGGAGGGCAGTTGGGGTTAAGTAACTTGCCCAAGGTCACACGGCTAGGTTTTAGTACATAATCTTATTAATATGTTTCTTTAGCCTTATTAATATTTTATTTGATTTTCTGACCTAGATATTCCTTGTGAATATTGGTCTATAATTTGCTTTCTCTGCTTTGTATCTCCCCCTTTTTTTAAGATACAAAGGCCATATTTGCATCATAGAAGGGCTTTGTTCTTTTTCTATTTTTTAAGTAATTTATATAATATTAGAATTCTTTTTTCTTTTAGTATCTGACAGAATTCAGTTGTAAATTCATTTGGTTTTTGGGTTTT
This sequence comes from Gymnobelideus leadbeateri, assembly GCA_011680675.1. NCBI lineage: Eukaryota > Metazoa > Chordata > Mammalia > Diprotodontia > Petauridae > Gymnobelideus > Gymnobelideus leadbeateri. Next base: position 591,690 of record WOXC01011559.1, on the reverse strand, counting down.
GCTCCCTTTGGGTGTTCCTTTTTTAACTTGTTCAATTACTTGTTCTGAGACTGGATTATTTAAATCCTCCACTTATTGTTCTGTTGATGAATACCGTATGTGTGTATGTATACACACATACATACATTATATAGATACATATGTGTATATATACATATACACACAAATGTGTGAATTTATGTGTATATATCTACTTTCATTGAATGATTCATTCATTAGTTTTGGAGCTATATAATTGGGAACATCTCATTTTGAAAGTTAGGTGGTGCAATGACTAGAGTTCCTGACTTGGAATCAGGAAGACTTATCTTTGTGAGTTCAAATCTGGCCTCAATTAGTTACTAGCTGTGTGACCCTGGGCAAGTCATTTAAACCTGATTGCTTTGGTTTTTCTCATCTGCAGAATGATTTGGAGAATGAAATGACACTACAGTGTCTTTGCCAAAAAAATCCCAAATGGGCTCAGGAGGAGTTAGACACAATTGAAAGTACCAAACAACAAAAATTGAAGGAAAGCTGTTCTAACCATTTAAGTACTGATTTATGTTGCCTAAATAAAGACCGTTCAATCACAGCCTTAAAGTATACATAGTATACACACACACACACACACACACACACACACACACACACACACATATATATGTTTTTTTTTTTTTTTTTTGTGTTCCTTTAGCTTTAATATCCAAGTTGGGGGGAGGGGGAGAGGCATCCCTAGAGGAGGCTGGGCTCAAGATAGGCCCCACCTGCTAAAGGGCTAAAACTAGGGGGAGTAGCAAGAGGAAGCCCGGCAGCATCGTCTGGGGTCAGGGCCCAAAGGAGGGCCTGGCCACTCATCCCAAGGCCTTGTCCACATCAGTGACATTGGTCAGTGTCACTTTTCTAGGTTGGCTCTTCTCTGCTGTAGCTTCCTTTCCAGCTCCTCAGTAATATCTGTGGAGATGGACACGCCAAAAGGAACCTTAGGCTGGGAAGAGCCTGGGACCACTTTTTTGGGGCCAGCAAGGCCTTTGGACTCTGTCTTGGCCTTGTGGGGCACAGGTGGCACTTTGGGCAGTGGCTTCCCTTGTTTCTTGGGTTTGGGGCCAGCCAGTGGGCGTAGAGGCAGTGCATCTTCATTCACATATTGGGGTGTGGGCTCATCACTGATGGGGATGATGTAGTTCTCATCCTGAGCAGGCATGGGTGGCAGAGGTGTGGGCACCCAGGGGGGCTTGCCTGGGCCCGGCAGCTGTTGGCTCTGCTTAGCATCTCCTAAGACCTTCTCATAGTCCTCATCGGGGTAGAAGGGGACCAAAGCCCCCTTGGTGTTGGAGATAAAGTAGTTCACTACGTCATGGAGAGAAGAGCAGGAGATCTGGGAGAAGAGAGGGAGTCAGGGGCAGGCTGCGTCCCCCGCCCCGTTCCTTCCCAAGCACATATATATGTTTTTACAAACCAAATTTAATGTTTAGCTGTCCAGCTTAAAGGTAGTACCAGAGGTATGTTATGTGTTAGTAAACTGTGGGCAAAACAATTTAAAGGACTTCATTTATTTTGAATGACAAGGTATTGACCACTGTTTGTACAAAACAGACTTAGTTATATAAAAATGTGTCCTGAAAACACTAGGAATACCATTATTCCATTTGTTCTGTCCCTTTAAAAGTCCTAAATAACTAGAAGTGAAGATACTGGACACCAGTGTTATCTTTTTTGATGCACTACCAAATTTAGATGTCATATTGACAGCTGAAGAATGTGTGAGTGGAAAATAAATGAAAAGGAATGGTACAAACCAAATCTCCCTTCTTAGGCTTCCTGTATTAACTATAAACCTTAATGATGATCTTAAATCTACTGTAACCCACTTCTACATTCAAAGGAACATGTTTCTTTTATTTCATCAGCCACATCAAATCCACATATTTAATTGCAAAAAGAAAAAGGGCCAATTCATTTAAGCTACATGTAATATAGTATTTAAAAAAATCAAGGCATTCAGAAGAATGAGCAAAGCTTTAAAAGATTCCATGGAAGTCTTTTAAAATTTTCAAATTTTAATTTGCAATTTCAATTTAAATAAATTAATTTAATAAATTTATATTCATTTATTTTAATTGATTAATTATATTTATTTATTTAAATTTAGTCAAATAAATTTACTTAAATCAATTTAAATTTAAAATTTTCAGAAGGTAATATGTATAAAGGGCAGGTAAATAGTGCAGCAGATAGAATGCTGGATCAGGAGTTAGGAGGACTCATCTTCCTGAGTTCAAATCTGGCCTCAGACTCTTACAAGCTGTGTGACTCTGGGTCAATCACCTAACCTTGTTTGCCTTAGTTTCTTCACCTATAAAATTAACTGGAGAAGGAAATGGTCAACCAGTCTAGTATCTTTGTCAAGAAAACCCCAAATGGGTTGATGGAGAGTCAGACAAGATTGAAAAGATTGAATAGCAACAAAATATGTACATGTAAGTCCACTTTTCCTCCTTTTCCATCAAACCTGCCATCCTAACAAAACTCTGTTGATATTTAATCAATGATCCTACAATCTATTATTCTTTAAAAAACCGTTTTTCTTAGTTTCACAGATGTAGACCTGAAAGATAATTTGGAAGTCACCAAGCCCAACACTATCATTTTGCAGATAAAAACAAAAAAACACTTAAGATCCAAAGAGGTCAATTAAAAAGTCACACAACTAAGTGCCTAGGCAGAATTTGAACTCAACTCTTCTTGACTCTGATTCTAACATTCTATCTGCCATACCACACTGCCTCTCATATTAAAAAAAAAATAAGAAAAATAATTAAATGCCTAGCCCTTTAGTTAGGCCCATTTGCTCCTTAATTCAGCAATAGGGGAAAAGCCCCATTTTAATCCTTCAAGAATCTGAGATTGTGGTGACATGGGTATTCCTCCACTGAAGCAGGCTGCACCCTTCCATACCTTAGTTGGTAGAGTCTTTGAGAGTTTTTAGCAACAGGCAAAAAATCACCCTGAAATCAACCCTCTGGTGGTGAGTTTCTCTGTTGCTACTAGGATGGTCCTTGGATGACATACACACATTTGGTCCTTGGTAGTTTTGTTGCTTGTTGCTGTTCAATCATGTCTGACTCTTTGTGACATAATTCGGGGTTTTCTTTGCAAAGATACTGGTGTGGTTTGCCATTTCTTTCTCCAGGTCATTTTACAGGTTAGGGAAATGAGGCAAATAGGGTTAAGTGAGTTGCCCAGGGTGGGACAGCTAGTAAGTGTCTGAGATTTAAACTCAGGTCTACCTGATTCTAGTCCTGGCACTCTGTCCATTGTGCCATCTAGTTGCCTGGTTGTGCTACCTACCATGACCTGAAGTCTAGTGACACAGTGCTCAAGCAGGCAGAGTCAAGGGGCAGCTATGTGGTGTGGTGATAGAGTTACAGTCCTGAAGCCAGGAAGATTAATCTTCCTGAGTTCAAATCTGCTCTCAGACATTTATAACTGTGTGACCCTGGGTAAGTCACTTAACTCTGTTTGCCTCAGGTTCCTTATTTGTAAAATGAGCTGGCTAAGAAATGGCAAACCATTTCAATATCTTTGCCAAGAAAATCACAAATGGGGGTCATAAAGACTTGGAAGGGAATGAAAAACAAGTAAACAACACCACCTAGATTCATATCTATACCATGAGGAGGCCTTGCAAAAGGATGGTAGGTAAAGCAGTAAAACACAAAGCTAAAAAGACAAATGGCATTGATGACTGCCACATTCTCGTGTTAGTTAGAAAATAAGCTGAACATCCCAATTTAATCCCATGCATGAAAGGCAGCATAGCAAAAAAGAAAGAACAATGGATTTAGAACTAGAGAACTTGGGTTCAAATTCAGGCTTTTCTGGTATCTATCTGTGTGATCTTGGACCTTGGTTTCTCATGTACAAAATTAGAGGGTTGAAGAAGATCATAGATTTATAAATTTAGAAAGAAGAGGGGACTTCTGGTTCTCAAAGATGAGAAAGAGAAGTGAGGAAACTGAGGTTCAGAGAAGGTGGATAAAATGCCCAAGTTTACACAAGGAGTAAGTGATAGGATGTGCATTTTCTCGGACTCCACATCTGGAGCTTTTTTCCATTTTAGTCTACTGTACTCTCTTTTTTTCTCCTCAGCTGCCTTGCATTTCTAATTTTTGATGTAAGTAGCTTCCCTCTGAGAAAAATGATTATTTATAACCAATCATGGGGGAGATCCAGGCTTTTCCCCTGATCTATTTCCTTTTTCAAGGACATTACTGACCTCTCCCAAAACTTTACCCCACATAGACCATTTAATCTAAGGTGAATTCCTGCCTACTTTGTTCCACTCAAGCAAGTTTGGGTGGAGGTGGATCCTTTGTCTAGATTGCCCAAGGTCTGGGGTGGTCTGGGTATAGAAATAGTTTCATTGTCCAAAAGTGACATGTCACTCTCTCAGGCCCTCATTTGTGTAAGCCCACTTCTCATTATAATATTCATTCTATCATTAATTGTTAACCAATCAGAGTTGATTGCCACCCTCAGGAAAACCTACTCTTCCAAAGGCATATAAACTGTGAGCTTGCTGCCATGAGGATCTTTGGCATTCGAGAGTGCCATTGACCTCTTTTATTAACAAAATGCTAGCATTCTTAATACAATGATTTATTATCTAGAAACTGTGTCTCTCAAACTTTTTGAACATTACACCCCTCTGAAGATGCAACCCAGACTCTACATGGTAACATGTCTAGGAATCTTTCTCTTCAAATAAACCCACTGGCCAGCAAGAGGGCAGAGACAGTTAGCAACTTCATCAAGCAGGTGACTCAGAAACACTTTGAGATGATGACACCTATGATGCTATGATTTTAGAGACATTGTCATGCACAATAGATAGGTATAGATTGGAAGGATATTTTAGAAAAACCCAGTAAAACTCAAAGAACCTAAGGCAGCTTATCACTTAAAACAACCCAACGACTTATAGAAGAGAACTATAAAGGTTTTTGATACATATTTGGAATGACTCTAGGTATAACTCTACTACAGCCAGCTTGATCTGAAATAAGCCATCTCTTGTAAAGTTGAGAGTGAGCCACAACACTCTAGACCTTACTTACATTGCTGGGTGTCCACAAGCAATGAAGATTCCACAGCAGTTTAAGTCGAATTCAGAACACCCAACTTTTGAAATGTGTAACATACCTTTTTCTTAGTTAGTGCCACTTGTAAAAATACTGGAGGCATTGTAAATAACCTAAAAAGATATGGCTAAGCCAAGCTCAAGTAATCTGAAGGCCATCAAATTTTAGAAAGCAATACTAAAAAGCAATGCTTCCGTTCAGTTTCAAGCATATTATTTCATCCAAGGTAGCATTTCTTCTATCAACTTAAGGCAAATTTCTACAAAGAAGGAGCATAAAAAAGGCAATCTCCCAGCACCAAAGCAGTATAATTGAAAAAAGAGACAGCAGTGGCAGGAGCAGGCCACTTGATTTTAAAGTTAATAACAGGAACCCAGGAGTGTTTGAATGGACTAAGATCATGGTGATTATGAAATATCACAAGCAATATTTCCAAGCCTATTCAAGACACTTTTGATAAATAATGAAATAGTTTGGCAAACAAACCTAAAGCTATAGTATAGGTCTGTCCTGAGTCATTGAAAGAACCTAGAAATTACATTTTAACTGGAAAATAGCATTCTATACTGAACTAAAAGGTTATGGTGCATAATGATCTTGGTCTTTCAAATATGCAACAATTCTTTCCTTTTTGCTCCCTCTACATGAGTTCAATTTTTCCTGGTGTTAAGTATTTTACACTCCTAGATTTAATCATCTATAGGCACATGCCTCATGAAACAATTCTAATAGCCTTAGAATTCTGTTCTGGGTGCTACCAGCTGGTACATTATTATTTTCTAGAACTTATTCTTTAAACCACTGGCCTATCCAAATTAACTGCAATGATTTTTATGTTATCTTTTTTTAAAGCTCTAAATGACTTAACAGTTGTCAATCTTCTTACATACATTATCTCATGTAATGCTCAAAACTATCTACAGAGGTAAAAAGTGTAAGTTTCCCATTTTATATATACTGAGGTGTAATTTACCTGGGGCCTCATAGTATGTAAAAAGCCAAGCAAGGCCTCAAACCCAGGTATCTTGTCTCTAAACTCAGTGATCTTTCTACTACATCTTCCCCAATGGCTCATCAAGTCATCTGCTAGATAATGCTATTTTTTCATACTGTTAAATTAACCCAAGATGAGTTCAGGCATAATTTGTCCCCAACTCCATACCAGAAATTGAAATAAAAAAACTTTTGTCTTTAAAGGAAAAATATATTTTACTCTAATATAAGCAGTAAGTAAAAAAGAGAAAAATCAAAGAGATTATCTTTTAATTGTTTGGACTTTGCTAGTGTTATGTTTCAGATAAAACTTTTGCAACAATAAACGTAATTTAACAATGAGAAAAAAATTTAATCCAGTGACTGATTATGGAAATAAAATGTTGAAAGCCATTTTCATCCCATAACTTCATTCTTTGCTGTTTTGGCCCTAGTACTTGATGATGGTGGCCCTAAAGCAGATTTGGAATAGTAAAACATTGATCTATAATCTAAAATATTTACATGAATAAGCTATAAAGAAAACTTCGAAGGAGCTATAACAGTCCATCAAATTTAATGTATAAACCCTCTAGTCCCACTCAAAGTAGCCACAACACATTAACTGGTGCCTGTTTTTGGACTACCCTGGAGACTAAAATATTTCCTTTGTAGTTCTTAACAATTGATGGAATAGCTGAAAATCATTCTCAAATTAGTAGAGAAAGTGAAATATTGATGGAGACACACACACAGAGATGGAGAAACAATGCAAATATGAACTTTAATCCAGCCTCAACTCACATTGGTGTCACATGTAAGAGAAAAGTATACACCCAGTTCTAATATCAAACTTTGCTTAAGGTATCTACTTCCCAGGCAAATATATGGTCCCTTAACAAAACCAACTATTTGAAAACCCAAGTATACAAAGCAGATAAATTAGGGTATCAGGATTAATGTAACAATAGAAACCTTTTTCTTCACAAAAGGATTTTCTGATCCAAAGTAATGATTTGGAGACATCTTTTTTACCTCATATATTACATATGGTTTAGCAGATATAAATAATTTTGTACACATTCTCTCTTCTGATCCTCAAATCAACACTCTATATTCTGTCAGTTAATAACACCAAGCATGTATCAAGTACTTAACAACATACCAGGCACTGTGCTACATGCTAGGAAGAGAAACATTAGCAGAAAGACAGTCCTTGCTGTCTCCCTCAACTTTAGGGTAAGCTTCATTAGGATAGGGACTATTTCCCTTTTGTCTCTATTCCCCAGCACCAACCTCAGTGCTTAGAACATAGTAAGTACTCTGTAAATGCTTAAAGACTGATTCATGGATGGAAAAAGTTGGAAACTGTTGAGAAAATGTGCACTTTCCACAATATTATCAAAGAGATTACAAACGTCTTTTTAAAATACCATTAAAGCCACAGTTTCACTGCAGTGACATTCATAGATTTTATACCCCTCTGGAAGGCAGTGTAGTCAGAGGTTGTTGTCCAATCTATCAGAATCCTTGTGACCCTATTTGGAATTTCCTTGGCAAATATTCTTTTGTGGTTGCCATTTTCTCCTCCAGCTCATTTAACAGATGAGGGAAAGGAGGCAAATGGTGTTAAGTGACTTGCTCAGGGTCAGACTCAGGGTCGGTAAGTGCCTGAGCCTGGGTTAGAACTCAGGTCTTCCTGATTCCAGACCCAGTGCTCTATGCATCGAATCACTCAAAAGGGCCTAATCGTCAGAGGATTTAAGTTCAAATCACACCTCTGAGGCTTAATACTTCTATGATCATGGGCAGGTCATGTAACTTTCCTGGTCCTTGGTTTCTGAGGGGTTGGGTTAGATGGCTTCTGAGGTTCCTTCCAGCTCTTGAAATATAGCACTATAGGGCGGCTAGGTGGCGCAGTGAATAGAGCGCCGGCCCTGGAATCAGAAGGTCCTGAGTTCGGAGCCGGCCTCCGACACTTAATCCACACAAACAAAAACCTAGCCGTGTGACCTTGGGCAAGTTACTTAACCCCGATTGCCCTAAAGGGGCGGCTAGGTGGCGCAGTGAGTAAGAGAGCCGGCCTCGGAGTTGGGATGACCCGAGATCAGATCCGGCCTCAGAAAATGAGCACCCACGCATAAATCAAATGACTAGCCGTGTAACCTTGAGCAAGTTACTTAACCCCAATTGCTTAAAAAAAAAAAAAAAAGAAATATAGCACTATATCACAAGTACACAAAAGGGTTATGAAAGTGTTGTTTTAATGCACTAAATATTAAAATCTATACTCATGATAAAGCATTATCCTACAACACTCATATAATGTATAGGTTTGCCAAAAAATTTATGAAACATAGTGTGTATGTAGAGCTGCCTCAGGCTTCTGTTCTACCTGTGAAAGATGATGTCTCATACAGAGGGAGACATCTTGATCTGCTAACACAATGGTACAGTTCTAACTGTAAAAGATTTGAAAGTGATAAGGAATCTGCCCTGAGAAAAGGGTGAAATTGTCTTCCAAGAGTGGTTTTAATTAGCCAGAGTTCCAAGTAAACAGGGGTAGATGAATGAAATTTTGCTATCTCAATTTTTTTTAAGGTATAGCATACTTCGGGAACATGATTATGTCTACAGTTAATCACTAAATTTAGTATGGATGTCCCCAGCAACGTGAACTAAGAATCATTGCAATTAGTTTGCCCTCAAGAATTAAAAAAGCCTAAACCTAAATGACCACATATGTGTGTGTACACATATGTATATACATATATGTATAAGTATACATATATCTCTGTTGTATGCATACACACATATGTATGTATATATATATATATTAGGAAGAATATTGCCAATAAAAATATTATTTTCCTGAACAATGACAAACCAGAATTTTGAAATAAACTGAGATTAGAGATTAAAACATAAATATTTTTCTTTTATTCTACTAAATACAATTTTGTCATCAAACTGAATCATATACTGATAACAAAGTTCTATTTATTTAAATCCTGAGGTGTGAAACATCAGTGACTTTTATCAAAAGATTTATGAAATCTTTTCAAAGTTTTCTCTTTGCATGCTATACACTGATATTCTCTGAATTGAATAGAATCAATTAGGATTAGAGAGTCTAGATTTATAATTAGATAAATTTAATAGTTGAAATCTTCTGCTAGTAAATATACAAGTCTTTGGCAATATAGAAAAATTATAATAAAACTTTGTCAGCCATTTCAAATCAATAAGTATTTATACTGAGTATCTACTATGTGTAAGGCACCATAAGAAGTCCTATGGGACAAAAAATGTTTTAGATATGGTTCTTGACCTCAAGAAGTATATAATCTAGTTAGAAGGACAAGGCATATGTGTATTAAAAAGTAACAAGGCAAAAATGTTAAAAATAACAACGGGCACTAAATTAAAGGTACAGGGTCATAGAATTTTAAATCATAAATGCTAATAGTTCAGAGGAAGATGAGATCACTGTGATGTAGTAAGTTCATTCTATCCAGTGAAAAAAAAATTGAGAATCATCCAAAAGGCGATTGAGTGCCACATGGTGTGTATGTACAAACAAGGAATTAGGAAAGTCTAAATGAAAACCTAAAAGAAATATAGGATTAGTCAATTAACCCCAATTGTACTCCAAAAAGCAAAAAGAAAGAAAGAGAGAAAAGAAAGAAAGAAAGAAAGAAAGAAAGAAAGAAAGAAAGAAAGAAAGAAAGAAAGAAAGGAAGGAAGGAAGGAAGGAAGGAAGGAAGGAAGAGAGAGAGAGAAAGAAAGAAAGAAAGAAAGAAAGAAAGAAAGAAAGAAAGAAAGAAAGAAAGAAAGAAAGAAGGAAAGAAAGGAAAGAAAGAAGAAAGGAAGAGAGGAAGGAAGAAAGAAAGAGAGAAAGAAGGAAAGAAAGAAGGAAAGAAAGGAAAGAAAGAAGAAAGGAAGAAAGGAAGGAAGGAAGAAAGAAAGAGAGAGAAAGAAAGAAGGAAAGAAAATATATGATCAAAAAAGGAAAATCAACTTGTTGCATAGTTATAGTATGGGATAACTAATGAACAGTCTTCAGACTCTATTGGTTCACTCCCTATTACAAGGACTTGAGAAAAGTCCGTAAGACATTGAAATGATGCCGTATCACATATTTATAAGGAGATATTAACAATAGTCCCATAGAAGTCCAAGTATAGATAGGTTGCAATAAGCATCAGTCAAGGGAATAGCTCCATTGAGATTGTTATTCAGTCATTTGAATGGAGTCTGACTTTTTGTGATTCCATTTGGGGTTTTCCTGGCAGATATAATAGGATAGTTTGCCATTTCCTTCTCCAGCTGACTTTACAGATGAGGAAACTGAGGCAAACAGTATCAAACAGGTCACACAGCTAGTAAGTGTCTGAGGCCAGATTTGAACTCAGGAAGATCAGTCTTCCTGACTCCATGCCAGGCACTCTATCCAATGTACCACCTAGCTGCCCCCATTGAGATTACAAGTCCATTTTTATATTTGAGTATAAATAAATATTGGGTCAGATATCTGAAAACAATTATTTTCAACATAAAGTTGGTTTAGTCAGGTGTTGAAAAATGAAGCAAATACAGATCTAAAAGCTATCTAATATAGATCATCAGCTTTTGTTAAAAGTAAACATATTCCACATGTCTGATTTAATGTTTAAAAGCATCACTTGCTGAAATAACTAAAGTGTTCATCTAACATTAGTAGGGTACAGTGTCATGTTAGTCAAAAGGATGGATTCTCACATTCAATATCTTATTTCATTAGTGTGAAACAATTTGAATTCTTTACAAATAAACATCAGTAGCAAAATTTCAATTTTTGATGCATAAGATTTTCTTTAAGGTTCAAATTTCTAATATAATCAAGGTAAGTTAACTATAATTTTATCTCTCTTTTGTGAGGTAAAATTGATTTACTAAGTGAAGCATGCATCAGTCCTAATAATCAGATGAATTTACAAACTACCATTGTTACCAAATGGAATACATTTTAATCACTGGCACAGGCAAATTTCTATTTTGACTTTCTATATTTGATTGTCTTTTTACATTTAAATGAAATAGGCCTCTTTTATACAAAAATGTTTTTGTATAATCAGTTTTCAGTATCTGGTAAGTAATACTTGATAAGACCACTATGGAAGGAAAATACTTTGCCTTTCTAATTCTAAGCAAAATGCTCATTAAAAAAATTTGGTCTTATTCTCCTAAAAGGTACATTTAATGAAGTATTTTTATGCAAAAACATGAAGCCTGAGAAAGAAACTTGTTCTCAAGAAATACTTTTAGATTTATAAGTATTTTTTATTCAGCATTGTACAAAATTTATAGAAAAATATGGTTCAATGGTTTCCATTCCTCATGTAAGCATTTTTCTACTTTATTTCCAAAGTACATCAGAATTATAATCAATCTTTCCTCTGGTCTCTCATATCATATCAGTTACAAAGATTTTTGATAAGAGCTACAGGCAAGTAGAGAAAAGAAATAGGAACTGAGGGGAATGTAACACAGGTACACACACTAGGATCTTATTTCTAGAGTCAAATCAGAATTAGGTGTCACAGTAGAGGAACAGTTGGGAAAAGATAATAAAATGTATAATAATTCTAAACCCTATATAATGTAAGTCTTCCAAAACCGTTTCTGGGATGATCTAATAAATATCTTTCTAAAACTATTTCAGTTTGTGGGGTTTGTTCTCACAAACAACATATACAAAGAAATAAAGAATACAAACAGATTTAGAACGACCTTTATGAGGTAATACAAATGTGCCGGCCACTGTGCTAAGAGAATTACAATTTATTATCTCATTTGATCCTTACAATCATCTTGGGAAGTTGCTATTATTATCTCCATTTTGAAGATGAGGAAATTGAGTCGAACAGAGGTTGAGTTACTTAAGTTACTGTAGTCACACAGCTAGTGAGTATCTGAGGCTACATCTGAACTCAGGTCTTCCTGACTCCAGGCCCTGCACTATCCACTGTACCACCTAGCTACCATTATATATACATATACTGGAATGACCTCTTCTTTATTTATGTATTTCCTCATTGAGTCATATTTCACTGATAAAGTTAGGCTAGTGAACAATGGAAATAGTTATAAAGGGCATTCAATTTCCTCTATTTTGTAGCTTTCTTTATCCATTTAATATCTCTACACCTGATACTTAGACACTCCAAATATTATCTAACAAATCTCAAAGGCTTCTCCTTTGGTACATAAACTATCCAGATTTCTGTGCTATCATTCTGTGACATGTTGATTTCCAGATACTCTTTCCCTTTGGGTTTGGACAATAATGAGCTCTGTTAAAAAAAAAAAGAGAGAGAGAGAGAGAGAGAGAGGTATCTAGAGCTGAAGGGGAGAAAAGCGATAGGATGAGACCTTTAAATGATTATGTATGTATGTGTATGTATATTTCTATGATTACTTTTGTTTAACATTTTACGTTCACTACTGAGTTTGGGTGGGATGGTGGTATAGAAAGATAGATAGACAGGTGGATAGATTGATCGATTGATTGATAGACAGGCAGACAGGTAGGTAGGTAGGTAGGTAGCACAGGGGATAGAACACTAGACCCAGAGCCAGGAAGACCTGAGTTCAAGTCTAACCTTAGACATTTAGTAGTTTTGTGACTCTGGGCAAGTCACTTAACCATTGTGTGCCTCAGTTTTCTCATCTGTGAAATAGGGATAATAAGCACCTAGCTGGTAAGATTGTTGTGAGGACTGCATTAGATGATAATTATAAAGCACTATGCCTAGTGCCTGGCACATAGCACCTGGCATATAGTAAGTGCTACAAAATGTTAACTATTATTATATATTGATAAAGAGAAAGATAGAGAGATGTGATTGTGATAAAAAGAAGGGGATCAACAAGTGAATTACTAAATTGTATACTCAAAAACCCATAAGAGTTATTTTATGCAAGTAAAACAAATGATTTCACAGAGTATTAAAATAAATAAAACAGCTTGACCATCAATATATGTCTAAGCAATCTACAATAAAACTTCAGAATAAGCCATATAAACACATTTGAAAACACTAAGGAGAGCTGATTGCTACAAAATTGAAAAGGCTTCGGCTTTTCATTACTATATGGCTCTTTCCCTTCTGGGAAAAAAAAGGATGCACTAAGACTTAAGCTTCATGACTCAAGATTCTGTTATTCTTGAGGTCTCTTTTAACCCACATAAAATCAAGTTCTTATCTCATTATCATCTTATTTTATCTCATTATCATGTTATCCCATCTCATTGAATCTCATATGGTTTGAGGTTATTCCAGAGCTGTCTCTTCTTTGTCATGGACACCATGGCAGTCTGGTGAAACCTATGGATCCCTTCTTAGAACACACAAATGAAAACTAATTCTACTGAAATACCTAACCTCCATTTGACTCAATTTCCTCATCTTCAAAATGGAGATAATAATAGCAACTACCCAAGGTGGTTGTAAGGATCAAATGAGATAATAAATTGTAATTCTCTTAGCACAGTGGCCGGAACATTTGTATTACCTCATAAAGGTCTTTCTAAATCTGTTTGTATTCTTCATTTCTTTGCATACATTGTTTGTGAGAACAAAAAAAAATAGTTTTTTCCGATTTAACTTTATGGACCCCATAAAATCAGTCTGTGACTCTAGACAAAGAACCCTCATCTAGAACATTTCAGTACTAACTAGAATTTAAAGTAAGAAAAGCTAATTGAGATGATATGGACTTGTGGCTACCTTTTCAAATATATGGTTCATCTTTATCATTCCAAAGCCTGTATTAATCTCTTATATTTAAAATAATTTCAACAAAAATCCCAGGTTTAATTATTTTTCACATGAGTACAAACATGAAATTCAGTAACTAAGAGGAAAATGTGTTTGATGTGAGTGATAGATACTCATAGACATTGTCTACGTAAAAGATTTTTATTACTACAGAATTTGGAATTAGCTGCCTTTGTACTTTATTCTTTAGGTTTAATTTTATATACTGTTTTTTCTTCTTTTGTAAAGAAAAAAATGTTGGTGGTTTGTTTCCTTCTGTCCCTGGATAAAGTGCTAGGGTGGCTATCTCTAATCCTTTTCTCTACATTTAATTATGATTACAGTTGGGGTAGGGAGGAACAGGAAACTTACAGCTATAATACATCTTTGAAAACGTTGCTTTTATCCAGTTTTGAACACTGAGGTAGAAGGTTTTTTTCCCTTCAAAAAGGAGCACTGTAATATTTTTATATGAGATTGGAATCAGTATTTGAAAAGACATTGGTCATAACATTGCCCAAACCTCACTCTGGTACATTGTTTGAATGTCAGCTAATCTTATTGTCCCAAAGATAGGAAATGTAATAGAGACTACATGCTAAAAATAGTGTCTCTTTTAAGATAAAGCTAGTAATGTCTGACTTCAGGATGTAGTATTCATTAGGGGATATATACATATACTGGAATGACCTGTTCTTTATTTATGTATTTCCTCATTGAGTCATATTTCACTGATAAAGTTCAGCTAGTGAACAATGGAAATAGTTATAAAGGGCATTCAATTTCCTCTATTTTGTAGCTTTCTTTATCCATTTAATATCTCTACACCTGATACTTAGACACTCCAAATATTATCTAACAAATCTCAAAGGCTTTTCCTTTGGTACATAATCTATCCAGATTTCTGTGCTATCATTCTGTGATATGTTGATTTCCAGATACTCCTTCTCTTTGGAATTGGACAATAATGAGCTCTGTTAAAAAAAAAAAAGAGAGAGAGAGAAAGGTATCTAGAGCTGAAGGGGGAGAAAAGGGATAGGAGGGGACCTTTAAATGAATATGTATGTATGTGTGTGTATTTCTATATGTAATTATACATACATATATAAACACACATATACATACATATATACATATACATGCACATACATACATATATATATGTATATATATACACATATAATGGAATCTTCAATGCTGAACTCATATAGAGCATTAGCAGACCTTAAGGAGACAGTCAATGTCAATATAAAATTAAATGCAAGTAAAATTTCTAATTTCTTTTAAAAAACAAGATAACTAAACTAGTATAGGACGCAGTGCTATAGATTTACTTTACCTAGATTGTATTTTATTTTTGCTTTTTGTAAGGCAGTTGGGATTAAGTGACTTGCCCAAGGTCACACGGCCAATCCTTGTGTTAAGTGTCTGAGGCTGGATCTGAACCCAGATCCTCCTGACTCCAGGGCCAGTGCTCCATTCACTGTGCCACCTAGCCACCCCACTTTACCTAGATTTTAGCAAGGCTTTTGTTAAAATATCTCATACTATTCTTATGGAGAAGATGGAAAGAGATAGATCAGATATAATATGGTTGAATGGATTTGGAACTAGTTGGGCAACTAGAATAAAAGGCTAGGTGTCAATAGTTCAATGTTAATATGACAGGAGGGCTCCACTGGATTTGGATGAAGGTATAGATGGTATACTCATCAGAATTTCAAATGACACAAAACTAGAGTGGATACATATTGGGTGGCAGTCAAGAATCAACATGGCTAGATTGAGCACTGTCACTGACCTGAACCAAATTGGATGGGAAGATATGGTTAACTAACAGTTCTGAAAAGAGATCAGGATTTTTGAGGGGACTTCAAGCTTAATATGAAAGTATGTTGTGGCAGTCAAAATAATGTAATGCAATCTTGGGCTGTGTCAAGTAAAAAAGATGTCTTCCAAGAACAGAAAGATGATAAGCCCACTATGCTACATCCTTGTCAAGAGTTCAGGATTCAGTTCTGAGCAGTACAGTTTAAGGACTCTGATACCTTGGAAAATGCCACAAAGAGAGCAACCAGAATGGCAAAGCTAAAGAAATCATGCCATAGGAGGCTGTTGGAAGGGATCTGGCATAGATAAGAGAAGACTTGAGGGACGTGATAGTTGTTATCAAGTAGCTGGAGGGCTGTCATAAAGAGGAAGGAATAATCTCATTTCATTTGGAACCCATAAACAATGGAACAGAGGTCAGTTTACACTTCATGTCAGGAAAAAAAAAATTGGAAAGTGGTAGGTTTCCCCTCCTTCCGGGTCTTCAAGTGAAGTCACTATGGCTATTTATTGTATTCGTCATTGTTGTTGAGTCATTTCAGTCATGTCTGACTCTTCCTGACCCCCATTTGGGGTTTTCTTGGCAAAAATAATGGAGTATTATGCCATTTCCTTCTCTAGCTTATTTTACAGATAAGGAAATGGAGATAAACAGGGTTAACTGGTTTGCCCATGACCATACAGAAAGTAAATGTCTTAGGCTGGATTTGAACTTAGGCCTTCTTTTGCATACTGTTCGATTCAGTGGTGGCTAATACCCATTCCAACTTTCAAATTTGATGATACTGTAAAATTCTCCCTTTTCAATATGAACTAGTAAATTTATTAGATGAATCAAGAAAGATAGAGTCTAAAAATGGAAGGTATTTGTTCTTAGTTTAGATTAATTACACCACCCTTCAAGCTATTGTTAGATTTCAACCTGTAGCTGAACATAATCTTTAACATATACAATGAGGATGATTACTTAGTGTTATGATTAACTTTTGAAAAAAAACCTTTAACCACTGATCACCAAACCAATGTTGAGATTAGTGGACTACGATAGCATAGAAAGACGTTTTTACCCTTCCTGCTATGGTATATTGACTCTATAATATGAGAAAAACAATACACTCATGGTATTTTTTTCTTATTTCCTATATCCTTGAAATATGAAAACCTTTTTTTTTCCTGTTGTTTATAGGACAACAGGATATAGAAACAGAGGCATAGGATTGTAACCATGTAACCAATCTATCTATTAGAAAGCTATTAAGTGGTAATTGCCTAAAAATGTAAACCACCCACAGTGTTATTGACTCCGCCTTCTCCTATAGCACACAGTACTCCAGTTACATTTCTAAATGTAGATAAAAAGTAGCTTAATATTTTAACAATTCACATTAAGTTAAATTAATCAAAGATGTAAATTAATTTGAAATATAATTTACTGCAAATAAGTATCATAAGCACGTTTGTATAATTTATATTTGTGTACATAAGTTTCCTATCTATAAAATGTTTCATATAACACCCCACTACTATTGATTTCAAATAGAATCAAGACACTTGAATTCGGTGCACAGGAAGGAAATATGATATCAGTACATTCCATAATCAGCTAATCTTTGGTAAATTCATTAATTTTTTAAAAGGAAAGAAGTAATCTTCAGAATTATAAACCTCAAATGGTAATGATGTTTCCTGAGCAAACCAGTTATTGTTAGCACTTACTTGCTGAGAAACTATTCAAAATTAATTTTTAAATGAAAATGGAAGGTGGTTTTGCAAAACTATCAAGCAAAATAATAAAATGCAACAAGCAGAAAATGGTTCTCAGATCTTTCTTGATTAAACAAGACCAGATTTTTTAAAAAATAAAACTTTCAGAATCTTAAAAAATGGAACATCTTGGAATTCACATTCATGAGCAGGATATGGATAGGGAAGGAAACAGGTAAAGTCATTTGCTATGAAAATTAATTAGAAGCAGGCAACATATCTTTTTTCTCCAAAAGAAATGTCTCATTGCATTTAATTATATCATTTACCAACCACTTAAGGCAAAAGTAAAGAAGTTGTTCTCCACCCACTATCAAATAAAAGCTAACTGTTATGTGAAGCCTGTTGTGGATGGACTACTCTGGAAGTAGCAAACAGCAGTAAATTAAATACATACCATGGCTGTCCCTTTCTCCCTCCCTCTCCCTCTCCCTTCATCTCTCTCTCTCTCTCTCTCTCTCTCTCTCTCTCTCTCTCTCTCTCTCTCTCTCTCTCTCTCTCTCTCTCTCTCTCTCTCTCTCTCTCTCTCTCTGTCTCTCTCTCTGTCTCTCTCTCTCTCTTTCTCTCTCTTTCTTCCTCTTTCTCTCTCTCTCTTTTTTGTATGGAATAGTGAGGAGAAAGGCAAGGAAGAGAAGGATTTGTAGAATCAAGGCTTTTGCTATAATTGAGGCAGAATGGGTAGAGGAACTAGACCCAGAAGCAGGAAGGTTTGATAATTACCAGCAATGTGACAGGCAAGCCACTCTTTTGAAGCTAAATTATTTACCTTCAATATTTGACAAGAGGTTGAAATGAGATATTCTATTAAGTGTTAGTTATATAAATGTCAGTCATTATGTAACATGCTAAAGATGACAGGTAATTAAATATCTGTGGGTTATGGTGGTCATTAAAACTGCCTATCTGCCTATGATTAGCTTATTATTATTGTGAGAAACAACAAAACATGACTCTTAATCTGCCCTGTCATAAGAGCTGACACATATATAGTGCATTTGAATTTAAAGGAACTTTCAATATACCTCATTCCATCTTCATAACAACCATGTGAGGTAAGTATTTTAGGGGGTAAGGGTGATCAACTGGGTATATGATTTAATTAAAATAAGTAAAATTATATTTAGTAATACAAATAGCAACTCCATTGAAATCTGTAGTCTGAGAAAGTCACAAAGAGGCCTTTGAGAGTTTAAATGCTTCTGGCTAACTTCTATGCCTCAGAGGTAAGACCTGAACCCAGCTCTTCCTGTTGATACACACACACATATATATGTATATGTATTTGTATATGTGTATATAAATATATATGTATATATACATATACATGTGTTTGTGCATATGCAACTTCTTTATAGGCCTATAACACCTAAATATTGAATCTTTCATTATTCTCTTAGAATTAAATTTCTTAAACATGAATGTTTTGTCAATGATATCTTTTTAAAGCATATAATTAGGTGATTTTTTAAAAAGAAATAATATTTATTCACAGTAGGACAAATAAAGGGCACACAGGACTTTTGAGTTCCTTTAACTTCTAGCCCCTTACTTGAAAGGCATTTATTTGCATTTATCTTTCTTAGAGAACAGAGATTTAGTAAACCCTGCACAATCCTATGAACCCAGATAGACATAGTCCTGAATGAGGTGACTATACATAGCCCTGAAGCCCCCTTGCTTCTGAATACTTTAGGGGTTAGGAATTCTGTTTTCAGACTAACACAGAAATGAAATTGGGTTTTACAGAAATAAACAACGTTGGTAGAATTGGATCTCAGCTGGACAAAGGAATAGGGTCAAAAAAGCCGATATAGCAAGCTCAGGCAGGCAGTTTTCTGTATCCAGTTGACAGTCTGACTGAATAATGATAGCATTCTTGGAATAAGGCTAGAAGAGGAGCCCTTTACAGCTCGGCATTTTATCTCTGGGCCCATTTGCCTGCAGCAGAGGTACTATTACTGGTAGAATGTGGATGTAATGTAGCCATGTGACACTGGTGTATTTCTATTTCTAGAAAGATAGCAGAGTGAAATCCTCCAGTGTAATCATGCCAGTGAATGCTTACTGTAGGAGGGGAAGGGATTTCTCATTATGCTCCCAGAACTGAGCCACCAAAGTTGGAAGGATGAGCTTCTGGACTGCAAAAAGCTACTATTAGAAAACACTGGTTTCTTTATCACATTCTGTAACTAAACACTTTCAACAAATAATTCTGATTTTTCAGACATGTTTCTATAATTCACTCCTCCTCCTTATAGCCCCCAAAGGAAAGATGCAGAATCATCTTCAGCAAAGGGCAAAGATTTTGTCTTGAGAACTAGTTATCAACTGCTTATTTATGGAGTCCCTGATCAAGTGTTAGGTACCATGTATGCAAATTCCCAGGTGCTTCTGAAGAAGAGCATACTATTTTTTCTCTAGGGAAGGGGTTCTTAACCTGGAGGTCTATGAATGAAAAAAAAAATAACTCTATTTCAATATACTTGATTTCCTTTGTAATCACCTTTATCTTATTTTATATTAAAATAATATTGTGGACTTCACCAGACTGCCAAAGGAGTCCATGACACAGAACAGATTCAGACGCTCTGCTCTTGGGAAATTTGAGAAGAAAGATGATGAAATGTATCTCTGTGACCCTTAACCTCCATTCCCTGGTGAAACATCAGCTCCTGGACATTCAGCCCCTTAGAAGACCCTCCCTTCCACATCCTCTACACTTTGACCAGTGACTGGGATTCATTCGTATATCTGTCCAGCCTGGAGATAGTCTGACCCTGTCATTGGCACAGTGAAGAATTTTTGCCCTATCCAAGATATTATCCTGTAGTCTTGGATGAAAAAAGGAGATGTCTTTAAATAAATCAGAACTGACTTTTATTTGAAAAGAGCAAGTATAGCTAGTGTATCCAGGAACTTGAGTCAGAGGAGCAATAAACTCCAGGCCCATGTTTCATCTCAAGGAAGAGACCTCAGAAGGGCTATGGGTGTTTATGAGGACTGCAGAGCCTTGAGCAAGCATTTTCACAGTAGCAGAGTAAAAGTTTTAATATGCAATGTTACTGCTCCACAGTCACCTTATTAAACCTTAATGGCATATGCTAAATGCTTTCTGCCAGGGCTGCAGATAAGTTCATCCCACAGTACGGCTCCTAGGAACTGTCCTCGACCGTGAACTGTCTTGCAATTTATGATAACCCTTCTGATTTGGAGTTCCTGCATACTACTTCTCCCCAGTTCAAGCAAGATAAGTTATTTGTATTCTTGAACAGGCTCATAGTGAACCTTTATTATCAATTCAAAACAATGCTGACTCTCATTTCCTTACCTGAGTTAACCAACCATCAGATTGACTATTTTCTAAGGACTGGGCTCTCTGATCCACACTCAGCAAAACTTCAAATGCATTCAGTGTGGACTAAGCCAGAAACAAGAAAGAGATGTTACTTTTTCAAAGATCTGTGCATAGATATGATTGCTTAATTCAAATCATTAAACATTTATTGACTCTGCTATGGAAATAGTGTTGCTAGGTGCTAGGAGAGAAACAAAGAAGATATGAGTCCCTGTCCTCAAACTACTTACAATCCAGCAAGAAGATAAAACACTTAACACTGATAAAGACAATATGAAAACAAAATGGTGAGGGAAGAGATACAAAGACCAAGGGAAACTCTTAGACAACTTGAGTCTTATCATATAACATTAGTAGTTGATAGCTCAGAGAAAGAGCCTTGTAAACAGGAAGAAGATGAGTGCCTAGGATAAAAGGAAGCTTATGAGAAAGGGTCATAGTTAGCCTAACATCCTAGTTAGCCACAGCAAGATCTTGAAAGACCTATTCCACCAGTGTATAAATGACTAAAAAAATCATAGTATGAAAATCTTGGGAAACATCAGTATGTATACAGAAAGAGTGTCCTCTTTTCTGGTCAGTGATATATGCTAGTTGGACAACTGTACCATTATCACCATACCTCACACCCCACACCCCAAGTTTCTGCCATGACTATTCTCATCAAAAATCAATTCAAGTGCAGTGGATAGAGCACCAGGCCCTGGAATCAGGAGGACCTGAGTTCAAATCTAACCTCAGACACTTGATACTTACTAGCTGTGTGACCCCGGGCAATTCACTTAACCCTGACTGACTCACAAAAACAACAATAACAACAACCAACTCAAAACAAAAGTCAATTCAAAATCAGTAAACATTAATAAAATTCCTACTCTGTGAAAAGCAGTTTATTGGACTCTGAGAATATATTTATGAATCTAAAGGAAAAAAGTGATAGCCCTGCCTTCAGGGAATTTACAGACTAATAAGGATATTATAGTATATTATATTTATATATACGCATATGTGTATAAACATGACAGAATACAATAGGGGCAAAGGATAAACTAAAACAAAATGCATTATTATTTTGGGGTAGGCAGTGATCAGGTCAATTTGCCTATATTGTAGAGAATGTGGAGTCATGTGAATAAAGACTAGATGGTTATATTTAATTGCAGAGGTGTTAGGATGCCACCCACTGAATAGCCACACAGAAGATGGACTGGTGAACAGAAAGATTTAGGGCAGCAAGACCATTTAGGAAACATATGGGAATAAACTATGTCAGAGGTGATGAGAGTGGTGGATCTTTGAGTGGAGAGAAGAGAGAATGTGTTAGATATAAGTGGGAACAGAATCAGAAAGACTTGGTAATTCTATATGGAGGTGAGGAGAGGGAAGAGTTGAGGAAGATACTGAGGATATGAACCTGGATGACAAGAAGGATGTGGGTGCCCTCCACAGAAATTGGTTAAGTTTGGAAGAGGGGTTGGGTTCATGTAAAAAGGTAACAAAGTGTAAATTTGAAATGCCTTTGAGACATCCAATTTGACATGCCCAATAAGTAGTTAGTAATGGGAGATAGAAGCTAAAAGGATGGTGGATTGTTGTTGGCATATTATAGACAGAACCTCAGTTAAGACACCTAGATTTTCTGAGCTTATTATCATAATTATACCCAGGCTTGCTACTCATTTCCTTACCTTTTTGGGCCTCCTTGACAATGTGTGAACTCCTTGTCTCCACTGACAAGGCCTTTATTCTGGCAATGATTCTAATTCAAGAATAGTTCACACTTCTTTGTTTGACTTTTAAGGAGTCTAGTCTAGACAACAATATATACTGGATTTTTTTCCTGAGGAAAGGCTTTTCAATTCAGGAAACTAAGTATTTACACAACACATAGACAAACAGGACAGGATGACTCCAGATATACACACAGTAACACTGAGACATAAACTATAAGGGTGTTGGAAATATGGAAAAAAGAAAAGGAACTATTCTCAGAAGGAGGGGTTAAAAAAGTAGTTTTCACTAGATGGAGACACAAAGGGGAAGAAAGACCAAGGTAACATTAAACTGTGGGAAGGACATTAGATTTGGAGTCAGAGGACCTGGGTTCCAAGCTCAGTGCCACTATTCACTGCATTGTGACTTTAGGCAAGTATTTGACCTTTTGGTGCTTTATATAAAAGAACAAATTTGAATTTGATGGTATCCAAAATTTCTTCTAGTTTTAAATCTATGACCCTATTGTTGGAATAGCAAGGATAATTGTATAGTAGACTGAACAGATTCTGATAAAAGGTGAGACCTACTAAGGGAGAAAGTTGCTGGATTCTTAAATAATCCTGATGTCTTTCCTTTTTGTAGAAGGTCTCATCCAGTGTATTACTCTTTGTCTGGAGGACTCTATAGATCACTGGAGGAGACAGGACCTACCAGAGAAGAGGATTGCTTCACTTTAGCAACACTGAATCTTTTCTCTAAGACACAATGGGCCTACCCAAGGTAACTGTGGTGTACAAATATTCCTTAATGTTTTGCTAGCCTAAGTGTTTGAATGTGGACTCAGGGACTTCTTCTTATGTGGAGAAACTTTGATACTAGTCTAAGCTGCTAGTACTATCCCACTAAGGACACCATCTAATCCGTATTTATTGTAAAGCTTCTAATTTATATATGTTGCCTCCCTCATTAGAATGTATGATCCTCAAGGGTAAAGACTGTTTTTGCTTATTCTTTGTACCTCCAGGGCTTAGCATAGTAAATGTTTAATAATTGTTTATTGATCAATTGGAATTCTGGTGTTGCTAAGGTTATCCCAGTGCAGGGCAAAATGAATCAAAGAGTAGGATTACTGAGGAACCCTTAAGACTAAGCTCAGGTCATGAGAGCCAAGTAATAGTCTAAAGGTCCATAATATGTAAAAAATTCACCAAAAGAACATTACAAGTAGAAAAAAAAGTATTATCATTTTAAAAACAATACTGATGATTATCATTAACAGTTGTGAATAGACATGATGTGTGCATTAATTGAATGTGAACTTTTGCTCCCAGGTTTCTGAATGCATTACACAAATGTAGTTAACTGGATTTTATTTTATCCTATTACCACCTAATTTACTGAATTCACAATCAGTCTTTCAAGAGATTTGCAAAATGACTTGCTTTGAAGAAGCAGGCTGACAAAAACAATTTGAATGTTCAATGTGCATCAGGAGTGACTGTCCACAAACTGAACTATTCAGGAGACACGTGGGGATTTTTTACAAGACTGCAATGCAGGCCAGTTAGCAAAGAGCTGGGTAAATTCTAAAATTTTATAGCAGTAAAAGACAATAGGGATAAAGGATAAACCTCTACCTGCTTGTAAAAGCTTCACTAGTCTATCACCATAATTTCCCTGGAATTCATTATAAAATTATTTGCATAGAGCTCTTCCTTTAAATCTATCTTAATTGATAGCATATGCAAAATGCAAAATGATTGTATAATAAAAGCCGTAACTCTAAAAGAGATACAATAAGTGATTTTCCTCAGAAGGCACAGGATTACTGGTCAGGATACTGATTATCAGGTTACTAATAGTCGTTATAGGTCTACGAGAGGCAAAAAGGCATATTGGATGGAGAGCCAGCCTCAGAGCTAATAAAACCTGAGTTCAAGGCTTGCCTCTTATACTAAGTATGTGACCCTGGGTAAGTAATATAACCTTCTGTGTTCTAGTCAACTTCTGAAGACTAAGTTAAAGAGAAGCTGATGGCCACGTTGACAAAAAAAATTTCTCCAAGAATTTTATATACCAATGAAATCACAGGTCCAGTACCTATGCCTCTATGCAGAAGTGTGAAATATTTAGACTTCATGCCTATTTAATATGTAATCATTTAGTTATAGATGAACTATATTTGGTTGCAGTAGTATTATACTATTAAATAAGTCCCAACTTATTCCTCATCTCAACGTCTATGTTACAGGAGTTTGGGGTGAGTAAACAAGTGAGAAATGTTATAAAACATGCTTCAAACCATTGAATTAAATGATATATAGAATATGAGGGCTATGGCTGAATTCTCACCATGAATAATTTGATTTTTAGTCATGATGGCTAAGTCATCCATGAAATCTCTCAGTTACCAATTGATGTTTGGTTTGGTTTGGTTTGCAATTAGGTCTCCCTAACTCACCCGGACTGGAAGCATAACAGCCATTCATGGGCTCAGTCATTAGATTGATCAGAACGGGATCAGCTTTGTTCCCAACCTAGGCCAGTTATCCTTTTTCTATGTAAGTTCATGGCCCCACCACACTCTGGGGTTCACCATATTGATGACAAATGTGACCCACTGCAGATCAGAACTCTCAGGCTCAAAATAGCCCCCATCTTTAGCCTCCTCAGCAGTAGGCATTATAGGCATCTGGCCATCTTATCAGTATGTTATGAATCTTATTTAACATGATAGTATCAAAGGAATATCAAGAGGTCATTGAGTGCATCTACTTGCTTCTTGTTATGTTTTATGTCCAAATATATCCCAAATATATGGTTGACATTCTTGCTTTTAATTTGAGCCAGAAGTGGGGATTCTATCTTGGTAAGATGTTCAAGTATCTTACAACCTTCACCGACAGTCCTAGCGTCACCCATGATGAGAGCTAGTAAGAGGCTCAAGGACCATCTTCATTAGGCCTCTCATTTTACAGATTAGGAAACTAAAGACCAGAATGAGGAATTTTTTTTTTTTTTTTACCAAGGTCACAGTCAGTGGCAGAGTTTGGACTTGAACTCTGGTCCCCTCAATCCCATCATAGGACTCTTTCCATTCTACCGCACTGACTCCTTTTCCTATTAACCAACTCAAATATCTTGTGTTACAACTTTTTTTGGTTTTGTCTTTTAATCCTTTGTGCAAGGACTTCAGCAGCTCTTAGCCATCCAATTTTTTCCTTACATATTTGAAGACTGCTATTACATCCCTTCCCTCAATTTCCCTTCTCTGGATTAAATCACCTGAATTCTTTTAGCCTCTCTGCATGGTCCTTATTCTTTTGAGAACAAACAAAACTTGCAAGAAAATATGCCTGAAAAATTCAAGATACAGGCCACAAAAAAGCAAGGTACTGACTTTTCTAGAAAAACGAATAGAATGATTATGATGTCCTAAATGCATTGTTTTATACCCTAGTATATGACATATCTTTTTCTTGGGGAGTCCAAAGAATGACAAAGTTGGGGAAGGGATTTCGGAGGTCATTTAATACAAATAAAAAGAAGAATCCCCAAACAAGAGGTCATCCAGCCTTTACTTTAATACTTCCTATGATGGAAAGCTCTCTGAGCTAAGTCATTCAACTTTTGTATAGCTCAAATTGTTATGGAGTTATTTTTCTTTATACATCAAGCTGATCTCTGCATTTTGCAAAGGAGAGCTGTAAAAATATTTGGAAAGAAAAAAGAAGAAAATAAAGATTTTTTTTAAGAAAGATTAGTAGACATATTAGTGTGTACTATTTAATTTAACATGTAATATTTAATTAAAATAATTAACCAATAATTAAGAAAGATTAATACACACATTAGGTAATCTTCTCATATACCTAACCTCCATTCTAAACAATACTTAATCCTAGCTCACTGTTATTGGAAGACCATATCTATTCTTGAAGTACAATGGGAATTGAAATTTAAAACATAAATCTTTAGGAAGACGACATAAGAAGAGTATTGTAACTCTGGTGTATACACCTAAGACTTTTCTCAAAATCCTGCAATAGATACTCTTTTGCATTTTATGATATTCTTTATAGACATATGATCTCTAGCTTAAAACTTCTGCAGCCCTCTTCCCCCTCCCTGGAGATTCTCTCCTGTCAAAAAAAAAACAATGAATTTTCATATTAGACTCTTCCTTCTGACCTGGCTTCTGGAATTCCTCCTAAAGAACCATGCTGTCTTAAACAATTGTTATATAATCCATTTGGGAGACCTAATTTTTTTTTTAAAACTCAAAAAAAAAGATATGGCTTAATTATCTGCAGAGAAATTCTTGCCTGATGCAGGGTGCTTAAAACTGTTTTTTTATTATTAAGAGGTATCTTTGTAGCACCCACAGAATCCTTTCAATTTCCCCTTAGTACTGAAAATTTATTTCCCATAATCCAGAATCTCTCTGGGTAACCTGACTGCTTTTCAAATGTAATGATTCTGCCTTCTATAGATATGAAATTATCAAAAGATATTGGCACAATGCAGAGGGGAAATGCCATCCTATTATTATGTTCAAGATTGATCTGACCTCAGAACTAGCACTTTGGGGAATTGGGCTTCCTAATCATGTAGACCCTTTCAGGAAACAGCTTATTTATGGATTTTTTTTTCAGTAGCTAGATGGAGATTTCACACTTCTGGCCTTCTACAACTCCCGACTCTATTCCTTCTCAATATTTTCCCAAGACAGGAGAGCTATGTGCTGTGTCTGACTGGCAGGCAAGCTGATTACTTACTTTTCAATAGAAATCTCTTTTCCAATATATATTAAATGGTCTCAATGATATGCAGGGCTCCTTTATAACACATATGCATCCTATCCTTTCCAGCAGAATTTCAGCAACTCATTCACTGAATAATGGAATGCCATTGTCAGTTCCCATTCTCTCCTTTATTTTATTTCATATTATTTCCAACAATGTATGTTTCTCTTTATTATGTCACAATTGCAATATATGGACCATTTTAATGCTAAAATTCACTTGAAATGTATACTGAATAATGGATTCTTTTTTTTTTCTAAAGTGCTTGAAACAAAAATGCGACAGACAAAGCTTTATAAGGTTGCCAACTGCTCCCTCATTTTTTTTCTCCTTTGGTACAGAATTATTGTGGGAGTTTCATACTATACAAGTTGTTCCTCAGGAGAAAAAGGCATTGGCAAAGCAAATAGAAGAAATAAGCTGTCCTTAATTTAAACACACAATAACAGCAGCAAAAAATAGCTGGAAAAACCCAGCAATCTTCTTTGTTGCAATCTTTTTCAAATGACCACATTTAAAATAAAACTTACTGTTGCCTTAGGCTAATAAGAAGTCCATAATCCATTAAGCCTTTATAAACAAATCTAAGGGTTTCTGAAATTAGTACCAAAGGTAGAGAGTGAAGTGAATTAATTCCAAAGTCATATTGAAGAGATTAAGGAAGATCAATGATTCTCTATCACTACATGTCCTTAGAAGAGCAAGTCTAGGAATTCTAGAAGTTTTGCTTGGCCAAAATATAGCATGGAAAGTTGGAAGGAAGAAGGAAGATGCATACGGATGATAGATCAAAGTTATTAATTCCCAAAAGGAAAGAATAAGGCCTCATGAATACATTGAGTGCAAGAGAACCAGAAATGGCCAAAGACAGTAAGCATAGAAGAACTGTTAATTTCAAAGTGAGTTTAAGTTATAGGGAAATGATATGATCTTTGATTTCATTTATATGGAGAACTTTCAATTATAGGCACTATCTCTACCTACCTACTAGCAAATCATAACCCTTTAGGAGGTAACCCTTCTGTTCTGTTCTGTTTGTCCTTCAATTTCGAAGGGGCCCAGTGATATCACAAGGTGATTGTTTTGACTTGTGTGTATAAATTCGACCTTAGGTGCCTTTAGGCACACAAACATTATGTGAAAAATTGTAACACTATGTCCAGGGTTACACAAGGATTTTCAAAAGCAAAACTTGAACCCAGATCCTCCTGACTATAAACTTATCTATAAACCTTATCTACTAATTGATCAAAGTGAGGTTAGGATATTCATACAAAATTGAAATGATTGTTTTTGCACAGCTGGTCCATTAAAGTCAAGCTTACATGAATTGGTTTAGGGAAGTGTAAACTGGTAGGAGCTGAAATTAGTTACAAAAGTTACCTTTTTTGCATCTGTTTTTACACTGATTTTTCTCTATTTTCCTCACTATCTGCCTGTCAGGTGTCACCTTTTTCTGCCATTCTAGTGACTACCTCTAGCAGCTTCCCTTCATCTCTTTAATTTGCTGTTCCTCCTCGGGTCAACAGGAATCTTTTTCATACAGAAAAACTGCTCTACACATGTGGCCTAATTCCAGGAAAAGGTCCATAGTAGATGAAGAAAGACACAAGAAAAGGAACAAAACAAAACTTAAAAGATGCATTGGGGGTAGGGGGGTAATTTTTACCCAGTTGCATGTGCCTAAGAAACAGAAATTAGCTGCTTTCTCTAAGAGTTAGGTCTGTCATCTAAAATGTCATTAACAATGAAATATCATTAAAGTTGAATCTACATAAAACTACCTTGATTATTTTGATTAAATAAATGACTGCCCAGTAACCAGCAAATAACTATGATTTTCCATCATTTAACCCCATCCTCCATATTGAAATGTATTTCCTATTACCCCCAATGAAAAATATCTTTTTAGACATTTTTCCTTATTTTCCTCTGGACATATCATGTGCTCTCTCAATTACCCACCTTTCCTCATACACTCCACCCTGCTTAGAAAACCATTCTTTCTCCCTTCTGCCATCCAAATCCTAGCTCAAATCCCACTTCCTGAGGCCTCTGTACTCACCCCATTCCAGAGTGGTTTCTCTTTAGCACTCAATAATACAGAAAATACTTTTTTATCACACATGTTGAAAGAATGGTGCATTCCACATAAGTGGGTTTTTCAGATAACTGAAACATGTGTCAAAACATGATGTTCCCGGTGGAGCCAAGATGGCGGAGTAGAAACAGCTCATCCAAGCCACTCTGCCCCCAGATTCCCCCCAAACTATGTAAAAGGGGACTCTGAACAACTTCTGGAGCCCCAGCACCCACAGAATGACACAGAGAAGCTAACCTCCCGCTGAG
Source organism: Gymnobelideus leadbeateri (assembly GCA_011680675.1). NCBI lineage: Eukaryota > Metazoa > Chordata > Mammalia > Diprotodontia > Petauridae > Gymnobelideus > Gymnobelideus leadbeateri. Next base: position 561,974 of record WOXC01011559.1, on the reverse strand, counting down.
GACAGCCCAGCAGCCCTGCAGGAAGGACCAGCGCAGAGGTCTGGGAGCTAGCAGTGCGCAGCGCGCAGAATGCAGGGAGCAGAGCCGAGCGGAGCCCAGGTCCGCATGAGCCAAGGTTTTAGCCCAAGGGCGGCAGGGCTAGCAGCTGGCTGGAGGAACCCCAGAACACCAGCAGCTGTGGCGACTCCAGAATTATCAACATAGACATGCCTAGGACAAAGTAAGAGGTTAGTGTCCTATGGACTTTGGGACCTGTATTTGGGGAATGCGTCAGCTCCCTCCCTGGGGGCTAGAAGCCGCTGAGGAGACACGCCATTTTGTAGTTTTCATAGGCATTTCCGGCTCCCAGCCTACAAATCGTGGGGAGATCCAGCGATCAGTCTTGGGGGGTAATCGCTCTTGCTTTAACCTCCCTGGATCTGGAGTGTGATCTAGGGTGGAAGTTGTGGGTGGGTTTACAGCTTGCCAGAAATGGAAGTTGCCCCCCACACGTTCGGGACGAAAATTTCTCTATCTGGCCTTAAAGCCATAGTGTGGCAACAAGCCCAAAAGTCAAGTAATTAAGTGGCAACATGCCAAGGCAAAGGAAACAGAAAAAATGCAACCCTAGACTCCTATTTTGGGGGCATAGAGTGGGAAAAGGACTGTGAGGTCAGAAGTCCTGCTCCAAAAGCCCCAGGGGAAAACATGAGCGGGTTGCAGGCCATAGAGGACCTTAAGAAGGACTTTAAAAATCAAATAAGAGAAGTGGAGGAAAAATTGGGAAGAGAAATGAGAAGGATGCAGGAAAAGTATGAAATGAGAGTTAACAGCCTGACTGAGGAAAACAACACCTTAAAAAATAGACTAACTCAAATGGCAAAGGAGGCCCAAAAGGGCAACGAGGAGAAGAATGCCTTAAAAAGTCGAATTTGCCAGATGGAAAAAGAATCTCAAAAGTTCACTGAGGAGATTCATTCCTTCAGAGTTAGACTGAAGCAATTGGAAGCTAATGACTTTATGAGAAATCAAGATGAGGTTAAGCAGATCCAAACAATTGAAAGATTAGATTCAAACAATTGAAATATCTCACGGGAAAAACCACTGACCTGGAAAATAGATTCAGGAGAGACAATTTAAAAATTATTGGACTACCTGAAAGCCATGATCAAAGAAAGAACCTAGAAATCACCCTTCAAGAAATTCTCAAGGAAAATTGCCCTGATGTTTTAGATCCAGAGGGCAAAATAGGGGTTGAAAGAATCCACTGATCACCTCCTGAAAAAGATCCCAAAAAGAAAACTCCCAGGAATATTCTAGCCAGGTTCCAGAATCCCCAGATCAAGGAGAAAATACTACAAGCGGCCAGGAAGAAACAATTTCAATATTGTGGAAACACAATCAGAATAGCCCAGGACCTGGCAGCTTCTACACTGGGGGATCGAAGGGCATGGAATATGATATTCCAGAGGGCAAAAGAACTGGGAATGAACCCAAGGGTCACCTACCCAGCAAAACTGAGTATTTTGTTTCAGGGGAAAATATGGTCATTCAGTGGAATAGAGGACTTTCAAGCATTCTTGAGGAAGAAACCAGAATTGAATAGAAAATTTGACATCCAGACACAAGAAGGAAGAGATGCCTGAGAAGGCAATCAGGGAAAAGAAATCAAAAGGAACTTATCAAAGTTGAACTATTTACATTCCTATATGGAAAAGCAATAACTGTGACTGATGATAACTTTCTCACTATGAAAATAATGGAAGAAGGGTGTGTGGTCATATGAATACATATGTGAATGTGTGTGTATATGGTTACAGTTATATATGTATAGAGGGCATAAGTTGAATTTGTTGGGAAGGGAGAATACTCAAGGGATGAAATTATGAGGTGAGAGAGGAAAGTGGCAGGAGGAGATGGGGAGAGACATGGTAGGGTAAACTATCTCATGTAGGGGAAGTGGGTGCAAAGGAGGGGGAGAATAAGGAAGGCTAAAAAGGCAAAACCACATTCACATTGAATTTGGTTCAGGGAGAAAATGACATACATACTAAATGGGATATCTCAACCTGCAGCAGGATAGGGGGAAGGGGGGATGAGAGGAGGAATGATGGATGGGAGGGCATCCTTGGGGTGAGGGGAGGTTGGAAGTACCCACTATAGAAGAGGGACAGGATCATGTAGGGAATGGACCAGGTGGGGAGTGGGATGAGTGGGAGGGAATTATAAGCAGCCTTGTACAATATATCTACTATGATAATGTTTTGCATAGATAGACATGTACAACATATACTGAATTACTTATCTCCCCAGAGGGAATGGGTGATGGGGGAGGAAGGAAATGGATCTGAAATTCAAGGTCTTATGATTAAATGTTTCAGATATATTTGAATACTATTATTAATACTCTTTTTCTTATAATTGGGAGATGAGATGTGCAGGCATTGGGACACAAAGATTCACCTTCCTCTAATGGAAAAGTCGAAGGGGGTATGGGAGAAGGTATGGGAGAGAGCAGATTGGAGGAAGCGATATCTTGTGGGACTGCTATTCTGGGAGGTTGGGTAGGGGAATAACGGGGGAAAAATGATTGTAACTCAAAATCTGGCAGAAATGAATGATGTGAAACAGAAGTTAATAAAGCATGTGTTTAAAAAAACCATGATGTTCCTCTTCAGAAAGAAAGTTTGAGTACTTTTGATGCAAATTTTCTTAATATTTCATTTCTCTACCTTCTTAAACAAAGTATACTAAATATAATTTAACTTTTTCTTGGTGACTAAAAATCATTATTATAAGAAAAGCCCTTATACTGCACCATAAAACAAGTGATGCCACAAGGGGTCGGGGATATATGTACTATTGCTTATTCCCAAAATAAATGGAACCATATACCTAGATTCTGCTGGCTGTAGCTGTGTTTTTTACTGATTTTCACTACCTTCTTCACTGTCTGCTTGTCAAGTATCATTTTTTTTTCTGTTATCCTTGTGTCTACCTCTAGCAGCTCCCTCCTGTCCCTTTAATTTACTGTCCTTTATCTTCTGAAAATCGAGGAAATCAAATAACTTAACTTGTTAGAACTGAGCCTGTTCACCCAAAGGACCCAAGGGGCTGGTCTCCTTTGAGTAAAGCGCATGGATGTTGGTGCACTGACTTGGCAACATCTATATAATTTTTTCTGCTCAGGTGCCTTTTGGTCAATATCCAAAGAGAGTTGAAATTAACCAGCTAAGTGATTGCTAGATAAGTTTTCACTTAACTGTTTTCACCTCTGCATGTCCCATCTCTCCAAATAGATTTTATACTCTTTTGCATCGGGGATCATGATTTACATTTATTTCAAAGCTTCCTCAGTTCTAGTTACATAGGATTTATTAAAATAGTTTGAATAAATAACCAATTTGAAAAAAAGCATAGTATTTTAGAATCAGAAAAGTCCTCAATAGCCATCTATTCCTATGCATATTAGAAATATATATATATATATCATACCACATATTATATATATATATATATATATATATATATATATATATATATATATATATATATATATATATATATATATACCATACCAACATACCTGGAAAGGTGTTTTCCAATCTTTTCTTGAAGGTATAATAATAATAATAATAATAAACATGTATAAAACATTTACTATGATCCAGACACTGTGCTAAGAGCTTTACAATTATTATATCACTAGACTTCTAGTAAGGGAGAACTCACTACTTTCTAAGGCAGTCCATTTACTTTTATAAAGCTCTGTGTTACAAAATTTTATCCTGTATCAATCCTGAATTTATCTCTGCATCTTATGCCAAATGCTCTTAGTTACAGGAATTCATTTGGTCCAAGTGGTTGTTTAAAAACAGGCGAAGGAGAGCTCTTTTTGAATATAAATGCCAGTTTCCTCTTCTCCCAAGCGGGGAAGAAGATCATCTGCACCCAGCAGATAGATGCTTACAGGGCACAGTACACCTGATGACTTAGCTATAATTCCAGTCCTTCTGAAAATTACTCTGGCATCATTATCATCAACAGATATTTATTCAGGCTCAGGCTTTTGGACAAAGATTTTGATAACACACCACCACCACCAATTAGGATAAGAAAAAAAAAAAGAAAAGGTTAATTCGATAAAGAATTACGGGGATCTGGGCTCTAAAGTGATTTGTCACTGACTAGCAGTATGACCCTCAATAAGTCACTGAACTTTTCTGAGTCTCATAATTCTAGCCCCTTCCCTTTGTTAAATATGTCCTATTTATTCTCTACATAGCTTGTTTTCTTCCCCCTTAGACTGTGAGCTCCTTGAGGGCAAGTACTGCTTTTTGTCTTTTTTTGTATCCCTAATGCTTAGCATAGTGCCTGGCACAGGGAAGGCACTTAATAAATGTTAACTGATTGATTGATCAATAAAGCAAAGGGAGTAGGGAGGGTGATGATCCATATAACAGGTGTCAAACAACTGACCCACAACAGTTCTAAGTATAGTCCAAATTAAATTAATATATAAAATGGAAATATTTAACAAAATAAGTAAAAATACAAAAAAACATTAAGTTAATATATTATTTTTCTAAGTCAATATGTAGTCAGCAGGGATCCTTATATAGTTTAGTGGCCCCCATTTCTATTTGATTTTGACATTTCTAAATTATTTGGTTATTTTTAAAGGAATATATTATTTCTAAAGTCCTTCCCAGCTCCAAGGTTCCATGGTCTTTGTTCTGTTCCTTGAGTATTAATAGGAACTGATCTTCCTATAGCATGTAAAGGTTTGCAAAAAAAAACCAAAAACTTTCCACATATCAAACCTATGAAGTAGGAAGGTAATGCAAGTTTAAACAACCCTACTTTACAGAAGAGGAAACTGATGCTCTGAGTGGTTGAAGGATTAATCCATTAGCAAAGAGCTAGTAAATAGCAGGCAGGATTGATACCCAGGTGCCTGACACCAAGTTTCATCTGGCCTCATACTTTTTTTTTTTCTTAAGACCACAGACATCCTGTTAAAAGGCCACCTGAAACTGTGAATGAAACCCATACTGTCAATGAAACAGAAAAAATGGAAATCTGAAGACTTTAATGTAATGATATATGGCAATGCTTTTATTTTTTCTTTTCTCCTCTCAATATTTTCCTCCTCTTCTCAAACTTGTTTCTGGCATTTTTGTGACAAAGAACTAGACACATCTCTAGTGTCAGTTGTGCCTTCTGCATTTTCTCCCTTCTACTCACAATCTTCAAAGAGTTGATCCTTGAATATTCCTTTGTAGAAATTTAACTTTTAAATTTCTTTCAAAATGAAAAGTGACTATTGGTTTTAGATGAATTCAATTATAAGTTTAAGAGACAAATAGAGCAAAAGGGTGATATCTGGGCCTTTTTTCTACTTCCATAAAATAACGAAGAATTTGATCAATTAGTTTGTGAAGGGAATGGATGATTAATAAAGAATTCAGGACACAGATTTGTTAGTCATCTCTATTGGCAGCAATTGATTATATAATCGATCATACCAAAAAGTTAAGATTTGTCTGACTAGCAATTAATTAGTCTGACCAATTTTGCTAAGATGATTTCCAAGTTCTGTTCTGAATTCTCCAAATAGGTGGCTGCTAGAATTTCCAAGAGTAAGTACGCAGTGGAACATGAACCAACACTTATTTAAAGCTACAACTACACATGATAAAGGAATGGTTCAATACTCCAAAGAAAGGAGTACTTTGTTCTGTAGGAAACAAATGCTCCAGGCCTTAAACATGATGAAAAAAGGGCTTATCACAGCCTCCTCACAGAGCGAAAAAATGTCTCTCAAGTCCTCAGCACCTTAAGACGTTTGCAACTATCCCTAATTATAAAGTACTATGATTCTAATTGGATTTTATGGAGGTAGAGAAAGCAATGTTTCAGGCTATTTATTATATGCACTTGAACATTTCATAGAAGTATATTTATAATTTGGTCATTTGCTAAAGTGGGCCATCTAGCTGGTTAGAAGTAGAAAAAAATGTTTTCGTAGAGAACAGCCCAGACAGAGGATAACATAATATCTGAAATTTATTGTACTCTTAAGTTTTACAACATACATAAATATTATTTCATTTGGTTCTCACAACAAAACCCCATGGGATACCTACTTCAATCCCCATTTTATATATGAGGAGACTGAGACTCTGAAACACTAAGTAACTTGACCATTTTCATATGGCTAGGAAGTAGCAGAGATAGAATTTAGACCCTGATCCCTAGTCATTCTGGGTTCTTAATTTTTTTTTGCTTTTTTTTTTTGGAGAGGGGAAGATAGGGAAATTGGGATTAAGTCACTTGCCCAAGATCGCACAGCTAGTTTTTTGTGTTAAGTGTCTGAGGTCATATTTGAACTCAGGTCCTCCTGACACCAGGGCTGGTACTCTATTCACTGTACCACCTAGTCGCCCCTGGGTTTTTAATTTTTTTAACACATCTCTTCTGTCTTGTCTTCAAAATCTACCATCAAACAAATTCTAAAATCAAAGATGACCTAAGCCTATTACCACAAGAACCAAAAAATCTAGAATCATACAAACATAGGTTCTCTTTCTTCCTCGAAATTCACTGAAGCACAAAGAGAAATGGAAACTTTAGTCTAATTAGAACTCTATATTCTACTATTTAAAGATACTTTAGATACTCTCCTATTAATTTACATTTCTACCTCATCAAAGGTAATCCTTTCACAGATTCTCCATTCTTATTTCACGTTTGTATCCACACTCAATGTGCATAAATAATTGAAAGGTTACTCATTTTCCTGTAAGAACATTACAAATCAGTGTTTCACTTCATGTTGACAAAAGGAAGATGCTTTGGACAAATGCAAAAAGTAATCAAAGTTTTTGCTATTCCTTTTCCAGCAGAAAAAGGCATATTGCATAGAAGGTTAAGATGTATGGGTATAATCAAGGTAAGGAAAAATTTCCTAACAATTAGAACTGTTCCAAAGTGAAATGTACTACCTTGAAAAGTAATATGTTTTGCTTCACTTGAGGTCTAACATAACTTCAAATATCCCTTCTGATTTCTTTTCATATGCATCTTTAATACTGACATTTATGTATGGTCATACAATTCCAATATCCCTTTCCCTATAAATGTATCACTTTGTATTACTCAAAATGAAATGATGATCCCTATAAACAGCCACTGTATCTTTTAATATCATAAGAACACTACTTTGGAACTAGTGCTCACCATTTCTTTAATAACACTTTTCCATCTTTCTTTTACACACATATGTATGTCTGATTGTGAAAAACTAGTGCATGTATGGTAAATATTCTACATGATACTTACCCTTACAGGAAAATCTTGGTCTACAAAAGACTTGGGCTGAAATGGATTGGAAGCCATCCTGGATTTTAATGTGATTTTCCTAAAGCCTCAAGCACACTAAATTCAACTCTACATGTATATACTGTAGGTGCTTTTATATATTAGAGTGGGGAAGTATTTCCCCTTGCATTCTCCTTGGAATATATTCAGTATAAGATCTATTCTGTAAAGTACACACAGTACATTCATTAATTGAAGACATTCAACCATCTCTATGCACAAAATTCAATACTATCTAAGTGCACCTCAGCAGAATTCACAGTTATAAACATATCTATCAAGAATTCTAATCCAAGAAGCTTTTGTCCATATAGTATAACATAAAATAACATTTTATAGGTCATAACAGGAACAGAAATATACATAACTTATCCCAATTAGCTGGGAGTTCTGACATAATAGATTACAGCTTTGATTCCATTAGGATATTGCAGAAAAGCTTTGGTATATTGAGAACCCTGGTTGCATTCAGTATGATTACAGAAACTGAAAAATATGTTCTATTGCTGCTACCTATTCCAAACAGAAAGCTTCTCTGACTTGGCATACATAAATATATCATCACCTCAAACTGAGAGAGACAAATGTGGCTATCTTCTTTCAGATCCAAAATGAACCAGTGACTCCTCAAATTGAGTAGATATCCAACATAATATAATGAAAAACAAGGGCAACATGATCTATTAAAGGAGTTATGAAGAGGTAATCATTTTCCAGGGTCTCGGGAGACTTGAACAAGGTTAGATGGTGGCAGTTTATAAAAGAGAACTAAAGAGGGAAAAAAGCAGATGTGGCACTGACCTTTTCTGTATGCAGAGTCAAAAGTCTCTATGAATTTGCTAAAAGTCAGAGACTTTTGACTTATCCTGTTGTTCATGGGCAATATTTAAAAATACCCTTCTCTCCTTTATACTCTAATTCCACTGGAAAGTAATTCAACAGTGCTAGGAGCTAGTCAGATTCTAAGATTCTATCTAGGCTTCACCCCAACTGCCTTCCTGCCATTACCCCTTGTCATGGCTGCTATGGTGCCCTTTGAATCAGATCCCCAGAGACTGTATCTTGGAAGAGCTAACACTCTTGGCTTTGCTCAGCACTCAGAAAAATGCCTGGCCTATAGTAAGTGCTTAACAAATGATTGGAATTCCTCCCCTAGGGCCACAGTATCTTGACTGGTTAATGCATACATAGCTCATTATATGAAACTGGTCCTATTTCCCTGACCATGCTTTACCTCATGATCTTCTGGTCGTGCTGATCTAATCCCCGACTTTTTTCCCCATCCCTTTTCGCTAATGTCCATCCCTTGTTCTCGAAATTGTAATCAAAACAACATCAGGACTGTTTCTGGAAAAATCATGTCAATCAGCTGAATTATGGCTCTACTCACCCTTCCTGTACTTGCCTGGCTAAAATAACCTTCCCTTGTCACTATTCTGCCCAAAGTGTTGTTTTCCCTATTAGAATATGCTTACTGAGGGTAGGAGATATCTCTCTTTTGCTCTAATTGTTAGAAATATTTCCCTTACACCAAGCCTAAATCAGCTTCTCAGGAAACATGACCCATTTTCTTTGTTCTGCTCACTGAAAGGCAAGCATAGCGATGTAAACCTCTTCTACATATCACAAGCTAGTTTAAATAACTTTGGTATGAGGTTTAAAAAGAGTCTAGGCAAATTTGGGAATAATTCTTTAAGTTACTCCATATGGCATTATGGTCCACTGGAAAGGGGGCTGAAATTGGAGGGACAGGAACTGATTTTTCAAACCTGACTTTGCTACTCTGGGGCCATGTCCCTTAAAGGCCTGGGGCCTAATTTTTCTTGTGTGTATGAAGGAGTTGGCTTAGATCATCTCTGTGCTCTTTTCCAGCTCTGGAGCTATAAGCTAAGATGCTAAAATTTGTCTTTAAAACACAGTAAGTATGTTTCTTAAATACAAAGCACTTCAAAATTGGGAGAAATTTAATTTGGAAGTCTTAAATATAATCTATTTGCAGACTGAGTTGATACTTATTTTTAAAGTTAAGCAATCCTTCCAACCCAAAACCCAAGTCTTTCTGATTTGAGACTTCCTTACTATGTACTGGATCATGTTGCCTCTCATACTCTGGTACGCATAAAATTTAAAAGACAGTTTTATATTTGCCCCTTTCCATCCACTCACATTGCTACTGTTCTAATTTGGATCTTCATTACCATTTGACTTTAGACTATTCCAATCACCTTAGTTTCTCCCCTACTTACTCCATCATTGACTTCACTACAACAGTTTCTTCCATTCTTCAATCTGTCCACAGATCTGCCAACACAAACTTTCTCATTTGGAACATGTCCCTTTCCAATTTATTCTGGAAGAAGAAAAGGAAGAGCCACTGCTCTTCCTTTTCTTCTTCCAGAATAAATATAAACTGCACTAGGTAAGCTCTAAAGTCTTTTTTTTGTGGATGAGATGCTTTGATTCTATGGTAACAACAATCAAAATCACAATTACAATCTGAACTCAAGTATTCAATTTCAAAAGATCAACAATGGCTATTTCGCTATCTAACAAACATCATCTTGGATAAGTCCATGCCAGCTGACAATTTGGTAAGCAAGGCATAGCATTTATTTTAAGGACATATAGGTTTATAATTTTGAGAAAAGACTGCCATGAATACATTCTTCATTTTGGTGAGGTTAAAAACTTACTAGACTTTTGTCTGGGCAGTTTGTCAAAAATCTATGCTCATGATGGACTTTGGCTTTTTCAATATTATTACTCAAAGCACAGGTTTTGCCTGGAGCATGGTATATGCGAGGGATGTCTTAGGACAAATATCTTTTATGCTTGTCTCTTGGGGATTATAAGAAAAGAGGGAAGAAGTAATTCCTCATTCTCTCCTACTATTCCATGAAGGAATAGGCTGATGGGAAATTCAGTCAGGCTGACTCCTACCTTAACTTTATTTGGCAGAATTAATTCCCTCTTGTTGCCTTGGGTAACAGTTACTCAAAACACGACAGAATACACATTATTACAAATGATTTGAACAATTACTGAAAATGTGGGGTTTTTGTTCTGTCTTCTGTTTTTAAGAAAGAGGCCAATCTCCTATTTTAAGAAACGCAGGTACTTTGTGATCAATTCTAATTTCAAATTATAGAAAAACTTTCCTCAATGTCCCCTTGTAAAATGGAGCAGTACCTTAACAATTGGATAAATTTTAAAGAGATTGGACTCAATAATCTCTAAGGCCCCTTACAATGTTAAACTCATAATCCTACAGACTTCTTGGCCTACCATTTGAGACCTATTACAATTTAGTTCTAATTGGTCTTATTTCACATTTTTACTATTCAGGATTATTCACTCCAGCAAACTCAGTTATTTATCATTTCCTGAAGATTTGCCAAGTTTTCCTGACACTGTGGCTTTACTCATTATTGAAATGTATTAACCACACTCACCAATTCTTTCTGTTGAAATCCTATACATCCTACAAGGCTTAGCTCAAAGTTTACCTCTTCCATGAAACTCTATTGATTTTCTCCTCCTCACACCTAGCAGGAAGTGATCATTCTGAACTCTTGGAACTTTGTGCCTTTTTATATATTTATCACATCCTACCTTGTATTTTAGTTACTCATGTAACTGGGTACCTGACTTCCTTTCTTCAAGTCATGGACCTTCTCAAGTTTATATTTGTATAAAACTCGACATATAGTACTGCACTTTATATGAATATTCAGCAAATGACCATTAAATTGAATTGACATTTTAAAAAAATAAATATCTGGGGTTACCTTTAATGGAGGGGCATTTCTTATTTTGTTTTGTTTTTTTTCTCAATTCAGAGATAAAGTACTTGTGACCCTAAAAATACGATGAAAGAAGCATTTCTTTAAAATCTGGCCTAGAGCCGGTACCTAGGCACATACTCCAAGTCTTTTGTCTTTGTTAGGAGCTGATATACAGTTTGAAAATAATTTTGTTGGAGAAGTTATTTTATGGACAAAAGACTATGAATTTCACAGCTGACTTGAGATCTGCTCATGCCAATGACATTGGCTTCTACTTTGCAAGTAGAATGTGATAAGTCAATGCAGATTTTTCTGTAAGTACTTTTTTCCCTTGCAAATACCAAGAGAGATTTCAAAGAAACATTTACATTTTTTTTCATCCAAATCAAGTTACTGATTATGTTATTTCTGATTCATATCTAATGCACTCAACCTGCAATATCTCCATTTCCCCCAAATGAACTAGTAACACACTTGGTTTCTAAATTTTAATACTGACACTATGGAGTACAGTCAGACTGCTATATCTGGAAAATTCAGAAGCTTTGACCTAAATGAATTCATTAATTTTTATACAAAAGGACTAAAAGCTAAATAATTTTTCATGTGTTTTTATCAATTTGTGAGAATCTTTTAATAAACAGGTCTTCAGATTTCTGAATAATACAATGGAATATTGATGTAATTACAGGACAGCATATCAATGAGAAATTGGAGAGTTTGCCCTAATTCATGTTTTGCTCTTGTTCCTTTTTTATCTTGATTTAACCTACCCACTTAAGACAAGAAAAAGAGGCTAATGCTTTGGCTAGAATCTAGCTCCAAAATTCCCTTTGAGCTCTCTGATACTAGAAGTCTCAGTTTTGACTAGGGATATTGTAGTATGAATATCACTAATGTATTTGATTAGTAGCTTAGAAAGTTAATTATTCAATAAGTGGCAAGATTCTATTGAATAAATTGTTAGATAAGAGACAATAATTGGCAACCTTCCTCATAGTCTCAGTAAAAAGGAGAATTTAATGGATGCAGAGACTCTCTTGGCCTTTTCTGTATATATCTACAATGTCCTTTATCTATTATCCCTTTTAATTGTCTACAGGTGTGAAAGATCTCTAACCATACTCTGGCTGTAAAAGGGAGTTGTATTCTTCACCGCCAAGAAATCTGACCATTTGTAGTCAAACTTAACCTTTAAGAAACAGAAACAAAAACATCGATGTTCCACATTAATGCCATAGATCCTGGCTTTCTCTCAAAAGTTTCCAGAGTTATGTTATCTAAACTACTGACCACTGAAGTTCTGGGTGACCATCTATACTACTTCTTTTCCTTTTCCTGGCTTTGTATACCTCTGAGAATGAGTTTCTGAAAAGGAAGAAGGAAATAGAAACAAATACCTACCACTGAGTCAGAGTAAGGAAATTACCTTGATAGATGCCTTAAATTAACATTTCATATTGGGATCCATGAAGTGTGCTAATTATGCAATGCCTATTCAAGATGCTTCTAACCATTTCATAGAATTTGAATCTGATCCTTTTACCATCAAAGACCACTACTCTCATACAAGAGAGTCATAGTCTTTGAGGGTTCACTAAGATAGACAAACATGAGTTCTTTGGCAGTAATTTAATTGACCAAGGTAGGGAACTTGATCTAAGGCCCTTCTCTCTCTGTGGAACTGTTATGTTTTATTTAGGAGGGCAGGGGGATAAGGCTTGGTTGTCCTCACCATGACAAAAAAAGAGAAAAAAGGAAAAAAAAGGAAAAAATATCCCTGTGGGATCCTTGATGTATCTGCAAGGAAAAATGACAGAAATCGAAGGGCAGAATATGAATGAAGGCATGCTGAGCCCTCCAAAATGGAAATATGCCAGTAGCAGTTGCCATAAAGTTCTACCATAAAGTTTCTCATTAATCGCAGTAGCCCTCCTGTGATTGAGGGCATTTCTCTGTATTTCCGAATATTAAAGCAGCCCAAGAAGAAGACGTAAAAAACAAAATCCTTCTCTTGGCATATTGTAAATTACCAGCTATGATAAGTCTTGATTTCCTCAAATCCATATCTTGCCTAATTTTTGTCTGTCATCCAATGCTTTGAGACCCTTTTATTTATTGATCACAAAATGGATCTGGAAATGCCATGTGGGGAAGGAGAAGAGACAAGCTCCCAGCCTGCACACAGTCTAGACTTATTTTCTGCTTTCCTTTGATATTGCCAAATGAATGACTTGTCAGCTGCCTCCCTGGAAGGAATTGTCATTTGCAATGACTTCTATGTACCTTTTCCCCAATGCTTCCTTTAAGGCAGCCCTATGGTTCCATTACTCTTACCTCTAGAAGAGCAGCTGTAAATGTCACTGTTATTTTTCTGCCAAAATATTTCATATCCCATCCCCCAGTTGGCTGCTAGATATACAAAGATCTAGTGTGCTTATTAGAAAGATTATAAGCACATCTTTTAGCACAGAATATTTTCTTTCAGTCAGGAAGATTTCAATAGAAATACTGCTTCTGACAGTTAATGGGTGTGTGACCCCAGGGAAGTCACTTAAGTTCTACATGCCTCAGCAACTCTTTTAAGACTTATCTAAGGCTTGGAGAGGGCTGGTATTCTGCATTAGTGGAAAGAATGCCCATACCAGGAGTTCCTTGTGAGGATGAAATCACAGATCCTCTCTCCCTCTCTCTGTATGTTCTGTCTCTCTCTGTCTCTCTCTCTCTATATGCATTCTCTTAGTTATTCTATATTACTGTAAATTGTGGAATTCTGTGATCTAAGAATAACTTCCAATAATTCCAAGGGCAATGGAAAGGTAAATTTAATAGATATAAGATTGTGGAATGGTCCTGTGAGAATAACAATGAGAAACAAAGCAGATGGGTAGCCTGAGTGTTCAAATGGTATCTTTGAGATATTAAAAGAAGCTGAAGATCTCTAACATCTTGACTGGATTGGATTTGATTTTTATGGAGTTTTCCGGGAGCACATGGACAACATTAAAAGGCATGGATTATTATTCTTGTTATTATAAAAATAGCGAATATTTCTATAGCACCTACTACTTTCCAGCGATTGTGCTAAGTGTTTTGCAAATATTATCTCATTTAATACTCACAACAATTTGGGGAGATAATTGATATTATTATTTACATTTTACAGTTGAGGAAACTGAGGCAAACAGAGGTTAAGTGACTTGTCCAGGGTCTCATAGCTAGTGAGTATCTGAGGCTGGATTTAAATAGGTTATCCAACCTTCACTTAAAGACCTCAACAGTGAAGTAATCTACTATATCCTAAAGCAGGCCATTCCACTACTAGATAGCTCTAACTGGCAGGGAGTTTTTCCTAACCCCAAATCTAAATCTGACTTGTGTAACTTGTATCTATTACTCCTAGTTCTATCTTATAAGGTCCCAGGGTAATTAATGTTCAGTCATGTCTGCCTCTCTATGACCTCCCATTTGATATCTTCTTGGCAAAGATACTAAAGTGGTTTGCCATTTCCTGCTCCAAGTACATTTTATAGATAAGGAAACCTGAGGTAAAAAGGGTTTTTTTTTTACCCTGAGGTAAAAAGGGTTAAGTAATTGGCCCAGGGTCACAAAGCTCTAAGTGTATGAGGCTGGATTTGAACTCAGAAAGAGGAGTTTTCCTGACTTCAGGCCCAGCACTCTATCTGCTGTACCACCTAGCTGCCCTCTTATAAGGTTCAAGCATGTCTAATCTTTCTCTTTCTTCCACATGAAAACCTCTCAAGTACTTGAAATCAGCTATCCTATCCAAACTTGTGTTGTCCCTTTTTCATGCTATATGTCCCTCATTCATTATATGACAGGTGCTATATGATAGCTAGGTGGCATAGTGAGTAGAGAATTAGATCAGAAGAAGGAATACCTGGAGACAGATCCTGCCTCGGGCACTTACTAGCTGTGTGACTCTGGGTAAATCACTTAACCTTCTCAGTTTCCTCTGTATCTTTTAACCTAAGATTAAATAAGCTTTTTTGACTACTGTGTAACACTATTAACCCATATTGACCTTGGAGTCCTTTAAAAGTCCCAGATCTTTTTCAGATGAATAGCAACTAATCAACACTTATCCCATCTTGTGCCTATTAAGTTGACTTCTTGAACACAAGTTACTTTTATCCTTATTGAATTTTGTTTCATTTGATTTAGCCCAATAATCTAGACAGTTAAGAGCCTAATTATGTTATCAAAGAGATTAGCTATTCCACTTTAGGTCTTCTACATATTTAAGAATCCTCATCCACGTCAATAGTAAAAAGTCAGGCATGGCAACACAGAAAGCCATGTTGGGCTTCAGAGTTCTGAGCTGTAGTAGGGCCATCATGGCAAGCCTCTAGTTGCCTAAGGAGAGACAAAATGGCCTAGCCTGGAAAGATGGAATAGGTTAAAGCATATGTATTGGTCAGTACTGGGATCAGACTTACAAGTGGCCACAGCTTTTCTAGCCTGGGCAAGACCCAATCTTCTCTCTACTGCCACTAAAACAAAAAAAAAGTCACTGATAAAAATGTTCTAGCTAAAGACATAAAAAGGCATAACTTGATAGATTTTATGATTGTGTTGAGCATAGGAAAACCCCAAGTTGCAAATTTACAAACAGGTTGAATTCCAGTAGTTTTTGTTAAGCTGTATGATAGGAACTCACAATGCATTTTCTCTTTGAAACAATGGCACGAATGGTAGTAAAGATTCCCAGGTCAACTCACAAAAGTCCACTGAATTTCACATGTTGCTGAAATACAGTAATTCAGTAAGTCACAAAATAAACATTTATTGAATACCTATCTGGTGCCAGATTCTATATTTCCAGACTCCTGGATCTTGAGAACACAGAGCCACAAATTACATAGAAAGGAGCAAAAATAGGAAAAAAGTTCCCTTTCTAATATTGCGGCTGAAGTTTCTCTTTGGCAACTTCTGCTTCTATTCCTATACTATTTTCCTACATCCTACCCCCTTTCTTCAGGACCTCATGTTACCCCCAGGTTTATCCACTTATCCAAGTCTTCCATGTCATAAAGTACTCCATGTTCCAAAAGTACCTATCTCCCCTTTCTCGCAGCCACCAACTAAACTCTAATCCCTTTTTATTTCAGCTAGATATTGGGATGAAAGCAACTTGACTGAAAAAATCATGCTAACATGTGAATGGCTGATAGCCCCAACTTTTATAGACATATTTATAATGTTTTTTTTTAACTCAAAACGTATCTCCTAAGTGGTGGAATGTCTGCTGTTGGCAAAAAAAGCAAGTGAAAACAAATGGTACATTTTGTGAGGGAAACAGCTGAGGTCAGACACACTACCTATAGATAGGCCTTCCTGGTTGGTACCTAGGTACTAACTTAGGCAGTATGGTAAAGCATATGAACTTTTTCTCATAATAATGTATTTAATGCATAAATAAAATATGTAGGATCACAAAAATTATATTGAAATAAAGATGAGATTTTTTCTTATAAAAGCTCCTGGACACCCAGGAAATTAGGATTCTATGGACCTCAGGTTAAGAACTCCTGCTCTAAGCTGTTCCTGATTTTCACATCCTCTTCTCTGTACTTCTAAATTTGAATAATGTGTCTCTCGAAATTTTTCAGAATGGCTCACAGGGTAGGATGGAAAGGAGTGGAGAAATGAAACTTCTGATGATAAGGAGGAAGGAGGCTGCTATAGGACTGTTATATGCAGTTCATAAGTTAGATGATTGTAAATTGAGTGTTGCCTATACTTAAAATCACAGTTAATTACAGGTCATTATTTTGAAAATATATACACTATATAATTTCTATTAATTGCTTTGCAGTTATACAGTTTATTAACATAAATTGCATAATGGATGTTTGCATACACACTTTTTTTTGCCTTTTTTTGAGAGGGCAATTGGGGTTAAGTGACTTGCCCAAGGTCACACAGCTAGTTTTGTGTTAAGTGTCTGAGGCCAGATTTGAACTCAGGTCCTCCTGACTCCAGGGCTACATACACACTCTTTAGTTATAAAATCATTATTTTACTCTCATGCTATTAGTATTAGAAGAGTAATAACACAATATGAAAGTCTGTCATTACATTCATATGTCACAAAGGAAGAGAGAAGGCTCAAGGACATTCTAGATTAGACTGTGAGCTTCTTGAGAGTAGCAAGGATTATCTTTCACTTTTTTTTGCCCATCCAGCAATTATCACTTTGCCTGAAACATACATAGTAGGCACATGTTTATTGACTGAGTTACTGACAGTATGGGAAAAGTGGTTTATTAATTAAAAACACTTCACAAATAACTCTCACACAGAAAAGTGATCATTGATCATATATTACTTTGTTTGCACTTAGAGTTCATCAGATAATTCTTTCTGACAACAAAGGCAGGGCTGGGAATGACAAAGATTCAAGTTCAAAATTCTGCCTCAAATAATTTTTTAGCTGTGTGACCCTTGGTAAGTCATTTCACGTTTCTTAGCTTTATTTTCTTTGCCTGTTAAATGAGTAAAGCTGAAAAAGGTTCCCCCATTGTGTCAGTCAATAAACATGTAATAAGAGTCGACTATACTAAAAGCTAAGTAGCACCTAACTGACAGTGTTATTGAGCATTTGATTAACCTTAAAGCATTAAAATGTCAGAAGCTACTGCTATTAATACTTTTAAGGTTTACCAATCTCTTTACAAAGATCTTCATATTTCCTTCTTAAAACCCAGTAAATTGGCTGATATTGTTATTCCCATTTTACAGATGAGGAAACTGAAACTGAGAAAGGTTAAGTGACCTGCCCAAGATCAAATATGCCAAAGTAGGGTTAGAATCCAGGTCTGCCTGACTCCAAATGCATGTTTTGATTGACTAGGCCATTCTGATTCCCTTCATTGGTCCTTTCTTGCTTAAAAATTCTGTAAATAAATCCAAGAAAGGCAGCCATACTATTAGTATCTCTTGTGACCTTCTGTGTCAGCCCTGATTGGTTGTGAATGATCCTGAAGAGCACTGGTCCTTGCTGACCACGAAACCAACCATCTTTGTATATTTCCATCATCCTGGGTAAATAGCATTTTTATGACCAAGAATAAGTTTTCTTTTCTCTGGAATGAAGGAATACCAATTCCCTTAAAGTCTAGGGGAATAAGAAATATAGTAAAGGGAATAGATCCTATCAATATATTCAGTTCAGAACAGAGTGTAAAGAAAGTCCATTGCTCCAAAGGCTACTCATTTAGAGTTCTCTTCCCTTCACTTTTGAGATAACATTATATTTCTTTTTTATGTCAATAACTTATAAAAGAGATTCTTGGGCAAATAAGTAATGGGATCCAAGACTAGGGGTTTGTTTTGGCCCAAAATGAGCCTCCTCATAGAAAAGCATCAGTTTCTTCCTCCTTATTTTTTCCCTCTCCCTTTCTTGTCCCCTGAAGCTCTCCCAAATCAACTGAGTCCTCTTTGTCAAGGCTGAAATTACTAGCAAAGCAATGTAGCTGTCAAGACATGTAAGACGTGCAAATAAATAATGGTTTTCTGATGCATGAGGATGCAGACATCCATTTAAAGCTTCCACAAAATGCAGCAGATTCACCTCACCCAAAACCTGACAGAATTATTTGATTTTTCTATTAGACATCTCCTAGGCACACAGGAGCCCACAATAGAATATTGTTTTTACTCTCCAAAGGACAGTACTTGTTTATAACCCAGTGTTAAAAGTGCCATTAAATGTCTTGCTTAAAATTATTACTTCCATCATCAGTGAAAAAATGGTGATTAAAAATGTATATAAAAATGCACAAAACTAGATAGTACCTAAGGACCAGGAGGTGGGGGTAGGGACATAATCCATACTGTAAAATTAATTTACACACTGATTCCAGTTTCCTTTAAACAATAAAGAGAAATATTGCATTTAACATTTGAACATGTTTAAAATATTACATTTGCATACAAAAATGCTGAACAATTCTTTCTTTTTACAGTAGAGAAATATCCTGGAGAAAAGTCAAGCACTCTACATCTATTATATTTAGTGCATTATTGGATATAATACATAAGGTTGAACCAGTAATTCATATAAGGTAAATTTAAGCATACCTTCAAAGTACTTTATTTCAGAAACATGGATAAAAATGCTGCCAAAATTCATATGAAAGAAACTATGAACACCACATTTTCAATCCAATCCAATAATTTACTAAACACCTACAATGAACAAAGCTCCATGCTAGACACTGGGGATACAGGGCAGACACAGTCACATGGGTATGCGGTAACATACATTATAGATAAATAATTATGTATGGAAAATGAAAGTTTAGCTAACCTGAGTCTCTTAAACACAAGGAAATAATAGTTATCTGGTTATCTATTTTTTTTTCCACAAAGGCAGCTTAATTAAATTGCCATCTATTCCCAGAATACTTGATTTAATAGAATGTCTTCAGAAAATAGGCATCATAGGAGAACTAATCTTTTCAGTTAATGAATTACCTAAATGAATTTTTAGTGTATTTATTTGCAAAATAAAAAATATTTAGGGATATGTTCTGTGATAAGTAGGCCTATATTTAGGAAATACTATTTTTATACCCTAAGGGCTAAATTCCCATGAAATCAAGGGAAGAGAGGTTATGATTCATTACAGTCTCTCCACATAAGCCTTCTCCATTTGGCTATGCTTTGGACACTCACAGCCTCTGGATATTCAAAATGGCAAAACACATATTCAGAGTGTGGCATGTTATCACTCAACAGCTTTGCTTATGAGCAATTAGGAAGTTGGGAGAAGGGCAACACATGCTAGAGAAGAGAATTAAGGAAAGAGATGTAGTTATTCCATGCATAAAATCTAACTGATAGACAATCGGTCTTTTCAACCTCCACGAAAGACCTCTAATGATGTTTCATCATGACATGGGGGAAGAGTCTGGATTCTCAAAGGCTACAACACAGTCCCTGGCTAAACCTATAAAGTCTGGAAGGTTTCAAGCAGGCTGGGGACCAGACTGGCTGAGTTAAGAAAGGCTTATGGTGAACTTTGGCCACAAGGTGATAGTTTTTAGGTGCCATGGAAATTCACTAAGGTATAGAGGGTTTATAGTGTGTATCAGTGGAGGAAAAAAATACAGAGAAAAATGTTGGTCTTCTAAAACAGTGTTTGTCAAAAATTTCCATTTCCAAGAAATGGAAACATAATTAGTGAAAACATGGAATGGCATAATAGGTTTTGGTAATGTGGATTTCATAGCATGTTAGCCTTCTTGAGAATCATTTTATTGAGAGATGTCTACATGCTTTAGGATAATTAATTTGTGTTCAACAACTTTTCTTTTTCACAAATGTTAAACAGTGATGATATAAATTTTTACCCAGTAATACTTGCCAATACCATGTTACAAATATTAACCAAATTTTGTGACTGTGGGCAAACCACTTAAGCTTTAGTTTCCTCTGTAACAATCAATCAATCAAGAAACATTTTATTAAGGCTAACTGTGTTGGGATAACACTATTGATCTCACAGACTTGTAATGAAGAATAGAAATCATAAACCCCATTCAAATGTGATCTAGTTATTATGAACCCTATTTAAATGTGAGCTGGGAAGTACACTGGGGTGGGAAAACAAACAAACAAAATATGGCATAGGGAGTCAAAAGATCATGTCTGGCACATGACCATGGGCAAGTTGCCTAATTTTAGTGTTTTTGTGGATAAAATGGGGATAATTATAATAATACTTGTGGAACCTATGTCATGGACGTAGTTATAAGGAAGTTTTAAAAACTTTAAAATTCTATAGAAATGAGAGCGCTTAATTATTACACTCAAAGGACAGGCTTTCAAAATCTTCTCTATCAATGTGTGATTCATTTCCAACAAGACCTATTCAAAACTATGGGCATCATTGTCAATAACAATTATATATGAATATTATATGCTATTGACATTGATGTCTGTGATGTATATATATATATATGTGTGTGTGTGTGTGTTTGTGTATGTGTGTGTATGTATGTATGTATGTATACATCGAGAATTAGCTACAACTTCTTTCAGTGCCCATGGAGCAATATAAAATTTTTTTCTCCTGGAAAATTCTTGAAATTCAAGGGTTCAGAAAGGACAAGGAGAAAATACTTTTGGCCAGAATCTACCCTTCCATTAAAAGCCTAAGCATGAAAATAGCCTCTGAGTAGAAAATATTACTAATGTTGGGTATTTATCCAGTAATGGTCATATGCCCCACATACATAGCAGCACACTCCTAGAAAAATCATCAGTGCAGGAGCCCAAGTGCCATTTCTTCCCTCCATTTGTTGTTTGATAATCTACAGAATTGTTCTTTCTCTGTGATTTGGGGAATGGCTCCATGTGCGTGAGATTTGAGAATGGGGAGGAGCTATATATTTTTGCTGTAGGAAGCTCAATTTGCTTCACCACTATTTGGATTTCACCTAATTTAAATAATATAACATCTTCTACACAAAGCTTTTCTCCATCCCCTGTTGATTTGTTGATTCTGTTCTTTCTCTCTTGAAATTATATTGATTTTGGTGTGTGTGTATATATATATATACATATACATACATATATGTTATATATGTATGTATACATGTGTATATCTATATATACAAATACATATATACATGTGCATTGTATATATGTGTATGTGTGTATATAATACATTGTGTATGTATGTGTGTATATAATATATATTATATCGTGTATGTGTATGTATATGTATATATGTATGTATATATACATATATATAATTTATTTATTTCCCAGTAAATAAGTTGTATCTCCCCAGGAGAATGTAAGCTCTTCAAAGGCAGGACTTGTTATCCTCAGGGCCCTAGCACAGAACTTGGCAAATAAAAAGTGTTTAAAGTAATCAATCAATAAATCTTTATTAAGCACTTAACTATGAAACATCTGAAGCTGTGCTAATCACTGGGAAGCAAAAATAGTACCTGCCCTCAAGGAGCTTACATTCTAATGAGGGAGGTAACAGACATAACCTGGTACATACAAGATAAATATGGAGTACATGGAAGATAGCCCTTGAGGGGAAGGTATTAGCAACTAGGGCTCAGGGGAGAGCCTTTTATAGGAGGTTGGAATACAGTTGATGATTAAAGGAAGCAAGGATTTCATGAGGTGGAAATTAGGAGGAGGTTATTCCAAAAATGGGGGACATGAAATAAAAGTGTAATGCATTGAATTGCATGTAACCCCTTCCCCCCATACATATACATATAAATATACACTATACACAGTTACTTTAATCTCAGGCACAGCATAGTATAATGGAAAGAGCTGGAACTGAGCTCAGAACATCTGAGTTCAAATCTCAGCTCCGATACTGTGTCACCATGGGCACATCACTTAACCTCTCTGGGCCTGTTTTCTTATCTGTAAAAGGGAGGTGATAATCATCATACTACCTATTACCAGTGCTGGTGTAAGAAACGCACTTTGCAAAATTTTTAACCATGAAACAAATGTGAATTTATTACTATTTTGTTATTTAAAACACGTCATATTTTTATTATTTTAATTTGTAGACCCCCTTGATAGGACTGGCAAGCTTTACCCCCACCCATGTTAAAACAGACTTTCCAGCTTCATTTTCTCCCAGCCTATACGTGGGTATAGGCTCACAAAAGAGTACAGAAAGGAGAGGCTAAGCAGACCCTGAGGTCTGGGGACACAGAAGACAAACATCTCACTCCAGGGCATGTCCTGTTTGCCTTTGGTTGGGCCAGAGACAAAGTCTGTGCACAGTTCATTTGGGGCAGGCAGCAAACAGACACCTCTGCATTTGCATGATTTATTCATATTTTTCTTTTACATTTTTTAAAAACATGGTCCCCAAGGGACTGGTTAATCAAAGGATCTGTATAATATATAGTTTAATCAATATATTTATCAATATAAATAATTCCCACATAAGTTTGTTTTATTTGTGTGCACAGTTTTGAGTCCCCGAGAGCCCGGAAGAACAAACTGCTATATTAGTAGCAATCCTCCTGTCGATGACAGATTCAAAGCAGCCTCCTTTGGGGTCTAGTTCCCGGGTGAATTGGCAAATGCCTAGAGCAGGGACAAACTCTTTTTTTCAGCTGCTCACCTGATGCCTCATACTGATGCTGACAGTCTGGCGGGGGAAGGGTGAAGAGAGGACGGTGAGCAGGAAGCCATCACCACTATGCCACCCCGCTATGGCTCACCACTTTGAATGCCAGCAAGCCATAGGGAGGGGGGCATGGCAGTGACTACTGGCTCACAACTGACCATGGTCCACCAGGTGAGGGGAACCCTTGGTCTATAGAAAATAGCAGATCTAAAAGGTCCTCTTCAGGTCTTCAATGCCCCCCAAACTTCTTACATCACTACAATAAAAAGCAACTTACTACTGCCAGGGTGAACTAGGGTGTCCTCCATCCTCATCACTTCTGAGGTCCATATAAACCCTAACAAAATAGTCAGGACCCATACATTGC
Source organism: Gymnobelideus leadbeateri (assembly GCA_011680675.1). Lineage (NCBI taxonomy): Eukaryota > Metazoa > Chordata > Mammalia > Diprotodontia > Petauridae > Gymnobelideus > Gymnobelideus leadbeateri. The sequence goes on along the minus strand of WOXC01011559.1, from coordinate 538,306 downwards.
TCCAAATTCAGACAAATAAATATTCCACAATCACAGTTGTGCTTAGACAAATTCAACCCAAACATCATTCTGTATCCATTTGTTGTACATTCATACTTACACATGTGTTACCTGAAAACTTAGTGGCATTTTTTTCTCAAACAGTGAGAAGAGCACTGTTCTCAGAGTCAGGAAACCTGGATTCTAGCCCCAGTGGCCTGTGTAGTCTTGGAAACATCTGTCAATATTTCTGAATCTCAATTTTCTCATTTGTAAGAAAAATAAAAGGCTCAATCTCTAAGGTCTTTTCTTGATCTAAAATTCTCTTTCTTTAAAAAAAAAATCAGTAAAATTTTCTTCCTTCGTATTCTTCCTTTTCTACCTACCCAGAAAACCCATTATCTCTTTGCTCATTCTAGCCTTCAGCTGCCCAATGGCAACTGTAGTAGCAGGGAGAGACCAGGAGCTGAAACTCTTCAAAATCTAATGAAACTGAACAATGAAAAGTTACTGAACTGCAAGACAGAACTGCCCCTTTATTCTTCGACCATGTAACTAGAGATGGCAGACAATGGAAATCAGGCTAAGAATTAAGATAGAACTCTAGAATATGGCAGTTTGCTTCTATAAAATGGGATCCATAAACATTAGACATAATCAGATCTATTTCAATCATGCTCTTTGCTCACAGTTATCCAAAGCAAATGTGCAATGTTGAAATCTATATCAGAATTGATTAAGAGAAATAGTGTAATCTTCTCCCCAAAAGCCCTATCATGGCCCAATTTCTTCCCTGATGAACAAGGAAGTTCCACTTAAGAATGGGTTGTATTCCAAAAGTTTATTTGTAAGCAGAACGATTAAAACTCTGAAAGATAAAGATCATAATGTACCCAGAGTTTAATATTGTGCAAATAATAGTGCTATAGGACCTTACCATCACCTTCAAGCTGTATCTAGAGGGAAATGCAATCAGAATTCCAAATTAGACTGCCTGAAACACATCTCCATCTTCAACCAGGGCAGTAGTGTAGACTATCTTTTCTACCACTCTAAACTCAGGTAGGAGTGAGAGGGAGTGAGTAACTTTCCTCTCCCCTCCTTTCTGCCCCATACCTGGACCTATTTCTAATCTCAGGTGTAATCTAGAGATTCAGGCAGTAAGCTGATGAGGAGGTGGGATGAGACTTGGAGATGAGGAAACAAGATTATATAACTGGAAGGAACCAAGTGGGACATGAAACCCAACCTCCCAATTTGACAAATGAAGAAACTGAGGCACGGAGAAGTTAATAAATCATTGAGTGGTAGAGTCAGGTGTTGAAACTTGGTTTTCAGATTCCAATTTTATTTTTCCATCAGAGCAACTTACGGTATAATAGGGGTGCAAGAACTGGGAGGTTGGGAGAGCAAACTGAAGGGGAAAAAACAAACTTTATCAATATTATCAACTTTAAGTATTCTTTCCACTTATCCTTTCTTCCCTTTTCCAGTGGCAGAGTGACATTTTTAAACAAGAGGATAAGGACTTCTCTCTCTGTACTCCTTTTTTTTCATCCACCTTTCCCTTCACTCCCTAGCCCCCACCACCCAGATCCCTCAGTCTTAGACCCAGGGGTAGCTAGTGAACAGCATCCCAGGCTGCAGAACCACAGAGAGGGACCAGTATTGGAGAGGAAAAAGGGAATAGAAGAAAGAAATTCTGCATAGCAGAAGGGAGGAGGGAGAAGGAGTCTTAGGGCCTCCCAGCGAGGGGCAACCATTTGTATGTAAGGGATAAATACAAGTTGAAGACTGGCTGTGCAGAACTGAGAACTGACCCTCACCACGAGGACATCCATGGCATAAAAGCTGCCCTCAGCTAACAGTAGTCATCATAAACTCTCAATGGTTACGCTATGCCATAGTTAATGGCATAGGAAAGATGTTAAACCCTGCCCTTAAAAGTTTATACTCTCTGGGTAAGGACAAATATAAGGGAAACAGTTTAACATGAAACAACAGGAATTAATAGATGAAAGCTTGCTTGGCTACAAAGTGCTATGCATGGTCAATTAGGAAAAAAGTGATGTTTGTGAAAGACACCAACATTTTCTTCTGAATCTGGATAGGAAGGAAAGGCTGGATCACGACAGGGGGATCAGGGTAGAGGATTGGGAATGAAGATGGGGCCGTAATGCCAGGAGCAGGTAGGAGAGCATAGGAATTCCCTGTGTTAATACAAACAATGGAAAAACTTTTCACAACCTCATCTATGCAATGAAATAGTTATCTCTAAGAAGCCTTTATTTCTCTTATTAAATATAGTGTGGATTGTAACAGAAAGAAGATTTGATTCAGAAATAGGAGAGATGGGTTCATTGCTAATCCTGGCTCTGATTCTTCTAAATTTTGTGACCATAATAAAATCACTAATCTTCCCTGATGTCCATTTCCTCATCTATAAAATGGTAATAGTAAGATGGAACTCATCTTCCTTGCAGGGTTTTTTGTTTGTTTTGTTTTTTTATGAAGTGCTTTGTAAACCTTAAAGCCACACGGAAATGTGAAGTATTATTATCAGGTATCCACAAAATGAATTTTTGTTTTCAACAAAGGTTATACAATTATACAATCACAAAACTTTAGAGATGATCTAGCCCAGCATTTCCCAAAAATAACTTGGTCACAGAGCATCCTTTTTGCCTAAAATATATCAATAGAACCCATAAAAGTCAGTCTAGAATATTTGGGGAGCATATAATACTCCCCAGGATAAAGGAAGGTCATAAAATTTTGGAGTAAAACAGGAAATTAAGCCTGTTTTCATACTGAAAAATGGTCTCATGAAGTGAATAATTTTGATCATGAATAATTTCTTATTTAATATTTTAGAGGGACAATATTGCCAGCATCAAAATTTTATCATGACATCCCTATTCACAATGTGACGAACACCAGGAATCTTCAGAAATGGAAGTTTAGAAGTTTGGAAATGCAAGTCTAGTCCAACTCTGTCTTACATATGAAGAAACTGAAGGCCTAAGAGGTTCAGTGATTTGCAACACCAAAAATATTTTAAAGACAGCATGAAAGAAAGTTTTCAACAAATTGAAAAATAGGGCTATGTATTTTTTAAAATGTGAAAATTTATCAACGATAGAGATATCTCCATAATCACATTTAAAGATAAGCAACATAACTGCAGTTAAATGGGGGAGCAACCCACACAGCCTATATCATAGATTTTAATAGCTGTTTCTTATCACTTTTTAGTGTATGCTGGCTGAGTTGAAAAAGCTTGTTTAATTATTTTGGTTTTGTGGATTAACTTTATAGCATTTCCTCTTCATTAATTATATACTGTAGCTGTTTTGTACAAACTGAAAACACAGTAAAATTAGAACCAGCTTCATAAAGTATTTCATGAAACAATAGCAACTCACATCCGCCATCATTTTGACTATTCAGTTTTATTTGGCTGATAAACATAAGCTGAGGTTTATATTTATCAATATAATCCATGAATCCTCTTTATAGAATTTGAGATTGAGAAGGGGACTTAGAGTCCATCTAGACCAATTCTTACCTAGACTAGAATTCCCTTTGCAATGCAGTTGATAATGGTAAAGAAGGGGAAATTTACTTTCTCTTAGAACACTCCATTCACCTGTGAAAAGGTGTAACAGTCAAGTTTTCTATAACAATGAACTGTTGGCATCTCTGAATCTCCTATCCAAATACAACATTAAAATTTGTGAAAGGGGAAGGCAGAAATTTCATTATGGTCCTACTGCATTGTTTCTACTGACCAGGGATAGAATTAGGTATTTATGTATCTTGCAATGATTTTCAGAGCTGTATTTTGAATTTTAGATTTACACCTAGCTCCTTAACAAAGCTCATAGAAAGACAGACCCATCACAAAATGATTCAAAATTCTCCTCTCATAAAAGTTTCCAAATTAGTACTCAGTCAGTTAAATTTATATTTTATTTTCATATATTTGCATGTACGGGTAATATCAGAGGGTGAATCTTGAGGCTTGGTGAGAATTTTTAAAGTCCAATAAACCGATTCACCTAAGGTCAGCACTGTACCAAGAACCACCGTGTATTGTACAAGATGACCTTTAAGGTTTCTTCCAAGTTTATGATCCAATGACTTGATGGTCATTAAGGGGTAGAAAATCTATTAATTTTTAATCTATTACTCATTTGGAGGAAGGAACGTGGGACATTGGAAAGAGCATTGAATTTAGAATCATTCAACCTGAATTTGAACCTTAATTTTTGCCATTTACTACCTGCAGGACTTTGGGCAGGCATTAAATCTCTCTGGGCCTCAGTTTCTTCATTTGGGCAATAAGGTATTGTATTAGATAACCACTAAGGTTCCTTCCAACTCTAGAGTTCTGATTCTATTGTCTAACAATACTAATCACCAAGAAGGTTTTAACAGATTTTATATATATATATATATATGCGCTCATTTGTTCTTGTTCAGAAAATCAGTGGGAATTTAACTCGATTCCAAATAGATTTTTTGGGTTCTATAGTGACTACATACATAGTTTTAAGCTAGGCACTAGGAGCAAGACCAAAAGAGCAGAAAACATAGTCCACAAGGATATTACAGTCTGGAAGACAATAGTCTATTATGGGAGACAAGGTAACACATCAAACAATAAAAGTATAACAAATGCAAGACATTTTAATATAATAAACAGACAAATTGCTTATTACAGACAAGTGCTACAGAAATTCAGAGGAGGGGACCACAGTAGAGTTCAAGGAACTGGAAGAATTTTCATGGAATAGGGAGGTTCTAGGCAAAGTGTTGAAGGATGGACACAATTTGAACAGGAATAGGTGAGTGAGGAAATAGCATAAACAGAGACAAGGAAGCAAAAAGGAGTATGGGATATGGGGAAGGATTGTGAAAATATCAGCCTGACTGGGGCAGATGGGTTCATGTTAAGGATTAGTGGAAGATAAAGTTAAATAGACTGTGATTGGCTTCACAAGCAGAGAAAATTGACAAGAATCTTAATTGTATTTTATGCTTTGAACAAAGTGAATGTGCACCAAATTGTTCTGCCCTCAAATATTTGCTAGCAAGTGTATACCCCATATAAAGCCAAATTCTAGTAACCCTAAAGTTGTATGTGAAAATCTATGGTGGTAAATTAAATCCTCATTATCCAGGCATTTATAATTGATTATTAACAACCAGAAGGTCATGAAAAACAAGGGGAAAATCATAACCATCCAAAACCCATTGTGCCTCACCAGTGTCCATGTAAACACCAAGATTAGTTAGTCTTATCAGAACAAAAGCATGTTTTTACTTATATCCACACAAAACAATACAAAGAGCCAGTGAGCAATGAATGTTAACTAGATAATAAAATGTTGCCCACCTACCTACATTAAAGAGACCTCCTGAAATGGTCAACGACAATTAGAACCATAGCTAGCAATTTCTGTATCGAAGGAAAGGTAAGAATATTAATTTACTATTTTACATTAAGCGTGACTTTAAAATAAACAAAAGAGGGGGAAGATGAAGACGCTTGCCCCCTTGTGGAAGGGTCCTGTATACTGCAAGGATGTTGTTGCAAGGGTAGAAATGGGAGTGAAAGAGGGAGGAGCTCAACCCAGGAATAAGGGTAGGGCAGAGAAGCACCGCCTTCCACCACCTTTTCAAATTCTTTTCTATGCTGATGAAAGAATAACAAAGCTGTCAAAATGTAACCAAATTCAAAATGACTATATCTCTTAAGATCATCATTGAATTAGTCTTTAATTTAATTAATCTCTAATTTCCAGTGCCCCCAGACAAAAATAGTTGCTCCACCGTAATTTTGGCTGGTGACAACAAAGATGACAATGGGGACTCTACCTAACCATTGTTCAGAAATGTCCTCTTGGCAGCAGATGAACACCAAAAAAGTCAAAAGCATCATTTACAAAGAGTCCAGCTTCTCAAAAAATGCTTCAATCTTCTTTGTATGATTAAAATCCAGAAACCAAGGAGAATTGGTTAGATCTATAGCAGATGAGTCAAATCCCAGAATGTAAAGGGATTTACAAATATTTGCTAGTCCAAAGGTATTCATCTAAATAGGATGTTGGAAAACAGAATGTTTGCTATCTTATGCTCAAATGAAAGACTCTATATTATTTTAACAACAAATAAACATGGTAATTCATTGAATGGGATAGCTAGGTGGTAGAATGGAAACAGCACCTAACCTGGAGTCAGGAAGACTCAACTTTCTGAGTTCAAACCCCACCTCAGACATTGACTAGCTGTGTGAACTTGGACACTTAACTCTGTTTGCCTCAGGTTTCTCATTTGTAAAATGAATTAGAGAAGGAAATGATGAACCTCTCCCATATCTTTGTCTAGAAAACCTCAAAGCAAAGCGTTCCTGTCTCACATGAGCAATATTAAAGGATATGGCAAGTGGGAGTTAAAGATGTGTTTTTCCTTTGGTAAGAGAAATGGGACATGGAGGGGGGAAGGAAAGATGAAGCCATACTACTTCTTTCCAGGAATTAACTATGATTAACCTGATTTATCACTGACTACATCAATATGTAGACATAGCAGATCTTCAACAAATCATTGGTAACTGGTTGGCATGTTGTCAAGTGCCTTGACAATTGGATATCTTATAACATCCTAAGTATATGTTGAGCCAAAAAAATCTGTTATTAACATTTATAAAATACTTAGCATGTGGATGGTGTAACTGGCTTAGAATCAGAAAGGCTCATTTTCCTGAGTTCAAATCTGGCCTCAGACAGTTACTAGCTGTTTTACCCTGGGCAAGTCACTTAACCATTTTTGCCTCAGTTCTTCATTTATAAAATGAGCTGGAGAAGGAAATAGCCAACTACTCTGATATCTTTGCTTAGAAAACCTCAAATGGGGCCACAAAGTATCACACACAACTGAAAACGAATGAACAACAACAAAATATGTGCTTAACACAGTTAGATGGTTCAGTGGATATATTGTGCTCTGGACCAAGCAAGGAAGACCTGAATTCAAATAAGTCCCCAGACACTAGCTGTGTGAACCCCGGGCAAGTCACAGCCTCTTCTTTAATCCACTGGAGAAGGAAATGACAAATCACTCCAGCATTTTTACCAAGAAAACCCCATGGACGCCATTGGCTTGCTATGGTCCACAGGATCATGAAAAGTTGGACATGACTGAACAAATATATGCTTAGATATTAGAAGAGAAGAATATTATATGGACATCCCTTTATAAAGCTGACAGAGTGGCTAGTGAGCTGGACATGGAGTCCAGAAGACCTGAGTTTGAATCCTGCTTGAAATACTTCATACCTGATTGACCCAAAGCACATCACTTAACTTTTCTTGTCAATTAGTTCCCACATTTGTAAAATTGGGATAATAACAGCATAGATCTCACAGCTTGTCATGATGACCACATACAATTACACATGTAAAGGGCTCTGCAAATCTTAAAGCCCTATACAAATGTAAGCTATTGTTATTGTTATTAGTATTACTATTAACTGCATTTAAACATGATGAGCTTGTGGACCACTGAACTCTTTAAAATAAGAGAAGAAAGAACAAAGACAGTCCAATTTATTTTCATTTGAAAAGCACTTTAAAAAATAAATAACTGAGCAAAGAAGAGTTAATTGAGTAGTCCCAAACCTCTGATACTTTTCATTTGTGTAAGCACTTTCTCCATCAAAGAAACCCCTTCAAAACTTCTCATCCTGTGATCTTTGCTTTCCCATAATTCCCACATAGAAGATGCAACCAACCTGCTAGAGAACTTTCTTTTAAAGCATTTCCATATCCATGTACTATAGAGATTGCCTACCTGCTGTGCCCACTTCATTTTTTTGACCACTCATGTTCTGCCTTCTGTCTTTCATGCCTCGCCTAGATGGCAAATTGTCATCAGTAACACGTATCAACTGTATATGCTCACTATGTGTCTTTCATAGGATTTTAGGTATAGAGCTGGCAAGTACCTCAGAATTTATTTTCATCCAATTCAGCCATTTTGCAGATGAGAGAACTGAGGCCCAGAAAAGTGAAATGACTTGCCCAAGATAACCTTTGTCACAGTACCACATGCCATTGTCTTTTGTAGTATTTGGGATTTTAATTCTTCAAAGTTGTTATGCATGATTTGCAATCAAGAAGCATCAGGAAATTAATGGCATTAGTGAGAAATGCTTTTGTGATGGTTTCAGATCAGTTAAATGACTGCAATTTCCCAAATGTGGTCCAGCCTAATCTTATATTGAGTTTGAGGTTCAATGTACTGTTCATTGGTAGTTTCTGTTTAGAGCATACATATCAACAGACTGTTTCAATTTTAGCTGTAGATCATCATCTGGGGAATATGAATTTCCTATCCACTTTGTTTTCTTGGTTTGGATGGACAGACCAATATTTTTCACATTGTTGTGGGTTTCACTAAGTGGGTTTAATCAATAGTGTCCTCTGCAAATGGGAATATTTGGAAAACCTCATTATTAATTGGAAAGCCTTCTCCTTGTCATGACACAGACTCAAAATGCTGTGTTGAGACACAGGAGGATTATAATACTTCTTTTCATAAGTTCAAACAGTTAAAAGGAAGACTTGGCAACTCTGATTTGTTTGTCAAACTATTTTTCAAATAATGATTCCTTGGGAATTATGCTTCTGTGTGACTATGAAAAACTATCTAATCTAGCATGAATGTGTCAACTGATAAAACATGAGTAAGTATAAATGATGAAATTAATATTATATTTATTCATTCCCTTCCCCACAGATTTCCTTAGAAGTCACTGCTTCCTTATTTTTTCAATGATTGACATTTTATCCAAATAATTAATGAAAATCAACTCTTTGAAAATGAAGTTCTACCATTACAATGTGAAACTAAGTATATGGAATGAAATTATAAGACTGTCATTCCCCAAGAAGACAATCCACTCCTTCAGACCAATGTGTTTAACTATAAGCCATTTTACAAATGATCAGGATGCTAAAATTTAAAAGCCTGATCTAAAATGATGCTTTGCCTCTTCCTAAAATAAAGCATTAAAAAACACAAACTTTACATCTTAAAATTTGTATAGGAAGATTGAAAATCATCAAGTCATTTAAGAGAATGGCCTAGGTTTGATTACAAGTATCAATGTCATCACCATTATTATAGCTGACATTGAAATAATGTGCTAAAATTTAATAAGTTCTTTACATATATGATTTCATCTGATCCTCATGATATGTATGTTTTGTCCCCAATTTGCTAATGAAACAATTTATCAATTAACAAGCATTTATTAAGGACTTATTACATGCCTGGAACTATACCTGGAACAGCAGTTACAAGTACAAAGAATGAAACAATTCCTTCAAGGAATTTACAATCTGTTGGAGAGAAGACAAGTGTGCATATATATATATATATATATATATATATATATATATATATATATATATGCATATATATGTATATATATATATGTATGTATCTAGTATAGATATGAAGTGAATATATACAAAATAGTTAAATATAAAATAGTTTAGGAAGGAGAGCACTAAAAGTTGGGGGGCCAGGAAAGGCTTCATATAGAAGATGGTTATTTGAGTTACATCTTAAGGTAAATGAGGAAGACTATGAAGCATAGGTATGGAGGGCATGAATTTTAAGAATGTGGAAAGGTCAGTTCAAAGGCATGGAAGATACAGATAAAGGGTTGTGTAGTAGGAACAGAGAGAAGACCACTTGGGTTGAACCAAAGAGGGCAGGAGAGAAAATAATGTACAACGAGACTAGAAAGATAGGTTAGGGACTTCAAAAGCTAAACAGGAGCTTATGTTTTATCCTAGAGACAATAGGAAATTACTGGACATAATGGAATACAGAATCACTTGGTCAGATCTCGACTTAAGGAAAATGTTTTGGCAGTAATGTATAGGATGGACTAGAGTCAGGGAAAGAAATTAGGAGTCTATGGTAATAAACTAGGCCAGGGGTGATGAGGGACTATTGAATGAAGGTTGTAGCTACATGAATGGAAATAAGTCAGTGCGTAGAGTACTAGGCACGGAGTTGGGAAGAATCATTTTCCTAAATTCAAATCTTGCCTCAGACACTTAGTAGCTGTGGGACCTTGGGCAAGCCACTACAACCTGGTTGCCTCATTTTTCTCATTTGTAAAATTACTTAGAGAAGAAAATGGCAAACCACTTCAGGATCCTTGGCAAAACAAAACAAAACAAATACAAATGAGGTCACGGAGATTCAGACAAGGTTGAACTAAAAAATAACAGTTTCATCAGTATGTAAGGAAGAAATTTTCAGAAATCTCTACTGATACCAACCAGAACCTCCTCTGTAAACTTCTAGTTTTAGAGTTGGCTCTTAAACTCAGGTCTTAACTCTGAAGGCTTACTCTCTACTCTTTTCTACTATGCCACATGATAGAAGACTGATAGAAATTCAAACAGATAAGAAAGTAACAGTAGGAGCCCATTAACTATAATTTTAGAATGATCATTGGAAAATCTAGTTTCCATAAGAGATGAAGATCATATAAAAACTAGGAAATCCAAAGCACTGTTACACCAATCCCTGCTGTTGTTGTAACATATGTTGTCATTGAATGACAAGGCTGTTCCATTTTATATGAAAATTAAGCATTACAAATTTGAATTATGCTAAAAAGTTAATGTTCCCAATTTGTCACTTGAACACCCTCACAGAACAAAATGGAATCTTTTCTCAACTGTTGACTAATAATTAGAAGTCATCATGTTTCTTTTCAAAAGCAATGGACAAAAGATACATGTAGTATACATGTTTTCCAAGAATAATATGTTTATAGAATATATTTTCAGTACAGTGGACAGGAATAATTTTGGCACTATATTTTTATCCTCAATGCTTGGTGCAATGCCTTGCAGAGTAACTGGTACCTGGAAAACATTTGAATTGAATTGATATGAAAAAATATATAAGAATAAGCAGTCCAACAGACTATTATGACTGGATTCTGTAAAGGATCTTCATCACAAATCCCTGTAATATCATCATTTTACTGATTATTATATTTTGCAGATTGACTTTTAAAATAAATTTTATTAACCTTATTTACCTTCATATTCAAACTTTAATATTTAACATGTGAATGAAATGTATTACATGTGGAAAGAGTTTAAAGGTATCACATGAACTAAGTGTATATGAGTACTCATACTCATGAGATATTTAAATTAAGCCCTAATATGAGTTTCAACAGAAATTATCTTGTAATATCTTTTGTTTCCTTTAATTTAAAAAAATTATTCTTTTTTCACAGATGTTTATTGAAATTCCTGTTATAACATCAAACGCTGCATCTGAAGATTTTAAAGGACTTAACACATATAAAATGTGCACATATCATCTTTTCCCTCAGTATTTTAACTTCCTAAAATATCCCTTCACTATTAAATGAAATTACAGACTGGCAGCTGCATGCTACAACGTTTAATGTTATAAAGGAAAAAAAATATTTAAGGAATGCTTTAAGTTGCAAGAGAGGGTTCTTAGTATTTCCTGCACTTTGAATTTTTATCTTGGGTATCCTCATCAGAATTAGCTGTCTATAATTTACTTGGTATTGAATCTGTGTCTAACAACATAGTATTCCATTCTTAAATTCTACAAGATTGAATCAACCTAAATCTATACTTTAAAAACAGATACCATATAAGCCTTTTTTTTTCTCCCCAAAAGCTACCTCAGACTACTACACATTTGGCATGCTTTTCACCAGGAAGACTGTCTAATGTACATGAATATCTGAAGTACAAGGTGGATGAGGGACACAGATTCCATGGATTTTTTTAAACTTGGTGGCTCTCCATCCCCCCCTCCCCACAACAAAAAACATGAATCCCATCACCTATCCTTATCAATTCAGGTGTAGTAAGAAGCATGCATAAAACTAAGGTTAGTGTCTAGGGTAAATAGGTGGTCTCTATTCTTCTGTGATCAGAAGCAAATGCCACAAGAATTTCCTCATCCTTTTCTACCCAATTTGGGTCACCTCACCCTGTGCTACTTGTATTTACCGTCTTTCCGGTCTCTTCAAAATTATACACAACACTTGCTTCTTCAGTTGGTACTGTTTATTCACTCTTTTTAACACATCTTGTTCCCTATTATTTCAAACAGATCAGTTGAAGGATCCATTTGAATTGTCCCAAAATCTTTATTTTTACATAAAAAACATAAAGGCAAATTTGAAAGCAGACTATGGATATTCCTTATTTACAGGAGTCATGGCTGACACAAAGTAATTTTTAAATCCAGAAAGGCTTCCTTCCTTTTTGCCACTTAAAAAAGATATTAGATCTTACATAAAATTATGGCCATAGAAACCTTCCTGCTTGATATACTCATTCCCATCTCTTTTTTTAGCATCAGGTACAACTAAGCCCCTTCCATTTTTTTCCAAGGGTCATTTCTCTTGCTTTAAAAAAATCTCCCCACAGGAATAAAAACTCATCAATAAAACATTTTAAACTCTCAATTTTAGGGAATACAGGGATTAAGCTTATTCTGAGTCTAAGTACAATTTATCAATAAAAACACAAAAATAAGATTATTTATTCTGGAAATATAAACTAAAATAACCACTTCAGTGTCTCAGAACCGAATACTGCCATTGGAGTTATTTTGCTATTTAAAATCCATCACCTAGTATGCCTAGATTTTGGCTAGATCATCATTTCCTTAGGCTTCTCTCAAACAAAGCACTTAGGAATCAAGGGTGTGGTGGACAGAACATGGGTCTATTAGGAATTCTTCATTCTGGCCCTAATCATACTTTGAGTGATTTTTAGAAACTCTCTTAACTAACAATTTTGGTCCTCAGTTTCATCACCTATAAAACGAGGTTGGAGTCACTAAATCTACTGATTTATTTCTAGATGCTCTCAGAGTTCCTTCCCTTCATGCTCTAACACTCTAGACATAGATGGCCTCTACTTATGGCAGAAGATACGTTATGACACATGAGAATGTTCACAAAAAGGATTCTTTCATAGATTATTCAGGAGTATTTTTGAAAGTTATTTTCACTGATGAGAGAAAACTACATAACAGATAACATCTCCCTCCCTCCAAAGGAAAATAAACAAAATACCCCAGTTTTAACGAAAAACATGATAGTAAATTGAATACTAGAAATAGAGAAAATAGAAGACGTCAAGCTGAAAGAGAAGAGAGAAGAAATGGTACATAAAGAACATGTTGGATATGGTAGGAGGGCCCGTCCTAGAAAACTTTCTCTCTATTTACTGCCTATGTGACCTTGGACAAATCACTTACCTACTTAGACCTCAGTTTCCTAATTTATAAAATGAAGGAGTTAGACTTCTAAGGTCATTTTTTCAGATCAAAGTCTGAAACTATATGCTGAACAATTCTTTCTATAAATATAATAGATATAATAAACTTTTAATAGAATTAGTAAATGCAAATAACTTAAAAGTACATAAAATTAGTAAGACAAAATCTATTTTATTTTGGAATTGTTACTTTCAACAATCTTGTTGATCATAGTTTGCTTAGTTTGAAACAAGAGATGACTAAAATTGTCTAAGAATTTGAAAAAGGCCAGAAAGAAGGATTCAGAAGAGATATTCCAACTTCAGGCTTTAAAAAAATACAAACTGGAATCAGTGTCAAGAGAGCCCAAATAAATAAACAGGCAGACAGATAAGATAGCTAGGATGTTCGAAGCAGAAAATTAAGAACTGATACTACTTAAGTTTTGCACCAATTCCTCTCCTCCCCACTGAAGTGTGAGCCCCCTTTATTTAGCAAGGTATAGTTGAAAGGAAATGCCAAACCATTGCAGGATCTTTGCCAAGAAAACCCTATATGGGGTCACAAAGAGTCAGACACAACTAGAATGACTGTACAGCAACAGCAAAGCTGAAGACCACTTGATGTTGAGGTCAGGGATCAAGGTTCCATTCTTATATTGCTACTTTTTAGCCTGTGTGACCTTATGAAAGTCACTCAACCTCTATGAGACTTGGTTTCCTCATCTGTAAAGTGAGGGTACTGAATTAGGCAGCCATTAAAGACCTTTCCAGATTTAAATCCTGCAATCCCTTAAGAGAGAGAAGGAATTTATGTTCATTCTATTTTTTGTCTGGCAACTGTGATGACAGTTTTCTCCTGTTGGAAGTTTGGGGAAGAGAGGGAAAAGGATTCAAAAGCTTATTGGATCAATTTGTAACTCTAAAAGGAAATGAAGCGAACCTTCAAAGCCTCTGTATAGTAACTTTAAGTATCTTCTATTGTTTTAGCTTCTATCACCTATTCCTTGTCATCCCCTTTATCTAGATGCCTAAGAATGGAATTTAGCTGAAAATGGTTAGTTGATAGTATTGGCAGGTCATATATCTCCCTGAGCATTTAAATTCTGAATGAAATCCTTCAGGACCCAAAGAAAGATTATTGAGTAAATTTGAGGAAATGAGGATGTCTTTGGGGACAAGGTCTTTCCCAATCCCTCAAATCCACCCTGTGTGGGCAGTCAACATATAAAAGATGAATTTTTTTTCTGAATGAGAGATGTTATCAGATTGATTACTCTTCCAAATCCTCCTTGCCTGGAAACACAAGTTTGGGGATTTTTTGCGGTGACATTTGAAATGTAGTTCTACTTTTTCTTTCTCCTAAGTGATTAATACAAACTAAACATTCAACAAGCATTTAATTAAGTGCCTACTGTGCTTCAGGAACTGTATTAGGTACTAAGGATAAAAAAGTCAAAAGTGAAATGCATCCCGTCCTCAAAAAGTTTACCATCAAACTGGAGGAAGCAATAGGTAATAGATAAGTTGCACAAAATGGGTATGAGGTCATTTGAGGTGGGTAGGACACTACCTGCTGTGAAGATCATAAGAAATTACTTGAAGCAGAAATAATATCCATCACACCATATAATTGTTCATTTTATTTTTACCCATAAACACACAAATATTCTCTTTAAAGTTAATTTATAAAAGTTAAACTTAAAAAGATATTTTTCAATTATAAAGTATTTATCATATACTTTAGTTTTCTAGATCTTGGTGATCATTCCTTACAAATGCCTGAGTGTTTTAATAACATTTTATGCCATTTTTGAATTTGTAAAATAAAATCCATGTCACCTTACTCATAGATGTATGTTTATCTGTGCAACAGCTTTAAAATATGTAGATGCATACTGCATTGTTGTTTTTCTAAACTTGATATATAATCCACCTGTGGTAGGTGAGCAAAGGTTAAGGGAAAATGACATTTATATATTACTTTTGGAAAAATATGTTCAAAAAGAGAGCCTTCCACAAACAAGCACAATAAAAAACATGACAAGTTGACTTCTTGGTCCTAAATCTTTTCCTCAGCCAGAATCACAAAATTTAAGATTTGAAATGGTCCTCAACAGCCTTCTAGTCTAAACCACACATGAAAGGAATTCCTTCTATGATATACGCAACAGGTAGTCAGTTAAGCTTCTGATTGATGACCTCTAGGGATGGAGGACCCACTCCCCTTCAAAGCAGCCCATTCAACTTTTGCACAGCTCTGATAATTGGGAAACTTTTCCTGACATCAAACCTAAATTTACTTATTTGCAAATTACAGCCATTATATCTGGTTCTGTTCTGGGACCAAACAGATCAAGTCTAATCTCTCTTCACATGACAGTCCCTCAAATATTTAAAGACAGAAAGCATGTCATTTCAGCCTTCCCTTCCCTTGTCCAAGCTAGAGATCCTTAGCTCTTTCAATCAGTTCTCACATGGCATGAATTCAAGACCCTTTGCCATCTGAATTGTCCTCTGGACACTCTCCAGCTTATCAGTTTCCTTCCTAAACTGTGATGCCTGGAACTAAACACAATATTCTGAATGATGTCTAATGAGGGCACAGTTCAGTGGGACAATTACCCCCCCCCCCATTCCTGGACATTATTCCCTTAATGTATCCTAAGGTCATACAGGGGTGGGGCACATCCATCACATTTTTTATATTTATTGAGTTTACAGATCACTAACTCCCCCAGATCTTTTTCAGCATAACTGCTCTCTAATCATGCCTCTCCCATTTTATGCTTCTGGTTGATTTCTTGTACCCCAAGTGCAAGATTCATCATTCACCCCTAATAAATGTCATCTTATTAGATTCAACACAATACTCTAGCTTGTCAAGATTCTTTGGGATTTCAGATCTATCATCTATTTGGTTAGCAATCCCTCCCAGCTTTGTGCTAACAGGAAATTTAATGAACATGACATCTATAGTTTTACCCAACGCATTGATAAAATTGTAAACATCACAGGAGCAGGCACAGATTCCTGAGGTGCTTCACTGGAGACCTCCTGCCAAGGTGACATTGAACCTCTGATACCTATGTTTTAAGTCTGGCCATCCAACTGATTCTGAATCATTCTCTTATCTCTCCACTTTCTCCACAAGAACAGCATGAAATACTTTATTTGCTAAAAATCTAGGTAAACAAAATCCAGAGCATTCCCATCATCTAACAGTTTATTAATCTATTAGTTTTGCAATGACTTCCATTGTTTTTCTTTAAAGCTTACAGTAAAAGACAAAATGCTCTCAGTGTCTTTTCTCCTACCTCTCTAGTTCAGTAGGTCTATAGAGATACACATTAATACTAGGAGCAGCTAAATGACATGGTGGATAGAGTACAAGGCTTGGAGTCAGGAAGAATTGAATTCAAATCCAGTCACAGATACTTTTTAATTGTGTGACCCTGGGCAAGTCACTTAACCTCTGTCATAATTTCTCAACTGTAATATGGGGCTGATAACAGTACACGCTTTTTCAGGTTTGTTTTGAGGATCAAATGAGATATTTTTAAACAGTACTTAACAGAAAACCTGGCACACAGTAGGCACCATATAAATGCTTATTCCTTTCTCTTTTCCAGTGTGTCTCCTAGATTTCTCAGGGGACCATGGAGTCCAAAAAGCTTGTTGGCCTTTGGAGGCTGATAAAATATTATGACATTGAACTATATACTATACAACCATTCTATTTTTTATAAATGTTATGTAGTGGAAGGTGCATTGGACTTAGAGGTAAGACAGAACTCAACTCAAATCTACCTCTGGTATGTACCAGTTGTGTGTCCATGGGCAAAGTCATGTGACATTTGTAAGCCTCAATTTCTTCATTTGTAAAAATGGCCATAGTAATCCCTGTAGAACTTAATTTCAGGTTAGGTCTAAAAAGGTCCATTATGAAGATCAAAAAGGATAACATTAGCAAAGCACTTTGAAAAATTTGGAGTGTTTTTTTTTAAACTGGACCTGTGATTTCATTAATATCCAGAATTCTAGGTGAAGAAACCCTCTCTACCAGTAAGGATTGGAATGTGCTGTGCAACTTATGGGTCTTAAAGAGTTAACCTGAGGAACTGACAGGCTAAATGACTTGTCAAGTCCCAGCCAGTATAGGTCAGAGGTAAAATCTGAACCTAGGTCCTCCCTGGCCTCAAGATTGGCCTTCATTGTAGTATAAGAATCTGCTTCTACGTGTTCATCATAATCATCATCATCACATTTTTCTCTTTCTCCTTTATCTACCATAAAGTATGTAATTTCCTGTAAGCCTATACATAAAGCTAAGAAAGAATAACTAAGCAGAAATATCATGAAAAACTGTTCGAACTGTAAGATTAAGTTTTCAGCTCTCCAGGGAATCCCCAAGACTCCTGGTATTTTAATATAATTAGAGTACATGGAATGATATAAGACTTATTATAAAAGTCCAGGAGAAGACTAGGGGAAAACAAGGATCCCTGAGGGAAAATATATGCATAAACAAATATATATATCTAGAAATACACATTCAGCCATACCTCTCAGATACATACGGTAATTACACCTTCACCAGGTGGAACTTAATCCTCATCAGTATGGGAACATAGCCAGAAAATAAAGGAAGAAGTCAAGCTTGTCATTTGCACTCTATTACACTGTCTTTGAAAAAGTGCTACAAAGCAGTGAAAGGAAAGGCTTTAGAGATGGGTAGGATTTCAAGTGGTGGTAGAAAGAGTATGATGAGCCTTAGGAAAATGCAGCCACCCTTTGTTGGCCATTCAGTCATTGAAAATGTCAGCAAGCACATGGCCATCTCTAAGCAGCAACCAGACAACTGAAATGAATGTAAGTAGAAGAGACAGTCTTACTGCCTAGCACAGCATCTCTAATGATTCTTATTTTTCCATTTCAGAGTCAAATGCTAAGAGGTAAGAGCTCAAATATAATGCAAACATGTCCAGTTCCCAATCAAATGAAACTGCCCAGAGGATCTTCTTGTATATTATTGTTTTTCTCCAGCAACCAGTTTTTAACTCCCTGAGATTTTACATTTTTTTTATTATAGGGTTTAGCCACAATGTTACTGTTCAGTTATTTCCCACATGAACCTTCTGCTTTAGGTAATGTATTCTTAGCATATAGTCAAGGTCTAAGTTGCAGTCAATTTATTTTTCATATGACATCCTGAACACACAAACACACATGCCAATAACCCAGAGTGCTGGATGATATGTAAGAAAACCTCTTAGAAAAGACGTTAATGATGAAAAGTCCTGGATATCAGAACAAGTTCATAAAGCTAACGGGGAATTTTTCAGATAAGGGATTGATATAATTGGAAGTACTGACAAGAAAAGAGTTATTGAAGTGGGACAGTAATGGTGGCAAGTTTAATTAATGAAACAATATACTTTGGATTTCTGTAATTTTCATGAAATGAGAATATATATAGATCAAGAGAAATAAGAAAAGCATTTCTATATATGTATCATGAACCTTTTGATATCATAGAAAGAAACAATAACTTTCTTATTAGGGATTTTTTTATCTACATCAATCCATTTGACTTAAACTTTATGAGACAGGGAGGGCAAGTATTATTACCTCTGTTTTATAGGTGAGGACATTGAGGTTCAAATACATTAAAGGGTTTGTCCAATATTACACCTAGTGAATGGTGGATCTAAGACTTCAACCTAAATATTATGACTAAGTTTAGATGTGACTTTAACAGTATTACTAGAATTCCTATCTACTTACTGCCCCTTCTCTTTAACAAATACAAAATTCCAACATAAGACCAGACTGGGGTTAGAATATCTGTATCAGTGGAAATTCCTTCCTTTATATTTCATAGATTATCTGAAAATACAAATATGCCAAAGAGGAGCAACATATTAACCTATCACAGTACTCACTCTGGAGTCAGAGGTCAGAGGTTCAAATCTCTGTCTCGACTGTAACTTTTTACACACATAAATATTCATTTACATGGATAAATAGCTCAAGGCCAAGCATATTAGTTTTAGTAATCTTAATATTAGCAATAGCGCACAGACAAATATTAACATGATTAGTACACACACGCATATACTATTATCAATACTATACTAATCCATCAATCTACTTATATTAATGACTTGAATAAAGTAAAAAGTAGAATATTTATCCAAATTTCAGGTAACACAAAGATAAGGAAGGACAGTGAATAGACTGGTTGACAGAGGCATCAACCAGAAAGATCTCAGCATGCTAGAAGCAAATCTAGTAATATAAAATGGAATGGAAACACGTATTGAATCTCATACTTGATTCCAAGGGCTGCACTCCTGACTCTCTGGCTTTACTCTACCATGCCACCAAAACTTCATCCCCCTGGAAATTCATTCCACTCATGGACTTCTCACAGTAAAAATACCCTCTATCCCTTGCAGGTTCTTCCTCTAATTGGCTAGTTTCTCCCAGAACCTCCATTTTAAGAGGGCACTGAAGCTGGATATGGCTTCATTGCTCTATAGCCTGTACCACCTACTCTCTGGACTTTCTCTATCATGCTTCTTCAGGGAGCACTTTCTTCCTCCCTACCTCCACCCTCCCTTTTAGTTTCCTTTTTATGTGTTGTCTTTTGAGAAATGGGGCTGTCTTTCCTTCTGCTTGTATTTGCATTCCTAATGCTCACCATGGAGCCTGGCACAAAATAAGAGTTTAATAAATGCTTGTGGACTGAAATATGGATGGCTAGATAGTAATTAATGTGAAGAAGTTACAGGAAGCATTTAGCATACTAAAGCTCAATATGAGATAACAAACTAATATAATAGCCTCCCCCCACCCCACCCCCAAAAAAGACAATGTGAACTTAGGCTGCATTAAAAGAGGCTAAATATATAGGACTGGGGGGTCCCACTGTATTTTACCCTGATCAGAATTATTCTCCCCACCCCCAATAGTGATCTATTCTGGGTACCACATTTTAAAGAGAGAGGGAAGGGAATGGAACACACATTTATTGAGTGCCTACTATGTGTCAGACACTGTGCTGAGTGCTTAATAATTATCTTGTTTGAGGACATTAATAAGCTGGGGAGTATCCAGAAGATAAGCAGTACACTAAGAGGCAAATTTAAGCTGTATACAAGTTCCTAGCAATTAGAGTTATGTAAATGTGGAACTCTCCTTGATTGGCATTCTTCAAGTCAATCCTGATTGAACATTTCATGATGTTGCCAAAGGGAGGTATGGGTTGGATGTGATGGCCTTTAATATCCCTTTCAATTCCTGAGATTCTGGAAAGAATTCTTAAATAGGAGACCAGCTAGCCTTCCTCTCCTGTACATACAGAATAATAACAAGTCTGTTGCAACATGAGGGATTTAGGTTAGCTATAAGAAGTATTCCCTGACTGTGAGGATTGTTAAACATTAAAGAGGTACCAAGAATCACCTTTTCCAAGTATTTTAAAATAGAAATCATCCTGGCTATGATAGGCTGACTTAAGATAGCATTCTATTGAAGGAAGAGAAATTTGCTTAACATTCTCTTTAAAGCTTACAATTCCTTTTTAAAAAGACAGATATGCTAGCAAAGAGGATATTTAGGGTGAATATCATGAAAACCAGTGAGAATCTCAAGCTTAAACCTCTATCTCTCCAGGCAATGACTAAAATTTCTGGAATAAAACTAGGTATGTTTTAAGGGTCTGGGGTCATACTAGGGAGAAAAAAGGGTATTTAGGGAAAGTAGTTAATGAGGTCCCATATCAACAGTATTGACTTCTTTCTGTATAGTGTTCAATTTGAGAGCAGACTAGAAAACCTACTAAATAAATAAATCTAAGATGTTTCATGGTAACCATGAGATAGTAATATGTCCTCATCCAAAAAGGTATACAATTTAATTAAAAAATAAAAGACCTTTAAACAAGTTCCACAATATTTAAATGAGTTGCCAAAATGATAAACAGAAAAGGGAAAAGGAGGACATGATACATGTTTTCTACACCCTTTCAAAAACTTGGTGTTGTTCCTTTAGATATGTATATGCAAATATGTAAGAAAGGTGATATTGTAGATATCAAGGGTAGGGGCACAGTTCATCAAGGAATGCCCACTAGTGTTACCATGACAAGACTGGACAGGTCTGTAATGTTACTCAACATTCTATAGGCATTGTTGTAAACAAAGAGGTTAAGGGCAATATTCTAGCCACAGAATTAATGTGGTTATTGAACATATTAAGCATTCAAAGAGCAGAGATAGCTTCCTGAAGCAGGCAAAGGGAAATGGTAAGAATAAGGAAGACAAAGAAAAACGTACCTGGGTTCAACTTAAATGCCAGCCTGCTCCACCCAAAGAAGCATACTTTGTGAAAACCAAAGGCAAGGAACCTGAGCTATTGGAACCAATCCCCTACAAAGTCATGGCATAAATGAGTCTAAAAAAGCCCAATAAAAATTACTGGATTTGGAAAAAAAAAAACTATAACAAAGACAGTTCTTAACATTAGTTATGTGGTATAGCAGAAAGGGTAGTGACTTTATAGTCAGAGGATCTGGGTGAAAAACCTGTCTCTAACATTTATGACTTTGGCCAAGTAAAACCAATTTTTGAACCTCAGCTTCCTTATCTAAAAAATTAAGTGATCTCTTCCAGCTCTAGATCCGTGGTACAAATATTAATAGTATTTAGTTGATTTTTCAACCTGCCTCCTTCTCCCTCATTCAGAATTATATAGTAGGTAACCATCTGTAGAAGCTTTCCTTTCCACTTCATAAAAAGATAAGAACAAAAGCATTGTAATTATTTCCATTTGTTTTCTTCATTCTGCATTTACAATTAGCTTCCTACTACATCCTCTATAGATTTGGTGGAAAATATTGGTTTAGAGACATCTCTAGCAAATCACTCCTTTACATTTTTGATGTGAAGAATGTAAAGGTGCTATGGTCAATGGAAAGAGCATTGCATTTGGAATCAGAGGTTTGCATCTTGTTTTTTCAATTACTGCCATGTATGACCTTTGGTGAATCCTTTAACCTGTGAGGGCCTCAGTTAATTTAGTTAAGAAATGAATGTGTATTAAATGACCTCTGAGGTCCTTTCCAGCTTTAGAAGTATGATTCCATGATCCAATGATTAATAGGTGGCATAGTGGGCAAGGTGCCAGATTTGGAGGCAAGATAACCTGAGTTCAAATCCTGCCTTAGATAATTCCTAGCTCTTCAACTCTATACAAGTCACTTAATCTTTTTTCAATATCATTTTCCTCATCTGTAATATGAGAATAATTATAGCACCTATTACCAGTGTTGCTATGAGGATTAAATGGATATTAAATGAAATATCATATGAAGTATGCTTTGCAAGCATTGGAGCACTATATAAATGCTATACATTTATTTATATTAAGCAGCCAGGTGACTCAGTGGATAGAGCCCTGGGCCTGGAGTC
Source organism: Gymnobelideus leadbeateri (assembly GCA_011680675.1). Classification (NCBI taxonomy): domain Eukaryota; kingdom Metazoa; phylum Chordata; class Mammalia; order Diprotodontia; family Petauridae; genus Gymnobelideus; species Gymnobelideus leadbeateri. The sequence goes on along the minus strand of WOXC01011559.1, from coordinate 515,490 downwards.
AGGAGTGAGTTCAAGTCCATCCTTAGACATTTCCTAACTGGATGACCCTGGGCAAATAAACCTCGATCTGCCTTAGTTACTTTATCTGCAAAAAGTGGATAAGAATAGCACCTGTCTTCTTAAGTGGTCAAATGGTCAAATGAGATAATATGTAAAATCTTAAAGCACTATATCATAGATGGCTATTATGATTATTGTTATTGCTATTATTATCATGATATTTGGCCAGGCTAGTACAACAATTGAGGAGAGAGATAAAAAGACAAAAATCATTGACACTCATTGAGATTATCTAATATGTTTAAGCACAACTGTGGCTGTGAGCTATGTGCCATTAACCCTTCAGAAAAAAAAATGATTTGTTGAAGTTTTAATAAAATAAAAATACACGTATATAAAGGAGTATAAAGTACTTTCTTTGCAACAGCCCTCCAAGGTAGACAGCAATGTCTGCTGTCATATGCATCAGGTAGGGAAAACAATTCAAGATGATCACTTCATCATCAACCATGTTAATATTCACCAGGTGATAACTGAAGGTAAAAAAACCTCTCAAACCTTAAATTACCTTGATGGTAATCATACTCTCAGTTTACATCATTAGAATTCTCTTTTAGGTTGGTCTTTTTGCTAAGGAAAATGAGAGAAAAATAAATCCCACCTCATACACCCAATTCAACTCAGTCTCTTGCTATCAGACAAAATCTATTTTGGAAAATTAGCAGCAGCATGAAGCACACACTGTGTTGTTTGTTAAATTAAATTTTTTTCTGTAAACTTATTTGAAATTGTATTTGATTAAAAAGCAATAAAACATGTTTTACATTTAAAAACAAGATTACAACTGGTTGGGCCCAAAGTGTTATTACTGATAAGTGACAACAGACTGTTGTTATTTGTTTAGTCCTCCCAAAGGCACCTCAGTCAATCAATACCTTGTGCATGTACTAAGACAGTGGGAGCTTCCATATAGATGCTTATCAGAAATACCCCAGCAGTGTTCCACTTTGATTACGGAACTATAAACTGTCCACAGACAGCAACAAAGCCTCTCAGACTCAGTGATGACAAGCCACAAAGAAAAGAGTCTGTGTGAAGGCCAGAATATATACATCATTTGCATATTTAACAGCATGTCCAATTAACCACTTTGCTGATGGAGATTAATTTATTATTCATTTTATTCCAACTTATGTTAATACTTTGACAGCAGACATGGAAAATGACTGATACAGCACTTTGCAATTTAAAAAATGCTAAGTATGTACTTCAAAGAAATACACGTTAGAGTTTTGAGGGAATTTATGCCATCTTAATCCTGGATAGATAGGGTGCAGACAAAAGATGTGACCTAGACGCAAGTTGAACAAACTAGCAAAATAGCTACCAAAGTCAATGGATACCATATAATAATGATGAGAAACAATGGGGAATAGTGGAAAGAATCCTAAATTTGGAGACACAGGACCTGAGCTCAAACCCTGATTCTGCTATTTAACTACTCATATGACTTTGGGGAAGTCTTTCTTCTCAAGGCTTCAGTTTCCTCATCTTTAAAATGGAGACTTTGGAATAGATAACCTCTAAAGTATTTCAGCTCTAAATACTATGGTATAAAAATAAAACTCCAGCAAGTCAAACAAATAGTAAACTATGTTTCCACATACAAATTCAAGGGAAAAATTCCCAGTGATATTTAAATGAGTCATGCTCCAGTATTGTTTCTGTAAGCAGGGCACGGAACACACATGGTAATTGAAAATGATCACTGCAATTATAAAATGACATCGATACAGACTAACGCAGTTACCGTGTTAACAAACGTAGACAAAAGGTTTTCAAAGATTTGATAGGGATGGGTCACAGAAAAACTTTACACCTCTACTTAAAAAAATAATATGGTGCTCTATTCTTCAATAATGTTGTAGAGGCAGGCAAAGGTAGAAGCAATATAGTACTATATTTTGCCATAGCCCAGATTTTATTCTTTAGAATAGCAACAAAATATATCCTCATACCTATGTGTTTCTGTATTATGTGACACTCCACACTTGAAACAATGCAATTCTAACTTAAAATTTGAGATTCAACAGTCAAAAGCATCACAATACAAATAATGGACAAAAAGGTGATTTTCCCTTAGCATTCCTCGGTCCTGATTTAATCTAGACAAGTATCCATTGAGATGAAAGAGATTTTTAAAGTAGATGGCCACTGAAAGCCAAAATAGTCTATCTGAATATTTAAACTTGTAAGTGTGAATCCAGTGGTAATGCTCATTCCTATACTGTTCAGTTCTTGCCTTCTCCCATCTCTGTGCCTGTTCATTTTATGTTCCTCCATCCCTCAAGTAGACTCCTGGCCCATCTAGACTTTTTTCACATAGGTCCTTTTCTTGAAAGCTCAACTCACTGGCAAATTTACTCCTAGAAACTTTTCCTGAACCATCCCCCCGATGAAAGTGATCTCGCCTTCCTTCAGTTTTGAATAAAACATTGCTTATGCTTCAAGTTTGTACTTAGTACATTCTTCCCTCTATTACAGTTATTAGTATGTATCTTCCTCCACTACTTCCTCATTCCATTAAATCATGAGCTCCTTGAGATCAGGGTCTATGTCAAATCTATCTTTTTATCTCTATAGTTTGGTACATTGCCCTGTTCATAGTAGCCACCTAATGAATTTTTGATGGATTTAATTGGATGTGTGAAATGTACTGGCTAAAATCATAGAATTACTAGAGACAGAAGCAACCTTATTATAGATTTTTTGATCCAACTCCATTTTACAAAGAAAGTATCTGAGGTTCCTTAGGGAGTTTATATGAGTTCTTCAGGGCCATATAACTAGTTATCAGTTAGTTATAATAGCAATCATAAGAGCTAATATTTATGTAGTGATTTAAGGTTTGTAAATGTTTTTATTCACACATATACAACACATATCATGTGTATATATATAACATATATACAGCCTATATATGTGTATGAGTGTGTTATGAATACATATTCACATGTATATATTTTATCCAATTTAATATTTTTAAAATAACACTCTGAAATGGGTACAGTTATTATTTCCATCTTACAGGTAAGTAATAATTGCCTGAAAGGGATGAAGTAACTTGCTGTAGTCACACAGCTAGGAAGTGTCTGAGACAGAACTTGAACTCAGGTATTTCTGACTCTAAGTGCAATGCTCTATCCACTATACCACCTGGCCCTCTCTCTAGTTATAAAACTCATCTGTCATGGGATCATAAGACTCATCTAGAATTTTATAGATGACAAACAACTGAGGCACAGAAAGTAAGTGAATAGTCTGGAGTCATACAGCAAATAAATGTTGGAGGCAGGGTACTTTTTCTCAAGCCAAGCCCATGGCTAAATCCAAAATACTTCACTTGTTTTAGGTGTCCTGTTTCTTGGGTCAGTCCTTTTGTTCTACAACACCACATGCCTGCCCACAAATAACCTCCAAATTAGAGACTAACTTGGGTGACATATGGTAGAATATCACACGCCACTTTCATAAAGTTAATTTACATGGGTCTTTTAAAGTTCTTGCTAACTCTTAAACTCCTAGAAGATTACACAGACACTTCTCTTTTCAGTACTTATAAATACGGTATAACCACACATACATACAAATGGAATTTCCCTAAAGCCTTGTTTTAAAAATCTTATTTAGAAAAATTTGAGGTCACACAGCACAAAATTTATTGGAAACCAGTGTGCTATGTGTTGCACAACTGAAAATCTAAAAAAATTTTAATTTAACTGTCAAAATAGCTACTAGAAAGACTCATAGCAGCACTACACCATATTGGGTTATGCCCATCCTATACTAATACAGATTCAGAGCTTTGGGCTGCCTTCAGTCTCAGTATATAACTTATCTATATATTAAGCATATGATCCAACATTGTAGTTCCTTCCTAATACTCTCTAAGTTAGGTTAACAAGAGCACATTCAGTCAGAGATCATCTTTTATTTATGAGATAACAAACCATTGTGATCGTTTTAATAATATTTTTGTCATTGGTTTTGTGTCTACATAGTGCTTCTAGTAGGAGTAACAAGAGTTTTACTAATTTATCTTCATCATACTATTTATCTTGTCACCTGAGAATCAAATTGAATAGTAGGTACATGCCTACTGAAAACACAGTACCTTGAGTTATGACAAAGATGTATCAGAAGAGAAGACTATTGTGGGGTTAACATGGAAATTTGCTTTGTATGAGATTCTGTGAAATATGTGAATATGCTATTCTTGGGATATGGAGATGTTGTAAATCCCCAAACTAAGGAAAGCAAAAAAAAAAAAATCAAGGACCGGTGTTTTGCTCTCAGGAGAGAAAAATCTGGCCTCTCACAACATTTCCCTTGGGGCCTTTCTTGGCAGTGCAGTATTGGAAAAAATGAACCATATACTGAGTCAGTATGACAGTTCCTACATTTTGATGTTCCAAAACAAAGGTGATTCCTAATTTCTACAATTCTACTAATGGGTTTTCTTATAATCCTTATAAATGTACCTTGAAATATGACCTAGCGCAAAAAAACTAAACATTAAAAAATGTTTGAGAGAAACTGATTGTTTTCAGAGATCATAAGAGATCTACCCTTCCCCCAATGCAAATAAAATATGGAGAGAAGCAAAGAAGGAATCAAAGAAGAAAGGAGGAAAGAGGAAAGGAAGATAAGGAGGAGAGAAAGGAGGGAGGTAAAAGATAAGGAAGAGAGAGAGAAAAGTGTAGGATGAAAGGGAAGAAGAAGGAATGAAGGAGGGAATGAGGAAAGGATGGAATAGAGGAAATAAAGAGGGGAGTAATAAAGGAATTAAGAGAGGAGGAAGGGAATGAAGGAGTGGAGGGAAGAAAAATGGAAAAAAGAAGGGAAGAAAGAAAAGAGAAAAGAAAGGTAAATAGGTAAAGGAGAGCAGGAAGAAAGAAAGGTAGGAGGGGAAGAAGAAAAGAGAGAAGGAAGGCAGGAAGTAGAAAAAGAGTCAAGGAAGGCATGAAGGAAAAAGGAAAGGAAGAAAAGAAAGGAGAGAAGGAAAGAAGAAAAGAAGGAAAGAGAAGGGAGGAGTGAAGAAGACATACAGATAGACTAAGAATCTGACAAAACTAGGATAACAAATCACATCCAGTGACATCAATGTGTTATGTCACCTTAGGGAATGGCTGCTCCCTTTTTTTCTATCTATGCCAACAGTACTCAATTTAATAATTGGATGTGTTTTATAAGTTTTATTCAGGTAGGTATTGGCATTTGAAATATATTTTCCCATAGAAATTTGTCATATATGTTTGGTAGTTCCTTATTGGTAGTTCCTAAATGCTTATTTAGACCCTAATGTATCACTCAGTATATCAGAGCTGAAAGTTTATAGATAATAGTTTCTAATATCCACATTCTACAAGTAAGAAAACCAAATGACTTCCTAAGATTGTGAAACTAGTTAAGTAGCAGACCTGAGATTTCAACCTTGGGGTTCTGGCCTCAAGTCTGGGAAAAAGGAAGAAGAATAAGAAGAAGGAGGAGGAGGAGGAGGAGGAGGAGGAGAAGCAGCTAACATTATATACAGCTTTACGGTTTACAAAGTACTTCACATATTATCCCATTTATTACAACAACACCATGACATTTGTGCCCTTATTATTCCCATTTTACATACAAGAAAACTGAGGCTGAGAGAAGTAGTATGTGAGGCACTGTGGAACAAGGAGTAAAGCACAGACTTGGAGTCAAGAAAACCTGGGTGCAAATCTTTACTCACCTGCCTACTAGTTCTATGACCTTAGGCACATCACAACCTCTCTGAGCCTCAGTTTTCTCATCAGTGAAATGAAGGGTTAGAATAAAAAGTTTCCTTCTATTTCTAAATCTGTGATGTACTCAGGATCATACAACTATGTATCTGAGCAGTGTTTGAAGTAGCTAAGGGACACAGCAAATAGAGTGCTGAACTTGGAGTCAGGGAGACCTGAGTTCAAATCCTGCTCCAGACATTTCTAGCTGTGTGACTTTGAGCAATTCACTAAACCTCTGCTTACCTCAGTTTCCTCATTGTAAAATGGGGAGTAATAATAGCACCTAGCCCCCAGAATTGTGAGAATATTTGTAAAGTACTTCATAAACTTTAAAGTTCTATGTAAATGTTAGATGGTGATATTAACAACTCATACTTTAATGTCTTCAAGTCCAATACTCTATCCACCCATCTGTGTACTATCCACCCATCTGTGTAGGTGCCTTGTGTTTCCCTTTAAAGGAATTATCAGCATCAACTGGAGGAGAGGAAAGGCATTATTTGGGAAGAAAATCCTTCTAGCACTTAAAAATCTATCCTGAAGAACAACATAGTGTAGCTGAATTTACTGTTTTACTCATTCATTCTTTCTTCCATAAACATTTACTAAACATTTATCAATACATGGATCACTACCACAACCCCTATAGGAAAAACAAAGTGGATATTGAATCCATGTTACCCAGATTATGACATACAGTTGGAAAGTCATCAAGCTATTCCACCAATACTTAAGTCATAGGTAGGCACTACAGATAAACAATGAGATAGACCCAAAATTGAGGAAGAGAGGAAGAGAACAAGTTAGAGATCATTTGGGTGAATAACTGAATGGAGCTTTCAGTGATACTTAGCTACACTCTGCTACCAAAGCCCATCTTTCTAACACCTATGTTTTCATGATGATGTTATATCTCTTTGAATCATTGAACCCCATGACCTCAGAATTACAGTTGTAGCTGACCCAAAGAGAAATGAAAAGATGGAGGAATAAGTAGGCTATGGCATATTTCCAATTATATGAATTAGTGTACAAGAAGACATCATCAAACACATGTGTGAATTGAAAAGGAGGGGAACTAAGCATGTACTGAGCCTGAAAGATCACAGTGAATAGCTGAAATGTTGCATGGGTATCTAAGCAATGCTGTGGAATACAGTTTACTTAGTAGAAAGTACAATGTAAAAAGTAAAAAGGCTTGGCTTCACACCTTTACCTCTGCAACTGAACAAAGGGAGTCCACTAGTCCCTTGAGAAGCTATTATTTAAAAGATTTACAGAAACCCATGATGGATACATTACTGGTAAGCTCACAGATTCTCAAGAGGTAGTAGTAGAGCAATCCACTGCCTAGTGTCTGGGTTCCCCTCTATTCCTATTTCCCTCTTAGAAAACTAGCAGAGATACTTAGATAAACTATTTCACAGGTCCTCATCACCTCAATCCTGGACAACTACCACAGCTTGTTTTTTTTATTTCTCTATCACTTCCTTACTCAATAAATTCCAAGGGCCCCTTATCACCTCCAGCATCAAATATAAAATCCTCTGATGTTCAAAACTTTTCACAACCTGGCCGCCTCCTTCCCGACCAGTCTGCTTACACCTTACACTGTCTCAACATACTCTATGATCTAGTGACACTGGTTTCCTCACTGTTCTTTGAACAAAAAAACCTCATCCCTCCATTGGGCATTTTTACTGGCTATTCCCCCTTAAGTGAAGTGTTCTTCTTCCTCATTTTGGTCTCCTGGCTTCTCTGTTTTCTTCAGTTCTCAGCTAAAAATCCCATTTTCAAAGTCTTTCCTAATTCCCCTTTACTGCTAGAGCCTTCTCTCTATTGATTACTCTTATGTATCCTTTATGCATCCTGTTTGTTCATAATTGTTTTCATGTTGCCTCTGTCATTAGATCCTGAGCTCCTTGAGTACAGGGATTGTTTTTTTGCCTTTCTTTGTTTTCCAATTGCTTAGCACAGGGTAGGTGCTTAAAAATACTTATCAGCCTGATTGCCTTGGTACTTGCCCTAGGGAGTTTATCATCTCAATCTCTTTGAATGTTGACATAAGGTAATTTATGTGTGTAAAAGTAAATACATACATACATACATATAGATAGATAGATAGATAGATAGATAGATAGATAGATAGATAGATAGATAGATACACACACACATACATACCCTAAAAAAGCACAATAGGGGAATAGACTTTTAAGCTGAAAAGGACTTTGGTAATCATCTAAGTTTTAGTTTATTCTACTTTTTTTTGCATGTTTGGGGCTATTATTAACATCAAATTTAACCTTTTAAATTGATTAACTATTCTGATAAATTAGTTCTATATGACTATACTGTGATCTTCTTTGAGGGCCTGGACTGTTTCATTACATGTTGTACTTTTTCTTTTGCTTTGGACCACCACCTCCCTAAATCTCCCCTCCTTTCTATCAGCATGTTGTACTTTTTATCCAAACATGGCTCACACATATTGAATACACATTAGTTCTTTAACAAGTGGTTGTTGATTGGTTGGCTGGCTGGCTGTATGTATGAATGAATGAGTGAATGAATGGATGGATGGATGGATGGATGGATGGATGGATGGATGAGCAGATTAAACTAAAAGGACCATAGAACATTGATGGGGGTGTGGGGATTCTGACTTTCTCTCACAAAAACAAAGGTTAACTAACTGTTAAAAGAATTCTGCTACCTCAAAATAGATTTGTCCCCTGGAAAACCACAATAGGGGAGGTGTGTTTCGGGGAGAGACCTGCTGAGGCTTGCTTGATATCTAAGTCTGCAAACAATCTGGGCCACTAGTCTAGATTCATCTAAGCTAAAATGTGAGGAAATGTTGGGAACGAAACAAAATAAATCCTTTCAATGGGACAAAAGATTCTGAGAATCACCTCTCTTTTGTCTTTCCCTCTTTTTCCACTTGCTACCATAAATGAAGACAACAAAAATCACCCAAATGAATGGGACTACTAACATTGCATTTGTTGAGACATCACCAAAAAGGTGAGATCGACTTAAACTTTTAAAATTTATTACAAATAATAATTACTTCCATATACAAAGCTGAGGACAATATTAATTACTCAAATTACTACATGAAAGAACTTCTCAAATAACACTTTAAGAACCACTGGTTTTGAAGCAGGACCTCTTTGGGCTCTAGAGCAGAAATCCTGGATTCTAGTCCCACCATAACTATGATTATGGTATGAGTAGGTCACACCTCTCACTTCTGGACATGAGATAATACCTACATATTAAAGATATTAAAGTACTTTGAACTATAGGAGGAGAAGCTTTGTGAATCTAAGATATAATTGCCATCATTACATAGCATCATTGGGATGTTCTCTTCTAAATCACACTTTTTAAATCTGTTAACATTTTCCCTCCTGGAAAAACCTTTTTCCCTTTTGCCCTGTAACAGCATAAGCTAATCATTACAGTAAAATTTCTCGATTTTGCACTTCTGGGAGAGAAGAAAGGCAAGGAGTGAGCATGCACTGATGGCTTTTCCCCTTCCTCTATCTTCTGAAATAATTGAGAGGCTCTAAACTCATTTTGTAAAGTATGCAGAGTATTTACGAAGGCCAGCCCTGAGAGGAGAACCTAAGCATTACACTTACATCATTCCATTCAAGGCACATTAGGTATATATCAAAACATGCAGTGTGCTAAGTCTACTGGCACTGGTCTACCCTGGCATTTCTAATGTGGAAATGTTTTAAGTGACAGGCAGTCTTGATTCCAAGTATTTCTGCTTCTATCATTTATAATCATTCTTTTCATTATCTCCAACTCCCCTTAACTAGTACTTAGAGAAATAATTTCTGCATGGAATATGCATAATTTACATTTGAAGCACATGGAAAAAGAAATGAAGTCTTAAAGAAGCATTTCTAAACCACGGTGTTTACCAATTCAATTCAACAATTATCTCTGAAGCACCCACTATGTGGAATGCACCTAGCTATGTCTAATAATTTTCCTAAATGGAAAAAAAATTCTCATCACAGTGTCTGCAATTGGGTCAGTCTCTGGTACGAAGATGGAACAGAATAGCCATGAGATCTTCTTGCTCCCTGCAAACCTAAGTGACACTGAATGAGAGTATAAATGAAGGATGGGATGATAAGAAAATGAAGAAGAATGAGGCTGGAGAGTCTACTTAATAGTTTCCAAAACATAGGGGGAGATTCAATTTTAATCCTCTAAACATATTAAATATCACCTTTCTATTGATCAATTGAGTCACATTTAGAAATATCATTCTCCCATACAAACAACTCTCTCTCTCTTTCTCTCTCTCTCTCTCTCTCTCTTTCTCTCTCTCTCTCTCTCTCTCTCTCTCTCTCTCTCTCTCTCACACACACACACACACACACACACACACACACATATTTGGGGGTGGGGGAACAGAGAGATGGGGAAGGCTGCCAGTATAGATCCCCAAAAATATTCTGACATAACCCAATGTGTAAATCCTCCTTGTTTTCCTATACATACATAGAGTCTATTCAAATGTTTAACATCCTCCTTTTCACCTGCTGAGATCCTATTCTGGCAATTATAACTCAGTTAACCATCCTCTGGTTTTCACATCAAGAGCCTGGTACAGTGGTCAAATATTTGTTTCCTTGCAGGTCCTTTGTCTAATTAGCTTTCTTTTAGTCATCTCATTGATCTGACCCATTGAGGTCCCCATTATTCATCATGATCTTCCTCATCCTCATCCTCAGGGTCTTTTAAAAGCCTTCTCTCTCTTAGCCTTATCCCCTACAGCTTATTCCATTCTTTCCCTAGATTCTTCCCCATCAGGGTTAATTCTCCCCCACCCACACACACCCCTATTTTCACATGGAAAAGAAAGGACAGAATGGGAGGGATTCACATTAGGTTTCTGGTGCCGGTGCTGTGATGCTGGTTAAAAAGAACTTGGCTCCTCATACTTAAGAGAGCTCCCACCAAGAAAGTCTAAGGTTTTATGAGAGCCTCTCCCTTCTCCTACCAAAGAAATAGCAAGGTCTATGGTCCAAGTGGGAGAAACCCAGCCATTCCTCAATCCTTTGCTACAAGGGTTTCTTCTTAGTCTCAGAGCAGGTCAAGTCTGACTTTTGGCTCAGAAGCTTTCTGAGCCAGGAACAATATTCAGGAGGGAAAAAATGTTCCTGAAGGCCAGCAGACGGCGTGCCTGGTTGGGGTAGTGGCTGCAGTGGGAAGGGGAAAGGAAGAGAATGGAGCATAGGTCTCTGCTGCAATGCTGCTTGCCCCCTCCCCCCATTTTTTCCACTGCCCCAAATCCCTTGTGTCAGGGTCAAGCTGCTCCTTTCTTCTCTCCTTCCTCTCAGTTCCCCTTAGGTTTTCTCACTCTCTCTAGAGTCGCACTGAGCCCTCAGAATAAGAAGAGTTAACATACATTGGGAATTAGACAAGCACTTCATACTGGTACCACTAAGCACTCCTCCCTCCCCCCCCCCACCATGCATACACCCATCTGGTTTCCTGTACCCACACACCCACACCCTGTCTGTCCCCCCTCCACCCCTCAGGTCTCACATATTCCCCAGAGCTCACACAATCCTTCACAGAGGATGAGGGTTGCTTCCAGGTTAAGAGAAAGAAGCAGCTTTTCAAAGCTATGAAGTGGTAATGGGAGAATGATGAAATTTCTTACTGGACCTAATGGGAATTACAACCACTTCTTACATGGAGAACAGTAGACATGACAAGCCTGCCCCCTGCCCCATCCCCAGTCATTCTTAACTAAAGAGAATCCCTAAGGGGAAGTACTGAGCTTTAAGACCTACACACTGGGACACACATCCATTCCTAGAGACAGGTATTTTGCAGTGTAGGCTCAATCTTACCACAACTAGGGAATGCAACAACTCCCCTTTTGTAAAGAAGAACCTGCCCCAGACACTATGCATGTCCCTAGGGGATGGTTGCTTGAAGGGGTGGCAGGAGAGGGCAGGAAGCACAAGAGTTTTTAAGTTAACAGTCACAGCACTGAGAGATGGGGAGAGATGCAATAACTACCTGGAGCTTGAGAGGGGCAGAGACCTGCAAAAATGGATGAGATAATAGAAGACATGTGGAAATAATTGCCACTTCCATTTCTCCCCTTAAAAACAAACAAATAAATAGGTTTTGCCTTTGGGTGGGGGAAGGGACTGGGGGAAATATAGCAGAATACTCAAATTAATAAGTATTCCCTGAACTGTGGAAAGAACACTGATATTATAAATCAAAAAATATGGATTTACATATCAGCTCTGCAACACAGCCTATGTGACCTTGGACAAATCACTTCCTCTCTCAGTTTCCTCACCAGTAAAAGAAGAGATTGGACTAGATGGTCACTAAAGTCCCTTAAAACTCTAAAGCTCTAATTGTATGAAACCTTTTCCCAAGACCTACAGAAATTTGTTAATGAGCTTTTGGTAGTTAATCCTGGTAGAGACCAGAGTAATAGAGGGGGAGGAGAGAGGCTTTTACCTGAGGGGAAAGGGAAAAGGGAAAAGGGAAAAGCAACCCACACCAGGGCTGTTACCTACTCAGTAAAAGAAGCCATCTAATGGAAAGCCTGGCGGAAGCTTCACAAAGGAAGTTGCAGAGTGGGAGAAGATAAAGTGTGGTTAGTGAGTGAGTGTGTGTGTGTGTGTGTGTGTGTGTGTGTGTGTGATGGCCCCCTAAGGCTTTCTCTTTCCTAACTTCATCCCCTCCCAGCAGCCTACCTAAACCAGTCCACCAGAGTCCAGAGCTTTCATTCCCCCAACTCACTGCCCAGGAGACCATTAAAAAACTAACAAACAAAAAGCCAAAAAACAAAACAAAACAAAACAAAAAAACCCCAACAACAAACAAACCTGGGGGGGGAAAAAGTGGACTAGAATCCTTTTCCCTAATCCCAGCAATGTGCTGAGCATTCTCAAAAAAGAGAGATTAGGCTTTGGTCTACAAGCTTCTGGTAGCTCTGCTTAGAAAACAGCTGTGCTAGGGCAAAAGGCCCGAAGAGAGGTTAGGGTGGAATGGGCAGCACAACCATTTGGCCCTGGTGGAGAATTGCTGAGTATGCTGACGAGCCTCAGTTCCCTTCTTATTTCCCTCCTCCTCAGGAGAGGAACGGGCTACATGTAGGATTCGAACCTCCTGTTGAGTGAGTCTTCAAGACTGGTTAACTTGGAAGCCACTTTTAGTCTAGAATGACTTCGAAGAGAAGCAGAGGCTGGAATCTCTTCCATCCCAGGTCAGAGGAAGATGGATAACACATCAAAAGGATGTATATTTATATACATATACTTGGGGGAGGGGGCGTCGAGGAGAAGGAGGGGGAGGGGGAGAGGGAGGGAATCTAGATGGAGGGGAGCGGCTGAACAGGCAGGGAGAAAAGAGCAGTGCATAGCCTTTGCCTAGTCTGACACTCCCCAAGCTAGATGCTTTTGCGCCCCCAACAGAGCCCTAGTCCAGATCCCATCCCATCCCCCCAGCCCACCCTGCGACCTTTGGCCAGTAACGCTGCCCTCTGGCCATTGATACCCAGCCTCTGGCTAGCCATAAAAAAAAAAAAAGGCACCAACATCTCTCCCGTCAGGATCTAGATAAGGAATGCCCCTCCCACCCCCACAAACAGCAAAGACACCCCCTCCCCTTCCTTTTGTCTCCTAAGGAATAAGTGGTATACACTACACTACACTATACACACACACACTTACACACTCATACACACACTCACACCCCTTTTCCTGCTCTGAAATCTTAGAGACTAGCGGGGGGAGGGGAGTAGGGGCTTAGAGAATAACCGGAGAGAACTTGGCATCTGGAACCCACCGTGTCCGCCTCTCAAGGAAGCAGGTGACCTGTAGATAGCAATAGGCACTGAATGATGTTTGCTGCTGCCATGGAAATGGTGGATGTGATGCGCTCCCAAACTGGATGCCCCCCACGCCACTCCTAGGAGGCCGCTGAGGGTAAGAGGAACTATCCAAAGCAGAGCGAGGCGCCCCCCCGCGCCGCCGCCGCCACCGCCACCGCCACCACCGCCACCGCCACCACCACCTCCGCCACCGCCGCCGCCGCCGCCGCCACCACCGCTGCTGCCGGGGGACCCCAGCTCCGAGCTGCACTTGAGCATCCTCTGGTACATGGCTAGGCGCTGGGAGAGGTGCAGCCGCAGCGGGAGGCAAACTTTGGCTACCGGGGGAAAGGGGCGGCCCAGGGTGCGGGGAGCGGGGGGGTGGGCGAAGAGGCAGCGCCTCACACACACCGAGTGCCGGCAGCCTCACCGCACCAGGGCACCCATCCTTTCCCTTCGGACAGTCTTCTCCCGAGCCTGGAGTCCGTGGCGCTTTCCACCCAAAACAATCCGAAACATAGTCAAGGTGAATCCAGCTTGTATGGGACTGGTCCGAAAAGGTAACCCTGGGCAAGAAATACCACACACCCAGGGGCTGGTCCCAGCTTTCCAGGGCTCCAGGTTCTCAATACTCCCAAATAGTTTAGGGTGTGTGCATGAGTGTGCGGGTTTTTTTTGGGGGGGGGGAGGAGAGAAGAAGGATGTTAAAGAACCTCCAAGAAGTCCCCCCCTTCTAAATGACATCCATACTCCAAGAATCCACTAGATATCCGGCCGTTCAGCATTATGTATGTGGACAAGAGAGGCCACTTCGCCGGCCAAAGCTCCTTTAAGGGGTGAAGAAAAAGCCCATCAAATTGATCCTCCTCTTCCCTCCATTCAGCTCCAGCCGGTTCGCCTCGCTCGCACAGGCAATCTCTGGGCAGCCAGCTCACCACGGGCGAAGGCTGCGATAATCAGACTGCTCCCAATGCAATCTCAGTGGTCTGACTATTGACAGTAATACCCGACGATGTTTTCCGACAGAATAGTGCACCCTTCTGAAAGAAGTAGGGAGGGAAAAGGGAAAGAGAGAGAGGAAGAGAAAGAGAGAGAGAGAGAAGAACCAGAAGAAGAAGAAACACACACATACACACATACACACACACATACACACACGCTTCTGAAGAGAAGGGGCTCTATGCAAATCTGCAGTCTCCAAACAGCAAATCACCGAAGCTCGGATGCAATGCAGAGGACGAGCCTATGTTAAAGAGGGAGGCTGAGTCTAGCTGCCCACAAAAATCGCCCAGATTTCGCTCTGACTTTAATTCTCTACATATCAAAGGGACACGTGTACACCGTTAGGGGGAACACCTAAAAAAGCAACTCTGCCTCTTCTGCAGGTGATTTCTCCTTCCAAATTAAGGCGGTAAAAGGCCCCATTCCCCTACCTCGGTGGTTCAGATGTGCCACTGTCTTGAGAGCTCACTTACATCTTAAAAAGGAATGAATTCCGCTCTTTTTATTGGACGAAACTTGTTCTACCAGGTGTTCAAACCCAATCTGCTAAATATGGCTTGACACTATCTACTCAAGCATCAGTTTTGATGATCTGGTAATTACACACATTACTCATAACAAAGAGTTCTCCGTTACCACTGATAATGTTGAGCCACAGCATCACAGCCCATAAACAGCAGTAAAAATGCAAGGAATTAAAAAAAAATAATTAGGAGATAGAGGATAAGTGAATTCGGCTCTGAAGAGATGGGAGAGGAGAGGATGGGAGAAAGAGAAATAAGGGCAGGGTCGGGACACAGACACATGCAAAATGATATCCCCTTAAGAACTCGCAACTGGTATGCTATTGTATGGGGGGAAGATGGGGTTGTACTTATCTAATACTCCAGGTCATAATAAGAAATGGCATCAAGGGGATGAGATTTAAATATCCCACTCCTAAGTAAAGCAGGAAATTTACAATCTGAATTATCAATTATTGAACAAAAAGTAGCATCTTGAGGTATACTGGAAAGAGTAATGAACTTCAAAGTAAAAAAGACCTGGATTTTTGGTCTATGACATTCCCCTTGCTGCCACTTACTGACAATACTTTTAAACCTCAGTCTTCTTATCAGGGAAATGGGCATAATTCTTACACTTCCCACCTTATAGGTTTATCGTAAAAAGTAAATGAGATAACCATGTGAATGTTGCTTGTAAGGATGATTAAGATAATGGCTCAAAGAATTGGGAAAAGTTGAAGGACTGCCACCCTAAAGCTACAATTCTATATCTGCTTTTACATGGTTAAGGATACTGAATGGATTTATTTTCTGGAACAGATGGCTCATGATTTAATTGGGAGGAGGGAACAGCAACAAAAACATAGGTCAGTACTAGGTACAATAAAGAGTTTCAATATGTGTTGATTGGTGGTGGTTTTAAGTTTCCTGTGGTTTGATTTATTTTTAAGACCTCTCCTGAAAAATAAATGAGAATGGTTTGATTAATAATTACCTGTATATGTAATATTTCCTCAAAAATATGTATCCTAAAGCTCAACTCAAATATGTTTTTTGGATTTAATTGAGAAAATTCCAATTGTAAATAATTATACAGACTTATATCCTGAAAAATAAATAATAAAATTCTTTCCTGAAGAAATGAATCAACTTAATCAGTCACCTACATATTAATTTGTAGTTGGATATATTGCTACCTTGCACCTAGGGAAATCTGCATTTGGCAAGGACCATGTATCATGACTAATTTTGAATGAAACATGTCAACTCTACAACTGCTGTGCATTTAGGTAGTGTTTAGTTAGCAAACACCTACATCTATAAAATCTTTTTTTATATAGTCTTTCCTTAAAGATCTCACCCAGTCTCACAGTTTCGGCTATGACTTCTGCAGGAATAATTCTGAAATCATTATTTTTCAATCCACATCTCTTCCCCTAAACTCCTATCTCATATTTCCATCCCCTTCTTTTTTTGTGACCATTCCCATGGAACCACAAGAATATCAGTCATGAATAACTCAAAGAGAGATTTAAGGGTTACAAAGTGAAGTCTTCACAACTACCATTTGAGGTAAGCAATTCAAATATTATCTCCATTTTTACACACAAACATCCACACACACACACACACACACACACACACACACACACACACTGCCCTGCCATTCTTAGTTAACTTCTACTCCCTATGTATAATTAAGACCTCATTGGACACCTTCCTCGGGATAGAAAGCACTGATGGAACTGGTATATGCTCATGAACCAGCCCTATATATAGATTGTCCATGGAAATATATGATATGGGAAAATTGGCATTCTTCATTAATTTGATTCTTCCTGTGTGAATAGCCAAACTCTTGAATACATATAGAGTTTATCTAGCAGGTTTTCACATTTTCCAGGATTTGGTAAAACTTCCTCCAAATTTTCCCATGTCTCATCATGTCATAGAAGTGACCTTGTATTTTTAAAGGCTATGCCAGCAGGGTTCAAGCTCTAGAAGATTCTAACATGTTAGAAAAGCTTTGAGTATGATCCTACAATCACACTGAGTCTGCTTTCCAAGGACTAAGCAAGAAAATATAGGTTGGCTACCTGGTGACTAAATCTTAAGGATGGTAACCATGAAAAAAACTGAAAGCTCTTTAGTTTATAAAAAAATCATAAATACAGGCAGCAAGAGGCTTATAAAGGAAGAGAGAAAAGGGAAATAGAAGAAAGGTTGTGTGTTCAAAGTTCTTATTTCCAAGTCTCTCATTTTATAGGGTGGTATGATAAGAAGATCACACAAGACCCAGGTTCTAGTTCACACTTTACAGTTAATTAGCCCTGTGACATTGGGCAAATTGCAAAGCCTCTGAGAATCAGTTTCTATGTCTATCAAGTGAAAAAATATCTCCCCTACCCTTTACAATCATAGACTTTGAGAATCGAAAGTGACCTCAGAAATCATTTTACTCAATTCATACCTGAAACTCGAATCACTTTTACAATATTTCTAGCAACAGATAACCAGCTTCTGCTTGGACACCTCCAACTGAATGGGGAGTTATGACCACATGAGTAAAGTCCATCCCATTTTTGGATAGTTCCAGTGGTTATGAAGGTTCTCCCTACCCCCATCTACTGAGACAATACTTGTCTTTCTGATTTGATCTGCACTCTGCATTCATATAGAATATAGGATTTCTCATCAAAACCCTTCAAATACTTCAAAACACCTATTGTGTCCCACGAGTCCTCTCTTCACCAGACTAAATAGCCATTCCTTCTATAGCCTAGTTTCCAGGGTTTTTTTTTTCTATCTTGGTCATCTTCTTCTTAAATTGTGGCACATAGAACTAAACACTATATTGAAAAAAGTGGTCTGACAAGAAAAAGGGAATACAGCTACCCCATCACCATCCTTGTCCTAGACTTTTATCAACAACTTGAGATCCTATCAGCTTTTTTTGGCAGTTATATCACAATCAATCAAGAGGCATTAATTAAATAGTATCAATCAATCAACATGACTTTATTAAGTACATAGTATGTATCCCCAGAGCCAGGCACTGGGGATACAAATATGTGCCAGGTTCATGTATATTGAACTTGCAATCTATTTAAACCTTCCTTGTCTTTCTCATGTGACTTGTTATGTCATCTCTCCCCATTTTTAACTTTGTGTAGTTTATTTTTTTAACCCAAATTAAGAACTTTACAGCATTATTTTATTTTATTTTATTTATTTTATTTTTTGGAAGGGGGAAGGCAGGGCAATTGGGGTTAAGTGACTTGCCCAAGATCACATGGCTACAAAGTATTGAGTGTCTGAGGTGACATTTGAACGCAGGTCCTCCTGACTCCGGGGCTGATGCCCTTATTCACTGTGCCACCTAGCCACCCCAATTTTACATCATTGTTAAATTTCATTAAAACTGTTATGAGACAAGACTTGTCAAACAATCCAAGTTCAAATCCCAGCCTTTCACTCACCAGCTTCGTAACTTTGATAAACAACAACAATAATTAGAATTTATATAGTGCTTTAAGGTTTGCTAGGCACTTCACAAATTTTATCTCATTTTATCTTCACAAACATCGCTGGGAGGCAGGTGCTATCTGTCTTACACATGAGGAAACTGAGGTAGACAGGAGTTAAATGACTTGGCCCTCCACTATCAGCCTCTTACTGTTTGATTTTATAAGAGTAGCAGATAATAAGCATGATAGTAAGGCCACAACACAGTCCCCTTCAAATTCCTTTTCTTTTTTTGGAGGGCAGTTGGGGTTTAAGTGACTTGCCCAAAGTCACACAGCTAGTAAATGTTGTGTCTGAGGCTGGATTTGAAAGCAGGTCCTCCTAACTCCAGGGCCGGTGCTCTATTCACTGCACTACCTAGCTCCCCACCCCACCACCACCGAAATTCTTAAACTACAAGTGTTTAAATCATAATCTGAACTAAGTACTTCCTGACTCCAAATGCAACGTTATATCCACTGCACCATCTAGCTGTCTAGCTGACTTTAAGCAAGTCCCTTCTACATTTGGGGACCTCATTGCCTTCAACTGTAATAAAGGGAGATTCCATTAGATGATTTCTAAGATATTTTTTAGCTCAAATAGTGATATGTGATCCTGGTTTGAATCTCTGTATTGCCACTAATTATCTGTATGAATTTAGGCATATTATTTCACCTCTACACTTAAAATGGGGAATTTAAGTCTTGTACTATAAACCACATAGAATTGTTTGCTAGAAACAAATAAGTTGACTTATATAAATCACTTTCTAAGTGTTATTGTGATTATTATTGTTATTTTCCCCAATTCCATTAAAAATTGATCGAGCATCCATTATGTGCAAGGTACTATGGGTTCTAGGATTTGAAGAGAAAAGACAAAAACAAAAAAATTCTTACCCCAGGGATCCCAGTAGAATTTATATTCTACTGGGAAAGGGTATGGTATATGCACTGGTAAGTATAAAAAAAGGAAAGAAAATGGGGTAAAAGGTCAATGAGGAGGGAGAATGTATGAAACACTGAAGGGAATAGGGAAGACTCTTGAAAGAGAGCCCCCACTTAAGCAGGCCCTGGAGAGATGGAATCTGAAAGGTAGAAATGATGACAGCATATATGCTAAATCTAAGGGAGAGCTTAGAAGGCATGCAGGTAAGATGGCCCAAGGAGTGATGGGGACAGCTATTAATAGATAGAAAATAGAGTATTCAGTCAGTTCAGTCAGTCCTTTTCCAGTCATGTCTGACTCTGTGATTCTATTTGGGTGTTTTCTTGGCAGAGATATTGGAGTGGTTTGACATTTCCTTCTCCAGCTTATTTTACAGATGAGGAAACTGAGGTAAACAGGGTTAAGTGACTTAACCAGGGTCTCACAGCTAGTAACTGTCTGAGACTGGATTTGAACTTAAATTTTCCTGACTCCAGGTTTGGCATTCCATCTACTGGGTCACCTAGCTGCCCCAACAGAGGTTATATAAAGAGGAAATTAATCTAGGAAAGTAAGTTGAGTCCTTTTTTCACATTTTTAGGGAGCTTGTATTTTTTCCTACAGGCAATAGGGAGTCACTGCAAGGTTTTATTTAATCAGGGAGTATCATGGGAAATATGGGCAGATTTTACTCATTAGAGCATAATCATCTATACCACATGTACTAACCACATACAATCTTGCAGTATCCTCTCACTGGTTCATGTATGTTAATCTTATCTCCAAAATTAGTCTGTACATTCCAGAAGCCAGGGATAATGACTTCTTTTGTATCTCTCCAGGTAGCAGGAGTCACCCAAAGTAGACACTAATCATATATACCCCTTACTTTGTTAGCAAGGATAAATTATTTGGATTCCAGAAGACTGAATCATTAGATGGAACACAAGAGTTGAATTGGGAAAAAGTGGAGTGGAATATCAAATGTGAGGAGTTATGGTATCCGGAGAGGAGTCTGGAAAGGGGGAAGAGAGGCAATGTAGGGAAAGAAGGAAGGCAAAGGGGAATGGTGGAAAGAAGAGAGAATATATGGAGAGACAAAAGAGGACAAGTCATCTTTAATTATTTTTTTTTTTGTGCTTGTGCTTTCCAAACCAACCCTACTGTCTCAAGAAACAGGATGGCTGTCAGACAGACACTTCCAACCTTTTCATGTTTTTCTTAAGCTTAATTGGGAATCCTTACAGCTCAGTGCTAAGCTTTTTAAATAGAAAAGTAGGCATTAAAAGCAGCAGAGGGGAAGCATTATTAAAACCCACAGGCAGCACCAAATTTTTTAAAATTAAAAATGAAGAAGGTGTCAGAATTACATTTTGCATTTCTTCTGGTGTCAGCATAATAGGGGGAAAAGCCTAAGCAAGTTCAATGTGTCTGTATATTTTGGCTTTTGAGATGGGAGGGCAGGAATGCCTCAGAAGTTGGTACTCTGGGGCCTTGGGAGCTGTGAAATTCAGCAAACTTTGAATCTGGAATATGGGTGGAACCCAGGGGCACCAATCCTTAGAGGGAAGGTTGAGGATAATAATAATAATTTTTAAAAAAGATCTTGCAAAAAACTTTGAAAGACTTGAGAATTTTGATCTATGCAATGACCAACCATAATTCCTAAGGATCCATGATAAAACTTTCTTGATACACTTCCTGATGGAATCAAGTTATAAGATACCTATATATTATTACCTATATACTTTTGGAAATGGACAATGAAGGAATTAGTTTTACTTAACTATGTATATTTGCTACAAGGGGCTTTCATTTAGTCATTTTTCAAGTATGGGGGAGGTATGTGGGAGGGGTAGGAAATAGATTATTTTAATTGAAAATTAATAAATATGTATGTATGTATGCATTGGATCCATTTCAATAGGGCTTGTATGATCTCTTTTAGAAGTATAGTTTGGTCAATTGCTTTCCTATTTGGGTCAACATCATTTTCTAGTGCCAGTCTAGCAATGACTAGTCTTGCAACTAAGGCTTTTCAACTATAACACAGGCCTACAGTATGAAGTGCAATGGTATTGGCCAATACTTACTCCAAAGATCAGACCTCTCAAATGTTTCCATTAAATATTGTAGGGGAAGTTAGGTGGTACAAGTGGATAAAGTGCTGGCCCTGAGGGTTAGGAATAACTGAGTTCAAATCTAGTCTCAGACACATATTAGCTGTGTGACCCTGGAAAAGTCACTTAACCCTGTTTACTTCAGTTTCTTCATCTACAAGATGAGTTGGAGAAGGAAATGGCAAACCACTCTAGTATCCATGCCAAGAAAACTGCAAACGGGGTCATGAAGAGTTAAAAGTGACTAAATCAACAAAATAACAATTACTACATTATAAAATTATCTAAAAGATGAAAGCTGAGTTCCAGTGGAAGAAATAACTCCTCAACAGTGTAAGACTGGCATCTAGAGAAAGAGCTAGGCACGGAGTCAGGAATAACAGAATTCAGATCTGGCCTTTGAAACATAAGAGCTGCATGACCCTGGGCAAATCACTCAACCTCTGCCTGCTTCAGTTTCCTCAACTATAAAATGGGCGTAATAGCGACGCCTAACTCACAGAGTTCTTGTGAGAATGAGACAAAAAGCACTTAGCACAGTGTCTGGCCTACAGAAGGCCCTTAATAAATGCTCATTCCCTTCTCTTTCCCCCTCCTGCAGTTCCTTTAAGGAGAAAGCAAGAATCAGTGTTCTCATAAGTCAGACTTTAGAAAAGTATGGGCTCTGTGGGTTATGTCTTTGAAATTTAATTTGTTTTCACATTTTACCCAATATTTTGTGGTTAACCATTATGGGCTGCAAAATAACACATTTCCCTCCCTCATGTCCTTCACTAAAAATTGCATAATGATGCACTGGGCTTTTTGTTTTTGTTTTCCCTTTTTTATCAGAGTAGAAGCAAATGTGCTTTGAAAAAAAAGTTCTGGTAATAACAGAAACCTAGTCTCCTTCCCTTATCCCTTAATTAGGTTGAATCCTTGATATCCTCTTTAACCTAGGGACCATGAACCAATAAGCTTTATTCTGTGAACTCCATGATGGCAAGTATTCATGGTTGGGTTTTTTCTTGAATACTCATCTTTCATAAACATTTGTTGATTGAAATGAAATTGAACTATTTCCAGTCTTTCACCTAAGCTCTCCCCTTGTGCTATTAAATTCTGGTTTGGGACCCCAAGGCAAAATTCTATAAATCTAGGCTTTTCTTTTAACTGAAATCTCAAGCTCAGTTCATCTTTTTTATTAACTATTAAAGAGCTTGCCGAATATAGTTCTAACAAACTCACTTAGAAAGTGGGATAAAGGGAAAGGGAAGAGGTAGAGGGGTCCTAGAATAAAAGTGTGACAAGTCCTATTCTAAATATAAAATTAAACTAATCCAGATTTCTGTTCATTAGAAGGTGAAAAGGATAGGGAAACAGTCACTCATGGAACAATTATTGTGCAGGGAAAGGGGTGCTCCTTTTGTAAACCCCTAAAATCGTTTCTAGGCACTATTTGGAAAGTAGCAATCCTGCATATGACTTCTTCCTCATCACTGACCTGAACACCTCTGTCCATGTTGTATAGTTTGTTTTTGTTAACTGAGCAAATAGAGTTGATTGTCTGACCCATAGGCCCATATTTGCAGAGATGATTTCATATTCTTCACCCCTTACCTCTAGGCCATGATCAAGCCTTATTTTTGTCATGCAACAGCCTCTCACTTTGACCCTGTTTTTCCATTTCAACTATAAAAACATCTGGTCCAGACTCTGCTAATTCTATCCTAAATCACCTCTTCATTAGGCCCTCCACTGTCAGCCTCTTACTGTTTGATTGTATAAGAATAGCAGATAACAAGCATGATAATAAGGCCACATCACAGTCCCCTTCAAATTCTTAATTCTCCATGGGTTCAAGAATAGGTTCACCAATATTCACCCCACACCTCCTAACTGGCTTTATCCGCCACCATGCAACATTGAATTCCCTTTCACTGCTCCAACTTACCACTCCTACTTCTGAGTTTGCTCTTAATCTCTTCTCTATTTAATGAAACAGTTGCTCCTTTTCCTTTTAGTCTTTTGTTATTTCAAACTTAGCTCAAAGTCTTTTTTCCTCAAATAAGTCCTCTCCTCATTAGACCAGAACCAACGTACCTTTCATTTCTCTCAGAGAATTGCAATGCCATTTCATTCCAGATAGTGGGGCAGACATTCTGGAAGTGTGGAAACACCCACTAGCAAGCAGATCCTAACTAGCCTATAAATTAGTAGTATCATGGGATGTGACCTGAGGCTCAAAGAGATTTAGTGATTTGCCCAAGTTAACAAAGACAGTTAAGGACAAGATATGAATGCAAGTTTTCCAAGCTCTAAATCCAGCAGTCTATCCACATTACCTCTAGCAAGGTTAATACACACATTATTGACAGTATACCTATCCTTATCACTCTCCTCCAGTCTCTTTGCTACCACTTAACTGTACCCTCTACCTGCCCCCTCACAGACACATATATTCAGGCCATTTAGGCCAGAAACATCAATAAACCCAAAATGTAGATACCCCAAATTATTTTAGACACAGTCAGATGATAATGCCACCATAAAAACGGGACAAATGGTGTATTGATCCTGTGCCCAAGGAGTGGCATTTACTGGCAGAGGAAAAAAATATAGCTTTATGATAATGTAATTATTATTATGGTTAAAGCTGATTAAACACAGAATTTGAGAGTTGGAAGGGACCTCAAAGGCCACCCAGTCCAACTCAGATATGAAGGGAATCTACACGGTAACATACTTGTCAGGTGGTCTTCCAACCTCTGCCTGAAGACCTCCAAGGAGGGGGAATCCATCTTTTCTCCAGAAAGCCCATTCCACTTTTTTTTTCTTTTTGGAGGGCAATTGGGGTTAAGTAATTTGCCCAAGGTCACACGGCTAGGTTTTTGTTTGTATGTGCTTTAAGTGTCTGAGGCCGGATCCAAACTCAGGTCCTTCTGACTCCGGGGACAGGGCTCTACTCACTGCGCCACCTAGCCGCCCCAGCCCATTCTACTTTTGTACAACCCTATGTTTGTTAGGAAGCTTTTCCAGATATCAAGCTTAAATGTGCTTCTTTGTTGCTTCTACACATTTTATCAATGGATGGAAGCCTCTTGGGCTCAAAGGGAACAAATCTAACCCCACCCCCACATGATAATCCTTCAAAATACTTGAAGTAAGGGATCATGCCCCACCAGAAACCCCTACTGCCCTTATTCTCTTCTCCATGGACAGTTCTTTCAACCAATTTAAAAACCCTATGAGGGGCGGCTAGGTGGCGCAGTGAGTAAGAGTGCTGGCCTCGGAGTTGGGATGACCCGAGATCAGATCCGGCCTCAGAAAATGAGCACCCACGCATAAATAATGACTAGCCGTGTAACCTTGAGCAAGTTACTTAACCCCAATTGCTTAAAAAAAAAACAAAACCCTATGAGTTTAAAGACCTTAATCATCCTGGTTATAGAACAATGGCCCAGTACAGTGGGACTATCACCTTCCGAATTCTGGAAGCTATTTTTCTTTTGATGGATCTTAAGAGTAAATTAACTCTCTTTGCACTTCTTTTCAATTCACTGGTTTCAGGTTTCAGGTATAGGTTTCAGGTAAATAATTCCTCTCCCCTCCCTGCCCCCCTCCTTTAGCCCCAATCTTTCTCAGAATAACTGTTAGCTAACCTTGCCTTTCACATCTTATATTTATGAAATTTATGCTTTTGGTACCAAAGCAGAACACTTTACATTTATCCCTATTGAGTTCTATCAAATTAGATTTAACCCATTGTTTTAGTCTATCAGGATCCTTTTGTATCCTGATTCTATCATTCAAAGTATTAGCAATCCCTCCCAGCTCTGTGTCATCTGCAAAAATCATGAGCATGCCATACGTGTCTTCTTCCAAGTTGCTGATGAAAAGGCTTAATTTAACAGCCCAGAGTCAAGCAGAGATCTTTGGGATACATCACCATATACTTTCTGCCACACTGATGCTGAACCATTAGCAAGTACTTTCTGAGTCAGGTCATCCAACCAGTTCTGAATTTGTCTAAGAATATTATTTTCTGATCCATATTTCTTCATGTCTTACATAAGAATAGTAGAAGATACTATTTGCCTTCCTAAAACCTAGATAAGCTCTATCCCCAATATTCAGTTCCCCTAGTTTAGTAATCTTATCTAAAGTGGAGATTTAATTAGTTTGGTTGGATCTATTCTTAGTAAAATTGCAGTGACTTTTTGTAATCACTATTTCTTTTTCTAGGTGTCTGCCAACAATGTCTTTAAAGATGCATTATTGAATTGTCACATGAATAGAAATTGAGTTAACTTGCCTATAGCTTGTAGATTCTCTTCTCAGTCTGATACATCTACCCTTCTCTCATCTCATGATTCCTCTTCTATTTTCTTTAATCTTGCATCTATCACTGACAGTGGCTCAGCATCCTTTTGCTACTAATCCTAGGCACCCAAAATAGGCAAAAACAATAAAACCAAGTACCTTACCAGGTCCTGAAGTGCCTGGTTCCAATCTAAACCAACATCAGCTATGGGGAAGATTGATACCAGAAGTTGAATATATATTCTTATTGAATTGAACAGTGACATTTTGAAAGTATTCTGTGGCTGATAACCTCATTCAAGGTTGTGTGTGTGTGTGTGTGTGTGTGTGTGTGTGTGTGTGTGTGTGTGTGTGTACTTGTTAGGAAGGACTCTGAGGCAGTTTGGTTAATGGTGTCTGGTATAATGAATGCCTTGGAGTTTGGAGTTAGGAAGACTTGGTCTCACACGGTTGGCTGTATGACCCTGAGCAAAACACTTAATCTCTCAATACTCTAGGCAAGTCTCTAAGGTGCAGAGCAGTTGCTAATCTCTATTGATAGAAATACCTGGAGATCCCAAAGCCGAAGAACTCAAAGCTCCAGAAAAAAAAAAAAGAATAAAGGTAGTTATTAATGTATTACAAAGAAAGAGGTCTATTTTAGGCATTGTCCAACCTTGGCTTTAGTTTTCATCTCAGTTGGGGACATTTGCAGGTAGTCTTGAATTTGGGTGTTAAGTGAACTTAGACAAAAGAGGAAGACATAAAAGAGTTTGGAAATGTACTGGTCCATAAAATGGCCCACAGTGTCATAAAGATACCTCCATTTTTGCAATGGCCTGGAGATTGGTTCAATAGAAAAAGTCTAGTTGGGAAATCAGAAGATCTGGGTTTGGATCCTAGTTCTGAAATTTACCAGCTGTTGCTTTCACTTTCCAATCCACAGTTTTATAATCCTTTCGATGTGAATAATAATGAGCCTACCTACTTCACAGGGTTGTTTTGAATTAATTTGCAAAGTAATTAAATTACTGTAAACCTGAAGGTATTATATAAAGTTGAGTTACTATTACTGTTTCAAATCACAACTAGTCCAATGATTTTTACTCATTGCCAACACTATTATTCTCCTGTATGCATATCTCCAACAAGATTATCTTAAAAAAATAACAAAACTTTATTTAACAAAGATTTTACCAAATGCCAAAATCCGGTAAGCCACTAATACTATTTCTAAAATAAAACAAAACTTTTCCATGCATCTAGACATCCTGTTTCTGTACCTTCCAATTTAGAGAATTTTAGTTTGAACACTAAATTATATGATTATAAAGAATAATGGAAGCTATTATCATGTTTTCCCTACTCATGTCTTAAGTATAGTCAAAAAAGATCAGTGTCTTTCTTATACTTTATAAAGAAAATTTACTATGAAACTTAAGGTGCTCACTGCCAGGGTATATTGCAGAGCAAATGTTTATAGCCAGCTTATAAATCCCTGAAAATAGGGGGTTATAATGGAAATACTGACAGCATCTTAACTATAACAGTGCAAATAATATTATTGTAACAAAACTTATAATCTCATATATTTGCTATGGGACTGATGGAGATTTGATTACTGGTCCCAGATAACCTTTCAGCGATTCAATTCAAATGGCATAATTATTCCATATTCTTCAAATTCCTTAAAATGCTTTTCAAATGAAGAGCATATGATCCCAAATATTTATTCTGAAAGGACAGACACAATTTTTTCTTTACTTGTATAAGATATATCTGACCTCTGAGGCATTTGAAAAAATCATTAATCAGTTTTTTTTTTGTTACTGTGTACCTTTTTTTATATGTGTGAAAGAGTTACTTTCCCCCTAGATCTTCTCAGATATATTGCCAAGATGATTCCCCCAGAGAACCATGTGTTTATCTTGACAGGTGTTAGTGAGATCTGTGGATCTCTGTGGAATTATTCCTGGTTGTGTTGAGGTACAGTAGAAAACATTAACTCTGCAAACTAATGAACTTACCTTATTGCATTCTAAATAAAATAAACCACACAGTGAGTAGGATTAATCTACTAATGTCTTCCTAATGAAGCTTTCATTAGGCATATGGTGTGGTCTTCAATATCTAATGTATGCCAGGAATTAAAACGAAGCATACCTGGGGCTTTTCCTATTTTCTGATAATATTCTCAGATGAATATTTTGCTGTTTTACTTTTAGATTGTATTATGGACCTAATGAAAAACGGACAGACACTAGCACAGTTTCCAGATTTATGGAGTTTGCCCAAATAGGGCAGAAAAAACGATTTTTTAAAATTGTTGCTCCTAAATTAAACCCGGATTTATTATGATGGGAGGTAGAGTTGAGGAGGGGAATCCTGATTTTCTCTAAAATGTAAAATTTAATTCATTAACAAGGCTTAGGTTCTAAATTTTGAAAAGGGACCTGTTTCAGTGAGACAGACCAATCATTTCTCTGCCTTAAGCTCAAAATGCTTCTTTGAATTATGATAGTGTGGGCAGCATTGGAGGGTGGGAAGAGAATTGAACTTGGAGTCAGTGAACCTGGGTTCAAAACACTGTTACCCGTATTACTTGTACTACCACGGGCAAGTTTTCTCAGCAACAAAAGGAAGGTGGACTATATGGCTTCTAAAGGCTCTTCTAGCTCTAAAATTATGATTATAATCAGAGCTTTAACTAGAAATTCTGGAACTTGGGAGAAATGAATTTAGTGGGACAGACCCTAAGTGTTAGTACAGAATTCCCTACAGGCTTTAAACACTGAGACTTCCCTGACTGATGTTGAGGAGGTAATTCTGCTGGATGGAGCAGGGTGATAGGAGGGACTGGGTGGAAAGAAGCTTGACTGAGTATAGATACAGCCCCAGTGTAGAGATGGGAGAAAGGGTGGCCAGGAAGGGGAGTGTGGAGCAAGCAGTCTTATTAATTATTATTGCTAATCAGGTGTTGGCTTAATTGTTTCTGCCTACAGAAAGAACAGAATGGCTGTTATCACTTTCTATATTAGCCCTGGAAAGCCCAGATCATCTCACCTTAGTTATAGCTCTATTCACGATCAAGCAATTAATCAACAAATATTTATTAAATGCCTCCTAGAAAACTATGAATTATGTCACCCAGTACAAGCTAAGTTTGAATTACAATGAAAGAAGCCACTGTTCCTTCAGATCTTAAATATTATGAATATATTTTCCCAAAGAAATTACAATGAAAGAGGATCACAAACAAATCTGCTTCAAATCTACCTTCATCACAGTAGTCTTTGAAATTAGACCTGTACAATGATCCAGAGAAGGGCTGCAAATATCTACTAAATAGCCGTTCAGTCGTTTCAGTTGTGTCCTATTCTTTGTGACCCCATTTGGTGTTTTCTTGGCAGACGTACTGGAGTGGTTTGCCATTTACTTCTCCAGCTCATTTTACAGATGAGGAAATGGATGCAGCAGACAGGGTTAAGTGTCACACAGGGTCACACAGCTACGAAGTTTCTGAGGTCAGATTTGAACTCATGAAGATGAGTCTTCCTGAGCCCAGGCCTGGTACTCTATCCATTGTGCCCCCAAGTGCCCCTGGAGGTGCTAGTGTTCCCTGCCAAATTATCTTGTGTTTACTTTGCATGTAGCTCTAATGTACCTACATACTTGTTATTTTCTTTGGTAGATTATAATCTCCATGAAGGCAAGAACTGTTTTTCTTACCTATTTCCTCCTCCCTGAAGGAGTAAGCTCCTTGAGGGCAGGAATTGTTTCATTTCTCTCTTTGTTTCCTGAACCCATAGGATTGTACCAGGCTTATAGGAAATGCTAAATCAATGTTTGTTGACTGATGGATTTAGCAACTCTTTCACTGGGTAACAGGATCGGATGAGACAGTGTAAGATAGGGTAAAGTGCTTTGCAAGCCTTCAAATGCTATGCAAATGCCATCCAGTACACCCCACTGCTGCCTCCTTAGTTTTCTTTTTACCTTTCCATCTAAACTCTCTCTGGACTTGTTATTCACTGATATCCTCGTGTGACTCCAAGATCATTTCAGTCAAGTTTTGATGATGTTGATGATGATGAAGAGGAGGGGAAGGACTTTAATTTATCGACTTTAACCATAATTTAGAACCTGAGCTTCAAACAGATATGGTAAAAGGAGAGACACCCTATTACCTTTCTCCTATAGCAATAGCAGCCAGAAACAGCATGAATGCAATGGATCATGAAGAAAAGCAATTTCCTACTTGAAGGATTAGGCAGTGCCCTCCTTTGTACTGTTAAATCAAAGTTTTTGTTATTTTTTCAAGTAGTACTGATTTTTTTTTTCAATTTAAATAAATAGTCCCTAGAGAAACTGCAAGAGGATTCCTAAACATATCAGTTCATAGCCAATCAATAGTAGAGATAAAAAACCCTTTATGTTGTACTTTGAGCTAACCTATTAATACTCCAAGAAAAAAGAATTAAACTGCTATACAAGCTAATTTCCTTAACAAGGAAGAATTTGATGTGATACATAGGACTAGTTCTTCCCTTTCTCTTAAAAATATAGGTGATTTTCATGAAGAGTCTGCATGCATTTGTTAATATTAGGAAATTGAAAACTATGCAAATTTCAGTGAACATTTACCTACCTCTTAGTTTTCCCACAAAATTAACTACTGCTATTAGCTTGTAATCAATTCAGTCTGAGGAAATTGGAGCTTTTCAGATATGGAAGAGAACTGTGCTCTGAATATCATGTGAAAATTCTAATCAATTTAAAAGGCATTATCCATGCAATGAGGAGTAAAATATAGTTCTTAGTAATAAAGGCAAATAATAGATACACGCTAAAAAATGTGGGGATGGAAAATCATTAGCCTATTTTCACAACTAGTTTCTTAACCTTTTTTTGTGTGTGTGAGTCATGTTTAAGGAAGTTGCACATTTTCTGTGCTAAAAACTGGCACACTATATAATTAAGAGCAAAAAAAAATATCCTCATGGCTAAATGATGGGGTTGTGACAAAAAATAAAATGAAGGGAAAGTAACAAAACCACCTCTTTTCTTTCTACTTAATCCACAGCTGTCTCGTTTTACTGGTATAAAACTTCAAATCCAGGGTACCTAATATGTGCTGAGTTTATCAGATGTCTTGGGTCTTCTGAGTGATTGGAGGACATGCTTCTAGCCTTCATTTGAAATGTTCTTTTTGTCAGTTTCTGTCAAAACACCATGCTAGGGATTCCTTTTATGTAGTTACTTCTCTTGGCAGGGATTAAGGAAAGAGGAGTTTGTAGATACACAGGACAAATTCCCTGCATTATCCTCCCAACCCCAGTGGAGTAATTTGGGATATGGATTGGGATATTCTTCATGAAAACTAAGGGATCATTTATACTAGAAGATCCATTCATCATGAAGTATACAGACAAAAAGTAAAGGGAATTAAAATAGCACTGCCCTCTGAAGTAGGAAACCTGAAATCAAATCCCAGGCCTGCTACTTTTGGTTAGTCCTTTGTCGTTAGGCAAGTTGGTTGGTTCCATGGATGAGTGTGGGGCCTGGAATCAGGAAGATCTGAGTTCAAATATGACTTTAGATATTTACTAATGTGTGTGACCCTAGGCAAGTCACTTAACCCTGTTTGCTGCCTCAGTTTCCTCATTTGTAAAAGTAGCTGGGAAAGGAGATGGCAAACCACTCCAGTATCTCTGCCAAGAAAACCCCAAATGGGGTCACTGAGAATCAGACAGACTGAGCAATAACAACAACCTTGGGCAAGTTACTTACACTTTATCTGTAAAATAAATAAGTTTGACTAGTTGGTCTCTAAAGTGTCTTCCAGCTCTGACATTCTTTGATTCTATAATTCATCCGATCAAGAAATCAGGGGAAAAACAAAACAAAAGTAGGATCATCTGCATAATGCTTTAGCCAGATCAGACATCTGGCTTTCTATGTGCCCTTTTCAGAAATACTCTCTAAATATTAGAACAACAACAACTAAAATCATCCTGATTTAACAACAATTTAAAAACCATCCTGACCTCGGATCACCTGAAGGATGCACACTAGTAAGCCTATAGTCAGGAGAGACCTTAGAGGGCATCCAATCCAACCCCTTCATTTTGCAGAAGTGGAGAAGGAAAAGGAATTCGCATTTACAGAATACTTACTATGTGCCAAGCCCGGTGCTAAGTGCTTTACAAATATTTTCTCATTTGATCCTTGTACCAACCTTATGAGGTAAGAGTCTATCATTCCCATTTTACAATTAAGAAAACTGAGGCAAATGAAGTTCAAGTAATCGATTAGGGTCATGCAGATAGCAAGTGTCTTGAGGCTGGATTTGAACTGGTCTTCCTGACTTCAGACCCAGCACTGTCTCCACTGTGCCACCTAGCTACCAGAAGAGGAAACTGAGGCCCAGGGAGGTTAAAGGATTCACTCAACATTTTGCAAATGGAATATGACAGAGTAAGGACTTGAACTCAGTTCCCTAGACTAAATCTAATCTTCAGAACACACCTCCTTCAGGGAGATCAAAAGTTAGACTGGGGTTGATTAATATGAGGCCAGGCATAGATCACTAACCAGCCCCCCCATAATACTGTGGGAGGATAACTAAATAAGGTGCATCTAGATTGATGGGTCGGAGCATTTTAGAGTTAGAAAGGCAATTAGAAACCTTCTATTCTAATCCCCTTATTTTACCAATGGGGAATATATAGAGGTTAGTTTTAGATGGAACTTGACATGTTCTTGTATTTGTATCCCTTGTTTTTTGGGCACAGTTTTTTGTACACAATAAACGCTTAATAAATCCCTTTTCACTCATTCCATTTTTTAGGGAACACCAGATAAGGAAAATTCCCTTTGTAATATAAATGGAAGATAGATACCTATTCTTCAAGGAGAGTTATTCTGGACAGTAGGAGGTTAAGTGTTTTACCCAGAGCCATGCAGCCAATAGATGGCAGAATTGGGACCTGACCCCAAATCTATTTGTCTCCAAGGCGAGCTCCCTTTCCTCTCTCTCCACTATGCCACAATTCTTATCACATATTTCTATAGAACATTTACAATATGTCATAATTTGGTGATTTATCTTGGCTAATGTCGTCTTAGAATCAAAGCATTTGAAGGCAGCAGCACCAGATGGACATTTTTATTGACCAGGTGCTTACCTTCTATTTGGGAAATGTTGTTTATGAAGTTTTTAAGAAGGAAAATATTGATCAATACGATTCTCTTACATTTAATATTTTGCCATTCTGCAAGTATCTAATTACCAGGCTGTCTAAAGAGTTCCAATTACTTCTAACACTTGAGCACCACACAGTGATTAAATGAGTACAAACAACAGGTTGTGGACTTGGGCAGCCCAGAAAACCACTGTGGCGGGAGATCAATGGTTATACCGGCTCATGAAGAGCAACTTTGTCATTGTTTCCCACATTCAGCAAAGGTCCAGATAAATGCTTCTGACAGTCTGCCTCCATGATTTCCTCATTGTGCCAGTAGGTCCCTAGCAACAACAATCAAAATAGCCTGAGCTTATTTAGGAAAACACAGCTCTGAGGGAGGATTATTATAATGATCCTGTCGTTGTTTAAATATATTTTCAACAGGAGGGGCGTCCCTCTGTGCTTCTAAATAGGGACAATTAGCTAGAATAAATGTAAAGGCTTGTATTCACCAGATTCAAATGCCCAAGCACAAGTTGGGGGAGAGCTGACTTGGAAGAAGACAAACAAGCATTTATTAAGTGCCTATTTCGCGTCAGGCATTGTGCTAAACAGCCTGAAAATATTACCTCACTTAATCTTCACAACAATCCTGGGAGATCCATGCTATCATCCCCATTTGAAGCAGACAGAATAAATGACTTGCCCAGGGTAACACAATTGGTGTCTGAGACTGGATTCAAACTCAAGTCTTACTGACTCCAGACATAACACCTATCTCGTCTCTAGTCCCTAGCCAAATCTAATACCTAGGATTAGAATAGATGGCTTCTAATTGCCTTTCTAACTCTAAAATGCTACGACCCATCAATCTAGATGTACTTTATTTAGCTGCTTTTTCTCTCCACAGTATTATGGAGGGGCTGGTTAGTGATCTATACTTGGCCTCCTATATTTTATATATAAATTTATGTATTTATAAAAAACAAATATTTATTTATAAATAAACTTTATAAAAATCTAATGTTATTAAACTACTAAGAAAGCTACTATAATAAATTAATGTAAGCATGATATCTAAATTATGGGAACTGTTTAATTCTCTTATTGGTTAGATATCACTTAAAGTAGTGTATTCAGCACAAGGAATCCGATTTTAACAGAGTCATTGACAAATTGAAGAACATTCAGGAAAGGATCGCTATGTTCATAAAGAGCATGGAAATGAAAGCCAAAAAAGATCAGTTTAATGGAAGTCAGGACATATTTAGGACTGAGAAGAAAAGGCCAAGAGTAGAAAGTTAATTTTTAAAACTTGCCTTAATGGGAGCTTCATGTTTCAAAAGCCTGAGGAATCAATACAAGAAAACTACGGTTGCGGACATGACTTTTGCCAACAAGGAGGAACTGTCACTGAAGTAAAAATGAGGAGAAAATTGAGAGTAGAATTTGGGATGGAAAAGAAAAGGAAATCCAGGCATAGTCTGATGTGAACCTCAGATGGCTGAAGTTCAGATTCAAAGGGTTCAGAGACAGGATCTGTGCATATTGTAGACTAAAGTTGGGAATTAGAGGGCACATGCATGTGCAGAAGAGGGTCAACAGCCTGACTGAGGAAAACAACACCTTAAAAATAGACTAACTCAAATGGCAAAGGAGGCCCAAAAGGGCAATGAGGAGAAGAATGCCTTAAAAAGCCAAATTTGCCAGATGGAAAAAGAATCTCAAAAGCTCACTGAGGAGATTCATTCCTTCAGAGTTAGACTGGAGCAAATGGAAGTTAATGACTTTATGAGAAATCAAGATGCTGTTAAGCAGATCCAAACAAATGAAAGAGTAGAAGGCAATGTGAAATATCTCATGGGAAAACCCACTGACCTGGAAAATAGATCCAGGAGAGACAATTTAAAAATTATTGGACTACCTGAAAGCCATGATCAAAGAAAGAACCTAGAAATCATCCTTAAAGAAATTCTCAAGGAAAATTGCCCTGATGTTTGCCCAGAGGGCAAAATAGAGGTTGAAAGAATCCACAGATCACCTCCTGAAAAAGATCCCAAAAAGAAAACTCCCAGGAATATTATAACCAGGTTTCAGAATCCCCAGATCAAGGAGAAAATACTACAAGCAGCCAGGAAGAAACAATTTCAATATTGTGGAAACACAATCAGAATAGCCCAGGACCTGGCAGCTTCTACACTGAGGGAGCGAAGGGCATGGAATATGATATTCCAGAGGGCAAAAGAACTGGGAATGAACCCAGGGGTCACCTACCCAACAAAACTGAGTATTTTGTTTCAGGGGAAAATATGGTCATTCAGTGGAATAGAGGACTTTCAAGCATTCTTGAGGAAAAAACCAGAGTTGAATAGAAAATTTGACATCCAGATGCAAAAAGCAAGAGATGCCTGAGAAGGTAATCAGGGAAAAGAAATCGAAAGGAACTTATCAAAGTTGAACTATTTACATTCCTATATGGAAAAACAGTAACTGTGACTGATAAAAATCTTTCTCAGTATGAAAATAATGGAAGAAAGGTGTATGGTCATATGAATACATATGTGAATGTGTGTATATATGTTTATAGTTACATATGGATAGAGGGCATAGGTTGAATTTGTTGGGAAGGGAGAATACTCAAGGGATAAAATTATGAGGTGAGAGAGGAAAGTGGCAAGAGGAGATGGGGAGAGACAGGGTAGGGCAAACTGTCTCATGTGGAAGAAGCAAGGGGAAGTGGCTGCAAGGGAGGGGAAGAATAGGAAGGCAAAAAGGCAAAACCACATTCTCATTGAATTTGGTTCAGGGAGAGAATGACATACATACTAAATGGGATATCTCAACCCTGCAGCAGAATAGGGGGAAGGGGGATGAGAGGAGGGATGATGGATGGGAGGGCATCCTTGGGAGGAGGGGAGGTTGGAAGTACCCACTATAGAAGAGGGACAGGATCAAGTAGGGAATGGACCAGGTGGGGGGTGGGATGAGTGGGAGGGAATTATAAGCAGCCTTGTACAATATATCTACTATGGTAATGTTTTGCATGGCTAGACATGTACAACATATACTGAATTACTTATCTTCCCAGAGGGAATGAGTGTCAAGGGAGGAAGGGAATGGATCTGAAATTCGAGGTTTTAAGATTAAATGTTTCAAATATATATAAAAAGACAATTGTCTGCTTGATATGTTTTTCTTTTTTCTTGTAACTTCTGTATGTATATTCTGAGGTTTGGGGTGCTGACTTTTCCCCCTGAACAAGGTAAATTATATATTTGATTGATTAAAGCAAGATTGTTAACCCCTAAAAAAATTAGTCTAAGTAAGGTTTTTTTATTAGTGCTAAAGCATTTATTAAAAATAATAATGATTGACATTTATAGAGAACTTTACAGTTTAAAAATGTTTTATATACATTATCCCATTTAATCCACACAACAACCCAGTGAGGCAGGAGCTATAAAAATTATTATACCCATTTTGTAGATTAGAAATCAGAATGTGCTAACTTTTTCAAATCTATGTAATTTTAATTTTTTAAAAAAGTGTTCAATTTGAAGAGATGCCATTTATATTATATTTCCAGAACTTTAACTAGGAATTCTTTACTTGAGGTTAAAAAATGAGGAGTGGGGTGTCTGCGTAGTTCAAAGCAGGGGATAGTCACACTAAGAGAACATTTCTTTATTCTGAATATACTTACTGGGAAAGGCAGGGCCCAAGAAGAAAATGCCATGGCAACATGACCCTTTTGTTGGTGACTCAGGGACTGTTTTTATCACATAGGGGAAAAGCGTGATGGAAAACCATGAGTTAAAAGTCAAATCAAGTCACAAAGCATGTGCTTAGCACTTACCATATGCCAGGCACTGTGCTATGTGCTAAAGAGAAGAAAAAAAAATGGGCCCCCCTCTCAAGGAACTTGGGGTCCAATGGTAGAGACAACATGCAAATAGCTATGTAGAAACAAGATGTTTACAGGATAAATTGAAATAATCTCAGAAGAAAAACACTAAAGTTAAGGAGATAAATCTTGTTGAAAAAAGGTAGGTCTAGGGCCGGCTAGGTGGCACAGTGAGTAGAGCGCCCGCCCTAGAGTCAGAAGGACCTGAGTTCAGATCCTGCCTCAGACACTTAATGCACACACAAAAACCTAGCCGTGTGACCTTGGGCAAGTTACTTAACCCCAGTTGCCCTCCAAAAAGCAAAAAAAAAAAAAAAAAAAAAAAAGGAAAGAAAGAAATAAAGAAAAGAAAAGAAAAGAAAAGAAAAGAAAAGAAAAGAAAAGAAAAGAAAAGAAAAGAAAAGAAAAAAGGTAGGTCTTGAGTTGAAATGTGATGGAAGCCAGAGAAGCCAGAAGATGGAGATGAGGAAGGAGAGAGTACTGCGCACAAAAAAACAGTCTTTGTAAATGCTCAGAGATGCCCAATGGAGTGTCATATTGAAGGAACAGCAAGGAGTCCAGGGTCATTGGATTACAGAGTATATAAGATGGGAGAAAGAGTGCTCCTATGGATATCTGCCATGGGCTGTCCAGTGTCCAGCACTTAGTTAGCATGATCCAGAGACATGAATAAGAAATGACCAGGCCATGTGGGTAGTTCAAGGAAGAAAGATGAACTCCATTTATTGGTTCTTAAGACAAGGTTTTTATAGAGCAATGAGACAAAGGAAGGGGACTCACATTTTCTAATCATTACTTTAGTCTGTTGTATCCTGGAGGTAACACAGAATAGATAATTTGATAAGGATTTGTTATCTATGAGACTAAAGTCTTAGGGTAAGACCTTTGATCTAGGCCTCAGGCACCTGCTAATGCAGTCACAGTCATAAACAGATACAATTGAGAGCAAACTTCAAAGCCAAAGCTGCAATCCTCAAAAGAAATCACGTTTAGAGCTGACCACCCATAGATACCTGAATGCTGAATCAAATATTTTGGCTCTGAACAACTAAAACCTTGGGGTAGAGCCTATTGGTCTCCGAACTCAAACAACATCCTTATATGTGTAACCCATATCAAAATAACTCAGGAGCCAACTTGAGGAAAAGTCCCTGTCTCAAAGAGGTCTTTGATATTCAGATCCACTGATATCAAGGTAATTATCTGAAGTCCTGGCTCAGGCCTCTTTGGCTCCCCACAGTTCTCTATGCCTTGAGACACCACCCCAGTCACCTACCACTAGTTATGGCAATAAGCCCATGTAACATCCCTTTGAAAATTCTCTGAGAGTGATGTGGCTGACTTGTACCCAGCAACAATGAGAGCCTTGCCTAAATCTATATCTGCCCAGTACCAGCGTGCTTTATCTGTTGACAAACAAAACTTTGTTATTTTCTGTATATGTGACTAACCTCTATGGCTTGTGCCCATTTCCTTGAATATTGCAAGTAAAGTTCCCTGCTTTGTGACCATATCCTTGAACTGTTTTGTAAAGTACCCAACGCACCCATTTCTCCTTTCCTGCCACCAATTACACACCTGTTTCCTCTTTCTTGACATCCTGGTTAATTGCCCACATAGGCGTATACCTCCCATCCCTAGTTGAGTGCCCAAAACTTGGGTATAAAAGTAAGCCCCTGTCTTATCTCGTGTTGCTAGTGCTCCTAAGGACCAGTCCACCAATTCTGTGACAATAAAGCTCTCTTGACTAGGATAATGTCTGCTCCCTGAATTCTTTCCTTACAACCCAACTCTGAACATCATCCACCTCTTCAAGGGTATTGACCACATAATCTCAGAACTGGAAGGAACCTCAGGGACTAACCATTCCAATTAAAACCTGTTTAGGAGCTCTCTCTACACGTACCTGGAATGTTTTCCCATCTTTTACTTGAAGATCTACTGTGGAAAAAGAAACCACTACTTCCCAAGGGTGGCTGCCTATTCCCCTTTGGGATAGCTTTAATTGTTTGGCAGTTATCCTTTATATTGAGCATTAAAATTGCCTCTCTACAGCTTCTACTCATTGCCTCTAGTTCTCCTCTATGGGGCCAAGAATAGCAAGTTTAATCCTCCACATAATGACCCTTCAAACTCTTGAAGACAAATAACATGACTTCCCTAAGGTTTCTTATCTGCAGGCTAACAGTTAAAATTAAGCTATAAGAATATAACCATATGCATTTAAACCCAATGAAATGTTTCTAGATATCTTAAAATTTATCACATATCCTAAAGCTATTTTCTGGTTCCAGTTCAATTTTTATAAACTGTGCTCTTATTTAATTATTACAACAATCAAATTAGATTTGAATTTGTAGAAATGCAGGAAGGTAATGTCTGATCTTATAGGTTATCCAGTTTACAAAGGCTGAAATACATATAAAAACGAAAATATGTTAACTACTGGAATTCTGGTTGAAACAACAACAATGAAAATGACTAATATTTATATGGGGCTTTATGGTTTTTAAAGTACTTTGCAAATATGATCTCACTTTATTTTTACAATAACCTGGGGAGGCATTGCTATTATTATCACCCATTTTGCAGATGTCAGGAAAGTGAAGCCATCAGAGGTTAAGTGAATTGCCCAAAGTCACACAGCTAGTAAGTATCTGAAGAATCATTTCTTTACTGCAGGTGCAATGTTCTCTCCATTGCTCTATTTAGCTAAAGGACACATAGATACTTTATGTACTTTGATTCAGGCAAAACACACCTGAATGGTCCTGATGGAGAATCTTAAAGTTAAAATGTTTTACAAAGGGTTTAATTTTGATTTGGGGGTTTAATTTCATCCCCTTGAAATTCTCCAAATTTACTTTAGCTCTAAGCACCAACATGTCAAAAGCTAGGAGTGTCCAGGAAGAAAAAGCCACATAGAGAAGCAATACAGAGACGCAGAAAAAGCACGGTTTTGGGGGGCAGAGCATGCTGGGTTAAAAAATCCTAACTCTGTGAGTTTGAGCTAGTCATTTTTCCTCTCCAGGCCTCAGTTTCCCCATCTGTAAAAATGAAAATGGCTTCTAGGGTCCCTTCCAGTTCTAAATCTCTATGAAGGGGTAAGAATATCCATGACTTCCTCAATCTATAGCACCTGTTTACCAAAAGCTGAAGCATATCATATGCTAAGATAAAGAATTCAGCATCTTTGTCTATTAGGATTTGGACATAAAAGAACAGTGAGGAATAAAATAATACTTAGGGAGAGTGATAAAGAGAAAATGAGAATTATTAATAATCATGTGAAGAGAATGAAATGTAAGAAAGTGGCATAAATGAATAATTAGTAACATCTTATCCCCGTTAGGGTTTCCAAGCTTCAACCCAAATACATAGTTCATGGTGAGTAAGGATTCAAGAATTTATCAACTTCTTTAAAGGCTTGACTCCAGGGGCCTCTTCCTAACAATTCCTTCCTTCCTTCTTCCACTCAGCTCTTCAACTCTATACTTCCTGTCTACACTATGGCCATTTACCCCATTCTACTTTGTACTACTACCTTCCCAAAGGAACTCTAAGTATTCTTAGTGTAGAGAACTAGTTTTATGGCTCTTGATATCTTCCTTCCTATAATATTCAATTCAATTCAATTAGCATTATTAAGAGTTCTCTAGATGCTTGGCAATAGGCTAAGCATCAGGGATATGAAGACAGAAGGAAAAGGTCTGATCCCTCAAGGAGAAGGATACAACATGTAAATAAAGAAGATAATCTGAAGAGGTAGAAAACACTAACACCTAAGGGGATCAGGAGAGGCTGCTGTTAGAGGCTGGCACTTGATTGGAGTCCTGAAGGAAGCTACAGCTGGTAAGAGGTGGAAGTTCCCAGAGAAGGTACACACAATATCAGCTGATAATGCTTTTCTGTTCGAGAATGTTTATATTAAACTTTATATAGTAATTATATTATATATTTGGGAATGTTTATATTAAATTAAAATGTTTATATTAAATAAATCTTTGTCTTTGCTACTGCTGCTGCTGTTATTACTACTACTACGATTACAACTCACATTTATAGCACTTTAGTTTAGAACTATGGTACAAGAAGCAGTATGTCATAGAATTGAGAACTGTTCTTATAACAAGAAAGACCTGTGTTCAAATCCTCTCCCTCACCTCCCTTCCCGTACTGTTATCATAGCTCCAGATAACTCTTAAAGACTTTAGATTACAAAGAAGATGCCAGCTTTTCTTGGTAGAGGGAGTTTCCTCATATGGAAGATTTCATATATCTAGCCTCAGTTTCTGGGTTGAGGACTTTTGCTCAAGTCAGACTGAGGTAGGGATCACTTGCTTGGTCCTTGCCCAAGTCTAAGTCCCACTCTGACTTTGTCTCCTGCTGTGGTTCAGACCCAGGTTGTCAGGGGTGGGGAACTGCATCCTCAAGGTCATGGTGGCCCTCTAAGTCCTCAAGTGCAGCCCTTTTGACTGAACCCAAATTTCCCAGAACAAATCCCCTTAATAAAATGATTTGTTCTGTAAAACTTGGACTCAGTCAAAAGACTGCACCCAAGGACCTAAAAGACCACATGTGTCCTTAAGTCCACAGGTTCCCCATCTCTGGTAGATGTAGGGTTGGGTCAGGATTGCTTGGGTCCTGGTCAGGTTCAGGGTCTGACCTCCAGGCCTACTTTCTACTGGGTCTGCAATGGACGCTGCCTGGGCTGATGTCTTGTTGGGGCCCTATATTTATTTGCTCTGGACTGGGAGATACTTGGGGCTTTACTCTTGGGGGCTTGCTCTGCTGGGAACTGCTTGGAGCTTATCCACTGCCATTGGACCTGGATATTTTGGGCTTTAACTTCTACCTACCCTGGCTTGTCTTGTGTGGTCCTGAACTTTTTTCTGGGACATTTTTAAAACTTTTTGGGGATATTGAGAGGAGTGGGGTGGGTATATGGATTCCTTTATCTCCTAACACAGTCTCATCTATTCACCTTTAGGAGTTTTCCATACTGTTGAAATCTCAGATCTAATCCCTATCTAATAGTTAACAAATCAATTTTCTCGTAAACTAGATAGCAGAAATCTTTCTATGATCATTTCATACCTGAGAAAGTGCTAGAAGTCAACTTGAGGGCAGACATCTTGTTCAGACTATATTTTTTAGATCTTTTGTAGTCTTTAGTATAGCACTATACCTTGTATATGTATATCAAGAGGCATATTCTATAAATCCCTCTTTGATTATTGTTCAATCCAGCGGGAAGGAGAAGAAAGCTAGGAGTACATGAAAGAGGAAGAGAATCGAGCAAAAATGACGTTGTGGTTGGCAGATGTGGGATGGGAGAATAACATAAAGGAACTCAGATGTGGTAAGGTACTTCTCTGGCATTTATGGCTTCCACTGTGGCTTCCCACACCTGTGACTTGTTCCACAGTTAGGGTTAGCATTGACTCACTCCTCTTATCACAGGAAGCCCACCAATTCCCCAGCCTTCTCAAATGTGTTAAGTGTGAACATGGAAGGACAAGGACGGACTGCAAACAATTTGCATAAATAAGCCTTTCCTGTGATATTAGATAAATGTTGATACCTTTTCTCTACTTCTCTGAATTGAAGGAAATCAGGAAAACATTTTCAGTCTATTTATATTTTTTGTTTCTTTTATATTCCTAAGGCGATAACTCCTTCACAGACTCAGCTCTGATGTGACCACTCTGTCAATTAATGATTGTGTTAACAAACCGTAAAATGGACTTATCCAGGCCTTCATGCCTTTCAATTGTCCCTCATTACAAAAGACATCCCTCATCTTTCACTCAAATTTGCCTCCCACACAAACCTTCTGTGCTTTCATTTTATTATTACAAATAAACAAAAGTCTAAGCTGGAAACTGACACAAAAGAACTTGTAGCATATACCTTCAATAATACAAAAATGGTGCTTTCTTTATACAACTCAATCAAGAACTCTATATTTGTGGTTTGGGATATCTGGTCACTCATTTCAATTTGCATTTATTGAAAAGGTTGTCCTTTTATACAGTGTGAAATTTAAAATTGACATCCCACTTTATTTTGTATTATTTATTGACAATTATATCTAACCAGTGTTAATCTAATACTTATAGATCAAATTTGGACTTGATTGTATAGGTCTCAGTGGTGGAATATGTAAGAATTTCACTTCTAGCAGAACCAGGAAAATATTGTACATATCAACAGCAATGTTGCTCGATGATTAACTATGATAGACTTAACTCTTCTCAGCAATATAATTATCCAAGACAATTCCAAAAGACTCTTGACAAAGACTGCTAACCACATCCAGAGAAAGAACTATGGTATCTGAATGCAGATCAAAGCATAGTATTTTCACTTTTTCCTTCTTGTGGTTTTTCCCTTTGTTTTTGATCCTTCTTTCATAACAAGTCTAATATGAAATATGTTTAAGATTATTGAACAGGTATAACATATCAAATTCCTTCTGTCTCAGAGGGGAAAGGAGGGAGAAAACTCTGGAACTCAAAATTTTACAAAAATGAATTTTGAAAACTATCTTTACATGTAATTAGGAAAAAATATTAAAGAAAAAAAAAGAACTTCACTTCCTTATTCCTATGTACTACAGCCTGGCCACAAAAACTCAAAATCTGTACAATATACCCTTCATTTCTGTGTGACCAATCAAAGTCTTAGTTGAGTTTGCATCACCAACAGTATAAAAAAGTTCTTCTGTCAAAGGGATCCTGGATTGCTGAGGAGCCTTGGATCCTATTTATTACAAATTGCTAGCCTTATTAATAAATTAATCATTCTCAGAACTTTGTGCCTCAGTTTCTCTTTATCACA
Source organism: Gymnobelideus leadbeateri (assembly GCA_011680675.1). Classification (NCBI taxonomy): domain Eukaryota; kingdom Metazoa; phylum Chordata; class Mammalia; order Diprotodontia; family Petauridae; genus Gymnobelideus; species Gymnobelideus leadbeateri. The sequence goes on along the minus strand of WOXC01011559.1, from coordinate 471,518 downwards.
GATTTTTTTATCATGACACAATAGTCATATTTTGAGACAGGGGTTCCTTAACCTTTCTGCATAATGGACCTCTTTGGAATTCTAATGAAGACTATGGACTCCCTTCTCAGAGTAATGGTTTCAAATGCACAAAATAATATACATAGGTCTACAAAGAAAACTATTCACTTAGAAATATGGTTTTCCAGTCCAAGTTCATGGACTCTCTGAAATTTTCCTGGGGACCCTTTGGTAGTTTATGGATCCCAGATTAAGAACCTGAGTTTAGATTATTTGGGGTGAAATCAGATTCAAGAAACGATTTTCTACGGATAAATTAGGGCACGAAGAATGAGGGCCACATAGCTAGTTAGAAGTAGATCCAGGATTCATTTCTCATGATTTTGCCAGTCCAGTGTTCCTTCACTTCATTCTGACATCTCAACTCATCCCAAGCTGAATCTAGTTTATCTGGGATAGAGTCTCAGCAGCGCCTCCTACTGGTCTGAGGCACCCACAACTCTGCTTGTGTATCATTTTTGTCATAGTATCCCTTTAAATGTTGGAAGGTAAGGGCGGCATGTCTCCTTTCCCTTCCCTCTCCCTGGCTGGGCACTTCAGTTGCTCTAACTTTTTGGAGCATTTAATGTGATTTTCAGTATTAATCTTATTATGGGTGTCGTCCTCCCGATGAATGCTGAGGGGAGAACAAGCTAAGATCAGAGTCACAAACATTTGAGTTGTAATACCGCCCCTGAAGTTTCTTAGTGTCAGGGAGGTCACTTAACCTCACTGAGGTTCAATATCTTCACCTTTAAGTTGGGCTGTAGCTTTTCCTGGTTGTTGTGAGAACCAGACATATAAAGGACATTATAAACTTAAAAACACTATGTAAATGCTGGCTATTTTTGAAGATGACGAAGTTAACAATGATGTTGTCAGTCTCACTCTGGGGAATCGACCTGCCAGTATGAGTGGGTGATACTACAAAAGCAAGGCAAGTGCCCATATTTACACACAGATTTCAACTAGCATTTGTTGAACAACCATTATGTGCACTGTGCATATCAAGGAAAATAGAGATTAGTCCCTGTCCCTCAGAAAGTTTACTGTCTACCAGTTTTTATGCTTGTTGAACTGAGAATGTGTGTGTGTGTGTGTGTGTGTGTGTGTGTGTGTGTGTGTGTGTGTGCACATCTGCTTGGCCCTTCTAAGCTGTGCCATGCATGACCTTATGACAATTATATAATCCCACATTTAACCTTTTTTTTCTTGGAGAGAAATCCAGGAAATCTTCTCACAGTGATGAAAACATTTAACACTACATGATGAACCGTTTTAGTTGGAAGACTTTTCTTAAGTGAATGTACTTCTGAGCCAATAAAAAACAACAACAATTCTGTATCAGGTCTATAATTATAATATATCCTCTTTTACCTTATCATTCTCCAAACCTCTGGATTATTGACCTCAGGGGATGGGAAAGGGAAAATAATAAATCATGAAATGACTACCAGAACACCTGGCTTAGAATCCTGACTCTAATATAAACTAGCTGTAGGACCCCGGGCAGGACATTTAAATCTTCTGAGCTTCAGTTTATTCATCTATAAAATGGGGATAATCATACTTTCAATACCAACTCACAGGGTTTTTTGTGAGTAAAGCACTTTGTAAACTTTAATTTGCTCTATAAATGAGACTTGCTATCAATAACCAACCACATTTCTCTATACCGCTGGCCTTCTCATACTGGAAGTGTACTAAGGTCCCTTTTCCTGATTGGTCTGTTCCTTCCTGTACCTTCATTTTAAGAAGAGTGCCCCCCCCCAAAAAAGGGGGCGGCTAGGTGTCGAAGTGAGTAGAGTGCCGGCTCTGGAGTCAGAAGGACCTGAGTTCGGATCCGGCCTCCAACACTTAACACACAGAAACAAAAACCTAGCTGTGTAACCTTGGGCAAGTTACTTAACCCCAATTGCCCTCCAAAAGCCAAAAAAAAAAAAAAGAGTGCCCAGCCCAGCCATGTGTTCATTGTGCTGAATTCAAGCTCTAGTCCTTTCAGGACTTTCTCTCCCCTATACCCAGACAAGTTCCTTGTCCTGCTCCCCAACCCCCCCCCCCCATTTCATCTTCCTTTTATATATTGTTTTCCTCTATTAGAATGTAAGCTCCTCGATGGCAGGCCTTTCTTGCTTATATTTGGATCCCCAGGACTTAGCACAGTGATTAACTGGCACATCGTAAATGCTTAAAAAATGCTTGTTGACTTGACTAAACACCAATGTAATTCATTGCTAGATCACTGTCATCTTTACCATAGTTGACTTTTAGATTGTATTCTGAGGTTTATAAAGTCTTTTAAATACACTATTTCATCTAGTCCTTAAAACAACCTTGTGAGGTTGGTACTGAAAAATCCCTATCTCTTTTACAGATGGGGGAAATGGGGTTCAGAGAGGTTAAGTAATTTGCCCAGGACACCATGATGAATTTTCAAAAGGATCAAGAAATACTATGGAATTCTGAACCAAAATTTTTATTATTATTTTTAAACGATCATATTCTGTGAATAACAAATAACTCAGATTTCACTGGCACCTAAAGCAATGAATGGGCTTCTCTATAAGAGATATAAAGATTGAAGAGCATCTTCTGATCCTTTGACAGAATGCTTCTACTATGGAATATGGCCATCAATAATCTGTGAAAAAATGGAATGTTCCAGGTCTATTTTTATGCAGCCAGTACCAAGTTTCTAAATGAATTAAAAGGAATAATTTATCTAAAGAGGTACGTGTTGACATAAATATCCTACCAATGGATATTAGTATAACAGCTCAGATTTCCATAGCCTTTTTAGGTTTAGAAATAATTTTTTTTCAGAACAACTTTGTGAGGTAGATGGAACAATTATTATTATCCCCATTTTATTGGAAAAGAAACTGAGATGCACAGAGACCCATGGGCAGTGAGGTAGCAAATTTAAGAAGCAGGGATTCAAAAGCTAGTCCTGCTGACTCCAAGGTCTATTACTCTTTCCATTATACCATTCTATATCTATGCGTGTTATGTGTACATGTGTGTGCCCATGTGTGCATGTATAAAAACATAAGTCAGTGGAAACAATATAATGAATAACATTTTTCATACATGCTATTCAAGGTGGATTCTGGATATTACCTAAAATATTTTGATTGACCCAAGGCTATCTTCATTGTTGCTAGGAGGAAAAATACTGTACTTTTCTGAATAATTGACAACAAGCTAAGAATAGCTTATTGAGAGAGTGTTTTCATTTGCATACAAGCTAATTTTATAAATATGGAAAGCTTGAGCCTCAGCAAATAAAGGCATTAGCCTAGATCTGCTTGCAAGGGAAAATGAATCTTCCTGTCAATGGTCACCACTTAAGAATCTAGCAATAAGAAAATAGAAAAAAATCCACACTTAAAAAGGCATCATGTTTGTGAACTAAACACAGTATACCAGTAAAAATTGAAAAGTCTCTTTAACATGATACAACCATACAATAATTCCACCAAAAATGAGCTAAATATTGAAAAACCTTAAAAAATGAGGGAATGGGAATTTTAGAGTTTTAAAAGGCCCTTAGCCACCTCTAATATCAATGTGGTTGTTTGGGGGTAATTGCTCTTCAAATTGTGTTCTGAGCCCCCATTGAGTGTATAACTTATATAACTATATGTAGCTTTATATAATTATATATCTTTGAGTGTATAACTTTAATTATAATATGAAACAATGATGAGACAATATCTTACAATAGCTAGAGAGTTGATCTCAGAGGCAGAAATACCTGGGTTTAAGTTTTGCAAGTGACATATACTAATGGTGTTAGTCTGGGAAAGTTACCTCAAACCTCAGTGTCCTGGATTAGAGGTGGCAAAGTCAAATAGAAATAGGGGCCACTATACCATACATAAGGCTCTCTGTAGGTCAGGTATTGAATTAGAAAACCACATATAAATATTATCCATGTTTTATTATATTTTATTAAATATTTCCCAATTTCATTTTAATCTGGTTCAGGACACATAAGTTGTGGGGCACATGGAGCCTGTGGGCCTGGTGTCTGACAACTCTATCCTAAACAACTATCTAAACTGCGGCTAAACTGTTCTATATTGGTAAAAAGTTTTCTATTAACATGAACAGTTCCATCTCATCCTAGGATATATATTTATGTGTGTGTGTGTGTGTGTGTGTGTGTGTGTGTATAAACCATGTAATATAATTAAATATTATAGTAAAATGTTTTCTCTACTCATACAAAAACAGAGAAAAATCTCCTTTATCTATAGGGGAGTTCTCTAGAGTGCTGGATAAGAAGTCAGGGAGACCTGAATTCAAATCCTGTCTCCAACACTTATAAGCTGTATGACCAAGGCCAAGTCACTTAACCTTTCTGTGCCTCAGTTTCCCCATATATAAAATGGGGGAAAATAAGAGCACCCACCTCACAGGTTTATTGTGATGATCAAATGAGAGAAAATAAACAAAGTACAAATTTGAATGCTATATAAATATTTGCTATTAGGATTATTAATAATAATAATAATAATCAAATTCTCTTCAATCATTCTTTATCTTCAGTGTCATGGGAGGACCTACCTCCTTCAGAATTCAGAGGGTCAGTTTTGTGCTATCTGCCTCTTGGGGTGCCTTTCCTGGGATTCCTTTGGGATTTGATTGAAGAAAAATGGGAAGGTCTGCCTTTGCTGCACTCTTCCATTTGGTTGCCTTCTTTCTCTTTCCCCTGAACCTGGCTCAGTGCCTCACCTGTCTTGTATGTTTTCACTTACTTTCTTATTGTTACCACTTCCACATGAACATTACCCTAATTTAAAAGTATTCATTTCCTAGCATACTCTACTAATCAGAGACCTCTCCTGGTGATGGCACCACCCTGCCAATTCTTACATTACTCAGGAACTGTGGGGGATATAACACAGATTTCTCTCAATGAATGATGTTCTCTTTTTCTGTAAGCATTATGGGAAATATATATATTTTTACAGAAATGTCCTCTATGTTGTGAAAAAAGAATTCAAAAAGAAATTACAATAAATTGCTCAATTCTAGTATTTTCCTATCTCTGTTCCTCACACAAAAAAGGGAAACCACCAAATAATATATACTAGTTCTAATCAGTAAAAGAAGTTTTTCCATTCAATTCATCATCTAGAAAATGCATTTTGTCAGCTCTATATGTTCACCAAAGTATCAATGGAATATTCTTTTCCCAGCTTGGATTCTGATCCAAGAGAGCAGAGGTATAGTAATATAGTTATGCAACCAGAGAAAAGATGCGAAAACTCTAAAATATTCAGCAGAACAGTCCATATCTATTTTGTCTCTGGATTGTGAGTCTTAGGTAATGCTTTTCCTAGATCTCTGAATAGTATAGACATCAGCATATGGTATAATTATCATCAAATCAACACAGTAAAGTGAACAAAACAAATTTTCAAAATCCTGGAGGAGAATTCAAAAAGACTGTCTGATAAATTTGTTTCACCAGTCACAAAGAAGAATGACAACTTCAGACATCATCCAGGGAAAGAAAATAGAATGTAAAGCATTAGACATCAGGGATAATGAAGTAGAAAACAGAAACCAGAGACCTATTTGTCTTTTCACTTTAAATGGTTTCACATAGTCAAGAAAGGGAATATAGTTAGGCCCTATAGATATTTGACAGTGTCTTATTTGCCAAATGTGGCCAAAGGATTGTTGAAGAATATGCATGTTTGTTTCTTTTCATTATCTGAAGGAAAGATAAGTCTTGAATCAATAGATCTGAAGTTAAAAAGAGATGTGGAATGCCATAAAGATTGGAGAAATATTTGACAAGTGGCTCATGGCTCTCGATGTCACATGGCTGAGAGTAAGGGAAATGCCTTTGACAAGATCCTGAAAGTCAAAACCAAGCTCCAAATGCTGTCTTCCTTTATGAAACCTTCCCTGATCTCTGTCCAGATGGAAATGAAATCCTTTTCCTTAATTCTCGAAAAAAGAACTTTTAAAAATGATTTATTTTTATTGTAATTATATGTAGTAGGCAACATGATATTTTCAATTCTGAAGTCTGATGACGTGCATTCAAGTCTTGCTCTGACACATACTAGCTATGTGACCATGGATAGATCTCATAACTTCTCAGTGCCCTGACTTTAGCAGCTAAGAATAGAAGTTACAGAGGGACTGCCAATCTCTATCAGTGAAAGGAGTTTCCCTGAGAACCTAAACTACATAGCTTGGCATTCAAGGCTCCCTATAATCTGCTTCCAAAGTACCTTCTTCCCATTATTTCCTCAATAAATTTCAAATATTGCCAAACTGGCCTACTCAACCTTATCTCAATGCTTCTTATGCTTTCTTGCCTCTGTACTTTTGTTCACAGACTATCCTTTCATGTTACTCTATAGCCTAAACATCCATCAAGGTCCATCTCAAATCCTACTTCCTCCATGAAGTCCTTCAATGTCTGTTGTAACCAAGAATCATCTCTTCCTCTTCTTAATTATGACTCTTACTCATATATCTCTTTTGTGGTACCTATCATAGCCTACCTTGTAATGTTATTATGTATCTATCTTTTATTTCCAAATGTTTTCTAGGCTCCTAAATTGCAGGTGGCATGATTTATATCTTTTTTTTTTCTTTACATGCCTCCCAGATCATGGCATAAAGTTTTGCATATAAAAAATATGGCCAATTGACATTTGGTGAATGAATAAATCACTATTTGAAGATTCTCATCAATGAAATCACAGGTCCATACCACTCCTCCCCCTCAGGGATATTGTGTGTGTGTGTGTGTGTGTGTGTGTGTGTGTGTGTGTGTGTGTGTGTGTATGATACTCTTGTGTTACCTATCATTTATTCCTTCATTATTGCATTGTAAATGAGATCATATTTGTAAAGCATCTAGCAGAGTGCTAGTAACAGGCATGTAATGTTGTTATTGCTGACTTATTTCTGTTGTGACCCTATCTGAGGTTTTCTTGGTAGAGATATTAGAGTGGTTTGCCATTTCCTTCTCCTGCTCATTTTACATATGAGAAAACCAAGGCAAACTGGGTTAAGTGACTTGCCCAGAGTCATGCAGTTAGTAAGTGTCTGAGGTCACATTTGAATTCAGCTTGTCCTGACTCTAGGTTTTGTGCTCTACCCGCTCTGCCACTTAGCTGCTGTAGGCACACAGTAGGCACCATATAAATGGTTATCCTTTCCCTCCACATCCTACCTTGTATGTAGTTGTCTATATACCTTCCTGATTCTAGTAAAATGTTTTGCATGTAACACATGCATTATAAAAATTTATTGAATGAATAAATGAGTAGATAGTTGTAGTTTTCCACAGTAATATATTTACAGGTCCAGTCCACTCCACCTTCCAAATATGTGTGTGGTACATTTTCCTACCAGACAGAATAAGTTTTATGAGGACAGGAACCATAACGATTAGAAGCAACAACAACAAACACCAAAAGCTAGCATTTAAATAGTGCTTTAAGGTTTATAAAACACTTTTGCAAATATTATCTCATTAGAGGCTCAAAATAACTTTGTAAGGCAGGTGCTGATAATGGCATATAATGGGATGGGAAACAAAAGTAAACAGAAGTTAAGTGACTAGCCCAGGGCTGCATAATTAGCAAGTATCTGAGGCTGGATTTGAACTCAGATCTTCCTGCCTCCAGTTCTAGAATCCTAGCCACTATGCCACCTAGAGTGAAGAGAGTACTGCACTTAAGGAATGGAAGTTCATGGTTCAAATTCTACTCCTGCAATCTATTAGCTGCCAGACCAGTCCTAGTTATTTACCCTATGATCCTTTGATCTTGAAATACCATGAGCAAGTCATTTGAAATCTCTGAGGTTCCTCATTTGTAAAACAGGATGAGAATATCTATAGTACTTTCCCTAGGGTTAGTCTAGTCTCAATGGGAATGCTATATGCCAAATGCTTTGCATACTATAAGGTCCAATACAGTAAGAGTGCTTTTCACATGACAGGAACTTGATAAATATTTGTTGAATGGGACTGAACTGAACTGAGCTCTCATTGTGACATTAGGCAATGGGTTGAACTGTTTCCCTCTTGTGTTCCATGTAATGATGCTCTAAGCATCCATCAGTTATATTTATATATTCTACTCATAGTATGGGAAAGGCATCAAACATAAAGCTAAAATATTTCCTCCTTACCATACCCTGCAGCCTTACAATGTCTCCGAAGACGACTATTGATGTGGATATGTTTCAATGTGTGTATTTTGGGAGAGGGGGGAGGAAGGGAAGGAGGATGAGAAAAGGACCTTTGCATGTATTATTTGTATTGCATTGCAGTTTAAACAAGCTAAGTGGGCAATCATGATCCCCTTTCCAGCTCAAGAAGGGATGTCTAAGGAGATCATAGAACCACAGGGCTTGAGAGTAAAAGAGGACCTTACAGATTCAATTCCCTAATTTCAGAGATGTGGAAAGGGACCTGGAGAAGATCAGTGACTTGTACTAAGTCACTCAAGTAGCAAACCAACTTAAATAACGCAAACCCAATCAGTGATTAAAACATCACCATTGTCAAAAGAAAGGGCTGAAAAGTAAACTGGGGATGAAAAGAGAATTGGCTCTCTGATTGGTCAATGGCATTTTCAGCACCACAAAATAAAATAATGCCCCTTTTTGATCTGCTGAAGTAGAATTTGGAATTGTACATTTGAGCCGGAATGGACCTTAGGAAACATCTACTCCCATTTCCTCATTATCCACATTAAACAAAGCATGGGAAAGGGATTTATTCAATGTTATACAGAGAGTTGATAGCAGAACTATGTTATGGTGGGGCCATGAGGTGGCATGGTTGGTAGAACACTGGGTTTACCATCAGGAAGACTCATCTTCATGAGTTCAAATCTGGCCTTAGACATTTACTTGCTGTGGGATCCTGGGCAAATCACAACTCTGTTTGCCCCATTTCCTCATCTGTAAAATGAGTTGGAGAAGGAAATTTCAAGTCACTGGTCTCCTTACCAAGAAAACCCCAAATGGGGTCACAAAGAGTTGGACATAACTAAACAACAAAAAACAGGCTTAGGGTTGAGGTGAGGTTACAACATAACCTAAGGTTAGACTAACCCTAGAATCTAAATTAGAACCTAGGGCTTTTGGTTCGTGGTATACACTAACTTCCCAGCTCAGTGCCTTCTTCCTTACACTCCGTGGTTCAACATTGATTCAAATAAAAGGTATGTAATAACTTATTTGTTGATTATTCAAGATAGGGCAATTTTTCAAGTGAAAGGTGTAAAGGTGATGTGACTCCAGGTCAAGACTAAAGTCTAGAATGCCCAAATAGGTACAGCTTGGCTAAATCCTAATGGAGGCTAGAAGGAAGCAAGGAAAGCAAGGCTTCTAATTTCGAAAAGATGCTTATATGGAATGATTGCTTTAGAATGAAAGAGATACATCCAGGAGTGATGGGGAAGATATTTTTTTAATTGTCTACATTCAATATCAATATTATTCAATTCTATGACTTCTGGCATCTGCCAAGAATCAGGGGATCTCATTCTTCAGAGACAGTTAAAAAGGAGGCTATACAAGGATACCCATAGAGAGGAAAGGTGAATTATGCAACATAGATTATTCAGTAAATTTTTTTTCGAGCCGCATCAGCTATGTAAATAAGCACTTGTCAATGTGTCTGCTACCTAAAAGAAATGAGGCTAGGACTAATCACATACCTCTTTCCTTTTGGCATAGCTTTCCTGGGAATCTGTGTTTATACAGGAACTCAGTGTATTTGCTATAGGTAGATGCTGCTGTTCTATGAATACAGTGATTTGGGGGTCATTAATAAAAGATTGACTAGTAGAGGGAGGAAAAATCAATGGTAAAAGTAAGAGATTCGATGCATTGATGGTCCACCCATTAAATGATTTGTGTTGGTCTAATAATTACTAAAAATAATTTAATTTTGTTTGTCAGGAATTGTGATTTCATTGGTCTAGGGAGCTTCCTAATCTCTTCTACTTATATAACTCATCACTGTCTCTGAAGAATCCACTGTCTTGGAGAATTGCTGTGGTTACTGAGAAGGTAAGTGACTTGCCTAGGGTCACATAGACAGTAGGTGTCACAAGTGGGATTTTAACACAGCTCCGTCTGACGCTGAGGAAAGGAGGGAAAAAAAAGCATTCATTAAGCATCTACCATGTGCCAGGTACTTTGCTAAATGCTTTACAAATATTATATCATTTGATCCTCACAACAACCTTGGGAGGAAAGTGCTATTATTATCCTGTTTACAGCTGAGGAAACTGAGGCAAGTAGAACTTATGTGTCTTGCCCAAGGTCACATAGTTTGTTTCTGAGGCCACATTTACACTCAGGACTTTCTGACTCCAGGCCCAGTCCTCTATCCCATTGTACCACAGATGCCGCACTGAAGTCAGCTCTCTATCCACAATCCACTTCAGCCTACTAAGATAAATAGTAAAGCAATAAACATATTTGTGACACATATGTAGTAGATGTAGCAAGAATCGGTAGTCTAGAGACCTGAGTTCTAATCCAGCTCTGCCTCATTGTGTTATCCCAGAAAAGTCACTCCATCACTTGGACCCTTATTTTTCTCCCCAGTTAAAAGAGGGTGTTGAATTACATCAGGTATTCTCAAACTATTTTTGTATCACAGGGTCCCATGGCAGCCTGGTGAAACCTATGGACCTGAGAATAGTGTTTTTAAATAATTGAACGAAATGCTAAATTTATTTCAATTTCATTTTAACAATTTAATTAAATGTTAAATTTCATTAGAAGTTAGAGAAAAATAAGGATGTAGTTTTTTTCCTTATCCAAATTCACAGACCCCTTGAAATTTATCAGTGAACCCTTGGAATAGATGATCTCTATTTGTACTTGAACATTCTAGAATTCCATCCATGTATATAATTAACCTCTGGGCAGGAAATGAAACAATATATTCATAAAACTACCTGTCTACTTGCAGAGAATGTGAATGAGAAAGCATGTAAGAGAGGTGAAAAAAGGGGGAGAAATAAGGAGATAAAAAGCAAGCAATATAAGACTCTGAAGATGACATCCATCACTGTCCCCTTCTTATTTCATACTCCAGATCCCACAGGGTAAAATCCCAAGCAGACACAAGTCCTCATTTATACCCCTTGACACCCACACCCTCTCCTAAGAATGGTACTATAGGGAGGCTCTGAATGTAGGCATGAGAGTGAAAAGAAAATGACAAAGCTTGATAGAGTTTACATACAGTGAAATAGACAGGATGTGAAATATACAAGTCTACAAGCAAAGATTCTCCACGTCTGTGAGAATTAGTCTAGCTAGCAGGTGGAGTATTGACTGCTGGGCAGAGCACCACAGCTATAAAACAGACCACTGAGCTAGGCAATAAAAAAGGAGAGAGAAGTAAGAGTGCTAATGTCTTGTTTACGTGCCCTTTACAACATCTTTGAGATGGTCTGCAGTCCCAGAGCTAGCTTTAGCTCATATGCTTTTCTGATTAAGGCAATACATACCAGTGCAATCTAATATTAATGGACAATTTAGAAGGAAGGAAAGAAGGTATGAAGGGAGGTAATCTTTACCAAGAATGTAACTAAACAATGACAGAATACAAGGACCACTTTAATTCTTTATTAAATACACGCTTTATTGTAACTCCCGAAAACATTTGTAACTCATTTTAAATATCCAATTCTACCATCCTGTGATTAGTGGCACTAATCCTTGTTTACAGCACAACCCTTTGAGAGTAAGATTATTTTTCCCAGTGAATAGTTATAAGTGGTGACAAGTTTCATTATAACAATCACAGATCTGCAAAAAACATAAATGAAAAATGAAGACTTAAATGGCTAGGGTAATATCCAATATGAGAAAGGACTTTATTTAAAATGAAGTGTAAAGCTTGATGGATGAAATGCGTCTGTGAATACCACCAAGAATTAAAAAAAACATACAACACATTTCATCAAGAACTAGACTAATCTCAGACAGCTTATATGTAGTTATCATTATGGAGTTGGGAGCTAGCCTTCTCAGCAGTCAGGCTCTGAAGGAAAGTATGAGAGAAAAGAGGTATTAGACTGACTACCAAACTCAAGGTCTACAGAGCTGTTGTGCTGACCTCATTGCTGTATACCTGTGAAACCTGGACAGTATACTGGCACCATGCCAGGAAACTGAATCACCTTCATTTGAATTGTCTCAGAAGATTCTGAAGATCACCTGGCAGGATAAGGTACCACATACTGAGCATTCAAACTCTGCTTTGGAGAGTGCAACTATGATGGGCTGGCCATGGTGTTTGAATGCAAAATGTATGCTTGCCAAAAAAACTATTTTATGGAGATATCACACAGGGCAAGCATTCACATGGGGGTCAGAAGAAGCAATAAAAGGACACTCTCTAGGTTTCTCTCTCTCTCTCTCTCTCTCTCTCTCTCTCTCTCTCTCTCTCTCTCTTTGGAGGGCAATTGGGGTTAAGTAACTTGCCCAAGGCCACACGGCTAGGTTTTTATTTGTATGTGCATTAAGTGTCTGAGGCCGGATCAGAACTCAGTTCCTTCTGACTCCAGGGCTGATGCTCTACTCACTGCGCCACCCACCTAGAAACCCCTCAAGGTCTCTCTTAAGAACGTTGGAATTTATTGTGTGACATGGAAGACACTGGCACAGGACTGCTTGTAATGTTAATGAAATATGAAGATCACCCCTGTCCATTAATAGGTCTATATGACCACATGTGTTCAATCATGGAGTCTTGTTGCTTTGAACTCCGGTCCAACTATGATACATCCTGAGTCACATAGAGCCCACTGTGGGAGCAACTTGCCTAATGGGGACCTTGCTTAGGGAAGTCTTGCTTGTAGGAAGACTTTCACACCTTTTGGTATTAAGCTAATTAGGTACTGAGTCAGGAGGGTTGTGAGGCCTTCTGGGTCTGAAACTATTAGCCAAACGTGTGTGTATGCTCTAAGGTGAGATTTTGCTTGGGGGTTCGTTTACGAGAAAGGACAGGACTCTGAGTAGCCATTTGTTAAGAGTCCCCTGACTACTCATAGGTTTGTGCTCTCCCAATCCAGTGGTGTATGTGGGAAGTTGTACTTTGTTCAGACAGTAGGAGCCCTGTCTGTTGAATCTCTGTGCTAATTTATCTGCTTGCATTTTCTACTTATCTGTAATTAAAACAATATTGTTGATCACTTTGAATATTGTCTTTCCTTTAGCAAAGCAGATCAAAGAACCTGTGTCAGCAGGTTATCCTGGGTGTACTAGGGTGCTTGCTACTACACCACTTAGCATGGTGTGCCCACATTAGAGAAAGTGATATGTTCTATGAACAAAGCAGAATTGAAACAGCTCAAAGGAAATGCAGGATGTGCCCATTTAAAGGATCCACCCCAAATGCTCACAAGGCCTATTTGTACCTGTGAGCATTTGTACCTGTAGAACATTCCAAAATCATGTTCTGATCAGTCACAGTCAGACACACTCAAATTTGACTCTAGCACAGTTATGCCATTTTGGTCCTCTTCAAGAATGAAGGACAACAACCATGGAGTTAGGATAATTTAGAGAATGTTTGATAGCTATTAATTTATCCAAACTATATTCTTCTGCATCCCACATTTCTTCTCTACAAGAAAGAGGGAGATTTCAATATTTACAGTTTTCTGTGAGGAAAGGTTTGTATCCTAATGCCATTGTTACTCCTTAGACACCAACATATTATGCATTCCACCCCTATCTGCCAAAGTGATTCCACTAGTCTGATTTGGCTTTTATAAAAATATAGAGTGACTGTAGATGATTCATTTGTCCATCTTTGATTTCTTTCTTTATGTCAAGATTGAACTTAAAGGCCAGAAAGAAGGTTGGTTTGACATAGATTATTTATACATATAGAATCCAATAGCTATTTCAATTTCTGGGATGGGTTGCTTCCCTTGGGCCAAAAGAACACTGGATTTGGGGTGGCTAGGCAGTGCAGTACACTGGCCCTAGAGTCAGGAGGACGTGGGTTTGGATCCAGCCTTAGACACTTAACACAAAAAATAGCCTTGTGACATTGGGCGAGTCATTGAACCCCAAATGCCCTCCAAAAAGAAAAAAAAGAAAAAAAAGAACACTGGATTTACAGTCAGAGGATTTGGGTTCTAATTCTTGTTCTGACACTTACCAGTAATGATGCTGGGTAAATCACCATGTCTCTGCACAAGGAGGGAACTAGGTGTTTTTGTTTCCTAAAGTCATTTCATATATGATAGTATAATCTCTTTTCATTCTTCCATACATTAAGCATTCCTATTCTATATAAGACATGGTGATGGGAACCACTGAAGATAAAAGGACATATAAAGCAATTTCCATGATTTAGAGGAGTTTGTAATCTAAAAAAATCAACCCTAAATATAAGGCATTGTATGGTAAGTGTCAAATGAGTGGAATGAAGGGGATGGTCATCAATCAATCAACAAGTATTTATTGAATGCCTCCTATTTGACAAACACTGTGATAATCCCTGGAGATAGAAGTATAAAGAATGAAACACCCTCTATTTCCAATGAGCTTAATTCTTTTTTTAAGATAACTTATTTAGACCTGTAAGGTATCCTAGAGGTCTTCTAAACATACCCCTAAATTTACAGATGAGGGAACTGAGACACAGAGATGTTATTTGACTTGTCCAAGGTCAACCAGGCAGCAAGTGGTGGGAGTCCCTTGACTCCAAATCCATCATCATTTCAACTGTATCAGTATCACCCTCCCTTTCCTTGCATCTTCCTGATTAGGCTACCAATGTTGCAAAGAGAAATCTGTGATTTGTTTAGCTTTGAATAATAGGGTAAAGTTTAGTCCTAGTGGATTTGAAGAAAGTTTCTCTAGTTTGGGGGAATGAATTGAACAAAGAAGTATAAAAAGTCTTCATGGCATATCAGAGAATAAATGAATAAACCAGTTTGGCTAGGGTAAAAGACTGGTGATAATGATAGTAATGTTGATTTAACACTTTATGAGTTGCAAAGAAATTGGCATATTTTATCCAATTCATTCCTTTAAAGTAGGCATTAATATTTATTCCTATTTTACATATGAGAAAACTGGGATTGGGAGAATTTGAGTGACTTGCCTAGGTTCATATTGTAGGTGCTTGAGATAAGGTTTGAGCCCATGTATTCTTTAGTCCAGCACTCTATCCATTGTACTCGGCTTCCTATCATAAATACAATGCTGCAATTGAGTTAACAAAATAGCAGTTGGTAGTGGTTGATAGCACAAAAAAAGTTTGATTTACTGCTTCCTTGAATTTAATTTCCCATAGTCAGTTACCACCTATTATTTTAAGTCTAACTACTAAGGCTTTGAGGAATCTTTTAATAACAATAACTAACATTTATGTGCTACTTTGAAGTACACAAAATGTTTTGTACATATTATCTCATTGTAATGTCACAATGATATTGTGAAGTGGGTAATGTGGGTAATGTTCTCATTTTGCTGATAAGAAAACCGAGTCTTAGAGCGATTACTTGGCCTCTCCATGGTCCCACAGCTTGTAAGTGTCAGAGGAGGGATTTTAATCAAGGACTTCCCAAATCCAAATCAGGTACTCTAATCCATTAGACATGAAAAATTGGGGGTAAAAGTTTTGCAAAATGTTTTTGGGATCACGTGATAAAATAATGATACACAGTTGCATGGTAAACAATCTTTGAGAATATAGGGGGAAATTTCATTGAAATGAAGGACAAAAATACTCCAGTTGTGAAAGTCAATGGGTTTTAAAAAAAATGAAAAGGCTCTAGCCTGGCTGACCTTCTTCAAAGAGCATTAGATATTCCTCAGTCTACCATGCCACAAAGATTTGGGAACTAATCAGGAAATCTTTCCTCTGGGTATGACTCAATATTTTTTTAATGGCTTTTAATTGCACATAGCATGTTCCCTATAAAATAACCTACAGCCGGGAATCAAACTCTTTCCCTTGCCTTTCTTTTAGAATGGCATTGTATCTCCCTGAATGGTGATTTATCATGAAAGTCCCATCTAGGAGAGAATGTTCATAGACTACTCTGGCTGCTTTGATTTATAGTTGCTAGAGACTAGGCCAGTTATGACTGAACCTTGAGGTCTAAGTCTCTGCTTTGGAATTTTTCTATCCTAGGGTGAGCATGAGATGCTGTGAATCTACACTGGAATGAAATTATCATGAAATCTAGAGAATTTAAAAATTCGGCTCATTTCTATCTGAGATAATATATCCCCCGAAATTCATAGTATTTTTAAGACATATTTCCTCCACACTAATTTCCCAGATTAAGGCTTTACCTTAATTATCCTTTCCTAATGGTGAATATCTCCCAAATGTACACATAAAGACTATACTATACAACATTGTACACCTCTATTATCCTTGGATTCTTTTCTTCCTTCCAGACAAATATGTATGATTTGTCTAACAAAGTAAATGCTAAACTCCTTAAGGGCAGGAACCCAATAGTGTATAGATACTAACACAGAGCCTACTGTATTTCTAAGAACTTAAAAAGTGTTTAATAAACCCTTCTTGAATGAAAGAATTTACATTAGACTCAGCTAGGATTGTCTCATGACAATCTTTTTTGCCCAGTTATAGCATCCCAAGAAACAAATACATCTAGAAGGCAGTATCCTTCTGGGATAGAGAGCTCTTCCAAAGGAATGCAGTGTGGGCTGGTTATCCCAAAGCTATACTTTATATCAAAAAGCTTCCCAAGGTAGAAAACTGAGATATTATTCTCCATTTTGGATTTCAACATCAGATTTACCATTATTTATTTATCTGTGCCTCATATGAGAGGGAAAAAAAGAGAGAGAAAGAGAATATGGGCTACCAGTACAAAAAGGAAACCAGTTCAATCAAATTTGTCTGAACTATTTTTCTCCAAGAAAATGTGATTCTATGCATCCATTTCTACCATGCTACATCAACACAGAGCTTATTTCACAGGGAGAATGAAATGAGCTAAAGAGAAGAATTTGGAGCTCCAAGGTTTTAGTTCTGCTTCTGTCATAGGCAATATGGGATTGTGGATAGAGAGCTGGCCCAGGAGGCAAGAAAACCTCCCACTCATATTGGCTATGCCACCCTAGACAAAGCACTTAACCTCTCTTTGTGCCCTAAGCAATTTTCTGAGATTATACATTGTAGAGAAGGTATTCATCTACACTGATAAGGAGGGCTTTCCTCATCAGGGAATTCCCTATATCAGTTAAACTATTGTTTCAGTCTGTGACTCATTATCTGAGTGGCCTTGGGAAAGCCACTTCCTGTTTCTACATCTCAGTGTTTTCATCTATAAAATGAAAGGGTTGGGTTAGATAGTCTTTAAGGTTCTGCTTAGCTTTCATGTTTTGTGATTCTATGTAGGCAAAGGGACCTGACCAACAGTTGTCATTGATCAGAAAATCTCCAGATCTTTCTTATAAGGGTGAAAAAGGAGATGGTAACTTATCTTTCTCACTTTCTCCCAGAGTTTTGATGCAAAAAACCCACAAAAAAAAAAAACCAACAAAACCCCTATTCTGAATCTACTCTTCTTGTCTCTTTACCCCTTTCTTAGTAGTCTATGCTTTGTCTCCTTTGGATAATGTTTAATTTAAAAAAAAAAAAAGGTCTATTCATCTTCTCATCACAAATGGTTGGCAGCATACCATTAGGGGCCAATCTGATAGTCATTTTGATCTTGTGACCTAAGAATGGACTCTTAGTGTGATTAAGATTGGAAAAAGTAAATTTGATATCAATTATCTTCTACTTAACACTAGGTAAGAAATCATTACAAGCTCTTATGTTGTCTTTCCAAAAACTTATCCCTTTTTTATCCTTAAGGTCACAGTTTTAGCTATTGGTTCTCTCCTTGGCTACTGTGGTCTTCCAGTCTTTAGCCTACCACTCTCTTTCCTATTTCTTCTTCTGCTTTCCCCAACTTCATTTTCAGTACCCTTCCATCCCTTCTCTTTCTCTCCAATGACCGCAGATGGCTGCCTTCAGAGGCATTATCCTCTTATAAATCTGCTGACTTACCTTCTTTTAGTTTCTATGAATCTTCCCTATAGTAATTTTATCCCTTCCTCTTCCCCCACCCCCCCAACATTCCCATTTTGTCTTATTTTAAAAGCTACATCCACAACTCAGCCTTGCAGCTCTGTCTGTGCCTCCACCTACACACTGGCCTGCTTCCTCTGGTCCTTCCAGTCAGTCCCAGCTGCTCCTTTAAGTCTTTCACCCACTCAGCTTTTGGCATCTTCTAGGGTGCCGTCCCCTTGGTTTTAGAACAGCCTTCCAATCAATGTGCAATGAACCACCTCCTTTTCTTCTAAGAGAAATACAATCTCTCCAAGCCCATCTGTTTCAAAAAGCCTTCCAGCTACAGTCATGACCCTCTCCCCTCAATAAGTACCCTATTAGCTCTTCAAAAACAGCAATAATAAAATAATTTTTTCAAAGAGATAGATTAAGACATTAAAACTTATTCTTTTATCTGGCACCCTAACTATACTCAGTACAAACAGGCAGACAGGTGCAGTGAGATCTGAATTTGTTGTCCGAGGACCTGGTTTTGATTCCTTGACCCTACCATTTATACAACCTGGGTGACTCTGGGCCAGCCATTTAAATCCTCTAGGCCCCAGTTTCTTCACTTGTAAAACTGAGGTAGCTAGGTGGCAAAGTGCTTAGAATGCTGGGTTTGGAGTCATGAAGACCTAAGTTCAAATTCTGCCTCAGGTATATACTAACTCTGTGACCTGGGGTTAAGCCTTAACCCTTCAGCCTTAATTTTTTCATCTGTAAAATTGAGATGATAACGGTATCACAGAGTTATGAAGAGCACTAAATAAGATAATATTTTAAAGTGCTTTGTAAATCTAACTCACTTTCAAAATACTTATATCATTGTTATCATTATTGTGAAAAGAAGGATTTGGACTAGTCCAGCCCACTCACTGCAGTATGGTGCCACATTTTTTTTAAAGCAATTGGGGTTAAGTAACTTGCTCAAGGTTACACGGCCAGTCATTATTTATGTGTGGGTGCTCATTTTCTGAGGCCGGATTCAATCTCGGGTCATCCCAACTCTGAGGCCGGCGCTCTTACTCACTGCGTCACCTAGCTGCCCCTTGGTGCCACATTTTAAGAGTGATTTTTAAATGGATCCAAAGGATTGCACAGGCTCTGGGAATGGTTAGAAGAACTGAAAATATTTAGTTTATCATTGAGGGGAAAAAAGAAACCAGTGTAATCAAAATAGTCTGAAATTCATGCCTCCAAACAAATTAGATTCTAGGTTCCTATTTCTACCATATCATATTAACACATAGCTCACTTCACTAGGACAATGAAATGGGACAAAGAGTAGAATTCAGAGCACCAGAGTTCTACTTTTTGATCTTTCAGACGTAGTATGGGATAGTGGACAAAGATGGCTTGGAGTTAGATAGGTGAGAGAAAAATTTGGAGGAGAGACCAGAGACAGGAAGAGTACTTCTCAAAGTTTTTAAAGGAAGGTTTGTCTCATTCTGTGTAGCTAGAAATTACTGAGAGGCATATTTTTGACTCAATATGTACATAAAAGGCAGGACCATATAACCAGTGGTGACTCTCTAATGAAAAATGGGCATAAAAGATTCCATCAAGGAATTGTCTGATAGTGAGAAGATGGGTTGATCAATTGCCCAGGATGAGGAATGGCAGATGTATAGCCAGAGAATGCTGGTGGTACCTTGATGATATCAAGAGAAAGGAAGGAATGCTCTCAGCACAGTGAGTGGACCTGCTATAGTGAAATTATGGGAGAAGATGAATAAGAATTGCAAAGGCTAGGCAGGCATGTGATAGATTGTTAGCTACATCATTGTGGGGAATTTCTGAATCCGTGAAATGACAGAACCACTGAGACATTTAAGCCTTAAGGAAAAGCTTTCAAATAATTTCAGATATGCAAAAATTGGATCATAGACTTGAAGCTAAAAGAGACTTTAGAGGCCAAGAGATTCCTTGTGAGGGTAAGCTCCCCCTCAGTGTTTAAAAAGGGATTGGATTACTACTTGTCAGGATAACTGTAGAGTTTTGCTGACTTGGATGGGACGCTGATTAACGTATTAGATGACAATTAATCTACCATTATCTAAATAGTAGTGAAAAAACGAGAATGATCCTCAAAGATTCTTGGTGATATTACCGAGAGGCATATGGTGTTAGATCTAATGCCAAAAAGAGTTGGGATCAAATCCTACCTTTGCCCATTACTAGGGAGATAAAGTTGTTAGAATTCTCCAAGTCTCAATTTCCTCATCCATAAAAGGGGATAGAAATAGATGTGTGATCTAATAATATTGATTTGAGGTTAGAATAACATAAAGTATGAAAAATATATTGCAAATTTTAAAGTGCCATATAAACATATTATTATTACTACTGCATCTAAATGACTGCAGAAGACATGACAGAATGGAAAGTAAATAGCACATAGAAGTCAGTTCCAGTCTCACCATTTATCTAGTTATATGCTCTTAGACAAGTCACTATACCACTTTGTGCCTCAGTTTCCTTACCCATAAAACCAGTGTGTTAGATAGGCTTATTGTTCTAAAAAATCTATTATTCTAGTTAAAAGAGACAAATAAAACATATATAATCCTTTTGCCTTGTAGCAGGACTGATTCATTCAATATGTCCAATTTGCTTATGATGCTTCTTATATTCATGAATACCTCTCCTGTAATATATTGTAAAGGAAATAATAGATTTTATATGGGAAATGCCAATGAAGAAATTGAGGCAGGAGATATTACTTCATTTAGAACTAAAATTATCTCCCTTTTACTCATGAGATATGTTCAATTGCCTTCTATTTGAAACTATTTTAATCAATTTTAGGAAGTAATATTTTAAACAATACATTTTTTTTTCTGAAATGGTAGATCATTTGTTGACTAATTGGTCCCAATTAAATAACCCCTTTATCTCATAGTATAATTAGACCTCAGATGAATTGAACTATGCATATCCCAGTGAGTGGCCCCTGGCCACAATGAATCCAGGTGGCGTAAACTGGATTAACAGGAGCCACAGGTTTACAGTAGCCACATATCTCCTTAACAACATAGGGACGTGTTGTCTTTTGAAACATATATCATTTTTTTAAACCTTTGCATTTTCTCTTTACTTGCACCTAAATGGAGCAGTTCTGCTAAGGTAGGGAAAACGAATGCCAACTTCAGCTCAATTCAGTTAGTTGTGCTGAAGGCTAAAATTACAGAAACAGCATGAAGAAAGAATTGACAGCTGGAGTGCAGAGGCCTATGAAGCCTCTCTTCGGGGACTCTATGATTGCTCCTAATGGCATTTTCGAAAAAACAGGTCCTGTTAATTTTCAAGATATTTTTAAGCACTCAATTACTTTTAAAACAATCAGCACCATTATGAAGTCCCAGAAGGTTCTGAATTAAGAAATGAATACCTTTATTTCATAACATTTTACAAAACACTATCTGTGTACAATAAATATCAAAGCCACCAAGGGCCTGTGTAATGTAATGGAAGAATTGAAAAAAATGAAACAGAAAGATGATTAGATGATTAATCACAATTATACTTTTCAAGTGATCTTAAAAGCTAAATGTGAGTCACGTGTTTGTTTTATCTTTTCTATTGCCTCAGTCCCTCCTGCACCTATTCTAGAGCTATAACTAGGACAAGGCTACTGGGCCACTGACCCCAGGTGTCCAGATTTAGAGGGGACACACAATAATTATACCCTCCCTTTTTTAAGTGTAGAAGCAATAGATTTTTAACAACTTGTTTACAAGAATAATTTGTTAAAATATGAGGCTATCATATGGCTAACTTCTTTCTAGGTAGTCTCTTTCCTCTGGCCACTACATATCCATCATCCAAGGCCTCTCCAGAAGTAAACTCCCAGTATACTGGGTTTGTCCTCCTTTTCCCCCAAATGAATTACCCTCAGGTGCTAAAATCACTACTTAATGTTCTTACCAGTCTCTGAACACATTTAAAGAACAAAATAACCTCCAGGGGCAGTGTGGTTTAGCACATACAGAGTTAACCTCAGAGCTAGGAAGGCCTGGGTTCAACTTCTTTTTTGGACACACAGTACCTGTGCTATTTCCAGTGTTCTAGGTTACTTTTAAAATTATAAATTCCTAGAGAATTTCCTCACCTGGGAGTTCTCTATGCCAATGAAATCATAGGTCTAATTCTTATTCCTTAGCCTCAACTCTTTTAGAGAGATAAAATATTAACTATCCTATCAGAAGACCAATATTTAAAGATTAAAATTTTAAGATATAAATGTAATGAAATATAATTAGATACAAGTAGATTATTTCAATAAATGTTGCTTCCCTAATTGTAGTGAAAATGAGATTGATATTAAAATTATTTTATATATGTACACATACAAATAATAAGAAATATACACACATATACATATATACTGGTTAAATATGACGATGTATAATTGCTGTAATATGTTTCACTGGGAACTATTTTCAGAGCTCAAGATATATTCATCTGCTTTGTTTTTCTTCTTTGTTGTCCAAACTTTGTTACATTTGTGTTCTGTAGTCAGTACTGGACAGTTCATTGCTATGGTGCCCATTTCCATACCATTATTATCCATTATACAAATCAGAATCTGACCCTACTTAATTCAGATAAGAATCTTCCCACAATGCTCACCACAAGGGTGCGGGTAGTAACAGAACTCATAAGTTTATGATAAAAGAGTTTTTTCTAAAGAGTGCCTTTGTCCCTAGAATTCTCTTTTTATCCTCTTATATAACTCAGTGACATTGAATTTCAGCAGGTATGATATAACTTGCCCTTATTAGGGTGGTAGCGCATTATTTTCCTAATTTTCCATGAGTGGATCATAGAATAGTTTTAATAAGCAAAAGAAAAACAATGTTGTAAGGGTGTGTCTAAAAGAAAGCAAACCATTTGGTCAATGAAGTCATTTTTATGATCATAGGATTATAGATTTAGAGATGAAAGGGTCCTTCAAGGTCCTTTGGTCCAAGCCTTTCATTTTATAGATGAGGAAATTGAGAGGCAGAGAAATGAAGTAAGTTATACAAGATCATGCCGGCAGTAATTGACAGAGGTTGTATTCTAACTCAGGTCTTCTGACATCGAATAAAGCACTCTCAGTGGAGGGCAAATTCAATCCACAATAACAAATGTGTACTAAGAATGAACTATGTGCAAGATATGTCACTATTTTGGAGTTATGAGACATGTGGAGGTATCAGCATTGTGCAGAAACATATGTAAGTACTCAATGTCATCTCAGTTTGCAAAAAAATTATTATTGAAATGAACACTAGAAATGGACATGTCAAAGAAAAGTTCTCTCACTGTTGGTGAGAATGTTCAGACTTCCCAGATCTTCCAAGTTCATGGAAAAAGCCAACCTAGACTCACTAAGTCAGCATTTCTAGTTGTTAATAGTGTGAAAATCTATTAGCAATTATACTAAAGAAATTTCTCTTTAGTAAAAGTGAAGAATAATAATATATACACATATGTATATACATAAACACATGTATTTATGTGTATATATGTACATGTGTGTATATACATACATATACATGCATATATATGTATATAGTATTTTTAAAGGTTAAGTTCCTGTGATGTCATTTGTATGAACAACTCCCTGGTGTAAAGACTTTCTCCCACCCTTAGAGTCTTTGATTGCTCTATGGAACATTAGAGAGGTGAGAGGACTGGCTTGTGGCTACACAGCCAGCATGACAGAGGAAGAACTCTAACCTAGGTCTTTTGGATTCCAAGGCCAGCACTCTGTCCACTATGCATTGCTGGCTCTCAGAAGCACAACACTTGTGCTGAAAGTGTATATGCTCTCTGTTCAGATAGTTCCTTCTGAAACCATTTCATGGAAGACACTTCATGATTTACTTTTATCTGATTTCTCTTAAACAGTAGAATTGACTCAACCTAAAATTAGAGCTGACAATTCCAGAGCTTTATTTCCAAACAGAGACCTTGAATGCTTTACACCAGTCTAGTCGATTCTGTATCTGCCTCTTACAGCTAATTCTCACCTATACATTTTCTCTGCCTTCTTTGCCAGTTATTAACTAGACTCAAATGGAAAGCCAAACTATACCTCATAATTTCAATAAACATTGAAATGGCCAGTGTGCAAGGGACATTGTGCCAGGTTCTGGGGGAACTGCAGACCCTGTCCTCACAGAGATCACAATCAACTATTTTTTTTCTAAAACATAGTTTTCATTTTCAATAAAAATGCCAAAAAACTCAGCAGTTGGATGCACTATGGACTTCTTTGATATGCATTCAAGAAACATTTTTCCATGTTAATTAGAGGTAACCAGGAATGAGGTTGCTTAGTAGAAATTCACTTAGGACATGAAATAACAGGTGACACCTTAATTATCCACAAGGCAGAATTATTTCCTGACATTCACATATTCTTCTGTTCTCTTTTCTTATTTCATTTTTCAAAAGCAAAGGAAGCTAGCTTTGGATTTTTCTTTTTAACTATTTGAAACTATTCAATAAATCACTTATTACATCTTCTGAAGAGAGGGACACTTCACTTTCCTCTAGAAGTGATTACTCTACCCAGGTTTATTTTGTTTCTGCATTGATTTAATAGAGTACAGTGATACCATTCTGCACTTAACAGTATTTCCCCCACAAAAGTGGATGACAGAGATCTTGGATAAACCCTACAATTCTGGAAGTGCCAGATAGTGTTGGAAATGCCAGTTGGAAACACAATGTTGAAGCAGGTCACTCTAACACCCTCTAAGTTAATTTTTCTAGATTCTGGAAGCCTGTCACATTTAAAATAACAATTTCCTCAAGGTATGGGGCAGTGTCAGAAGCCTGTGGTCCTACTGAATGGAGGGCTAGGGTCCACTTAGTAAAGGACACAGAGACATCAGATAAGATGGTGGGAAGGAAACGAAGGAGAATTATCAGAAAGCTAATGATCTGCCAAAACAGTGGCCAAGATCTGGATGTGAAAAAACTAAGTAGATGAAGCACCAGTAGGTGTTTGAAGGTAAGCAGGCAAGAATAAAACTAAACAAAGTGGGGGCGGCTAGGTGGCGCAGTGAATAGAGCGTCGGCCCTGGAATCAGAAGGACCTGAGTTCGGAGCCGGCCTCCGACACTTAATCCGCACAAACAAAAACCTAGCCGTGTAACCTTGGGCAAGTTACTTAACCCCAATTGCCCTAAAGGGGCGGCTAGGTGGCGCAGTGAGTAAGAGTGCCGGCCTCGGAGTTTGGATGACTCGAGATCAGATCCGGCCTCAGAAAATGAGCACCCACGCATAAATCAAATGACTAGCCGTGTAACCTTGAGCAAGTTACTTAACCCCAATTGCTTTAAAAAAAAAACAACTAAACAAAGTGTACAGAATCAATCCTAATTTGAAGACGAATGCAATAAAGGAGGAGATTAGCCCACATTCAAGTCCAATATGTTGTTTCAGAGGCAAACTGTTAAATTGTATTTAATCCAGGTAGACAGATACAATACCTGTATCTTAGATCCTGCCATTAAAAATTATAGAATGATAGTTGGAAACCTTCCCTCCCTACCTCCCTCTTTCTTAAAGTTTAAAAGCAAAACATGAAGACTTGAATACAAGAAAGGCTATATGGATCTGGTACAATGAACGTTCCTAGCAGGATCTTCTATTTTCAGTTTATTTAGGTTCCAAAGTACTAATCAGACAGGCCAGCTTTTACCAAGTGGATCAATGGGTCTTAATCCCAGATCTGAGACTCACTGCTGGTTACTAAGCTTCTAATTTACACAGAAGAATGAGAATTAAAATGATCAGGCAGCAACAAATGGCTTGGGGAGAAATGGGAAACAATTGACAGTGGTTTCCTCCATTACACAGCCATGGGCACAGCTATATTCTTGCCTGTCTCAGAATAGCTGAGAGAGGGATAGCCAGAGGAACTGCCTCATTTAATAACCTATTTACTATGATGATTCAAAAAAACAAAAAACACAACCCAAACTGTGGAGCAATTGACTTCTCTTTTTCACATGTAAATTTCTCTGCAGATTAATTTTTTTCTGCTTCTACTTAATGAGGCAGATTATTAAACTTGCTTATCAATTTATAAAGCAGTTGCCATGTCTGGTAATCTTTGAGGTGTTTCTTTCTTAAATTATTATCAGTTCATCACTGACAGATGCAGGAGTGATTTGATCATAAGGTTTATGTAACAACTGGTGATCATTTGTAAAATGCAGATTGGTTTACAGTGCCAGAGGCTAGCACACATCCCCAGGCAGGGAAATGAAAGTATGGGTAGTACAGAACCCAGAACCATGAAATTACAGTTTTTCTGTTTTGGAAGGCACCTCAGCGGTCAACTTGTACCAATAAAAGAAACTGCTACTACATTCCCAACTAGTGGTCATTCAGGCTTTGCTTGAGGAACTCCTGGGAGGAGCAACTTCACTAACTCCCCAGGCTGCCCATTCCTCTTCAGAAGAGCACAGACTATCCCAGGTTATCACTGTCATCCTTACCATTAATATGAATGCTACCATAAGGACTACTAACAAATTCATGTTGGGGGGGGGGTTCTAGTCAGCCTTTTCTATTGCACTGCTAATCTAGTTAGATGGGGGTATACCTATGAGTTCCTGACTTCAAATACAGCTATTTGTATATATTTGAAATCTGGTGATAGCCATAATCACAGAGATTTTTTAAAAATTTATTGTCAGTTCATCACTGCCAATGGAGGAAGTATAGACAAACTTGGATTCAGGGAGACTTGAATTCAAGTCCTGTCTTTGAGATATATTGACTGGGTGACCTCAGGGAGGGGAGGAATAGAGGAAGGGAATATTTATATAGCACCTACTGTGTACCAGGCACTGTGTTAAGCACTTTATACATACTATCTCATCACAACAACTCTGTGAAGTAGGTGCCATTATTATCCCTGTTTTAAACATGAGGAAACTGAAGCAGAAAGAGGTTAAGTGACTTGCTCAAGGTCACATAGCTTGTAAGTGTCTGAGGCCAGGAAGGCTAGGTGGCGCAGTGAATAGAGCACCCACCAGCCCTGGAGTCAGGAGGACCTGAGTTCAAATCTGGCCTCAGACACTTAACACAAAAACTAGCTGTGTGACTTTGGGCAAGTCACTTAACCCCAATTGCCCTCCGCCCAAAAAAGCAAAAAAAAAAAAAAAAAGTAAGTGTCTGAGACCACATTTGAATTCAGGTCTTCCTGACTCCAGGACCAGTGCTCATCTAGCTGTCATGGCACCATATAGCCTACCTTGGGTAAGTTACCGGACCTCTCAATGACCTCGGTACCTCTCTAACATTATTAATTACCTATGAGTTGCTGATCTGCATCATTAGAGAAAGTTTTCACACTGATTGACAAAAGCATTGCTATGAGCCCCTCCTCTCCCATCCCACACAAATATAGATCAAAGGAAGTAACATATTTAGAAATAATAGGAAAAATGAATTCTAGAATTTGAGAGTTGGAAGAGAACTCTAGAATCATCTGTTTAACCCCTTGTCTTGCATCTATGGAAACTGAGAGAAGCAGCCATTGTATTCAAGAGCACTGGATTTGGACTGAGAGGACCCAGCTCCAAATTCTGTTTTTTAATACGTATAGGATTTGGGACACGTTACTTCCTGTACCTGAGCCATCATTTCCTCATCTGTAAAATGAGGGGACTGAATTAGATGACCTCTACAGTCTCTTCTAGGTTTAAATCCTACCATCTCATGCCTAGAGAAACTCAACATTTGCCCAAGGTCATAGAGCTAGGCAGTGCCAGTTACCATTTTAACTCAATTCCTCTGAAATCTAGGCTTTATTTTTTCCCCCATTTCACATGGCATCTTTAGATTAAGATTGAGCAAAGTGATTTTACAATAAGTACCTCACCCTGAAATGATGTTCTGTACCAAGTAATTGAAAAATCATGAATAGAACAAATTATAATATGAAATAAAAATAAAATTAATAAAATTAACATGTTAAGCTGCTCAAGATATGGAAATGTGATTAGCTTGAATTAGATAGGATGAGAAGAGGAATTTTATTCAAAGAGAATCTCGATTTCTTACATGGGGCCCTGAGGATCTCTGGAATTCAATTCAGGAGAGATTTAGACCAGAAAAATATAAGACCATAAAGCAGGGATCATCTGAAAGTATCATTTGTCCTGCCATATCAGTTGCCTATTGGACATTCCCTAATGGATGTCCTGTGGTATCTCAAATGCTTCATTAAAAAAAAAATGGAACTGATATTTTCTTCCCCAAACATTCCTCTCTTCCTAATTTCCTTCTTTCTGTGAAAGGCATCACTATCCTTCCAGCCATTCCTATTCAGAATCTCATTGTCTATATTGTTTATGACCCCCTCTCCCCCATCTCCACAGTAGACCTTAAACCTGGAAAAATGTCCATGGCATCCAGGTAAATTTAATGGATTTTTCCTTTGAGTCCTTCTTGACTCTTCCTTCTCCCTCACTTTCCTCACTTGCCAGGTGTTGCCAATTATATTCTTTCTCCATGGAATCTCTCATATCCATCCTTCTCTCTCTACTTAGTCACCACCATAGTTTACAGTACTATGACCTTTCACATGGACTATTGAAATAGTTTTCTCATTGGTATCCCTGTCTAAGTCTTTCCTCTATATCTATTCTATATCTATATTCCCTTCCCATCCTCCACCCCAGATGCCAAATTGAAAACCCTGAAGAACAACTATGACCTTGTCCTTCTCTTGCTCAAGAAGCTGCAAGCTCCCTGTTCTCTCTAGCATAAAATGAGAACTCTATCATTTGGAATCTTGAGCCCTTTGCCACCTACCTGGCTCTAGCCTACCTCCTCGGGTTTATTGTACATTATTCCTTTTCATATGCTTTACAGCCCAGCCAAATTCACCTACATGCCATTCCTTGTGAACTACTTCCATCTCCAATCTTTGTTGCTTTGTACAGGTTATTCCCTATTCCTGGAATGCTCACCTTCCCCAGGGCCACCTCTTAGAACACCTCCTTTCAAGGCTCAGCTCAAGACCAATACTTATCTCCCAGGAAATTGTCTCCTATTTCTATTATTTATACATTTACTTATCTGTTTACATATGATTTTCTCCAAGAAATGGGAGTTCCTTGAGGGTAGGGCTTGTTTTTTGTTTGTTTTTGTCTTTGTATAATAGCATTTAGCACAGTGCTTGGTCCATAAGTAGGTACCTAATTAATGCTTACTGAATGAAGATAAGAAATCTCAGTAGGAAAAGAGAACAGAGAGGGCAAGAAAGAGGACTGAGAAACAAAGGAAGAAATGGAGAGGAAAAGGAGAAAGACCAGTAGAAGAGGAATTTGACTACTAAGAATTAAAATATGTATGTTGTGGGAAATGAAAAGAGGGATTATGAGAAAAACTGGGGGAAATTCATGAAACTTGTCTTGATGCCATTCCTTTTACCATTTTTTTCTTCTTTGAAGTGATTTTATGTGGCAATGAGGTCCTGAATTATATAGCTTTTCTGCCTCATTACAATATCGAAGTCAAATTTCCAAATACCTTTCACTGTCATTTATATTGAAGTACTGAGACTGGATAATCACTTGTAGAGTATGTTATGGGGAGAAATTTATTTTTTTAAATAGAATTTGGATTAAATGGTGTATTGAGATTTTATCTTATTAACATGACCAGTTAGTGTAGTGAGTAGCCAGTATAAGGTAACAATAAATAAAAATTGAGAGCAAGGAGTTTAAAGAGGAACATAGAAACACTTGCCAAAACTGCCTCCTAAATTAATTAAGGCCAAATCCAGAGACTATGTGCTAAATTAAGAGAAGTCACCTAGGTCCCCCAAAAAAACCAATTATCTGCAAGCTACAAATAAGTACTATAGAGGCTAAGTAAAACCAGAGAAATGTTATGCTAAACCAGAGAAAAAACCAGAGAAAAGCATGTCTTAGGTGGCCTTGATAACTTTGAGGTGCTTTGATATGCAAATGAACTAGCCCTATGGTGGTACAGATAAGGCTTAGGTTGACCCCTTTCACTAGAACCCTATAAGAATGGGTTCTCAGAACCTTGCTTCTCTTCCAAATATTATTGTTCAATTGGTCATGTCCTACTCTTTATGACCCCATGTGGGATTTTCCTGGCAAAGATACTGAAGCAGTTTGTCATTTCCTTCTCCAGCTTATTTTACAGATGAGGAAACTGAGACAAATAGGGAGGATTAAGTGACTTGTCCAGAATCACACAGCTAATAAGTGTCTGGGACCAGATCTGAATACAGGAAGATGAGTATTCTTGAGTCCAGACCAGACACTCTATCTACTGTACCACATAGCTGATCACATGGCACTTACCCCTCATTCTGCCACACGCTGACTCTTCAAATATTTTAGGAAGGCCCACATGTCTCTCTTAAATCTTTTCTTTGTCAGATTAAATTTTATCGTTTTCTTCAACCTACAGGCTCATTTCATCTGTTTTAAGTCTCTTTATCATTTTGTATGTCCTCCTCTCAATGTGACTTAGTTTTCCAGTGCCCATAATAAAACATGGTACCCCAAATTGGATATAATAATTTAGATATAATTTGACAAAGGCAGAATACAGGAGGACTATTTCCTTCTTCTTTTGGACATTACATTTCTGAAGCTACCACATTGCTGACTGATATTAAACCTATATATATATATATATTCACTAACGCCCTCCATTTTGTTTTCTTCTACACATGGGCTATTTTCATCTAAGTCTTCCTTATTTATAAATCTATAGGATTTAGAAATGTAATGAATCTTGGAGATAATTTAATATTTCACTTTCACTTTACAGATGAAGAAACTGAATCTCTCCGAAACGAGATTTGTATGAGGACAAACAGTTCATACTTCATGTGCCAAGTTGACTTTTGAAGCCTAGACTGTGGGACTTTACATTTCCAGCATTAAATTCATCTGTTAGCTTCATCTCACTATTTCTGTTTATCAAGATCTAGATACCCCAGTAGAGATTTTCTTCTAGGACAACATCAAACATTTGCTGTTGCCTGTCTCTTGCCCAATTTCAACCTTCCCAATTATCATAAAGTTATAGGGGACTTGTAGATCATCTAGTTAAACCTCCTCATATAGATGAAGACACAGAGGTCCAGAAAAGAAAAATAATTTACCCAACGTCATGTAGACACTAAGTAACATGAACCCAGATCCTCTAACTTCAAATTCATCACTTATTTTCCCCATAGTGGATAATAGTATGGCACCTGTTTAATGTCTATGTAACTGTTCTTTTTGCCATATATGCAGAACATCCACATTTAGGGAGTGAACAAACTGTGCACTGCTGTAGATTGTCCTAAACTCAATATATCATTTTAGGAACAGGTGTTGTGTGTGTGTGAACTGTTATACTGTCTGAATATTACCACTTTCGATTTTTTACAGTTTGTTGACTTTGAGGATTGTTTATCATGATAAACATTTCATAACACCTTTGATAACTCAACTTTTATCTAGTATAATGAAGTGAAAGAAATAACCACTAAACCACTAAAACCATTAGAGTATACATTTGAGACTTTGGGTCTAAGAGAAACCTTTCCCCCCCTCCAGGAGTGCTCTAAATGAGAGGACATTAGGAATGATAAATATCGGGGGGAGAAGAGAAGGATCCTGGAGTCATGTAATGAATTTAGTTCCTAAAATCCAGGCAAACTTTTGGTACTACTTGCTGAAAAGGCAGTACGATTCCTCAACCTCAATAGGTGAACTGAAGTGTTACATCTAAATGGGGTTGCTTTATTGACTGAGGCTACCTAATAACTTCCTACTGACTAATACTGTTTACCAAACTTACATTATTTGGAATCCCCATTTGGGTTCGTCCATTGTCACTGACTCAGGCAGCATGACATATTTTAATTCCTTCTTGCTCTAAAGCTAACTGGCTATTGTACTATGGGGCTTATTATCTAAGCATCCAGCCAGACAGGCATTTTGATTATTTTCCACTGAGAAAGCACATCTGGTAATGACAGGTAACTAAAGAGTGTGTGCCATTTTAATATAATATTATTCAAGCACTTTGAGTTCAGAAATTTGTCTTTTAAGGGAAATGCAGTCAAGAGCCTTATTATTTAGATATAGCAAAAATAAGATAGGTTGTTTAGGTCCATAATATACATATATATATACATACTATATATATATATATATATATATATATATATATATATATATATATATATATATATATAATCATACACACAGAGTGAGAAATATTGTCTGGACAATGCTATATGCTTTGTTGCAAGTAATAGAACAATACAATCTAGATCTAGAAATCATTTTGCAAGCTCTTTAAGGGTAGAAACTGTTGCATTTTAATCTCCAGTGATCAGTATGGAATTTGATAAATGCTCATTGATTGAAGAATTCATGGTGATTCGGGGGGGGGGGTGGAGTGGGGCTTACTATGGGTTTAAATATGCTTCAGTATCTTTCCAATAAGGATCTAGGCACAAGAACTGGCATGATGGAATATCATCTAGGATATGTATGATTAGAATAGGAAGGAGTCATAGAGAGAGTGTGAGGGATGGCAAATAGATACTGCAAATGAAGCATTAGTCCTTACAAAAATCTGAAGTAGCCCCAGATCAGGTTTTTTTTTTAATCAATATTATTTGTGTCATAGAATCCTTTGGCAAGCTAATGAAGTTCATGGATCCCTCCTCAGCACAGTGTTTAAAAAATGTATTAAATAAAATATGTAGGATTACAAAGGAAACAAATTATACTGAAATACAGTTATCAATATTGTTTTAAACAGTTTATGGACCCCAAGTTAAATGTTAAGTCCCTAAATGAATCTATTTTTCCTCAAAAGTCCACAGGAGAACAAAAACAATAATTGTGCGGAATGGAAAGTCTGGAATAGGTTGTAATCTGCTCTGATCTCATGAGGAAGGGAGGTATTGAACTAGGAAATCAGATAATGATTTACACTGACATCGGATTTTAAGGTTTACAAAAAATAATCAGAAAGTATTTTGTTAAATTAAAATGGCTGACATGTTAAGGTGGAATTTAGAAACCAGAGATTTCTTGAGGCTAAAGTCAATATTCTTTCTACTTCACCACACACCAAAGACAGCTTGGTTTCACCATGGATAAGAGAGCTGGGTTTGGAGTCAGGAAGATCTGATTTAAAATTCACCATCAGACACTTACTAGACCCTGTGTGAGTCATTTGGCTCTATTTGCCTCAGTTTCCTTAACTATAAAATATGCATATGCACCTACCTCCCAAAGTAGTTGTGAGAGTTTAATTATTGTAAAAGGATTTGGCACAGTGTCTGGCACATAATAGATGTTTAATAAGCCCTTCCTTCCTTCCTTCCTTCCTTCCTTCCTTCCTTCCTTCCTTCCTTCCTTCCTTCCTTCTTTCCTTCCTTTCCTCCTTTGTATGTAAGCATTTGCTCTTTTATTAATCCTATTCAATAAGTCCCTTGTTTTAGCAGGGAGGTCAAATTTCCTTCCATCCAGGTAGTTCAGAAATATAATTGCCTACCAGATGAACAAACTTCTTATACATTTACTATGATTTTTTTCCCAATAATCTCTTATTCTGTGATAGAAAAGTAATGGAACTGTTACATAATCTCCATAATCCTGAGACTGGGAGACCTCATGAGTCAATCAACAATGAGAAAGGAT
The DNA here is from genome assembly GCA_011680675.1 of Gymnobelideus leadbeateri. NCBI lineage: Eukaryota > Metazoa > Chordata > Mammalia > Diprotodontia > Petauridae > Gymnobelideus > Gymnobelideus leadbeateri. The sequence continues at coordinate 437,639 of WOXC01011559.1, read as the reverse complement.
TTATTAAGCACTTACTATATAACAGGTACTATACTAAGCACTGGGGTTACCACTTCAGGGGAAAAAAAAGACAAAACACAACACACCACCACCAGAAAACCAAACTAAAACAAAGAAAAAAAACAAAAACCCAAGCCAAAAACAAATTAACAAAAAACCCCAACAGTCCCTGACTTCAAGAAGCTTAAATATTAATGGGGGAGACATCATGTAGAAAGACAGATGCATATATAATAAATAAATATAGACTAGAAGGAAGTCAACCTTAAAGAAGGAATATATATATATATATATATATATATATATATATATATATATATTTTTTTTTTTTTCAGGTAGCTCCTGGAGAAGAGGAATAGAATGGAGTACAGATGAATGGAAAGGAGAGGTGGGAAGAGATGGTGCTGTGTATATAGGTGTATACATACTATATTCTTTTTCTGACTTGTTATATGAATTATCAATTCATTGGATAAATAAACATGTAGCTATTTCTAGGGATGTTCCAGAGGCAGCCAGGTGGCACAGGGAATAGAATACTAGCTCCAAGGCAGGAAGACATGAGTTTATATATGGCCTTAGACACTTACAAGCTTTGTGACCCTGGTCAAATTACTTAACTTCTGTCTGCTTCATTTTCTTCATCTGTAAAATTGGGATAATAATAGTTCTTATCCCCAGGGTTGTTGATAAAATGAGAAATTATTTGTAATAGTAGTATACTGCTTTGCTATATTTATATAGTGCTAAAGTTTTACAATATGGGGCAGCTAAGTGACCCAGAGTGCCAGGCGTGGAGTCAGGAAGATCTGAGTTCAAATCTGGCCCCAGACACTTACTAGCTATGTGACCCTGTGTAAGTCACTTAATCCTATTTGCTTCAGTTCCTCATCTGTAAAATGATCTAGAGAAGGAAATTCCAAATCACTCAGGTATTTTTGCTGAGAAAACACTAAATAGGGTCATAGAAAGTCAGATACAACTAAAATGACTGAACAACAACAACCAAGTAACATATAAAAGCTTTTGATGATGATCTGAAGCCATGAAGGAGTTTTTAAAGTACAGATTTAAAAATAACATTTTGATGATTAACTAAAGCTTTAAAAATGATTAGATTTTTAAAGGACTTTGAGTGAATTATTATTTTTAATAGTCTAGTGATATGCTATCAGGGAGGGAGTCATAGGAAATATTGTTAGCCTAGGATGATAATTTTTTGGGTTCATCAGGGCATCACAGGATCATATAATCACAATTTTAAAGCTGAAAATGACCTGAGAGGACATCAAATCCAACTCAGTCATTTTACAAATGAGGATACTGAGTCACAGAGGGGTTAAGTGACTTGTCAGGGGTTACACAACTAATAAATGATAGGGTTTATGAGAAATATGACTTCATGCCTACTTGAGGTTTGCAAGGGGCTTTCATGTGAACAAGTTCATTACAGGAGATAAATAAGCAGGTGGTTATATCCTGTTTGCATATATTGCCCTTTATAGATGTGTAATCCTAAAGGGCTTAGAGATAGGGGGTACTCCCTTATCTAAGTGACATGCCTTCTCCACGGTGAAGATGAAGAGGGGGGTGATGTCAGCAAGAGCTATCAAAGAGAGCTTCACCTCTCTAAGGAACCATTGTTCACCCACACCTGGCATAGAAGCTGTACATGGTTCAGAATGCCATGCCTCAAGAGAATTTTAAAGAATGATGAAACGCTGAGGTGGTAGGGGATGGGGAAGGAAAAGTAGATTCTATATGAAGGTAGATTATAAAGATTACAATTCATCCCTCAGGAAAGACAAAGGCTGAGAGTGCATATGATCAAAGCCAACAAAATCATAAAGGTTAAAGCAAGGGGGAATATATATTTGTTCACCACATCTCAGAGTACTAGACCTAGTGAGTAAGAAAGCTTAGAAAAGAGGGTTTTAGGCTGAATAAGGAGGAAACACTACTTTACACAGCAGGTAGTAATCATAAGGAACCTATTATCATAAGAGATGGCAGAAATTGATAGATAGCGTCAATAGGTTCAAGAAGAGTTTAAACAAATTTCTGGATGATAGATCTATAATGGATTATTAAAGAAAAGCTAGGGGCATTTTTGAGTAATCCTTAACCTTCTGAGGCTGATAGGACAATTTCATTACTAATCATGTACAGATAGAAAGAAAGAGGATATGTGAATTTTAACATTAGGGATTTTCCTAACTACTAGCAGCTTACATAGGCATCATCTCTGTTCCTCGGTTTTCTCTTCTGCCAAATAAAATGAGACTCTAATGCCATTCCTCAAAAAAAAAACAACAACATTTCTCTGCCCACCCACAATTGGTCCCCTTGGTCCTGTTGTTGGAAAAAGAAAAACTGAGTTAGACAGAACCAACTCAAATTAACACAGCTAGGAAGTGTCTGAAGCTTTATTTGAAATCAGATCCTCCTGACTACAGGGCCAGAGTTCTATCCACTGAGCCGTCTAGTTGCCCCACTACTCCATTTTTTTGAAGATGAAGAAATACCCCCAGAGACATTATGTGACTCACCCAATTTTATGACTTATAATTCTTATTAATTTATTTTTTTCTATGCTAATGAAAAGGAAATGATACTTAACTCATATAGAAACAGACACTGGGCCCATAAGCTCCTTGGTATAGAGAACTTTAAAGGGAGAAAAATCCCTCTAAAAATGCCAGTAAACACTTTCTCTGAATTACTGTCAAGAAAACTTAAGTGATTTGTCCAGGGTCACAGAACCAGTTTGTGTCAGAGGCAATATGTGAACTCAGTTCTTCCTGACTCAGAGTTTGGCTCTGCTAATTATTCCACACTATCTTCTCTAGACCTAGGATTAGTATCCAGAAAAAGGCTTGGGGTTCTGTGGTTAAATCCATATTTATCTTTGCTCTCTTTTACCCACCTATCAGTCAATGCCCAGTTAGTAAGCCTTTGAAATAATGATTTTATTTGGGTAGACTTGGAAATTCTTATTAAAAATGAAAAAAGGAGAAAAAAAACATAGCTCAGCATGAGTTACCAAGGGCTTTAAGAGATTAAATGACTTTCCTAGATAATATAGATGATATGTGTCAGAAGGGGACTTGACCCAGGGTCTTTCTGGCTTCAAGGCCAATCTATTATTCACCACACCACAGAGTCATATAAGAGAGTTTATATAGAATAGAGCTCAAATAGAAGGAAAATAGTACAGTAGAAAAAGCAATGGATTTGGAGTTAGATACACCTGAGTTCTAAGTCATAAAATTGGGTGAGTCACATAATGTCTCTTCATCTTCAAAAAAATGGGGTAGTGGGGCAACTAGACGGCTCAGTGGATAGAATTCTGGCCCTGTAGTCAGGAGGATCTGATTTCAAATCAAGCTTCAGACACTTCCTAGCTGTGTTAACTTGAGTAAATCATTTAATCCCAATTGCCTTGGAAAGAAAGAAAGAAAGAAAGAAAGAAAGAAAGAAAGAAAGAAAGAAAGAAAGAAAGAAAGAAAGAAAGGAAGGAAGGAAGGAAGGAAGGAAGGAAGGAAGGAAGGAAGGAAGGAAGGAAGAAAAAAGAAAGAAAGAAAGAAAGAAAGAAAGAAAGAAAGAAAGAAAGAAGAAGAAAATAAGAAATTGGGTTAATTCTTCTAAGTTTAGACATCTGGAAGATATGCTTACTGGGCACTTAAAAAATAAAACAGAAATGAATATTTACAGGATTTTTAAAAAAATCTACTATAAGAGCTACTTAGTGCCCAGTTGTGCTGATTTTCCTAAGTTCTTCAATAATTTAATTTAGTCTAATCCAATTAAAAACAACTAAAAGGAAGGGGTTAGACAGAATGATTTCTAAGGCCCTCTTATCTTTAAATCTAAATATGAAGCAAACATCTATCAAACAACCATGTACGCAGGACTCTGAGCCAGGACCTGAGGATACACATATGAAAAATAACTCAGTTTGGGCTCTTTTATCCCTATCACATTTCCCTGTGTATCTGTGCTGTGGGATGGACAGAGGGCCAGGTGTGGAGTCAGGAAGTACCTTTTTTTTTTTTTTTTTTTTTGCTTTTTGGAAGCGGGAGGGCAAGGCAATTGCGGTTAGGTGACTTGCCCAAGGTCAAACAGCTAGTAAGTGTCTGAGGCCAGATTTAAACTCAGGTCCTCCTGACTCCAGAGCGGGTGCTCTATTCATTGTGCCACCTAGCTGCCCCAACACTCATCTTTCTGAGTTCAAACCTGGCCTCAGATCCTTACTAACTGTGTGATCCTGGGCAAGTCACTTAAACCTGTTAGCCTCAGTTTCCTTATCTGGAGATCTGGACAAGGAAATGACAAATCATTCCAGTATCTTTGCCAAGAAATCCCCAAATGAGTTCACAATTGTCAGGCATGGGTGAAAAATGACTGAACTAGAATCAAACTCTCTTAGTCCTCCTTCTCGTTAGACTATAAGTCACTTGAGGTCAGGCCCAGTGGTATTTTTCACATTTGTATCCCTAGTGTTTATTACAGGTCTTTGTCCGTGGGGAAAACAGTGAGTGTTTAATAAATGTTGAATTGAGCATTGTTAGGGGGCTGCATAACTTCATTCCTGCCTAAAAAAGTGGTGCCTTTATTTAGATCTACCCTGCAAAGAAAGGACAAACTCAAGGAATGCAGACTAGCATAGCTTATCTTTGGCTTGAAAATAAAATTAATATGTAAAGGAGGAAAAATAAACACACACCTTGCAGAAGGTGCTTGGGGACCAAAGTCACAGGTCCTCATTGGATGTATTTAATTGTTTTTAAGTTTTTCTCCCCTCTCTCCTCCTGTCTTCCCCACCCCCCATTCCAACCCCTCCCAGGCCTGAAGTCCCACCAAATTTTAACTTGCAACACTTATTTCAAGGGAAATAAATGAAAGAAAAACTATTTTCTCAGGGTGTCTTCATTCCCACATCATCCATAACCTCCACCCCGCCCTTAACTTTAAAAATCCGAAGCCATGTCGAAATTATGAAGTCTGCTGACTTATTGCCAGCGATGAATATCAACTGACAGTTTGATAAATATAAATTAAGACCTGGTGAAAACAGGGCAGCAGGGAAGAATGCTTCACTGCTCATGGAATGGGTAAAGACCTCAGAACCTGCAGGCAAAGGGAAGGCTAAATTTCCTGGGACGCATTGCCCCCTGCTGGCAGAGTCAGGAAATGGCTACCCAGCAGCTGGCAAGAAAGCCTTCTGATCCAGTCCTAAGGGAGAGAACCAAGCTGCCTTTACCCATGGGCATCAACAGTAAGAGGCTACAGAAATCCCAGGATTCGGCAGGAGAGTGTGTGTATGTCTGTGGTGGGCATCCGTTGCCCTTAAAATAGCCATGGTTTGGGGGATCCATAGGCATTCTGCATTCAAGTGGGTTCAGATGTTATGGTTGGGTTGGTGAACACTCCATGAACAGTTAGCCTTATTTCCTGGGTAGTCATTAAGTGAAACTTCAAGAACATCAGAGCAGATGTTTTGTGAGAAGAAAGAAACAACCACAGGGATCGAACCACCGATTTCTTATTTTATCTCCACCTTCCAAGGACTCATATGGTTCCTTGTTTGATTTTTCTGTCACTCTCCTCTCCTCTCCATTTAACAGGGAGGCCCTGATGGGTTGGCCCATGCTTGTTGGACCAGAAAAAGATGAGGTGTGCCTGCTGCCTCTCTCTTTGGCTAAGTACCAATTCATTGACTTTATGTGCTGAAAGAAACCTTAATCATCCCTTTCCCAGCTCAAATCTGACTTTTTTTTTTTGTCCTTACTTGTGATTTCATTGATGTTGGGAAATCTGCATAAGACAATTCCATCTTCCAACACAGATCTACCATTTATAGTAGAGAAATACCTTGGGGTGCTGAAAACTTAGGTGACTTGCCCAGGTTCTTAAAGTCAGTTTGTGTCAGAGGCAGGATTTCTTTCTTTCTTTTTTTCTTTTTGGAGGGCAATTGGGGTTAAGTGACTTGCCCAAGGTCACATGGCTAGTTTTTGTGTTAAGTGTCTGAGGCTGGATTCAAACTCAAGTCTTCCTGACTCCAGGGCTGGTGCTCTATTCACTGTGCCACCTAGCCACCCCTAGAGACAGGATTTCAATCCAGATTTTCCTGACTCTGAGTTCAGTTCTCTACTAATTATATCACACTACTTCAGATCAGTATCCAGAAAAGGGCTTGGTCTTCCTTTACCAACCCATCAACTGATACCCTGCTAGTATTTTGGGAAGACTTGGAAACCCTTGTAAAAATCAAAAAGGAGAAAAAAAGCTCAAGTAGATAATCATAAAAGGGAAGCAACCTGGAATCTACCATAATAAAATGAATATAAAACTATTAATAATTTATGAGAATACCTTGAAACTTCTCAGAATATATGCACCTCTTATCAGTATTAACTATGCATATGTGCTTACTATTTGTATGGAGTAGTTATACATTTTAGAGTATTTGAGAAGTAGGAATAAAAATTTAAACTGACTCAATAATAAGCATTAGACAGAATTAAGAATCTAGGAAGACTGAAGCTCCCATTAAAAATTTAAACTAACTATAAACTATCCAACTGACTATTAGTCTTGATGTATTTGAACATAAAGTAATTCTTCTGAGTTCCTTAGATATGGTCTACAGCATTATTAAGGGTATTATTAGGTCCTTGTCCTAGGAAAAATGTCAAATATGGTTAAATTTATCTTGTGGAGAATTTTTTTTATGGGGAGGAGCAGGAATCTATCCCTTTCCTTTCCCTTAGCATTCTTCTTCTCAATCTCTAGGAGTGTTTGGTGCTTATACAGCTCTTGCTACAACTGCCAATAAATCCTAAAACAGCTGGCCCACCTCCCGTCAAAATGTTAGTCATAGAATCATATAATGTTGGACCTGAAAAGTAGCTACCTGATATATCATAGGAACATTTTTGGCATGGGTAATTCCATCTTCAATTTTTAACAAACATACACATTTTAAACAAATCTGACTATTTTTGATTAAATGTTGTTTGTATTGGTCAGGATGCCCAGATCTGTTTTATCTTGCTTTATTTCCTAACTCTTGAAAGTCATCTTGAAGGTTTATATCAATGCATTTGTATATTTGTGACCATTACCTTGGCTATCCACCATATCAGCTAAAAGCTGATTTGTTGGGTTACCTTTCTAAGCAGGTCACAATGAGCCTTAATTGTGACTGAAAAAATGGCTTGGTGTTTCAGTGGAGACCAAGTCTAAGCCCAATCAAGGTGGAATCAGGAAAGCCCATGTTAGCAATAATTTGATTTGGCAAAAGAAACTACACATGAGCCTTAGTTAATCTGGACCCTAGAAGGTACAAATGTAACTTCACCAGAAACTGGACCAAGCCACCCTCAGCTGGCTCTGGCTCTTTGGATTCAACTCCCTAATGCCTTTCACCCTCAGACCTCTAACCCACCATAACACTTTCTGAAACCTGGGAGTAGTAAGACTACTGGGGGACAGTTTGAAGGAGACATCAGGCTATATTTTATTATACAGCTAAGAGAAATTAGGTGGTTTCCATCATGTCATGTTGAAATTAGAATAAGAGCTTTTTTGTCTATTAAGTAATAGAGAGATGAAGTAAATTGAGTGAAGTAATAAAGAGTACATCTATTGATTGAGGTAAATAAAAGCAATTAGATTGATCAAATCAGTGTCATTCAACCAGCTATTAAATACTTGCTAAGTACCAGACACTGTGTTAAGTTGAGGACATAAAAGAAGGCAAAATCTCATCCCTGGCCGTAGGGACCTTCCATTCTAGTGGGGGAGATAACATACAGACAACTATATACATACAAGGTGTGTGTCTTGCCTCTTTTGGGGGAGTTCACTCAGTGTTGGCCATTCTTTTATGTACAATGCATTTGGTGCTAGAAGTAAATAAAATAACCCTAGTCAGTCTCAATGGAGAAAAAATTCTTTCAGTGTCTTCATTTTATAGGGGAGGAAACCGAGGCTCAGCATAGCTAAGTGACTAAACTAATATATTCTATGTTGTGAATCACCAATAGCCCCCCTTTTACCCTTTAAGGGATATTTGTAATTTTGAAAAAGAAGCTTAAGGTGACTGAATTTCTAATTGGATGACTCTAAAATGTCCCAAACGGATTCCTCATTATAACTTGGTTGTTTTTGTTTTTGAGTGTGTGTGTGTGTGTGTGTGTGTGTGTGTGTGTGTGTGTTTCTTTCTATCCCTGGTGTTTAGCACATGACATAATAACATTCTTAATTGATGCTAATTGATTGATTGATCTTAGATTCTTGAAGGCTATGACAGGTGAGCAAAATCTCTCAGTTTCAATTATGTCAGAAAGACTTCCTCTGAGTATAGTCCCATAACAGACTGCATTCTGAGGACCACATGAGTCAGATATGGAAGGGCTCACCACCAATAGTCTAGCCTTTGGAGATAAACTTTTTGACCAGAAGGCAACTGATGGAACTAAGACTTTCAGGCAGTATGATAAAGATGGAAGGGTAGCTAACCCCGTGACAATGTTTTCCTCCTTAGCTCAAAACTATTGAGACTTGTGTCTTTTCTATTTTATGGTGTAGGGATTAGATAGACATGGGGCTTTTTCTCCTCCATCTTTCCCCTCCATCTACTGATTGGTAAAGTAAAACCGAGGAGTGTGTTTATTGATTAAAGTAAACAAAGGTAATTATATTGATCAAATCTTTGAGTGTTTTGCCTTTTCTTGGCAGGTATGTTCAAAGTGCATTTCCAAGTATTTTCATCTAAGGACAAGAGACAGAGCACTTGCTGAGAGGAGCCTCCTGTCATAGGAATACCTATTTCCTGGCCCTTATGTGGTATGTCCTTTTAATGGGGGGTGAGGGAGGGAAGAGATCTACCCTGGAAGCATCCCAAGGGTTCCAGTCTGTTCCTCAATATGAGTGCCTTACTGAAAAGTGCACAAACACAGGCAAGGGAAGGAGTTGGTCCCAGACTCTATGTGTGGGCATTTTATTTGCTTCCAAAAAACTCCCCATGCAGATGCACTTGACAAATGTTTTGAATCTGGACAAACCCCAAAACCTGCTTTGGTTTGGCAAAGGGAAAAAAGTATTTGTAGTTCTCTGTGTTTTCAACTGACATCAATCAGTAAAGCAGTCACTATCTACACCAAGCTCTGTAAAAAAGCTCTCAGTCTCAGAGCTTGCCTGGCCTACACAGTTCTCACACTTCTTTCATGTTGACAAGTTTAAAGTCTACTGTAATCTATACAAAAAGGGGCTGGACATTGTTCAGGGCAGTTCACTGGAGGTTTAAAAACTAGTGACCATCCAAAAAAAATAAACCACAGGTAAAATATTAAGATATTTTCAAGATTAAAAATGAAGAAAATATGTAAAATATAACGGATGTGTTTCTTTAATTCCAATATTGTATTTCATTCAAGTCATGTTCATCTCAAAAGATGTGCTGAGAGGGAATTGTAATATTTGGAAAATACACATTTCTGGAAGATTTAGAAGGAGATCAGTGAAAGGGGATGTTAAGTCAGGGAGTAGTTAGAATTGTATATAGTTCATCCTCATGGGAGATGCACCTCTCTTCTCTCATTGGAGAGGTGGGGTACTAAGGGTACAGAATGGTACATGTGTTGTCAGATGCAACAAATGGTTTAGTTGGTTTTGCTTGACTGGATTTTGTTCTCTTTGTCATAAAGGAGGTGAAATGCATCTGCAGTCATATAAAAAACAACCAGTAAAACATATCAAAAGGCACCCTCATATCTTCTCCCACTTTGGAGCCTAATAAATGCAATAGTATTAACTGAGGAAATTTTTTATTTTCTATTTCTTTCTTTGCTTTTATAAAACAACCCCAAAATCAAAGTATAGATGACAAGTTCAAACGTTAGATAGACTACAAACCCAAAGACCTGGTGAGTCTTCACTTTCCCAGTGACTCAAGTAGCCTCAGACAAATCATAAGATTGCTTTGTGGTGAGAACTGCTTATCTAGGAAATGGGGATCGATTATCTCTAACCAGGTGGCATAGGGAATACAGTGCCTGACTTTGGAGTCATGAAGATCCAGATTCAAATCCCACACCTAACACTTCCAGTTACTTAACCACAAGCAAGTTGCTTAACCTCTCTGGGAGCAACAGTTTTCTTAGATATAAAACAGGGACAATGAGATCTGTAGTAACTATCGACATGGTTGTTTCAAGGCTCAACTGAGGCACTCTGCAAAGTGTTTTATAAACTCGAAGGCACTATAAACATTCCACAGGACCTGGGTTTGAATTTTACCTCTGTGGTAATTTACACAGGAATTACCTGTGTAATTTTGGGCAAATCCTTTTATTTCCCTGGGATTATTATTATTTTTTCATTTACAAAATAAGGGATTTGGAAGAGTTGACCTCTGAAGTCCTGGTCAGCAAATGATCTATGATTTCATCAGATTGAGATTAGTGAATTCACAGAATCTGGAAATGTTCAAGAAGGATTGTTATTCTTTGCCTCTTTTGTTACTCTACTAACCATCATCACTTCTTGCCTTCAGTTAGCATAGACTTCCATCGTTTCTTAAAACATGTTGTTGTCCACTTACATGATGGTAGGAGATAGACAGAAAACAATAGCACTGAAATGTGACTATTTTGTATCTACTGAACAGAGATTATGGTCTTGAATACCTGAATTTAAATCCTGGCTCTAACTATCCTGGTTTTGTGACTATGGGCAAATCACTTGAGCTCTCAGTGCCCTGGGCAGCCCCCTTGAGACTATTATTGGTGAGTTGCCAAAATGCATCAGTGGAGGGAGTTTGCACACCAGTGAAATTATAGGACCAAAATTTTTTAAATTGTGTAAATTACTGAATTTGTGAAGGTAGAGGAATAAATAAAAGTTATCTGTTGAATAAAGGAAAAATATGTTTAACATCATGTAATTACTGGAACCTTTGTTTAATCTACAAGAACATGTTACAAACAATTTTATTATTTATAATTACTGTATTACACTGGTTTACAAACAAATCATCATGCATATTGATTTTTTTCATCAGCATCTCTCTTTGGTTTGAATCACAGAACACCATGCCCCACTCTAGGATAAACTGAGCCCCTGAAATCTCATCACCAGACTGATGGACTCAGAATTTAATACTCAACACCTTCTCAACTCACTCTGGTTGCCCCTCTTCTCTGATTGGAGGGTTAGAGAGTAGATCCCTCCTTCCAGGTAAATCTATTTTCCATTTGTATCTCTGCTTGACTTTGATTCTACAGAACACCATGTGCCTTTGAATGTGCCTTAGCAGCCACCCTCTCCCTATTCACCTTCCTTCTGAGTGCCATCTTCCCCTCACTAAATTGGAAATTCTTTGAGGGCAGGGACTGTCTTTTTTTCTTACTTATATCTTGAAAGCTTAGCACAATGCCTGACATATGGTAGGCACTCAACAAATATTTGAATTGAATTATGTATATTCTATATGTAGACACATATATACATGATGGAGAATTTCTTTAAAAACACAAATAAGGAGGACATGCAAAGGTATGGAGGAACTGCTTTCTGTGCCAATAGAAGAAAGAACCTATATGGATAACAGAACATATTCATTAAATTTAGTGATTGTTCAGTTGCTTCAATCATGTCTGACTCTTCATGACCCCACTTGGAGATTTCTTGGCAAAGATACCAGGGTGGTTTGCCATTTCCTTCTCCAGTTTATTTTATGGATGAGGAAACTGAGGCAAACAAGGTTATGTGACTTGCTCAGGGTCACACAGCTATTAAGTATCTGAGAACAGATTTGAACTCAGGAAGATGAGACTGCCTGACTCCAGGCTCAGCATTCTTTCCACTGTGCCACCTAGATGCTCTCATCAAATATCTTGTTATTTGTATGGGTTTTGTTTTGTTTATAAACACACACAGGCAAGAGTACCCAGGAGTATGGAAACCATATGCATCGTGGATGAAAAACAAAACAAAACACTGGGATTTTTCTATGATCTTCCATATTTCCTACAACTTGTTACTAATGTTAACTAAAGAGATAAAGTCTTTTTTCCCTGTTTACACTCACCCATTTATACTTTCTGGATAAAGGAAGTGCTTCTAGTGTTTACTGTGTGATCATTTCTGGTTGCAGAAGTATTAATACTGACATTTATGGAACTATGGAACCTGGTGCACTTCATATTTTCTTTTTGGAATATTCAGTTCAGCCAGTTTTTAAAATCCATCCGAACAAATATTTATTAAGTGTCTACTATGGACAAGGTGCCAGGGTCACAAAGATGAATGATGACATGGCCTTGGTCCTCAAATAGGGAGCTAACAATCTGAGGGATTTGATAAGAAGTGTACACAAATATGTACAATACAGGGCAGAATGTGTTAAGGGCAAAGGAAAGGTCTAGGCAAAATGTCATGAGGGATCTGAGGGGGCTGGGAAGTAGGGAAGAGAAAGTGGAAGGAAATCAGGGCTTTATGGGTGTGGTATGTGACCTAGACATTGAAGGAGGGGAAGCATTTCCACAGGTAGAGAAATGGGAGGACTTTATCCTTGGCCTGCAGATTGGCCTCCATGAATACATAGAGGCAGTACAGGGCAAGACAAGGCAGGTGAGCATTTTGTGTATCATGGAGAAGTAAATGAAAGGGAATAGTGTGGGGTTGGATCTAAGATTTTAGGAGATCTTAAATTCCAGAATAAGGAGTTCATAATTAATCCTAGAGAGAAATGTAGACAACAACTGACTTTTTTGGCGGGGCCGGGGGGGAGGGCAAGGCATGGCCCTGGTCATGCCTCCATTTGAGCCATGCTTCTTTTTTGATTCAACTCCTGACTCTGGACTTTTACATTTCTGCCCCGACTTCCTACTCACCCTTTCCCTATAGCCCTTTCTTCCTATTGTCAAGTTCCTACCCAGAACCACCATTTGAAAGAGTGCCTAGGCCAGGGGTGGGGAACCTGTGGCCTCAAGGCATCCAAAGACCACATGTGGCCTCCAGGCTGCAGGTTCCCCATCCCTAGCCTATGCCAATCATGCTTACATCTCTTATGACTCAGTTTGAAACTCTCTGGACTTTTATAGCTCCATCTCATTTGCTTGTTTTGTGTGGGTATCTTCAGCTCCCTAACCCTGTACTCCATCTTACTCTGTGCTGTATAGGCCCCCTTTATGTATTATCTTCACTTCTTATAATGTAAAGTTTTGTAGAGAAGGAACTATCCTTTTAAAAGTATTATTATTATTATTATTTTTACATTCATAATCTTCTCAGTGTTTAGCAAAATATCTGGAACACAGTACTTAATGAATGCATTATGCTCTGCCTTAGGAAGACTATGTTGGCATCTAGGTAAAGAACAGTTTAGGGAAGGGGGTGCTTGTAGGAAGGAAGACTAGATAGAAAAGTGTTATAACCACATGTGTAAAATGCAGAAGTTGAGTCCCAGAGAGGTTAAGTGATTTTTCTAAGGTCACACATGGTAGCAGAGGTGAGATTTAAACTTGTATCCTCTGATTCCAAATCCATTGCTATTTCATTTGTATCAGGCTATCTCTGGACATGAACAACACTGACTAATGTGTTGGTCTAGTGAGTGTAGAGGAGATGGTTATATGAGTAGAATATAATCAAAAGGTTATATGAGTAGAATAAATAAGATGATTTGGCAATTGCTTGGATATTAGGCGAGGGAAGATTCAGGATTTAAAACTTGGTGACTTGGTGGTATCATCGACAGAAATAGGAAAGTAGAGAAGAATGGAAGGTTTGGGGGAAAAAGACGGTAAGTTCTGCTTAGGACATTTTTCATTTGCCTGGAGAGGAATCTATACATAACAAAAAAAAAAACAAATACAAAAACAAAACAAACAAACAAACAAAAAAACTTAAAGCAACTCCATTTTGACTGTAGTTCCTCTTTTTTCTCTCTGACCTTGTTTGTATTTCAGCCCCTGTCCTTGCTTGCTACCTTCCTTACTGCTGAAAAAGCAAATATCTGTAATAGTTTTAACTGTTAGGGCAGCTAACATTGACACTTGTCTTTCCTCTTATATGTCCCCAATCTTATTCTCAAGCCCCCCAAAAAAGCCCTGTCCAATCCCTTACCCGATTTACTTCCTGTTTAATTAAAACTTTGTCCTTTTGTCCCTTTGGGAAGTCTCTGCCTACTCAGGTGGGGCTCTCTTGCTGGAAAATTCAATAAACCCTTCTTGGTTCCTAAATTTCTGGTTCTGTTTTGTTCTGGCACTGACAATTGTGCCCACAAATTCCCATAAAAATTTCTGACCTCCAACTGGATGTCTGGGATTTGAGCTCAGAAAAGTGATTGGAATGGTCTGTATGGATTGGGATGCATTTGCATGTGTGATTTGGCTGAACTTGTGGAGAGGAATGTAATCACCAAGAAAGATAGGTAAAAAGAGAGGAAATGAAGGCTGCGCTTTAGGTGACATCCACATTTATAACACTAAGATTTGATCACATGTAAGAGTGGGGATTTCAACTTTAATTGTGTCAAACCTTCATTAAATTGTATTAAAAATAAAAGGTTAAATTGTTTTGGAATATTTGAAACCAGGCTTTTACTCTCTCTAAGTTCCTTCCTTCCTGAATAATAAGAAAGTTCCTTGGGAATTCCCTCCTTATTAGCTTCAAGACTCACTTTAGATATTGATGTATTTTTGAGAATGCAATTTAAAACCCCAAAATAACAACGGGATATTGTAGGACTGGAGATTATTGGTTTATTTCTTTGTCAGCATGGGTTTTTCCTGTAGAACTTATTTTTTCAATATATTCACCCAGTCACATTTTCTCATACCATTTACTTATATGAGAACTGTGAGGTAGCCTTCTTTTAGGCTTTGAATGGAATGTTTTTGTTAGACTAGCTACAAGAAATGATGATGATGATGATGATGATGATGATGATGATGATGATGATGATGATATACATTCATTTAGTGCTGTAAGGTTTGTGAAGGGTTTTATATACATGGTCTCGGTCAAGCACCGATGATTATGGAGGGAGCCTTCCTGTTGTTTCTTTTTCACAAACGCATACCTTTTTTGAAATATAAAACCTTAGATACTAGATGGCTTGACCTACATTAGTGGACTTGGTGATTTCTGCCTCCCTGTAAACTCTGGGAAACCCCAGATCTCTCCTCTATTTTGGGGGGGGGTGGATTTGAATGAAGGAGTCATAGATATCTTATTCTTCCAAAATAGTCATGTGTTTCACCCATTTTATCTCCTTAGTGTGACTTACTGGTTTGGGAATTGGAGCAACTCTAATCCAAATCACCCTTTATGTGCCTTCTTTTTTGGAAAATATCAAGGTCTTTTTAAATTGTGCTCCTGTTCTTTGACTTTTAAGGTCCTTAATGAGTATTTTATCACATGTTGCTCTTGATCAGGTAAGTTATCAGGAATCTTATGCCCAGCATTTTCATTTAAAACAGGGAGAGATGCTGGCAAATATTTCTCTGACATCAAAGGAGGAAAAGCCTGTTCCATTTACCTTAAAGGTCCTTGGACAAAATAAACATTCTATTATTTATGGCTACCATTCTAACCTAGCTGTCAACCCAATCCTCAAATGTGACTTTGATACATGTGATATTCCTTTCTCAAAATGAATTTATGAAACACAATTTGTCAGCTGATTCATTGTCCTGAGAAATAGCAAGACCTTAGCTTCCCTCCTTCTTCTCCCTCCTTTCCACTATCTATATGAACTGTCACTGAACCCTGGTGAAGTGAAAGGAATGGGTCATTTTCAGTATCACCAGAAATGTCATAGCCATAGTGTTTTCTGGTGCAGTCCTCTGGATCTCTGTTTCTTTATCTGTAAAATTAATTAGATGACCTAGTTGATGTCTGAAGTCTTTTCCAGTTCTATAAATTGTCAATAATTCTATCTGCCAAAAAAGATAAATATTTTTATATCTAACCCCTGCATATTTTCAATGGTTTTATAGATATAAGTTTTTGTTGCTTAAATCAATTAAGCACACAGTCTAATTTTCCCTAAATAATATTCTTCTTTAGTATAGTGGATAGAGTCAATAAACTTGATTCAAATCCTGCCTCTGACCTATAGAAGCTCTGTCATCAGTAATTCACTTAACCTTTCAGTGTCCCAGGAAACTTTTAAGATATATAAGTTTTAGGTGAGCTGATTTGTATCAGTAAAGAAAGTTTCTATAGGGGGAATTCCCTATACTAATAAAGTCTCCTTCACGGGTCCAGAACAACAACTGCAGCAGCAGCAACAACAGCAAGAACTAGAACAACACAAAATAGCCACGAAGCCCCCAAATTTCATTTCTTAGTCTCTATTCTTAAGGTTTCTCTGTGTTGCATTTAGCACTCTTAGACATCTCCCCCCCCCCCCTTGACATTTTACCTATGCTCTGTTTCCTTACAGTGTAGGGATCCCTGTTAAATATTTTCAGTAGAGACTGGATGATCATTTGTCAAAGATGTTTTAGAAGTGATTCCTGTTTAGGTACAAGTTAGGCTCATTATATCCCTTGAGATTCTAAAATTTTCTGATGTATTTTGCGACAATATCCACTAATTCTGGTAGTTCGAAGATGGAAGAGATCTTTCAGTCCTACGAGCTTTGAGAACACTTTGCTCGAAAGTCTAATACACTTTTGAAACCTTAATTTTCTGCCCATCTTGCTTCTCTTTTAACAAATACGGGCAGGTCACTTATCCTCTCTGGAAGCCAGTTAAATTGTGGAGAACGAACTGAGCTGCGCTGGAAGAGGAAGTTTCCTAATTAGTTTTTATGCCAATTAAATTACAGCCCCAATTCCTTGAAATCCTTATCTCTCTTTCTTGATGATAAAGGCCTTCAGAGTAGGGCCAACACTGTATTCTTTTTTTTTGTTGTTGTGTTTTCCCTAGTACCTAACATATTACCTTGGATAGAGTAATAGTTCAATCATTACACAAATGAATAAGCTTATTCGAGAATGTTATTGCCATTAAGAATAGGAGTAGTGAAAGCAGGGAGAAGAGTTCCTTTATGAGAGCAGAGGAGATGATAAATTGATGAGCTTTAAGAGCCTCTGAGAAATGAAGGTGGAAATACATTAGAGGTAGTTGGAAATGTGGGGAAGGAAGTTGGGGAAGGCATCAAAAGGGAAGATCAGAGAGAAAGCAACTGATGGAAAAGACCAAATGCTAAAGAGATAGAGACTGAGTTGTTGATTAAAGAAGTAGAAGAATTTATTGATCTTTTAATTTTATTTATGGCATATGAAGATGACTTGTTTAAGGGCAGGAATGAAGAAATAAGAGAAAAGTTTGAAGACTCTAAAGAGGGTGGTAATAAATGATAGAGCAATGTTTTAAGGGATGGGATTACAGGAAGAAGAACTGTTCTCAGAAAAGATAAAATGTCTAAAAGTAGAAGGGGATTGGTGAAGATACTAAAAATCTTAAGTGGAGAAAGCAAAATAGAAAGGTCTCATTTGATAATGAATTTTCTCAGTAGAGAATGAACTGAGGCTATCTGCTATATGCAAGGGAATCAGGGGTCTTGAGGAAAATGGAAAAGGTTGGGAACAATTGATTATGGGAAATGAAAAGGGAGACAAACAGAACCTGAAGAAAAGACTGTAGCTGGGGGTAAGGATACAGTTTTGTGACAACACATTATTATTTATCTAATATGAAAAATATGCATCCCATCATTTGGGAATTAAGTCGGTCGGGAATTTATGTACCCTACTTTCCTTTGTCTCATCTTTTCCTGATAACAACTTTTAAGTGAAAATAACACACATTACACATCTAAACACAGTCAATGGCTCAAATATAACTTATTACATGTTCTAAAGAAGAGTTATAAATATTTTCATTTGATTGTACCCTTAGGGAACACCATGTACAGCAGGATGGGATGAGATTGAAATCATAGCTACAAAAAGGAGAAAGCAGATGACAGCATTCTATGACATGTGGCAGCTTTTGGGTATTGGCATTCTGGTTTATCTTTTGTGAGTTTTTTGAACAGGCAAGGTCCAGGTCTGGTAGTAGGAAACAGCCCCCAAATCAGTTTTTTCCCATGTAATTTTCACCCCATGTATTCTCCATGTGTCTCCCTAATGCTGTAATCCTACTTGCCAAATGCTACAAAATATGTTTATTGATTTCACAGATGGAAAAAGAATAAGATCTTTTTGTCTGAACTATAGGCTATCTTTACATTTGTTTATTATAATGTACAGTACCTTGTATTCTGTACCACCAAACGCTTTCTGGCACCCTTTCCCCACTCCAAATTATGCCCTATAAAAGAATTTTCACATGGACCCAGCCTAGCTTTGTCATGATGAGTTAAAGAGACATAAGGAAATGGGGCAGATAGTCCATTCTTAACATAGCTGCAATCCCACAAACTGTGATGTACCATCATCACAGAGGATTGTCTCCTGGGAGAACCTAATGGGTCATTAGACCCACTGTACTGTGTGATTCAATATGACCCAGAATTCCTTGGCTTCCCTCCTGGTTACTCAACTTGGCATTATCTTCTCCACAACAGATGGCTATCTCTGTTCTTCCCTATGTAAAGTGGGTCATCAGCTCCCTTCCAGAAAGTAGGGGATTCCTCCAATTCACATAAGTTCCCTGGCCTCCTTGAGATCTTGCTCTTTGGAATTCTCCCAAATGGCATCGGTTAGTCCCTCTGTAGGAATGTTGAAACTTTTGACTGTCTTTGGCCTGGCCCCAGACACAGGAGTCCTTCCATTTCTGGGCTTCCTCAGTCTTCTGGTAACCCCTGCAAGCCTGAGCTTTCACCTGGCTAGATTAGCACATAACAAGGGTCACAAAAGGTCAGATGATATCTGAGGATATCTCAGAAGATATCACATGGACACTCCCACATCTGAAAAATTCTCTCTGCAATATTGCAAAAAATTAGTCATTCAGATTTTGCTTATACACCTCTGATGAAGGTGAAACTACTCTCCCTCAGAGCAGCCAAATCTACTTTTAGATGGCTCTAATTCAAAGTCTGCTTGTTGTGGACTAACTCTATCCTAAAGATAAAGAATACTTCTCCTGCTGGGTTCTTGTACTTTAATACAAGACTGGGAAAAATGATCAAATATACAGCCCTCAGCTACTGAGCATAAGTAACATGAAGAAATACATGTATTTAAAAATTAGTTCTATCTAAGGAGTAAACTGCTTCCTTCATATGAAAGTACATAAATCATGCCAGCAGCAGGCAGTATTTTTCTCCATGAATGCAGGTACACTGAGTCCTGATTACAGGAAAAGAAATATGAATACAGGAATCTGCACAGTTCTGTAAAACACAACAGGAAGTTATCCTGGAACACTGTAGTATAAGAGAAATCATGATGAACCGGGAGAAAGGACTTAGATTATAGGCCTGGTTTGACTCCCCAAAATTATAACTGCAGACTGTATGGTTCGTTGAAAAAAGTACTAAATTTATTAAGGAAGGCAGCCAACTTGGCTCTGACATCCTAGCTGTGTGATCATGAGACAGTCACTCAACCTCTTTGAGACTCAGTTTCTTCATATGTAAAATGCAGACAATAATAACTTGTACTAACTCCCTCACAGTATCTTTGTACTTTGTAAACCTGGACTTGCTATATAAATGTTATTTATCATTATTCTATAATTCTCTTTCCCAGATTCTAAGACATTTATATACTACTGTGTTCAGTGTTAAATCTATTCCAATATTGTTATGTGTGGCAAAGGCTCATTCTATTTCTGTGTATACAACATTTTTATTGTAAATGTAACAAGAGGTTGGATTCGTTAGGATGAAAATATTTTTTCTGAGGAAGGTGATTTAGCGATTCACACGAAATAGTCCATTCTGTACTTAATCTAGGCAGTGTTTAGTAAAACCTCTCCTTAGCTGAAAAAAGACCCCAGTGGTTCTCCAGAGTATAGGTTAAATTCCAAATTACTTTGCTTTGCATTTAATGCTCTCTAGACCCTTGTCCCAAATGACTTGCCTCCCATTACTGATCCAAATGAATCTCTATTCTAGCCAAATGCATCTATTTACTATTCTCCCCCATACATCTTCTGATTTCTTATCTCTGAGCCTGTATACATACCATGCCTTCCATCCCAATCATTCAGATCTATATCCTACCCATCTTTTAAGGTCTAGATCAGATCTACATTTTCTATGATATCTTCCATGGCCATTTTGGCTTCCAGCAATCTTTTCCTCTTGGAAATAAATTCTAAAACACTCACCTCTACCTTGCTTGCAGCTCTTATCCACTACAAGTTAATACTATAATTCTATAATTACCTTATTTCTCAAACTATGTTGTAAACTCCATAAAAGGCTGAGGGCACAATTCATACTTTTCTTGTAAACTCTGATAAGTCTAACATAGTACCTTTTACATTCAATAATTGTTTATTGAGTGAATAAATAACTTTTTGGCAGCCAAAAAAGTAATTCCATTTTAGGCTTCATTAGGTGAGGTACAGTATCCAGGAAGAAAGAGGTACCAGTAGAAATCTATTCTGACACGGTCAAACCACATTTGGAGTAGTTATTTAATTGTAGACATCACAGTGAAAGGAAGTTGAGAACATTCAGACAAAGGTAACCAGGATGGTGATAAGATCCTAGATCTAGAGAGAGAAAGTTCCTTAGAGGACATTCAATGCAACAGAGAATTTTACATATGAGGAAACAGAGTCTCACATATGTTAAATGATATTCGTAAGGTCACACAAGTGGCAAACATCAGAAGTAGGATTTGAACACAGATCCTCTGACTCCATAGCTAGTGCTCTTTCTATAACTTAGATGGTACAGTAGGTTGAGTGTTGGACTTGGGACCAGGAAGACCTGAGTTCAAATCCTGCTTCTGTTATTTACTAGCTATATGTCCCTGGCAAACCAAAATCTTTGCTGCTTCAGTTTTCTCAACTATAAAGTGATAATAATGGAATGTACCAGACAGGGTCCTTATGAAGATAAAATGTAATATTTGGAAAGCACTTCAAACAACATGTAAATACTTTATAATAACTATTATAATACTGTCTCCATGGTGAATGGTCTTTAGCTCATATTAATATGAGGGTTATTGAAAGAATTGGGCATATTTAGTTTGGGGAGGAGGAAGCTCATTAGGTACATGATAGTTTTCTTCAAGTATTTTAAGTATTTCAGATATTTGAAAATAGCTACCTTCCTATGGAAATGTTTATCACATGGAACAGAGGTTAAGCTTATGCTTTCCCTAGATGGCAGAACCAAGAGCAATAAGTGGAAGCTGTGAAAGGGAACATTTAGGCTTTATGTCAGAAAAATCTTCCTACCAATTAGAATGATTCAAAGGTGAAATGGTCTGTGCGGGGAGAAGTAGTGAACTCCCCTTCATCTGAAGTCTTCAAGCAGGGATACAAGGTAACTTGTGAGAAAGGTTGTCATGGAGATACTTTTTCAGGGGTGGTTGTTCTAGATGACCACTTCGGTCTAAACTAACTCTAAAATTTAGTGATTCTCTGATTTAAATGAATGAACATATCCATTCACTCTAGAGGTAGATGGTCCATGGGAAAAAGCTCTGCATTTGGAGTAAGAATGCCTGGGTCAAATCTCAGCTCATCACTTTGCTACCTGCAATATCTCTAGGTCTTAGTTTCCATGTCTCTAAAATAAATGGATTGGATTATTTGATAAGAGTCCCTTCTGATTCTAAAATCCAAACCTGTCACTTTCCCCTTGAATGAAGAGATGATAATATTTTGCCTGCTTTCATTATGTTGATTTTCTCCGATAAGTATCAGGATTTAGGAAAGAAACCCTAACATGGTAACGAAAGGAGGGAAACTGTCCTAGAGAGGCCTATTGATCTCTCGAAAAAGAGATATGCATTGTAGGTGTTATAGAACGTGAATATGCTGAGCCTTCCCCCTGTGATTCTTTAACTTTTAAAAGAACACTGGAGGGTATCTTCCTCACATTATCATTCTGCTTTTAGTTTCTGAATCAAAATGGACAGAGGGAAGTTCCTGGCTAAAATAAATAATTTAGAATATTGATTCTATTGCCCAAACTGAGTGAGATTGCATTCAAACTAATCAGACAGCCCTTTTCATGTTTCCTTTTATAGAATCTTTGAACTAAAGAAACAGTAGCTAAAAACAGATTGAAAACGTTTAAAGGAGCTGCTAAAAGATATCTCCAGAAGAATTAATATAATGGCACCTGCCAGAACTGCTATTGGTGACTATCTATCAACATTTCCTTTATAGGTTATTTCTGAAGTGTGAAAATACTCTAGAACTAAAAGTTGGTAAGTGCATTAAAGTACTTTTTTTATTATTTAAAGCTCTGTCTAGCTATTTTTAAAT
This sequence comes from Gymnobelideus leadbeateri, assembly GCA_011680675.1. Taxonomy (NCBI): domain Eukaryota; kingdom Metazoa; phylum Chordata; class Mammalia; order Diprotodontia; family Petauridae; genus Gymnobelideus; species Gymnobelideus leadbeateri. The sequence goes on along the minus strand of WOXC01011559.1, from coordinate 415,208 downwards.
GCATGTTATTAAAAACACTCATTTGCATTAGCTTAAGACATTTTTGTGTTAAAGCTAAGAAGTGGATCTCACTTTAAAAAATAGCAGTACTTATTCAACATTAAGTTATTTTTCATGTATAATATGTATATATAAGTACTTATAACATATAGACATATATTATACACATAATTTCTATCTAACAGGAACTTATGCTTCAACACATCAAGGGGCTGTGATTTCTTTGGTGTTGCTGCCTCCTCCACTGATACATATTAAAACCTCTATACCTTAGTATAGAGGATTCTGTAGCAGCATAAAAAAAATAATCCTCTGGTAACCAGCTTTCTGATGATGAGCCTTAGTCTAAAGTCTATATTTAGGCTCCCACTTGAAAGTTTTCTAGCACAAAATGACCTTCCTAAGATTGTGCTATGTTGGCATAGGCTTCAAAAATCCCAGATCACCTCACTGCCTTCATGAGTGGGACTTGAATGAAGCAGTGGGAAGCAGTAGAAAGAGTGCTAAGTTTAGAAGAAGGAGACTTGGGCTCAAATTCTACTTCTATTACTCACTACCTGTGTGATCCTGGGCAAGTCACTTCCCCTCAAAAGACCTCAGAGTTCTCATCCAAAAAATGAAGATGTTACACTAAATGACTATAAAATGACCAGGCTGGATTTGCTGGCCGCAAAGATTCCTTTCAGCTCTAAATCTATAAGTCTATGAAATTATGTGTATGTATAAATATGTATTAATTTGCTTGAAAAAGAATAGATTTTCTTAAAAAATAAAAGTAAATGTTTCATTATCTGCCTTTATTAGATATTTCTTTGATGTTTATATAACTCATTTATTTTACCTAGAATTATGTAACAATAACAATAGTTATTATCTTTCTAGTACTTACTATATGCCAGACACCATGCTAAGTCCTTTACAATAATTATCTCAATTGATGCTCACATTACCTTGGGAGATGATGCTATTATTATCTTCATTTTACAGATGAGGAAACAGAGGCAAACTGAGGTAAAGTGATTTGTCCAAGGTCAAACAGGTAGGAAATATCTGAGGCTCCAGAGGAACTCAAGTCTTCCTGACTCCAGGCCCAGCACTCTGTCTACTGTACCTTATTGCATATAAAAATATATATTGCTATAGCCTATTTTTCTTTACAAAGAAATGATGCATATAGTACACATATCCATTTATAAATGGATTTTAAAAACTTACGCTGCCATACCTACTTATGTATTTATAAATATTTCTTCTGGAGTCACAAAGATATTTAAAACTACAAAACATGAAATTTATAAAAAGCCTTGAGAATTAACCAATATCTGCTTCTGAGCAAATGGCAGAAAAGGTTGGGAAAATATCCCATTTTCTCATCTGCATTATAAATTATTTTTGCTGCAGAGTTGTCATTTGGGCACTTTGTGTGATTAATAAAGAATAGCCTTGAAAAAAGATTCAATGTAATATATTGTCAATGCTTAGAGGTTGTCAAAGCATGCATATGCTTTTTAATATGCATTTTGGAACTCCTTAAATATTTAATCATCAAATTTAGCACTAAATAATGTACATGTTAATAACTCCAGGTATCTTAATTAATTGAATCAAATGCAATGGCATCCTACGTTGCTCAATGATTTGAGGGAAACCTATATAATAAACTTAACAACAAAACTTACATAAAGCAGAAAGGGGTAAGAGTAGAAAATTATTCTTTACAAGCCCTTTTGAAGGGCCTTGGTCTTTCCTCTCTCATCTTCTTCCACCTTACATGAAAATAATGAAGACAATGCAAAGAAAGGAACACTAGAAATTATCTAAAGGGAATGTGATATACATACACACAAAGGTAGTTGGATTATTTTGGGTTTGTTTTTATGTTTTTTAAAAATATATTGCAGGGAGGTCTACTACACACGAGAGAGTTTATCAAAGTCAGAGACAGAATCAGAGTAAAACAATAGGGAGGTCTAATTGGTTATATTTCTTGAGATTAATCAAGGAGATAATTACTATCACCTGAAGTCTCTTAAATCACCTCAGGGTTACACAAAAGCTCAAGTCTTTGTAAGCAAGTTAAAGCTAAAAGTATTCTTCAGTGACTTGTGCATTAATCCATTTGGCTCTCCACTGAATTAGTAGGTCTTGCTTTTTAAAGAAGCTCATTGATTTCAGTGCTCTTTTAAAGTCGGGGCCTAGCCTGACTAGGTGAGGGTATAATATTTCTTTGTGCACATGCACATTAATTCTTTAGGGGTTTGTCCCAAAGGATGTGATGAGTTGTAATAGAGATTGGCCCCCATGGATTTCTGAATGTTTTGATTTGATGGAATTTGATGGAATAATAAAATAATTCAGTCTTTCAGATCCATAGAATGTTATGCTATTTTCCTGTTAGAGACAAACAGTGTATTAGACAAACTGGCATACTCATTTTCTGTTTACATGCTTTGTACCTCTCATACATGACCTTTATTTATTTATTTATTTAATTTTGGGGTAAAATTTAATATAAAACTCTACTGAGAAAATACATAAAATGTACTCTCAAGCTGTAATTAGTTATATTCTAAGTTAAAGGCTGAATTCCGAGTTGAAAATGTAGATTTGATCATTCATAGTTTTGTTGCAAATGCCGAAATGCCATAAATAGATAATATTTCCTCCAGGATAAAACAAAAATTCTTCTTTTTGGCATTTAAGGCCCTTTACAAACCAGTCTGCCATCTACCTTTCTAGACTAATTATACATTTTTCCTTTCCGTGAACTCTAAGATCTGGTCAAACTGGTCTTTTTGCTCCTGAAATCTGATACCACATCTCCCATCTCTGTACTTTTGAACTGGCTGCCCTCTATCCCAAGCCCATCCATTCCATCAACATCTCCACTTTATAGAATCCTTTGTTCATTCAAGACACCAACTTCTCCATGAAGTCTTTCCTGATTCCCCTAGCTTTTTGTACTCCTACTTCAAAGTACCATATATATGCACATATGTGTGTATACATATATGTATGTATTATATTTATACATAATATATTCTATTGTATGAGAGGAAGGGTGACTTAATTGATAGAGAGTCAGTCTTAAAGCCAGGAAGACCTGGCAAGTCCCTTTTCAGGCCCTTTCTGTCCTACCTCTGACATGTACTAGCTGTGTTGCCCTGGGGAAATTAATTTACCTCTCCACCCTAGGTGACTCTTTAAGATTATAAGTTACAGAGAAGAAATCAAACTTCTTTGGTAGGGGTAGTTTTCTCACCTAGGAATTCCCTATACTAATGAAATAACAGTTCTCTTCCTTATTCTTTTATTCTCTCAGTTTTACAAGAACATATTATCTCCACTGATGAAATATTAGAGACTTGAGGAGAGGGGCTGTTATATTATTGCCTATGCATTTTCTCAGTGCTAGAATATATGACATATAATGTGCGTTTAGTCAATACTTGTTGATTTACTAAGTGATTGAAAACATATGAGTTCCTTTCTGAGAAAGCAAAAGGAAATTGTTCTTTCAGAACTTGGACATCAGGTGGTTTGGCCTAGCAGGTTATGCAAGGACAAATAAAGGAAATAGCTTTAAAGCCAGGAGCCTCTTGTAAGGTTACCTCACCTTCATTGACCTCAGGTTCCTCCAAAATGTTGGACTTGGACTCAATATTCTCTAAAATCACTTCTAGATCTCAGCACCTCTATTTTTAAAATATAATTTACAAAGTCTATTATCTCACTATCAGTTTTATAGTCTCAGTCAGTGAGAATGAACTCCAAATGACCTGTTGCTAGAATGACTTTGAGTTATTTATAGTAAATGTATACGAATAATAAGGTTAAGATAAAGTTAATTGAATAGGTTGCTTAACCTATGGACCAAGAAATGGTTCCTGTTCCTTTTCTTTGGAAATTAACTCTTAATAGATGAAAAATATGCTTCCAGATTCTTCCTTATTCAGATCTTTGAGCTCTATGGGTATTTTGAAAAGATAAGAACATGATGGCATAATATGCTACTAACTTAAATATAAGCTCTTAATCAATTGGGTATAAAGTGCTTTCCAAACTCTGAAGTGCAGCATAAATGTCAGTTTATTATTCTGAAATGATACATAAAGAACAAATTCAAATGTTTTAAGACTGAGAAAGATTTATACTTTCAATTAGGGAGAGGATGGAAATGGTTGGAAAAGTGGAATTAGGGTTTAACAGAGCAACTAGAAGAACAGCTGGGGAAGGAGATTGCAAAAGTATTGTTTGGAGTATTTGTGTGTCATAAAATATGATAGAAAAACCATCAGAATAGGTGAAAATCTTGAGATATCTGATGAGAAGACAGCATGTGAGAAAAGCACAGGTTGATAATGATTAAAGTACACAAGTCAGGGCCTCTTCTCCATCTCCAAAGTCAGTAAGTAGGGTTTGGGCTTTAGTTTTTGGTGGATAGATATGATGAACCATCCCTGGCCAAGGCATTCACCATATATTCCTGCACTACAGCTAGGTGAGGGTTAATTTAATTCACCTGCACCCCTATTTTCCCCCATTTTATTTTTTTTTACATGGCAGTTAGGTAGAACAATGGATAGAGGGTTAAACTTGGAGTCAGGAAGACCTGAGTTCAAATTCTATCTCAGATAGTAGCTGTGTGAAGCTGGGCAAGTCACTTAAACAATCTTCGCCTTAGTTTCCTCATCTATAAAATGGGAATAATATCATCTATCTCACATGATTTTTGTGAGGAACAAGTGATATGACATTTATAAAGTATATTATAATCCTTAAAGCCATTATTTTCATTATGGAAGATACTCAATATGCATTTATTAAATTGATTTAACCCTCATCCAGGAGTATGTTAGCAAATGTTTAATAATCTTTGTTGTCATATATCTGTCTTTAAAGATATATGACATTTTAAAGTTTAATCTGCACCATTAAAATTTTTCTGTCAATTTATCAAGGCAAAACAATCAACCAAACAATAAATCAAACCCTAATGTGTAGTGTTTGCTGATTTCCAAGGTGTAAATATTTATATAGTAATTTTTTTACATAAAATTTTAACAATTTCAAAAGCTGATATGAGATAGCTCCAACATCTTGCCCCTCCTAATTCATACATCTTGCAAAATTGTGCTCTACTGTGCTCTTCTCTCTTGGATCTTAGAATCTAAACAAGAGGAGGATAATGATGTTGATTTCCCAACAAATAGGAACACACTTCACACATTCACTGGAAAAGGAAGTGTTCTTATCATAATCACTTTTTACACAAGAGCCACAGAAATTAATCCTAAATACTGACTGATTTTTTACATTTAAAAAATATTATAGTAGCTAATAATAATAATAGTTAATATTTACATAATACCTACTAAGTGATAGATACGGTGCTAATTACTTTATAATTTTCAGCTCATTTGATTCTCACTACAGCCCTGGGAGGGAGGTACTATTATTACCCTCCTTTTAAAGATAAGGAACTGAGTTAAACAGAGATTGTGATTTTTTTTTTTTTTGCCCAGAGTCATACAGCTAAGTGTCTGAGGTCAGATTTAAACTCAGATCTTCCTGGCCGTAGGTCTGGTGCCTTATCTGTCAAAATAAAATCCCATACCAAATCCATATATATGTGGATAGTTAATAGCCTGATTTATGACTATGGAGATGTTAGCAAAGAACTGTTAGTACTATTTCTAGTCCTAACTATGTCATACTGACTCATGGTTTTTAGGAAGAAACCTTATCACACTTACTTTTATCTTCTCCTTTCCTTTCTTTTAAAGATTATACTTTTTAAACTTAAAGGCCATTCTATAGTAAAAGGGAAACAAAGATATGAAAGTAGAGCCTGATGATTGCCCATGGGATGAAAGACCTGAAGGCAGTGACCCTAGATAGGTACATAATGACCAAAAGTCAATGCAGAGGAATCAGATGTTCCTAGAGACAAAATGAATTCTTCCAACTGCTTTGGTGGCCTAGCATTATCCAGCAGTATGTTTGCTCTCCCATTCTGGTTTGGGGGGAAAAAACAACCAAATAAGCTTTTCTCAGGAGGAAAGAATCCTATGATCTGATTAATTACATACTTTGACCATATGAACAAAGAAGGGGATTGTGGAAATTGTGTGATGAAATCTGACTCCATCTTCTAAAACTGTCTCCATTTTGAGACCTAAGTTTCATTTGTCTGTACACTTCTCATGCTTGCTAACCACAGGAATTGAGAGATATCCTCTTTCACATCTGGGAAAATTCACCGATTCACTCTCCCTTCTCCTAACTCTCAAAATTCACTTATTTCCCTTCCAACTTGGCAAGTCCCTAATATTTCCTCCAATTAGAAATCAGATTACTGGGGGCGGAGCCAAGATGACTGAGTAGAAACAGCTCATCCAAGCCACTCTGCCCCCAGATTCCCCCCAAACTATGTAAAAAGGGACTCTGAACAACTTCTGGAGCCCCAGCACCCACAGAACGACACAGAGAAGCTAACATCCCACTGAGGACAGCCCAGCAGCCCTGCAGGAAGGACCAGCGCAGTGGTCTGGGAGCTGGCAGTGCGCAGCACGCAGAGCGCAGGAAGCCGAGCAGAGCTGGAGCTGAGGTCCCCGTGAGCTGAGGTTTTAGCCCCAGGGCACCAGGGCCAACAGCTGGCTGGAGGAACCCCAGAACACCAGTAGCTGTGGCGACTCCAGAATTATCAACATAGACATGCCTAGGACAAAGTAAGAGGTTAGTGTCCTATGGACTTTGGGACCTGTATTGGGGAATGCGTCAGCTTCCTCCCCTGGGGGCTAGAAGCCTCTGAGGAGACACTCCATTTTGTAGTTTTCAGACTCAGCTCCAGTTTCTGGCCTGCAATTAATTGTAGGGAGATCCAGCGATCAGTCTTGGGGGGTAATTGCTCTTGCTTTAACCTCCCTGGATCTGGATTGTGTTCGAGGGCGGAAGTCTTGGGTGGGTTTACAGCTTGCCAGAAACGGAAATTGCCCCCCACACGTTCGGGACGAAAATTCCTCTAGCTGGCCTTAAAGCCATAGTGTGGCAACAAGCCCAAAAGTCAAGTAATTAAGTGGCAACATGCCAAGGAAAAGGAAACAGAAAACCTAGACTCCTATTTTGGGGGCATAGAGAGGGAAAAGGACTGTGAGGTCAGAAGTCCTGCTCCAAAAGCCCCAGGGGAAAACATGAGCGGGATGCAGGCCATAGAGGACCTTAAGAAGGACTTTAAAAATCAAATAAGAGAAGTGGAGGAAAAATTGGAAAGAGAAATGAGAAGGATGCAGGAAAAGTATGAAATGAGGGTCAACAGCCTGACTGAGGAAAACAACACCTTAAAAAATAGACTAACTCAAATGGCAAAGGAGGCCCAAAAGGGCAATGAGGAGAAGAATGCCTTAAAAAGTCGAATTTGCCAGATGGAAAAAGAATCTCAAAAGTTCACTGAGGAGATTCATTCCTTCAGAGTTAGACTGGAGTAAATGGAAGCTAATGACTTTATGAGAAATCAAGATGCTGTTAAACAGATCCAAACAAATGAAAGAATAGAAGGCAATGTGAAATATCTCATGGGAAAAACCACTGACCTGGAAAATAGATCCAGGAGAGACAATTTAAAAATTATTGGACTACCTGAAAGCCATGATCAAAGAAAGAACCTAGAAATCACCCTTCAAGAAATTCTCAAGGAAAACTGCCCTGATGTTTTAGATCCAGAGGGCAAAATAGAGGTTGAAAGAATCCACAGATCACCTCCTGAAAAAGATCCCAAAAAGAAAACTCCCAGGAATATTATAGCCAGGTTCCAGAATCCCCAGATCAAGGAGAAAATACTACAAGCAGCCAGGAAGAAACAATTTCAATATTGTGGAAACACAATCAGAATAGCCCAGGACCTGGCAGCTTTTACACTGAGGGATAGAAGGGCATGGAATATGATATTCCAGAGGGCAAAAGAACTGGGAATGAACCCACGGGTCACCTAACCAGCAAAACTGAGTATTTTGTTTCAGGGGAAAATATGGTCATTCAGTGGAATAGAGGACTTTCAAGCATTCCTGAGGAAAAAAACCAGAATTGAATAGAAAATTTGACATCCAGACACAAGAAGGAAGAGATGCCTGAGAAGGTAGTCAGTGAAAAGAAATCAAAAGGAACTTACCAAAGTTGAACTATTTACATTCCTATAGGGAAAAGCAATAACTGTGACTGATGAAATCTTTCTCTCTATGAAAATAATGGAAGAAGGGTGTATGGTCATATGAATACATATGTGAATGTGTGTGTATATGGTTACAGTTATATGTGGATAGAGGGCATAGGTTGAATTTGTTGGGAAGGGGGAATACTCAAGGGATGAAATTATGAGGTGAGAGAGGAAAGTGGCAAGAGGAGTTGGGGAGAGACAGGGTAGGGTATAGGATAAACTATCTTATGTAGAAGAAGCAAGGGGCAGTGGTTGTAAGGGGGGGGAAGAATAGGAAGGCAAAAAGGCAAAACCACATTCTCATTGAATTTGGTTCAGGGAGAGAATGACATACATGCTAAATGGGATATCTCAACCTGCAGCAGAATAGGGGGAAGGGGAATGAGAGGAAGGAAGATGGATGGGAGGGCATCCTTGGGGGGAGGGGTGGTTGGAAGTACCCACTATAGAAGAGGGATAGGATCATGTGGGGAATGGACCAGGTTGGGGGTGGGATGAGTGGGAGGGAATTGTAAGCAGCCTTGTACAATATATCTACTATGATAATGTTTTGCATAGCTAGACATGTACAACATATACTGAATTACTTATCTCCCCAGAGGGAATGGGTGACAAGGGAAGAAGGAAATGGATCTGAAAGTCGAGGTCTTAACATTAAATGTTTCAAATATATATAAATACTATTATTAATACTCTTTTGCTTATAATTGGGAGATGAGATGTGCAGGCATTGGGACACAAAGATTCACCTTCCTCTAATGGAAAAGTCGAAGGGGGTATGGGAGAAGGTATGGGAGAGAGCAGATTGGAGGAAGGGATATCTTGTGGGACTGCTATTCTGGGAGGTTGGGTAGGGGAATAACGGGGGGAAAATTATTGTAACTCAAAATCTGGCGGAAATGAATGATGTAAAACAGAAGTTAATAAAGCATTTGTTTAATAAAAAAAATAAAAAAAAGAATCATCAAAAAAAAAAAAAGAAATCAGATTACTTCCTCTTGTATCCTGGCTTATATTCCATTAATTGTCTTCTTTTAAGGAATAAAAATCTGTTTCCCCTTGTATTGAGGTCCAGTGCAAGTTGAGGAAGCCTGGTCCCAATATGTAATGCAATTGACATGCATTGTTTTAGAAATCAATATGCTTGGAAGATCAAACCTTTGTTTCCTCAGTTATTTCAGATTTCACCCAACACAATAGGGGAGATGGATGGAGGGAACCAAATCCTCCTTGAATTACACAGGCAATATTCAGGGAAATCTGCTTTCACATTTAATTTTCTTCTTTGGTAGAAAGGGAAGAGGTTAAGAATAAAGTGTTCACCTGCTGAAACTGTGGATAATATCTGTTTATATTATGGTTCTTGATCTCATCCCCTGTCACCTTCTCCAAGTCTCATACATTTCCAATTTCTGAACCCCCTGGCTCCTTTCCATCTTCCTACAAAAATGATGAGGGACCTCAAGAAAGACTTCTGCCATACTCAGTTATCATCCCATCTCCCCCTTCATTGCTAAACTTGAAAAAGTTTTCTATGTTCAAGTGACTCCTCCTACTACTCACTCTCTCCTCATCTTTCTATAATTTGCATCTATCTTTCCTCCTTCAGTTCTAAGCTTCAGACCCACATATCCAGCTGAATTCAAGATCTCTCCATATGAATACCGTATTAGCTCTTTAGATTCAAAATCTCTCAATCAAAGATCATTATCATGTTTCATAAATATATTCTTCCTTTTAACATCACTATTTATGTCAATATTGTAACCATTCATGCATTCTCCAATGTTTTAAGTGTTGACATTATCTTTGACATTTTCCTCTGCCTGACTTCTTATTCCTTATTAATTATCAATTCATATCAGTTCTACCTCCTCGGTATTTCTTATAGAACACAGCAAGTTAAAAAAGGGTCTAGTTTCAAATCTCACCACTGCCACATGACTTTGGTCATTTATTCCATCTGAACCTCAATATTTTCATCTGTACAATGAGGGATTTGGACTAAGTGGCCTCTATGGTCCTTTCCAGTTTTAAATCTATGAACCTATTATTTCTTTCCTTCTCTCTATTCTAATTATGGTGAACCTTATATTACTCCATATTCCCATCTACCTCTGTCATCAAGACTGTTTCCCAAGAGGTACTCCCACCTCCAATACACTCCCTCAATACATTCATCACCACAATGAAAGAATCATCTTTCCTATGCTTAGTTATGGTTGTGTCACTTCTGCTTAAAACTAACCAAAAAATCCAAACCAAAGCAACAAAATAAATTGGTTTCTTATTGCTTCCTCAGTAATATTCACAGTCTTCTGCCTGGAATTTAAGGCTCCCTATAATACCATACCACTTTTCCTATCCAGATTTATCTAATGTATTTCCCCTAAGCCTGACTGGTCTACTTTCTTCTCTCCATCTTTCTTGACTCTTCTGCCTTCATGAGTTGCTCACAATATTTCTTAAGCTTGGAATAGCCTTCCTTCCTCTTTGCTACTTAATTCTAGGTACAGTAGAAAAAGTCAGAGAACCAGAATTCAAATCTTATCTCTGATGCATGAGGGGGCTGTACTAGATAGCTTTTAAAATCTCTTCCAGATCTTTTGTCTATAATTCTATTATCTTTTAAGGCCCATCTCAAATGTCATTTCTTTCATGAATTATATTTTTGAGTACTTTCTCCATCGTTTCCCTTTTGGAATCCATTCAGAATTTAATTTACAAATCACTTACATACTTTTTATCTGATTTTGGGCTATATGGGTTTATTTCTTCTCCCCCAGTTTGGTTGTTAAGTTCCATGAAGTCAGTGGTCTTTTAAAGTTCATTTTGCCCAACAGTGTATAATATAGTTCTTTGCACTCACTATACGCTTAATCCATATTTGATGAATGAGTGGTTAAGTTTTATTTCTTTCCTTTGGCCTTGACAACTCAATGCAAATAACCTTTGAATCAGAGTCTCTAAAATAACCCCTGCTTGACAACTTCGAATAAATCTGAGCTGACTGGTGAAAGGTAGCCAGTGAATAGGATGGCCTTGTATGCATAATGGAAGTCAACATTAAAACAGATTCAAAGTGGGAAGATGAGGAGCATTTGGAAAAGAAACAAAATTGTTGAGAATTAACATTTTCCTACAAAGTTATGAAAGTAACAGGTGAAGCTGGCAAAAAAGAAACCATTACACAGAGAAGATTCAAGATGTTTGAGAGGGGGGGATAGTGATAGGGGGTGGTAGGAAATCTAGGGAGATTTTCTTTAATGGATGGGAAGAAGAAATGAAAAGAGGATTCTGTAGTTGCCACATTTTGTAATGACAAATATTTGCCTACCTTTTTCAGAGTCTGCATCTTTTTGAGCTACTTCTGGCATCGACCAACCTCAGAGTCTAGACAATTGGACTACTCATGTTACTGAGCAATAATTCTATTTGTCAAGCTGGAGTTTTGGGGTCAAACTTCCAAAAGTCCTCAGCAAATCATGCTCAAATGTGGATATGGCAGTCACTTTGGGTTTAAAGTCCAGAGGTGATGCAGGCATTCCATGTTTCCAAACAGTAGTAATAATGGTATTGCAAAAAAAAAAATAATAAAATTTGCAAAGTATCTTAGGAATATCTCTTCATTTTATCCTCACAACAATCCTAGGAGGTAGTAGCTCTCATGTTCTCCATTTTACAAATATGAAAACTTAGACAGGTAGAGGATAAGTTATACAGCTAGTTCAGTGTCTGACACAGGATTCGAAATCAGATCTTCCTGATTTCAAATTTCAAATCCCAACTTGTATCTCTTCCATTGCTTAAAACTCCTATTCATTTTGCACAAGCAACACAATGTAAAGATTTGAAATAACCTTAAAATTTCAAAGTCTATAGGTATAATCACTAGCTCCTGGGGACTTTTTTACTCCTTCCAATCTCAATCCCTAGGTCTTGCCTTCTTTAGCAAGGCATACAGATAGGTTCCCATGAATGCAAAAAATGAAACCCCTTAAAGCAGTTGCATGTATAAGAATTTGCACTATTCAAAGTTATAATTATGTAAAATATGGTCATTGGTTCCAACCAAATGGAAATATGTAGTAATAATGGGACTCTTTCAGAGGATTCATTATTTGTACTACTACTAGCTATTGTTATTGATCCCTTGTTGTATGGTAGAGTTGGAGGAAGGACAGGATATAACATTAATCTGATTTATGTCAAACGCTAAAATGTCCTTTTCCTCCAGATATTCACAATGTCAAAGGACTTGGTGCAATGCATTTTTCAAAACTTCACTATTATATCTGATGTGAAGAAAAGTGATTAACTGTGGCTTGCTGCATCGCATGCTAAAATGCAATTTTCAAATTCAAACCTGTCATATATATATTTTGGTAAGAAAATAATTTATATTCTGATTCATCTTTTCTCTCTACTCCCCCTACCCCCACCCATTTTCTAAGTTAAGATGCATTTGAATATAAATGCACACAGTTTTGGATCAGCAGGAAGGTAAAGCCTTTCTATTGAATATTTAGCAAAGAATGCATTTTAGGAGCACTATAAATCATGCTTGTCAGAAGCTTCAAAGGAATCATTCTCTACAGTTACCTTGTCTATTATTTAGAAAGTGAGACATGGAACAATATAATTCAGTTGGGCTGTGTGTATCTGATTTGCATATGGCTGGCTCTTTTTAATCTGTTTTCACAAGATGAATATAATTAGCAATTTTCAATTTAACTTCAAAACTACTGAATTGTGCTTTGATTGCCCTTGTAAGTGGCATCACCCATCCACACCAGAGACAAATGGATTCCTAAACAGAGAGATTTTGTGAATTTGATAGCAACTACAGAAACATATAAGTTAAAAGGTGATGAATTATTTTATTTCCTGAAAGATGCATTTCCCATGAAGTTCTTGGCATTACAGCTTAGTTCTCCATTTCCTAAATTTTTTTTCGACAGAACCTGGCTGAAATATACTAACAGCTTGGCTAGAATCCAGTGGTGCTTATTCATTTCCACAAATCAAATGTCTGTGCCATCCAGCTCTTCAGTGGCTCTGCATGGATGTACTTCTATGCATTTCCCCAATTTGGGATCCCTATCTTAAATTCATTCATAATCTCTCTCACAGGGCAAGAATCCTTCATATTATTGAATTATCTCTGACCCATTCCCACAAGGATGTCTATGGGCCAGGGATATTCTACTTTGAATGAAAGATAATGTAGAAGTATTCCACTTAATTTGTCAGCTTTGAAACAAAATGTATAATTTATGAGACAATATGTTATTTAATGAATCACAACTTCAATAAAAATATATGGAGTTCAATGTGTGGTTCTGGGATGTTAGGAGTCCTGTCACATAAAGGTTTGAAATGATAATAGCTACCACTATATCCCCACTATACACTTAAACTTCTCCATGAAGTCAAAATATTACTTTAGTGCAAAAAAAAAAAAGACAAAACCATTTTTAAGAATGGGGGAACTCATTGGGTTCAAGTTGAATTAGTTTCAGGAGCATGAAACTAAAAACTCAAATTGTTTTGACCACACTGGAACATTAGAAATCCTTCAAAGACGTCTATAAGCATGAAAGCAGACGTTCAAATGTTTAATCATTTTAAATCTACATAATCAGTTCAAAAGTTTATGAGTATATGTTTCTAAGTCACTCAAGATTTCTAGATTTCATTATTTTAACCAGGCTGAAGTAATTTTTTTCATTTGTAGTCTTGTTGATATTTTCATATTTCATAAGAATTATTCCTATTTCATATAATTGCCTGCTAACTGATTGATTTTTCATTTTTCCATTATTTACTTCAGAACAAATCATGAACTGAAAATAAAAAAGCATTTTAGGATATTTCAGAACCACTAATCAATCTAAATCAATTATAATTTTCAGTACAGGTAATGTTTGATTGGTAATGTGTTATTTCTCATGGGATTGTTGGTTTAACCACAGCAAAACTCATAATAATAAATATGACAATAAGAAAGAAAAAGCTTAATTAGCTGGTCAGTTTGGAAAAAGGAATAAGAAAACTAGTGATATATAAACATCATAAGATTTTAACTCTGAAGTTCAGCTTTGCTGTTTCAAAAGACTTCCATCATCGTGATCTTCGTCATCATCATCATCATCACAGGCACCAAGGCATGGTGGGTAGGGAGCTAGCCTAGAAGTTAAGAAGCCTGGGTTTAAGGATTTGCTCTAACCTCTACAGTCTGTGTGACTGAATAAGTCACTCAACTTTATCTTAGAACTACCAGGAAATGGTCTAAGAATTTAATTTGAAGAATATTTGCTGATTTGCTTAGTGGCAGGAATTTTGTGACTGAAAATTTTAGCAAATGAAATCAGAGACCTGTTGAGCAACAGCAAAAATAATAATAATAGGCATTTATAGAGAGCTTTAAGATGGACAGCGTACTTTGTATATGCATTACGTTATTTGTGTCCTGCTGGATTTCTACTCTCTATCTCCCTGCATCCTAGTCTATACCTCTGCTCTGGCCTCACTTTCTTTGTTTCTGAATCATTTCTCTAGAGTTAGCCAATACATCTCTACACTGTCTCCCATGTTTGAATTCCTTCCCTCCTTTTCTTCTGATTATCGCTCTGCAAACCCCAGTCCTATGGTTCCCCTGCCACCAGCCTGCCTTCTCCTTTGCCAAATGAGAAAAAAAGAAGGAAAGGGGAGGGAAAGGGAAAGAAAAGGGAAAGGAAAGGGAAGGGAAAGGGAAAGGGAAAGGAAGGGAAGGGAAGGGAAGGGAAGGGAAGGGAAGGGAAGGGAAGGGAAGGGAAGGGAAGGGAGGGGAAGGGGGGGAAGGGAAGGAAGGGAAGGGAAGGAAGGGAAGGGAAGGGAGGGGAAGGGGGGGAAGGGAAGGAAGGGAAGGAAGGGAAGGGAAGGGAAGGGAAGGGAAGGGAAGGGAAGGGAAGGGAAGGGAAGGGAAGGGAAGGGAAGGGAAGGGAAGGGAAGGGAAAGGAAAGGAAAGGAAAGGCACCAGCCACAATATTCCAAGATGGGGGAGGTGAATTGTGAAAGGTAGATTTTCCTCAGGCTCATTTTTGTCCCCTTTCCCTTCTGTGTTTTTTTTTTTTCAGATCTTCAAGCAGAGTGGTAGACCTCATTGTCACTTAAAAAGAAATGGGCATAGACAGAGAATAAATTAAAGATTGAAACAGGAAGTGTAGTTTGGTAAAAAGGAAGGTATGGAGACTTTAAGTATCTTGCTTAGATATGGTGAGGTGGTAAGGAAGAACAGATGTAATTCTGCTTAGGGATTTAAAAAACATTTGTTCTGGGTTATGCTATGTGCAAAATTGGAACTAGGGAGAATATAAAAGAGAAAGAGGGTGAGAAGGTTTTTGTCTGTATCTCTCATCAAAAGATTGAGCGATAGCGAACATTTATATAGCATTTTAAGTTTTGCAAAGCACTTTACTTAGTTTTTTTCACCTGGACCTCACAACAACCCTATATGGTAGATAATGGTAGATAATTTTATTATCCCTTTTTTTTTTCAGATGAGAGAGGGCAAGTGACTGGCCCAGGGTCACATAGAATTAATATGTCTGAGGCAAGACTCAAACTCAGGTCTCCCTGACTACAAATCCAGCCCTGTATTCACTGTGCCACCCAGCTAAAACAAAGATCTGGATACAATTTTATAAGGTTTCTAAGAAGAGATGGTGACCTTTCTCTATATGTTACAGAAAATCCCTTTGCTTTCTGGATATGGTAATCTGAAATGTTGATAAGAACAATTTTTCCCTCCTTCTTAGCACAATGTTTGGCACACAGTAGGTGCTTAATGAATGTCCGTTGACTGGCTGATTTATCCAATTAGCAAGGACTGACTGAATGCTGACAAATACTCAGCATGCCACTAGGGATTGTGAGAAACACAAGAAAATAGCAAAATCTCTCTACCTGCCCACCAGGAGTTTGTGATTTATGGCCATGTTTAATTAGAAAAATCAGAGAATTTACGTGTTCTTCATTCTCTTTTCTCGTTCTTTTCCCTCTCCATGAATAAGGGGAAGCCCTGTTTCCTAATTTAGGAACTGTCCTAACCGTTCGGAAACACAAACTGTCTCTCTCCCCATTTGGGAGGATTATTCTGGAAAAAGGCTGTAATTTATATCATCACTTCCTGCCATACCATGCATTTTACTTGAATAATAAAAAATGCCAGCAAACAGGTTTCAAAAGTTAGTGATGAACATGGCACTGCCTTCTGAGTGGAGGATCCTTTGTGATAGCTATAATTAGCTTTAAAATATTCTGTCAAGATCCTCAGATGTAACAGTAAACCATGACGGCTTCTATTGCAGGCACACAGCAGTTGCTCATAACAACTGGGGAGCTGAGTCTCAGTGCTGCGACAACCTACTTTTTGTTACAATTTGATCACTGCCTTGGCTGGGAGTAAGATCCAAGTTTAACCTACATATGTGGAGATTGAAAAGGGCTGCATAAAATATTCACATCTAAGTCTGCTCAAGTAACTTCTGGGCCTGAACCTCCAAACCGTTTCTGGTGTGGATAGCAGTGTTTGACACTTAGATGACTATAAAGAAGAAAGAGAGATGGCACAAGGGAATCTTGTCATCAGTAACTGGCCTAAGCACAATTGATCATTATAAACCAAGGTTCAGCTCAAGCCTCTGCTCAAATCCCACCAACAGCAGGAGGCCTTTCCCAGGGCTCCTCACCTACAGTGACTTCTCCCATTGACAATAAACTTATTGCTGTCTTCCCAGTTAGAATGAAGCTCTTTGAGGGCAGGGACCATGTCTATGCCTCCCTTTGTATCCCACAGCTTAGGAAGGGTGCTCGGCACATAGTAAGCACTTAAAAAATGCGCATCAAGCTCTCCCTTTGGCCTCTTCCGGTCTGTGGAGTGCCTGTTAGCGAAGGCTGCGGTGTAAAGATGGCTAAGTCTAAGAACCACACCACCCACAACCAATTTCAAAAATGGCATAGAAATGGCATCAAGAAACCTAGGTCACAGAGATATGAGTCTCTGAAAGGGGTTGACCCCAAGTTTCTGAGAAACATGCGCTTTGCCAAGAAACACAACAAGAAGGGGCTGAAGAAGATTCAGGGCCAACAACGCCAAAGCCATCAAGGCCTGAGCAGAGGCCATCAAGGCCCTGAGCTCCAAGGCCTCTAAAGCCAAGTTCCTCAGGCCCAAGATCCCAAGGCCAGAGCCCGGCGTGCTGGCCCCAAGATGGCTACCAAGCGTCTAGGTCCTAGGATCGGCATCAAATGTCCAGGCTCCAGGATCACGAAGCCTGATTCTAAGGTTGCCAGAACCACTGACCCCAAAGCTACCACGCCCACTGACCCCAAGGCTGCCAAGCCCACTGGCCCTAAGGCTGCTGCCAAAGTCAGTAAGTCAGATCCCAAGGCTACCAAATGTGGACCCAAAGCTGCCAAGTCTGACCCCAAGGCAGCCAAGTCTGATGCTAAGGCTGCTAAGCCTGCCGAGTCCAAACCCAAAGATGCTGGGGCTAAAGCTGCTGGTCCTAAGCCTTCAAAACAGATGCTTCCGGACAGAAAGACTTGTTTAAAGCTAAAACCACCCTTTTTTCCCAGCCAGGGTATGATTATTCACTATTTCATACAAATAAAGGAAATGGTGAGTCATAAAAAAAAAAATGCCCATCGATTGATTAAAAGCTTAGTCGTGTGATCTCCCAACCATTTCTGACCTTCCTTACTATTGGCTTTTTGCTGGGCTGCTTTGCTTTTGGGGTTCAACTTAACTCTTTCTGTATGTTTTATCTCCAAAAGATTGGGGCACCCTGTTTCCTAGATGAAAGGGCCTCTCATCATAGGGTATACAACACCAACACATTTTTTCTACAAAGATCAGATCTTTGCTGAACACCCTTGTACATAGCACTGTGCACATGCTCTGAGGAATAATGACTCTGGAGTAGGAAGACATTGGTTTGAATCCTGCTTCTGTCATTTGTTGCTGTTGTTTAGTCGTTTCAGTTGTGTCTGACTTTGTGATTCCATTTGGGTTTTTCTTGGAAACGATACTGGGGTGGTTTGTCATTTCCTTCTTTAGTCCACTTTACAGATGAGAAAACTGAGGCAAAGAGGGTTAATTGACTTACCCAGAAACACATAGCTAGTATGTGTCTGAGGCCAGATTTGAACCCTAATCTTGATGAGTTCAGGCCCAGTTCTTTATTCATTGTACCAATAAGCTGATCCTGCTTTTGTCATTTATTGCCTATGTAATTGTGATCAAGTCACTTATCATCCTTGGTCCTCAGTTTATCTATCTATAAAATGAGGTGGTTGGACTAGACTGGAGCTTCTTAAACTGGGATCCATGGATTTTCTTTTAAAATAATTTGGTAATTATATTTAATTGCTTAGCACAATGGCTAGCACATTGATAACATGACTGAATGTAAAAGCTAATCCGAATGTTAAGTGATTCAATGGAACCAGGGAACAGGAAACCTCTAAAATTTGGGGAACAACACTGGTGGGGGCTTAAATCCGTGGCAGATAGACTAGATAACCCAGGAGTGGCTAGGTGGTGCAGTGAATAGAGCATTGGCCCAGGAGACCCAAATTCAAATCCGACCTCAGACAATTAACACTTACTAGCTATGTGCCCTTGGGCAAGTCACTTAACCCCAATTGCCCTGCCCTAAAAAAAGCAAAGCAAAATAAAATAAAATAAAATAAAATAAAATAAAAAGCCTAGATAATCCACAAGCCCCTTTGAGAGTACCAGAGACCCCCTGGGGGAGGGGTGAAATGTAACAAGTAACAACAAATGTAACAATTCACAAGGCTTTAAGGTAGTGGGGACCAGGATAGTCACTGTTAAGTGTATTTGAAAACATTATTAGATGAAAGTGTCTTTATCAGAATGTTGCCAGAAGGGTATATAACAACAACACAAAAAGACAAAGAACCTTTGGACTAGAAAATCTCTAAGGTCCTTTCTAAGTGTAGATTTATGATCCTATGGTCCTTTGGGCAGAGGGAATGATAAAGTTGTGAGCTCCCTTATGCTCCCCACAAAACATGTGTTATTCTTAAGCAGTTAATTAGTCAACCAATCACAAAGTATTTTTAAGAGTTTACTGTGTGCCAGGAACTATACTAAATGCAGGACACACAAAGAAAGGTAAAAAATATTCCATGCACTCAAGCACCTTATATTCTAATGAGGAATCAACATATAAAATATGTGCAAGTTAGATACAAAGCAGAGGCAGGTAATCTGAAAGGGGAAGCATCTGTAGATATGGGAAGCAGGGAAGGCCTCCTACAGAAAGTGGGATGGAGACTGATCATTTGAAGGGAGCCATCGAAAAAAAAAGTCAATAAGCATGCTTTTGTGCACTCAGATTTTTCCAGTGCTCAAAGCAATCAGTGTTACTGAAGTGACATGGATCACATTCCCCTGGGTAAGCCTTTCTCTCTCTTATGCTTTTGAAAACTCCTGCGTGGACATTCAACCAATCTTTTCTTGGTGGAGCACCTGAAACAACTGTTTTGTTTTTTTTTTATTAGAGCTGCAATGACTAACAATTAAAGGATTTTAAAATGTCATTAGTTCTGTTCTATAATTATTGAAACTTCAATGAGAAGAGCCCCTGTAGGTTTGACCTAATTCTTACTTATTAATCCTCAAGTATCGGCCCGATTTTTCTTCAATGCAAAAACTAAGCAGAAAATAACATTGTTAAGTTTTCAAGCAGTTCACTTCATTACTATAGCATTGCTAGCATCCCTGCTTTCTCTTAAGACTTAGCTCAAAGCCCCCTGTCCCTGTCTGTAGGAGGATTTTCCCAGGGTCCTCTGCTTCAGTGTCTTTCCCTCTGAGATTACCTTCCAATTTGTCTGCATTTATCTTGGATGTATGCAGGGTAGTTTTTTTTTTAACGTTTAGAATGTGACTTCTTAGAAGGTAGAGATAATATTTTTATTATTTTTTGTACTCATAACACTTATTGTAGCTCCTGGCCTAAAGTAAGCACTTTGTAAATTTTATTGACTGACCAAAATCACCAATGGTCCTATTTTTTTTAACTATTTCTGCCATTCGTGAATGGTCTATCAAAAATAACCTGTACATTATGCAGCTCATATAACCCCCTCAACATTCTTCCATCCATTTATTCCATTCCCTCTAGTATAAAATGAGAACCATTTGAGAACTGAGAGGAATTTCAGAAACACCACAAAGTATCAGCAGGACAATTTCCACGTTGAATGTGCCAATGCTTTAGAGGTCAGTCTTGTAAAATCTTCTCTCATGTTCTCCCTGAGGGAAGCAGTTATTTTTGTTGCATTGGGCTAGAAAGAAAATTTCACTGCAAATGCAATCTCTGACCCATACCAAAGATGCAGAACACATCTATACAGATTCAGAGATGTGCTAGCATTATGGGGTATTTCTTGAGGAGTCCAGTCACAGGCAACCATGGCAGCTAACAAAACATGCGTTCTCTCTATATCATCCAAAACTCATTTGCTTCAAAATACTTCTGTGATATCTCAAAAATTTAAGCTCAGATATTATATGCTTACAAGTTGTATTAATGTAAGAGGAAAGAATTAGGAGTTAGGGACTAAGAATTGTAAGGTGTCTTTATTTTTCTACTAAATTTTGTAACATGCTGGTTTTGTTGTCCTGGATTATGAATGTATTAATAAATAGGTGAATGAGTGAGTGAATGAATGAATGAAAAAGCATTTACTTAAAAAAGATTTACTGTGTACAAAGCATTCTGCTAAGTGCTGGGCATATAAAATAAAAATAGGGGCAGCAGTCTCTGCTCTTATTTGAGATATATGTTTGAGTTCACATTTGAATATAGGGAAACAATACTGATAAATCCTTGGGACACACTGGCAATGTATATGAGAATCAATCTATGATTCTGTTAATCAATAAGCATTTGTCTACTATGTGGATCAGGTACTGTGCCAAACAATAGGGGTACACATACAGAGAATGAAACAATCCCTATTCACAAAGAGTTTCCATTATAATGGGAAAATAAGAATAACAACATACATGTTTATGCATGTATGCATGCACACATGCAAGTATATTCATTCACATATGTGTATGCATATGCATATATACATACATGAATGTATATGCAAATATATACACATAGAAGCATACAAAGAATAAATATGAAGAGGATAGGAGGGAGGGAGGATCCTAGTGGTTTAGGGGATCAGTAAAGACTTCATGTAGGAGACAATTCTTGGGCTGTAGCTTGAAGGGAGAGAGAAAGTCTATGACACAGAACAGAGGAGGGGATGTATTACAGACATAATGAGCAGCCAGTGTAAAGGAATGGATATGGGAGATCCTAATTCTGTTTTAGGAACACAGAGAGGGGCAGTTCAACTACATCATAAAATGAGGTTGGAAATGTAAGTTGGGGCTGAGTTGTAAAGGTCTTTAAAAGCTAAAGAGAGCAGTTAATATTTTTGTCCTAAAAGCAATGGGTGGCTCCTGGAGTTGACTGAGAAGGGGGCTGGTAGGGTCAGACTTATGTTTAAGGAAAATCACTTTGGCAGCACTGTGTAGGATGGATTAGAGTGGGGTGGGATTTGAGGCAAGTGAACCCTTATGAGGAAATTGCAATATTCCAAGAGAGAGGCAAAGATGGTATGAACCATAGTAGCAGCTGTGTAAATAGAGAAAAAGGATCATAGGCAAGATGTGAAGGTAGCTAGTAGTACAATGGATAAAGTTCTGGATTTGGAATTGGGAAGACCTGAATTCAAATTTTGCCTCAGAAATTTACTAGTTGTGTGACCCTGTACAAGTCACTTAACTGTGTTCTGTTTCTTTTTCCTCAGCTGTAATATGGAGAAGATAAAAGAAGCTACCCAACTGGGTTGTGGTGAGGATCAGATAACATCTACAGAGGGTTTTAAGAACTATAGAGTGCTATATAAATACTATTACTATTATTAAAAACAAGATTCAGTAATGGGATATGTGGGGTAAGAGCGAGGGGTTCAGAATGATGGACCAGACTGGTTAGAAGAATGGTGGTATATTCAACAGAAATAAGGATGTTTGGAAGAGGAGTTACTTTGAGGGTAAGAGGTAATAAATTTTATTTTAGACAGGTTGAGTTTGAGATGTCCAATCTAAAATGACCAATAGACAGCTGGTAATGTGGGATTAGGCTCAGGGAAGAAACTGGGACTGTATATATAGATATATGAGTCATCTACACAGGGATGATAATTAAAACCATGGGAAATGATGAGATCACTGAAAAAGACTGTGTAGGGAGAAGAGAAAAGATTCCTAGGACAGAGCATTAGGGAACACCTAAAATTAAAGTGCATGATATGGAGCCAGTCAAGAAGACTGAGGAGAGGCTGAACAGGTAGGAAGGGAAGCAGAATAGACTATTGTTTTGAAATGCCATAGAGGATAGAGTATGTAGGCAGAGAAGGTGGTCAACAGTGTGAAAGGCAGCAGAGAAGTCAAGTAGTATGAGGTAACTTGGTAATTAAGAGATAATTGGTGAAACTCTGGAGGGAGTAGTTTCAGTTGGGTAATGAGGTTGGAAGCCATATTGCAAAGGTTTGAGGCCTTGCTCAGAGGAAAGTAAATAGAGATGATAAATATAGGCAGCTCTTTCTAAGAGATTGTCTGAGAAAGGGAAGAAAGCCAGAGGTGGTCATAGTGTCTCCTAGTGAAGGTTTTTCAAGGACTGGGGAGACTTGGACATGTTTGATAGCAGGAAGGAAGGATCTGATCGTTGGGTAAAGGCTGAAGATTGAGACATGGGGATGATTGAAAGGACAGGGTAATTGGTGGAGAATTTGGGAGGGTGTGAGATCAAGGGTGTATGTAAAGGGGTTGTACATGTATGAGGCCAGTCCTATTGTCAGAGCCTGGGGTTAAGGAAGAGAGGGAGAGTTCGTGTTGAAGGACTGTGTGATTAAGAGAAAGGGAGAAGCTTTTTAGGAATAGTTCTAATTTTCTCAGTGAAGTAAGAGGCAAATTCATCAGCTGAGAGAGTGATAAGTGGGAAAGTATGAGAGAAGTTTGAAATACTTTGTGAGAACCCAGGTCAACTGGTAGATAATGTGTTTTTAGTTTATATGTTTTTAGTTTATATATATAGGTTGTATGATTTCATCTAGCTCCATTCAGCAGCATGTGGATAAAGGAAGATTGAAGGAAGGAAGAAAGGAAACAGACATTTATTAAGTACCTACTATATGCTAGGCGAGATGTTAAATGATTTACAATTATCAGTTCCTTCGATCCCCACAACAATCCTGGGAGGAAGGTACTAGCATTTATCTATGTTATCATTGAGGGAAGAAGGCAGACGAAAGGGAAGGAGTAATTAACTGATCCAGCATGTAACGATTTCTACAGTTTTGGGTGTATATCTACAGAGCCTAAGAGAAGTGCAATCATTTAGTCAAATCAGCTATGGAAATTGAGACAAAGAGAGGTTAAATGACTTGCTCAGGGTCACACAGCTAAGGCTGGACATGTCTCAAATCTTCCCAACTCTAGGCCCAGAGCTCTATCCACCGTGCCAGCTAGCTGCCTATAATAGGTGAATCTTAAGGAGAATTTTGAATGAAACAAGGGATTGTAACAGGTACTGTTGTTGCTGCCATTCAGCCCTTTCAGTTGTGTCTGTCTTCATGACCCCATTTGGGGTTCCTTGTCAAAAATACTGGGATGTTTTGTCATTTCCTTCTTCAGCTCATTTGACAAATGAGAAAAGGGAGACAAGACAAACAGAAGTAAGTGACTTGTTAAGGGTCACACAGCTAGTAAGCGTCTGGGACCAGATTTGAACTTAGGTCTTCTTGTCTCCAGGCCCAGCATTCTGTGCCACCAAGCTGCTCAGATAGAGCAGGTAGAGAAAGGTATTCTCAGGAGCTGATATTGAAGACAGGCCTGTATTAGGGTGGTAGCAGCAGTAGTAGAGAAGAGTGGATGGATTTGAGAAATATGGTGAAGGGCTAGAAGGCGTGTAAACCTATCGGATGTGGGAGATATGGGAGAGAAAAGAGTGAAATAAGACACTATGTTTCCAAGAGTGTGATTCTGGTTGAATGGTATATTCTACCAGAAATAAAAAGGTAAATGGGTTTGATACTACAATTATAAAAAGCTTGATTTAAGGCATGCTGATCTCAAGTGCCAGCAGGACATCTAGCATCAGAGATTTAAAGTTGGCAGGTATTTTAGAAGACTTCTTAGTTTAAACTTCTTCATTTTAGAGGTAAGGAACTTTGACCGAATATCACACAGGTAGTAATTAGCAAAGCTGAGATTTAAACATAGGTCTTCTGACTCCAAACATAGATATCCTTTATATGGTTAGAAATGTAGGTTTGGGCTTAGAAGAGAGGCCAGGGGTAGCTATAAAGATACGGGAATGATCGATGTAGAGGTGAGTATCAAAGCTATGTAGGTGAATGAGATAGTAAAGGTACAGGTTGTGGAGAAAGAAAAATAAAGTATTCAGGAAGAGAAATTTAGAGATCTATATTAAACAAGGTTGAAAAGAGGAATGAGTATAAGAAAGAATGAGTGATTAGAAAAATACTGTAGGAGGAGAGGCAGGGGGATGTTATATCTTGAAGGAGGTGTTAAGGGAGGAGAGTATATCCAGAAGGTGGTGTTTGGTGATGTCAAATCCCTGCATAGATGTCAAGAAGGAGGACTAAGAAAAATCCACTGGTGAAAAAGAGGATACTGGTCACCTTTGGGAGAAAAGGCTCATTAAGGTAGAAGGGATGGAAGCTAGCTTGCAAAAGGCTGACAAAGGAGTGGCTGGTGAGGCTCTGGAAACAAATTTTCATTTATAAGTAATTCCTGGGGGTGGAGCCAAGATGGCGGAGTAGAAACAGCCCATCCAAGCCACTCTGCCCCCAGATTCCCCCCAAACTATGGAAAAGGGGACTCTGAATAACTTCTGGGGCCCCAGCACCCACAGAACAACACAGAGAAGCTAACCTCCTACTGAGGACAGCCCGGCAGCCCTGCAGGAAGGACCAGCGCAGTGGTCTGGGAGCCGGCAGTGCACAGAGCTCAGAGCGCAGGGAGCTGAGGCAAGCCCAGGTCTGCGTGAGCTGAGGTTTTAGCCCCAGGGCGGCAGGGCCAGCAGCCAGCTGGAGAGACCCCAGAACACCAGCAGCTGTGGCGACTCCGGAATTATCAACATAGACATGCCTAGGACAAAGTAAGAGGTTAGTGTCCTATGGACTTTGGGACCAGTATTTGGGGAATATGTCGGCTCCGTCCCCTTGGGGCTAGAAGTCGCTGAGGAGACACGCCAATTTGTAGTTTTCAGAGGCAGCTCCAGCTCCCGGCCTGCGAATTGTAGGGAGATCCAGCGATCTGTCTTGGGGGGTAATTACTCTTGCTTTAACCTCCCTGGATCTAGATTGTGATCTAGGGTGGAAGTCGTGGGTGGGTTTACAGCTTGCCAGAAACGGAAGTTGCCCCCCACACGTTCGGGACGAAAATTCCCTTATCTGGCCTTAAAGCCATAGTGTGGCAACAAGCCCAAAAGTCAAGTAATTAAGTGGCAACATGCCAAGGCAAAGGAAACAGAAAAATGCAACCCTAGACTCCTATTTTGGGGGCATAGAGCAGGAAAAGGACTGTGAGTTCAGAAGTCCTGCTCCAAAAGGCCCAGGGGAAAATATGAGTGGGTTGCAGGCCATAGAGGACCTTAAGAAGGACTTTAAAAATCAAATAAGGGAAGTGGAGGAAAAATTAAGAAGAGAAATGAGAAGGATGCAGGAAAAGTATGAAATGAGGGTCAACAGCCTGACTGAGGAAAACAACACCTTAAAAAATAGACTAACTCAAATGGCAAAGGAGGCCCAAAAGGGCAATGAGGAGAAGAATGCCTTAAAAAGTCGAATTTGCCAGATGGAAAAAGAATCTCAAAAGTTCACTGAGGAGATTCATTCCTTCAGAGTTAGACTGGAGTAAATGGAAGCTAATGACTTTATGAGAAATCAAGATGTTGTTAAGCAGATCCAAACAAATGAAAGATTAGAAGGCAATGTGTAATATCTCATGGGAAAACCCACTGACCTGGAAAATAGATCCAGGAGAGACAATTTAAAAATTATTGGACTACCTGAAAGCCATGATCAAAGAAAGAACCTAGAAATCACCCTTCAAGAAATTCTCAAGGAAAACTGCCCTGATGTTTTAGATCCAGAGGGCAAAATAGAGGTTGAAAGAATCCACCGATCACCTCCTGAAAAAGATCCCAAAAAGAAAACTCCCAGGAATATTATAGCCAGGTTCCAGAATCCCCAGATCAAGGAGAAAATACTACAAGCAGCCAGGAAGAAACAATTTCAATATTGTGGAAACACAATCAGAATAGCCCAGGACCTGGCAGCTTCTACACTGAGGGATTGAAGGGCATGGAATATGATATTCCAGAGGGCAAAAGAACTGGGAATGTACCCAAGGGTCACTTACCCAGCAAAACTGAGTTTTTTGTTTCAGGGGAAAATATGGTCATTCAGTGGAATAGAGGACTTTCAAGCATTCTTGAGGAAAAAACCAGAGTTGAATAGAAAATTTGACATCCAGACACAAGAAGGAAGAGATGCCTGAGAAGGTAATCAGGGAAAAGAAATCAAAAGGAACTTATCAAAGTTGAACTATTTACATTCCTATAGGGAAAAGCAATAACTGTGACTGATGATATCTTTCTCACTATGAAAATAATGGAAGAAGGGGGTGTGGTCATATGAATACATATGTGAATATGTGTGTATATGGTTACAGTTATATATGGATAGAGGGCATAGGTTGAATTTGTTGGGAAGGGAGAATACTCAAGGGATGAAATTATGAGGTGAGAGAGGAAAGTGGCAAGAGCAGATGGGGAGAGACAGAATAGGGCAAACTCTCTTATGTAGAAGAAGCAAGGGGAAGTGGTTGCAAGGGAGGGGGAGAATAGGAAGGCAAAAAAGGCAAAACCACATTCTCATTGAATTTGGTTCAGGGAGAGAATCACATACATACTAAATGGGATATCTCAACCTACAGCAGAATAGGGGGAAGGGGGATGAGAGGAGGGATGATGGAGGGGAGGGCTTCCTTGCGGGGAGGGGAGGTTGGAAGTACCCGCTATAGAAGAGGGACAGGATCAAGTAGGGAATGGACCAGGTGGGGGGTGGGATGAAAGGGCGGGAATTATAAGCAACCTTGTACAATATATCTACTATGATAATGTTTTGCATAGCTAGACATGTATAACATATACTGAATTACTTATCTCCCCAGAGGGAATGGGTGACAAGGGAGGAAGGAAATGGATCTGAAATTCGAGGTCTTAACATTAAATGTTTCAAATATATATAAATACTATTATTAATACTCTTTTGCTTGTAATTGGGAGATAAGATGTGCAGGCATTGGGACACAAAGATTCACCTTCCTCTAATGGAAAAGTCTAAGGGGCTATGGGAGAAGGTATGGGAGAGAGAAGATTGGAGGAAGTGATATCTTGTGGGACTGCTATTCTGGGAGGTTGGGTAGGGGAATAACGGGGGGAAAATGATTGTAACTCGAAATCTGGCGGAAATGAATGATGTAAAACAGAAGTTAATAAAGCATTTGTTTAAAATAAAAAAATAAAAAAAAGAAAATCCCAAATAGGGTCATGAAAAAAAAATAATTCCCAACAATCTGCATTTTTATACAACTTTGCATTGCTTAGTTTTATTTCCTTGATTTCTAACTTTTTTATTTCCCCCCTCCCTTTTCTTTCTATGGTTTCCCTTGGCTCAAAAACTGTGAAATGTTTTTGGCTGAGCCCTGAAAGAAAATGAGGGTGGATGCCAATGTACCCAAAGGGAAGGGAAATATGTGAGGGGAAAATAACAACAAAAAACCCCAGCCACTAAGCTGATTCTATATTCCTCTTTCATGCTGAGAAGAGGTTGCATTTCTTTATCTGCTAAAAGTTCTAGTGTAGTAGAAATTCTTAATATTCAATTCTAAATTTAAAGATACTCTCTGAAGAGAAGAATTTTTCTAAGTTATTGTTGAGGAAAGAAGGCAGACAAAAAGCAAGGAGGAATTAACTTACTCAGCATGTAATAATTTCCACAGTTCCTTGGGTGTGTATCTACAGAGCCTAAGAGAAATGTAATTATCTAGTCAATCCAAGACGAGCAATATAGTTGGCCTTTGTCATATCATTTGATTGTCATATTGATTTTGCATAATCTTGAATTCACAGAAAGATTCTATGGAGGTATTTGTCTTCATATCCTCAGAGTCCAGAAAGGTACTTGACACATAGTAGGGTCTTAATAAACATGTGCGAGAGTTCTCTTTGCCCCATTTCATTTGATATGGTAATAGAAAGCTGAAACTATAATCATAAGGTATGAATGAAGTGTTAAATTAACATTAGATATGTGTCTATGCCCTGATTCTTTTATCAAGAACTCAATGACTGAGTCACAATTAGCTGAGAAAATAAATTAACCTGGCCTATGGCCCTAGGGGATTTAAGGCTCTGAAAAGTTGGCACTCATAGAATAAATGAAGGTAGTTAGAGAGGAGATCTTTGTGCCTATGTAAAAAAAAAAAAGACAATAAATGGGATCTTATCTCCTCCCCCTCTCCCATTAGCCTTGCCATCAGAGCTATCTGACCAGTAGAAAGAGAGGATATGGGGTGGCTAGGTGGCGCAGTGAGTAAGAGCACTGGCCTTGGAGTTGGGATGACCCAGGATCGAAACTGGCCTCAGAAAATGAGCACCCACATATAAATAATGACTAGTCATGTAACCTTGAGTAAGTTACTTAGCCCCAATTGCTTTAAAAAAAAAAAGAAAGAGGCGTGGCTAAGTGGCGCAGTGAATAGAGTGCTGGCCCTGGAGTCAGAAGGACCTGAGTTCGTATCCGGCCTCAGACACTTAACCCACACAAAAAAAAGCCTAGCTGTGTGACCTTGGGCAAGTTACTTAACCCCAATTGCCCTCCAAAAAGCAAAAAAAAAAAAGAGAGAGGATATTCAGTGGGGAATAGAAACCCAGCCTAGACATACAGAAACAGAGTGATAGTGACCTGAAGGAAGAAGCAGCTTCTTAGCAATCAAGAATCAGGCTGTGGAGAAGAGCAAACCCTAAGAGCCAAGCCTGAGGACTCTATGAAGAGGAAAGGCCTGCCAGTGTCATACGTATCCTATATGTATGTCCCTCTATTATTGTACTCTAAGCATGCGTCCATACATGTCTTGTTCTTGTGTACCCTGTCTCTTTGTGGGAGAGGGTACCACTGCTATATGGGAAGGGATGTTTTGTAACTATTGTTCTTGTGCTGGCATTTGCATAACTGCCTTTGACGAAAGATAATTATCTATAGACTGAATGAAATATAGTGTTAGAAGTACAGTCCCATTGTTTTATCCTTAACTTAATTACCTAAAATTAAGGTAACACCTTAATTTAGAAAGGGCAAGATCATCCACAACATCCTGGGCCATCACCAGCTTGGTTGATTTTTATCTTGACACTGGACTCTGATGACTCTGGAGAAGAGAACAAGGCCTCTGGACCGAGAATATGGCTGACTGCTTTGCATAGCTCTGCCTCACTTAAATTCACACACAAGTCAAGAAATCACTTTTGTGATGTTATTGATCCTCTTCGAATAAAGGAAGAAAAACAACTTGGTAACAACCAACCTCAGAGAATTCAGCCCTATGAGCTCAAGGGCAAACTAAACTGAATGGCCTTTAAAATCCCTTCCAGATCTAAATCTATAATCCTATGATCCTATGGAGTAGCCTAGAGCAGGTGACACAAATGTTTATTGATTGATATGTGTTGTGATTCAGTGATCATATTTTATTTTGTTTAAATGTCTAAGAGTTTTGTCCTCTGTGAGTTCCTGTAATTGTATGCTATAGTCATCCCTATAGTGGAGAACTGTCAGGCAGTGACTCCAAGTACGAAACTATCCCCTGCATAACCTAGCTACCTCTGCTATACCTGCTAGCTGCCTAGAATTATGTCTTCAATTCATGGGAGCAATTTTATACCTTTGTGGTCTTTTTCTATTTTTGTTTTTGCTGGAAATTTCCTTAAACTTCCTTAAGGGGGCATCTAGTGGTAAATGAATAGACAACTGGACTTAGAATGAGGAAGACTCATCTTCATAACTTCAAATCTGGATTCAAACAGTTACTAGTTATGTTGACCTTGGGCAAGTCACTTTATCCTGTTTGTCTCTCTTTCCACATCTATCAAATGAACTGGAGAAAGACATGGTAAATCATTCTGGTATCTTTGCAAGAAAAACCCCAAACAGGGTAAAAAAGAGATGAACACAACTGAAACAACACCTCTCTCTATCACCACCACCATCACCATCATCACCATCACCATCACCATCACTATCACCATCACCAACATTATCATCATCATTTTATAATCAACACAACTTACACTCAAATTTTTATCTATGGTGACAGAGTTTGTTAGTGAAAAAGCATTGTAGCAATCAGAAATGCATAGATAACTTTTATGTTTAATTATGCCTCATCCTTCATAAATAAGAAAATTAGAGATGACAGATAATGAAGAATGGAAGTTATTATATGAATTTTAGTGTGTCTGACTCTCTTCAAGTACCCAATTCCAATTTAATCCCAATATTTATAGGGGGCAAAATAATCTGTTTCACTGAGAAGACTGAGGTTGTTCAACAACTATGATCTCTTCAAAACTTTTCAGTATCTTGAACCACTCTCTCCTTTTTCTCTATTTTTATAAGAGAATATACATCCTTACCACTTGATCTATAGCAATTATACTCTTGTAGGTCAAGCTTTACGATTAACTGTCACCCAACCAACATTCTATTAAGGTGGTACAGTGGATAAAGTCCTGGAAATGGAGCCAGGAAAACTAGAGTTAATATCTGACCGTAGGCACTTTGTCACCCTAGGCAAGTCACTTAGCTTTAATTTACCTTGTTTTCCCCACTTGGAAAATGTAGATAATAACAACCCCTATATACCAAGATTTTTGAGAGAATAACTACCACAAAGTGCTTTGAAAAATCTTAAAGTACTATATAAGTTATAACTATTATTATCATTATAACTATATTATAATGTTCTCTATCTCTTGTTTGGTCATAAATTGTTCCCTTCTCCATAAATCTGACAGGTAAACTCTCCTATGCTCTCCAATATCGCTTATAGCATCAGCTACTATAATAATTATTTCAATTATCTCCTATTTTGTCCGTTTGTAAAAGATGGCCCTGTGAACTCCCATTACTCATTCCTCTTTGCAAGAATTTATCTTCCTTCAATACCATGTTCCAGTTAATAGTTATATGTTCTATTTTAATCCTTCTCTGATTCTTGTATTAGTGTTCTTCCTTATATTTTCTTTTATTTCCCTTTCTGTGTACATATAAAATAAAATTTAAACTTATTGAGGACAAGGAATATCTCTTTTGTATTTCTGTATCTCCCAAGAACTTTATACATAATCTGGCCTTGAGCAAATTTGATAATTTATTTATCTTTTTACTGACATGATTTGCCTTAGGCACTATAAGAATATTTTATATAGAATGTGTGTGTGTGTCCATACTTCTCACATAGTTCAAGACTAGTCCTTTGAAAAGAGAAATCCAGCCTTCTAGGTTTTAATAGATGTCAGGTTTTCTTGTCATGACCTCAAAAACATAGCATCTCCTCCACTGTATGATGTGTCACCAGAGAGAAACTTTGGTGGAAGATGTATATAATGCACATAATACAAAATGATGATAAAATCTTAGGGCAGAATAAGCAGTGATGCTATTGGGCTAAGAAATTGTCATGCTTCTTACCTATAGAACAATGTAAGTGAGAAGAAAACCATATCCCTAAAGTGATTAAATTACTAGGATCATGAATTGTATATCAGCAAAGTAGCCTTAACTATAAGCACACTAAGGTAAGGTAAATGGTATGCAATAGGAAAATTATAGAGTTAGTAGATAGGGAGCTATAGGTAACTCACTTACAAGTTCAAGTTTAGGACTTCTGTATGTAAGGAGGATTTTGTTATCCTTCTTAGAGTTAATTTCTCATGTTCCATGGCCATGGGAACGTCTAGTTTTCAGGTGTTTGATAATAACTCCCAGAATAGTCTCAAAGATCCTAGATAGTATCCCAGAATAGTTTCAAGGATCCCAGATAGCAATTATTAGAATCATAGTGATAGTCCTACTGAGGCTGTGCCAGGAGATATGGGAGTGCCATAACTGATATTTACTATACTTGCACAGATGACAATATTGTTAAATTTAACCTGTGAGATTAATGTTGGTAAGATGCCTTCTTTGTTGCCTTATATAGCAGGTGGGCACTAGTCAGTAAGTGGGGGAAAACCACAGGGAACCTTTAGGGGGAGCAACCAGGGGCAACCCATAGGGGGGAAAATCACAAGGAACCCATAGGGGAATCTGTGTGTGCCTCAACTCATCCCCATTGAGGCTTGAGATAATTTAGGGTAGTGCAAAAGTGTGTCTGTCTCGATTGTCTCCATCGAGATGTAGGGGTACTTGGCCCCCTTCTTGCAGGTCCCTGTGAAAAGGGTGATGAGGGAATGCTTGCTCTCCCACAACCCTTTGAGAAGACTAGATGAGAATAAAGCTGATTATTAACCCCTCCAAATCTGTCTGTCTGTCGGACCAGATCAAGAGTGAACCTGTTAGAGGCTGGAGACTGAGAAATTCAGTGCCTCCTGTGTGTGGTCTGTGAAATACTTTCTCTCTGGCTTTTGATCTTGGAGTTGCCTAGACTCATTCAACAGTAAGGCAGAGGCAAGTCTCTAACTCAGCTCTTCCTGCCTCCAAGATTCGTTGTCTATTCATGATGCCTTATTGCCTTTCTATAAAGATTTATTAAAAAAAAAGCAACAACAAAAAATTTTGCAGTATATTGTTCCTAGGTATTTTGCTGAATATTAAGCATTTAATTAATTTATACGTTATGTTGATATTCTAAATGAAATTACATTTCATGTTTCTCTGCTAAAGTTCTATTCTGGTGCAGTGTCATGAAATAGAGGTGATACTTGTTAGTAGTCCATCTGCTTAACAGTTCCTGACCATATCACAAACATCATAATATCAATTAATAATTGACTAAAATCTTATCTCATCTGGAACAGAGAGGAGCATTATAATATGCCTTATTCCCAGTAACCGAATTCAGAATGCTAGATCATTGACAACATAGCAGGAATGGGCCATATGACCAGGAAGAGGAGGTTGGTTTCTGTTGATTATAGTCATTTCAGTTCAAAACTAATATGCTGTTCAAAAAGAGGAAGCACTTCAAATGACCCTTAGCTCTCACATGGAGCTTGTAATGCGGAAGGTTCAAAGTACAACCCTTAAGGGGAGTAGAGAAGTAGTCTTTAAAGACTGCAGAAAGACAGCAATTAGACACGATTAAACTAAGACTAGAAGCATTGAGAAGGATGTCAGTAAGCATAGGTCTACACACAGCCATTCAATTCCTTTCTCTCTCCCCTTTTTGAAGAATAACAAGCAGGAGCAGTTTGTCTTCTCCAGCAATCATATTTGAACAAGCAATTTTTCTCAGACAGCCACCATATAAGAAGCCGTTTCTCTTCCTCTTTTTCTTTTCTCCTCTTCCAGAAGGTGAGTTGTCTTATGTCAAGGGAAACTTAACAGGGTCAAGGGTCTAGAACAGGAATTGATTCATGATCTCATTCCATATGCTGTGCACAAATGTTTGTATGTCTGTATCTTTAGGAACATTGTTAAGAATAAAAACAACTAGTTTTTATATAGAGCTTTTTATACAGATATTTAGGGTTTGAAAAATGTTTTGCATATGTTAACTCATTTGGTTTTCATAACAACCCTATGAGGGTAATAGTACTGTTATAATCTTCATTTTGCAGAAAAGAAAACCGAGACACCTAGAGCTTATACAAATTGCCCAGGGTTATATGGCTAGTGTCCGAAGCAGGATTCAAGCTTGAATCATCTTGATTCCAACTCCCCAAATCTATCCACTGCAAAACCTATCTGCTTCTATGACACCATCTAGCTGCCTATAATTACATTCTCAATTCAAGGCAGTAATTTTTTATAACTTTGCATGTTTTTGCTTCTCTCTCTCTCTTTCTCTCTCTCTCTCTCTCTCTCTCTCTCTCTCTCTCTCACACACACACACACACACACACACACACACACACACATGCCTATCTACTTTTTGAATTGGTTTCAGCCCTGCCCATCAATTTGCTTTAAAAGATTTGCTGTCTAGGAAGAAAAGTGAGTTATGCACCCAAATCCCTTCTTGAAGCTGTGTTGTTAACAAGGCTTGTGGAAAACATGGGCATAGTGTTTTAAAACTAGCAGTATTCATAACACCCCAGCTTCTCAAAGGCAATGCAAAGAAATCATAAACAATAACAAGTCCTACCAAGTCAGAAGTCCTTCAAGCACCAATCCAAAGAGGCAATACTTATGATATGCTATTCAAAGATGAGACTAGATAAATTCAGAAAGGCTTACCACCAGTAGTTTGATACCAAAGAATGATCTTCAGCAAGTCATAAGAACTGTCCTATAAGGTACTGAGAGGTTCTAATCTGCAATAGTGGAGAGAGTACTTAATGAAATCACACATCTTTTAAAGATTAAAGAGGTTTTCTTTCTAATGCTATATTCTCTGGATGCCCATACACAACAGACTATATTCCTTAACGTGGAGTTTTAGTTTGTCTCACTCAGCCAGTAAGCCCAAGGCTGAGAATGGAAAGGAAAAAAAAAGAACAGATATAATAATTCTCAATTTTTTCTACAGTGCCATAATTTAAATCATCTTAATACTCTATGAATATCACTATTTTTGATGTCAATACATTTATCAATTATGGTCAAAACCTTGTACTTGGTTAAGCCAGAATTTTTTCCTGAATTCCACCTATTGTATAGGACCCATGATTAGGGGAGTAAGATTCCTGACAGTCTTAAGACTCTACACACAAATCAAGCTTACTTGGATTTGACTTCTTATTCTCACCAGACTTTTGGATGAGAGAGAGAAGATAGCAGGTCAGCTATTTTTGAAGTGTGAACAAAATTATGTCAAACATGCATAAGAATGAGCACCAACAGAAGAGCAAGGGTGGCGTTTTCTGCAAACTCACAAATGATGACAAAAAAGGGACACCTGCTTCCCATAAACTACTATTTCTCAACTATTGTATCAGGACACTCTGATACTTCTCCCAAATGTTCTTATGATGTCTTGGGTTTCCACCATGTTCTTAGCCAAGGAAAATAGAGATGACAGCACCAATAACAAGAAGGAAAAAGAATGTCTGTTTTCTATATTTATGAGATGGAGATCCTCACTTTGCCAGGACCCATCCCAATTCCATCCCCAACATTGACTTTGTTCTAGCACTAGACTGAGTACTGCTGCAGAAACATCATAAGATCCAGGCTTTTAGAAATTCATGGTATCTTACCCCACTTCATTGTAGCTCTCATAATATAGACTCCCAATTGCTCTTTATGTTCATGCCTGCTTACCTGTTAGGGAATAATGACACCTGCCCGGCCTACTCTCTTGGCTTGGGAGCATCAAATTAAGTATGTTAAATATTTTGTAGGCTGAAAAGATACAAATATAGCTATATGTCATTAATATTTTTCTCACATCAAAGAGATGACCTTGTCAATTTTTATTAACATTAAAGGCATTTGATATACCTTTCTTTATGCTACCATTGAATATTTCCTTTGCCCTTTGTCAAAACTCCTTGAGAAGGCCATTTACAATAGATACCTCCACTTCCAATTCTCTCCCTCTTCTTCAGTCCCTACAATCTGGCTTCTGACCTCATCATTCAAATGAAACTGATCTCCCCCATGATACCCTAATTGCCAAAGCCAATGGCCCTTTCTCAATCCTCATACTTCTTGACTTCCCTGAAACCTTTGACACTGATGATCACCCTCTTTCCTTTCTAGGTTCACAGGACACCATTCTCTCCTTGTTCTCTTCCTACCCATTGACAGGAGTAAGAATCAGTGTCTTTTGCCTGATCTTTGTCCAGCACAGGACCATAGGTGTCCCATACCCCTGACCCCTCTCCTTTTCTCCCTTTCTCCCTTTCTATTTTGTAGGCTGAAATATCCGTTTCCCTTTCTATTCACTTGGCTATCTCATCAAATCACATGCATTCAATGATCATCTCTATGCTAATGATTTTGAAATCTACATCTCCAGCCCTATTCTCTTAGCTGGCTTCTAGTTTCACATGCCTTCCAGAAATCTCAAACTGGATGTGCAGCAGTCATCTAAAGTTCAACATGTCTAAAACTGAATCAAATAAAAAAAAATTCTGTTTGAGGTTCTCTGTAGAGGTCCCTCTCCCACCTTTCCAGCTTTCTTATACCTTATACCCTACTCCTTATAAACTTCCATTCAGTGACATTGGTCCCCTAAATGTTCCATGAACAAGACACTATATCTTGGCTCCATTCATTTTCAATGGTTCTCTCCTATGATCTGAATTCTCTTCCTCCTCATTTATACCTCCTAGCTTTCCTGGATTCCTTTTATTCCCATCTAAAATACCATCTTCTATAATCCTGTTAATTCTAGACACTTGCCTCTCAATTATTTCCTATTTATCCCCTATATAGCTTTTGTAAATGACACTGAGTATTTTCTACTGTTGATTCATCTTATTTAACACTCATTTATATTTTCCTAGATCAAAACTCTGAATCATATTGTCTCCCATCAAAACCTTATTAGCTCCTCATTGCTTGTTAAATCAAATCCAAAGTTTTAGCTTGACATTAAGGCTCTCCACAATCTTCCTCAATCTACTCTTCTTATCTTAATTCACATTGCCCCTCTGTACATAACCTGTTTCATAATCAAAGGCATTCCTCAGATATGCCTCCTGGTATGACTTTAAATCTTTGCTTGTAGAGAACAAACATTGAGTATCTGCTATATGCTGGGCATCACACTCACGCCACTCCCTCCAAACATAATGTTTTACCCCATTTTTTCCTACTCCCGCATTTTTACCTATTGAAATTCTGTCTTTTATGGTCCAATTCAAAATGTGACCTTCTCCCTGAAGTCTTCCTTGATGATCTCTGAAGTTTTCAGCCTCCCTATACTACACTTTATTTATATATCTTAAAGCAGTTATTATATATTGCTTTGTATTATAGTCATTTGTGTATATCTTACTTTTTCTTCAAGATTGCAATTTCCTTAATGGCAAAGACTATGTATTTCTTTCTTTCTTTATCCTACACAGTGCCTACCAACACACACTAGTTGCTAGTGAAATTTTTTTAAAATGTTGAATCAGACAGTGAGCTCCTTGAGGGTGGTGACTGTCTTTTGCCCTTTTTATATCCCTAGCACTTAGCAAAGTGGCTGGGCACACAGTAGGGACTTAATAAATATTGATTGATTGATTGAATGAATACTACTATTAGATTTACATTCTTTTTCTGGGGTCAAGCCATGATGTGTAGGTAGCCCTGTGTTCTTGAAGCTAATGCCAGCAGAGCTCAGGCTCTGACAGGCTCTACAGAAATAATAATAATAAAAAAAGGTTTGATTATGGGCCTAGGGATGAATTGTGGGTCTGTGGTCTAATGACCAGGTTAGCTAAGTAGAAGGAGCTTTTCTCTAGAAAGCTGGCTGCCAGATGATAAAATTTTTTTGGATAAAATCATTTATGAAGACAGTCAGCTAAGGTTTGGGGTTATGATATGTCTGGATAAAAGGAATACTCCCACCAAAGAAATCACAGATTTTTGTTTAAGAATAATTTGAATGGAAGACTACATACAAGTACTTAGGCACTCTTGTAATACTCTTTGTACGATTCATTTGGCATTTACTAACACAGTAGTTTATGGTTTTGGTTTAACTGTGTATATGTGTGTGTGTGTATGTGTGTGTATGTCTTTTTTTAACATTTTTCTACAACTAGAATGTTAAGTTCTTGAAGACAGAAACCATTGATTAGTCTTTTAATTTTTTTCTTTTAGTTGCCTTTTAGAGAGCAAGTGCTTATTAAGTATGTGTTGAATAATTATACTCATTAACTGATGCATATAGAGAATTAAGTTTGCTAAATATTTTACATATTTTACCTCATTTGAATACTGACAACAATATTGCCAGGTT
The DNA here is from genome assembly GCA_011680675.1 of Gymnobelideus leadbeateri. Taxonomy (NCBI): domain Eukaryota; kingdom Metazoa; phylum Chordata; class Mammalia; order Diprotodontia; family Petauridae; genus Gymnobelideus; species Gymnobelideus leadbeateri. The sequence goes on along the minus strand of WOXC01011559.1, from coordinate 376,704 downwards.
GGTGTTAGTTGGGGATTAAGTAATGTAGATATTAATATCCCCATTTTATAGATAAGAAACCTGTAACACATAGTAAAGTGTCAGAGGAAGGATCAGATCTCTCTTGACTTCAAGTCCAATACTCACAAATACATATATGTTGGAGGTGAAGGGGGGTGTAAATGGAAAAGATGTTTGCCTTGTTTTGTCTAGTTCATAGGAATGAGCTGAACTGAAAAAACACTGGGAAATACTGTTAGGCATAACTTTGGGTCCCCAGGCCTCATCACTGACTGCACTGAAACAAAACTAGATGTAAAGAACACTTTGTATGTAAGCCCTGAACAGGTTCTCAAAGGTCAATGGCCTGATGTTGAGTCAGGCTTCAGATATAAAAGCAGATGGTACTGTTTTGGCTTTCTCCTCCTGGACACAAAACTCTTGCTAATTGAAGCAGACACTGAAGGAGCCACTTTTTAAATTTCCCCAGAGGTCTGTACATTTAATTTAAGTCCCAAATTTCAAATCAGACAGGCTAGTGTCCTCTCCCTTAACCACCTCTCCCCTGGAGCAGCTAAGCCATCTCTTGCTTTCATTGTTATCCAAAACCCCTCTTCACAGAAATGCTTCATAGGAAGATGAATAAATGAATAAAGTAACAACTTCTCTCAGGGCATCTTCCAAGCTTGAATAAGACTCCTTGAGAGAATGTCAGTGAGCTACTTTGAGTAGAAGTGACACATACAGTATCAGAAATGACATTCTTCACACAATCTGGATGCCAGACTTAAGGGAGATGAAGTGAACTGGGAAGGTCATCTTTAAGAGCTCTTTTCCCAACAGTACCATGGGAAATTCTCAGTCCTAATCAGAAAAGGATTCCCGTGATGCTCTGGCCCGGTTTATGATCCTAGGGACCTGTGAAATGGCAGAAATGCTACACATAATAATTCTCTCACTGTGGCATTTGGAAGTTCCCACTCCCACCCCCACCCCTAAGATAATGTCTTTTTTCTTCTTTTCTTTTCCCCTCCCTTGCAGCTCAGATTATTTTCCAGAAATGGCAACAACATTAAAAGTGTTGGGAAACTTGCTAACCCAGCTCGCTCACACATTTATATCTCTGTCAGGATACAGCATTGTATTTACCCAGATTAAATTAACTGTTGTCAAAACTCAGTGGAAATCATGGCGTACTGAGCAAGCCACACATTACAGATGTGAACATCTATTTCCAAAATGCAAAGTGAATATTAAAATACTTATATTTCTAGGGTGGCATCACATAGAAAGGAAACAACCTGAATTATTTTATATTTCCTATAGAATAGAGAGCAAAGATGAGTATATGGAAACACATGAAACCTTGTGTCTCTCAATGCCTCCAAGGACATTCATTTCAACTCTATGAATCTAATTTCCCACCTAATAAATGGAGGAATATTTGGGAAATTTCTACCCACTTAAATATCTTGAATTTCCATAGTGTCTTTTTAGGTCCAAAACACATTCAACATCTAATGCCCTATGTTATCTTGACAACATCCCCATGAGGTAGAAAACATTGGTGTTATACTTATTTTTTAAATGAAAAATTTCACTAAAACCAAAAAACCTTGGTTTTTCATCTTGGCATGGAGGTGACCTATGGGTCCTGAAGAATATGCCAACATATCACCGTTCTTATCAAGTTTAACAGGCTGGGAATATTGAGCCTGGTGAAGGATTGTAAATCTGTCCTCCAAGGATTCATAGAGTATCCCTTCCCATCATCAGTTAGGAAGCTATAGGACTGAGCCAGTCATCTTGCTCTCTGCATCCAACTAAAACAGTGATCCTTTAAACTAGACTTCTAGAGACTATACTCTATCTCCCTGGGGGCTTTAATACATTAATTTTTAGAACTCTATGCTGTGATTAAGCTATCTTGATTTGTGGGTGAGTGAATAAAAACTCCCTTAATCCACTGTGTATACAACATTTCTGCAGGCCCCCTCTCCACCTCTTGCTCTGCAAATAGAAATCAGATTAATACTACCATTCCTATTGTAAAGGGCATGACAATCAGTATCCTTATATCTCCACTAAAAATCCCTGTGACTCCCTAGACCAAAACTTATATGGCTTATATTAGAATATAAGCTCCTTCAAGTCATACCTTGTCTGCTTTCTGTATTTGTATCTTCAGTGGCTAGTACAGCACCTGGTACATGGAAGGTACTTAATAAATACTTTTTAATTACTTCATATAAGAAAAATAGCTAATATTTATATAGCACTTAAAGATGAGCTACAAATATATATGATATATGATATCTGTAATATATTGTAGATATGTGATGGATATATAGATAGCTTTAGGGTCTAGAAAGCACTTTGTACATATTATCTAATTTGATCCTCCTGCTTAAAAAGAGTCACTTATAAGAGTAGCCTGTGAGGCAAATGATGTTATTATCCCAATTTTACAGATGGAGAAATTGACCTTGAAAAAGTTAAATGACTTGCTGGAGGTTATACATTTTTAAGTTTCTGTGGCTACATTTGGACTTAGGTTTTCCTGACTCCAACTACACACTCTATCTACCTTGTCCCCTAGATGCTACAAACCACACAAGCAGAATCTGGTCAGAAACCTGAGTTTTATATTCCTAGACTCATTCCTTTTTCATTCTAACAGGGCCATATTTTGGTTTGAGAATTTTCTGATGCCACCTGAAATATGCCACCAGTGCATCAAGGCACCAGATTATTCTGATTGCCAAAGAAATACTTGTTTGAAGAGCTTGAATAATTTCTGCCATACATTTCAACTGGCAATCCTATTATCCTACAAACTATTCTGCAGTCATAGCATTGAGGCTCCAACTATGAACCTGGTCCATTATGGCTACTGTATCATCTCATATGCCACTCCTCAGACCATAACAAAACAGAATTCTGTATTATTTGGAGAACCTATTCTGAAAGGCTCAACTGCATTTAAGATTTCCAATGTATAGGCCCATGAATGAAGAGCAAAGTCCTACTTTTATATCACAAAAGGTAAAAATTTTCAGATTTCAACATTTTGTCTTATTTAGACCATTCAAATGTTGGTCACTATTTATCAACTAACAGATGGAGGAGATAGTCCAGATGTGAACTTGGACAGCTTGACCTCAACTCAATCATTCCTGCTCAAGTCATTTTTACTAATATTTATAGGTGAAGAAACCAAGGCCCATAAAGGTCTTATGGTCTATCGTACAAACCACCAAAAACTCTCTTTGGTACTCAATAGAATCAGTAAATATAAATACATACAGGCCAGTCTTATGAAGTACAAGATTTGCCTTTGGCATTTTCCATCCCTTCCTTTTGCATTGTTGATCTCTCTGTTCTCTCCTCTCTCTGTGTTGGTTACTTCAAATTCATCGTGTATCTGGTTTGATTATAGAGAGATGTTTTCATGTTATGTCCTCCATCATATTGCGAGTTCCTTGAGAACAGGGACAGTCTTTTAACTTTCTTTGTATCCCTAGTGTTTAGCACAGTAACCGGTACATAGTCTGCACTTAATAAATGTTTATTTTCTGACTAATTCTCTTATATCAAGTTGATTCAATAAACATTTATTAAATACCTAATATGTGCTAGGCATTGTCCTAAGCCGTAGGATAAAAAAAAAAAGGACAAAAACAGACCCTGCATCCAAAGGAGCTCATAGTCCAATGTTGGAGACAATAAAAATAAAAAAGCAACTTCGCACATATAAGCTACATACAAGGTAAACTGGAGGTAATCTCAGAAGGACGTAAATGAAAGAGTCCTTCCTGCTATCAAAACCTGCTCCCAAGAAAAGGTTTGAGGATATCCTGTATATCTTTTAGCCAATGTCTTACCTTTCTATGGGGTACCTAGATTTTGTGCCTTATCTCTAAGTGTGGAACAAAAATTTTCTTCTATGTTAAAGGAATTTCTGCATCAGTGAGCATGCATAGGAAGTATTTGGCAGGGGGAGGGGGTGAATGGAGAGGGGAAGAGAATCCTCTGAGCCTTTGAAATTTTACAAGTAGCCACAAGAAATGGTTTCTTAGTCTATTATGGGATAAGAGTACTACTGAATTTATATTTCTTCCTGAAAAGGTTTGTATTAAGGGTGGGGGAAAGTGGGTGGGTATTGTGGGCTCTATCTAGCCCCTAAGGCCTTGGCTACTGTTACATCCTGCTTATTGGGCAATCACACGCACGTAGCCCAGATGCAACATTCCAATGCCCAGTGGAAAGAGACTGCCAAATATCATTGTAACTCTTTAGGACACTCATTCAGTACAAGTTGCCAAATTAACCAGGGGTTATAATTAGACAGAATAAATGTCTCTGGTGATGCTCAATTTAGGCATTTCAAGAGACAGAATTTGAACTGACTTGGATTAGTCTTGACATTTATATGACTGTATAGGATATTGAACAGAGGAAAAAAATTTCTAGACCAACCTCTTATTTTACAGAGTGGGAGACTGAGGCATAGAGAGATGAAATAGATTGGCTGGTGTCACATAACTAGTGATAGAGGTAGATTAAATTTTCTGTCTCCATGTCTAGCATTCTTTCCAAGTGGTGTCTCATGACCTAACAAATGGGCAATAGCCCTATGCCCACTGAGTCCTTCCTGTCTACTGAGACAACCTGGCATGGGAGGTCTCTTTGCTAGGTTCATTTGCTCTTGCCTGACTTCCTTATAAAGATGTATGGACTTGTACAAAAGCACCAGAATTTGTATTTCATTCAGTTCACGAGTGAGACAGCAACAGCAGAATTTCAAACAATGCATCTTTCCTTAAAGCTTGTTCAGGAACAGACCCCCCCCCCAAAAAAAAAAACCTTTGGATCTGCCTGAAATTGGGGCAATTGCACTTTTCTGAATAGATACAACAAATGCTAAGTCAACACTTCAAGATTTCATTTCACTGTGTCAACTTGGAAATGATCTGCTCAATCTGGCAACTCCAGTGTTTTTCACATTATGAGTTTATTCTGGTAGGTGCTATATACTTCATTGAGGTCACATTTCTCTGGCTCACACCATGGGTTCTGAGGAGGAATAGAGATGGGGTGGGAGAATAAAAGAAGGTATACTATAATGGCAACTATATGTATATATATGCATATATAAAAATACACGTATACATATCGAACATTAGTAGTCAGTCAGTAAGCGTTATTAAGAACCTTCCATGTGTCAGACATTGCACTCAGTACTGGGAATACAGAAAATAAAAAAAGCAAAAGGCAGTGCCTGCCCTCAAGGAGCTCACAATCTAGAGTGGGCATTTATATAGTGCTTTCAAGTTTGCAAAGTTTTTTTCTATTTTATCTCCCCAATAGAATGTAAGTTTTTTGAGAGTAAATATTGTTTCATTCTTTGTATTGGTATCCTCAGACCCGAATATAGTGCCTGGCACGCAGTTGGTCCTTCAGAAATGCTGATGGATCTCATTTATTTTTCACAACCCTGTGCATAGGTACTATGCATATTATTGCACCCATTTTACAGATGAGGAAATTGAGTCTCAGAGCAGCTAAATGATCTGCACATAGTCACACAGCTAATAAATGCCAAGATAGGATTTGAGCCCAGATCTTCCTAAACCCATGTCCAGAATCCTTCCCACTATATAACATTGCCTTTAAAGACAAAATATATCAAATAAGAGGGTTTGTGGGGCAGCAATGCTGGGAACCTAAGCCTTTGTCCATAAAGGGACATGGATGGAATTTTCCCCTACATATCCCCTTGTACATACTTTAGTTTTCCTAAGCCCAGAAGAAATCAAAGCCCCAACTAGAGGGTATGTCCAGAGAATCTTGTAAAATACACCTGGTAATAAACTCTTACACAAAGGGAATGATTTCTGTCATGCATTTGCATATACATCCATTTGTCCCTAAGGTTCATTATTTCTACCTTTGCTATCAAAACATGCCAAAGCAACCTAACTGCAACTATTGCTGGAGGGCAACAGGTGCACCAGGGTCCATTACAGGTGTCCATTACAAATCACTATATAGGCCAAAGACTCCACCTCAGCAGTGGCTTCTAATTGGGGTAATGATCATTAGCAGCTCAAAGACCTTGAGCTTCTCCTTTAAATGATGTACTGATAAAATATTATGCTGGGCTGACGTGGGTAGTGTCAATATCTCTAATTATAGTATGAAAACAAGCAGGTGAAAACTGAGGAAGATCAGCAGTTCCTGAAATCATTCAATGCCATAACAAACGCGTGTTCTCTCAAGACACAGAACTGGAAGTGACTTGGGTTATTCTTGACATTTATGTGATTCCATGGAAGAATAGGAAATCAAAAGCATCTTACAAGGGTGGGGAACCTGTGGCCTAGCCTTCCAGATCCTCGGGTGTGGCATTTTGGCTAAGTCCAAGTTTTACAAAACAAAACCTTTTATTAAGGGGATGTTCCATGACATTTGGATTCAGTCAAAGGATCATACTTAAAGACTAAGAAGGCCACATGTGGCCTGGAGGCCACAGTTCCCCACCTTTGATTTCTAAACTAACCTCATTGTATAGATTGGGAAGCTGAGACCTAGAAAGATGAAGTACAATCAAGTTACCATTTAATGGCCAGTCTAGTTCTGTGATAAATACTGAACCATATATTCATCATTCAGAGGATGAAGAAATTCAACAATAGCTGAGTCACCTAATAACTTTATTGCGTTCTCCTTGTAGATCATGTTCTATCTGTATGAATAAAAGGGAGAAATGAAAGAACTAAGCCCCACCCTCCTTCCAAAGAGGGAGGAAAGGGGAGAATAGCCTTAAGAAAAATCCATTATTTGTTTCTTTGTTTAGTACTTGCTAAATGCATCACTAGCTACTTCAAGTTTAAATTCTGGGGTCTAACCTATTAGAAAGAGGAGGGACAGTGTCACTGGGCAATTTCCTTTTTTTTTTTTTGGAATGAGAAGATGATTCCATATATGGCTTCTGAAGTTGGAAGAGCACAATATAAGCTATAATACAGAGATGGGTAGACTTTTTCTTCTATTATGATTTATTTGGATAGTATAGCTTTACAGTAGCAAGGGGATTGCCTGTCTCAGGGCCCCAAGTGTATCTCTTTTCTGGGAGAATCTAAGTCCACAGAGGCAGCTAGGTAATGAAATGGTTAGAGTGCTGGACTTGAAGTCCAGAAGACCCAAGTTCAAATCTACCCTCAGACATTTACAAGCTATGTGATCCTATACAAATCATTTACCCTCTGTTTGCCTCAGTTTACTCATCTATAAAATGAGAATAAGGGGAAAATGAAGGAACAACACTTACTTCTAAGGGATGTTATGATAATAAACTGAGATAATATTTGTAAAGCACTATGGAAACTTGAAAGCACTAAGGAATTGCTGGCTATTATTCTTAGTAGGAGTACCATTAGTAGTATTTAAGCATGGATTCCAATAGACCACAGATACTATATAAATGTTAACTATTTTATTACTACTACTACTACTACTACTACTACTACTACTACTACTACTACTACTACTACTACTACTTTGGAAACATCTAGGGTGACAAAGGTGGTCATTTATAGATCAGGAGCTTGTTACAGATTCACTTCTATTCCAAGAGGACCCCAAAGAACAAGGTACACCATGAGTCTGGATAGAGGGAAATGATGAGATTCATAGGAGATGAAGAATTGTATTTACTGCTTTGAGGCTACTGTTTCCAGTTTCCCCCCCTGGTTTTGTTGGCTATTGTATAACTGATGTATACATTGTTACCTTGAATTCTTATATGCCCTTTTAAACATGTCCTTAGAGACCTTGTAGATACACGATAGATATAGATATAGATAAAGCAGGGACTTTATCCTGAGATTTCCCAGTGGGAACTCTAGGCAAGAACAATAGCATAGAAGTCAAAAAGTAGTATAATTTTGTTGGGCTATCTATAGGACTGCATTTGGTTCTTACAGAGAGCCTGGATTATCCATTATTTGGGATCATTTAACACTGGAATTCCTAACTTTGGTCCTTTATTAACTTTTTTTTTTTGCTTTTTGGAGGGCAATTGGGGTTAAGTAACTTGACCAAGGTCACACGGCTAGGTTTTTGTTTGTGTGTGTTAAGTGTCTGAGGCCAGAACTGAACTCAAGTCCTTCTGACTCCATGGCCAGTGCTCTACTCTGCGCCCCCTTTATTAACTTTTAAAATAACTATAGTTTAATATAACTCATTTCCTTCATGATTCTATGAATTTTATTTTATGTATTTAAAACATTATTCTGAAGAGGTCCATAAGTTTCACCAGACTGCCAAAGGTATCCATAATATACAAAAGGTTAAGAATCCCTGCTTTAATATATATGATATCCTCAAATATGAAGTGATTATCATTGGACATGCATCAAGAAGAAGTATGATAAAAAGTCAAGAGTCGATGGGCCAGGAGTCAATGGCCTTTCATTCTGGCCTCTACTCTACCACTATTTGCTGTGAGGCTTCAATTTCTTCACCTGTAAAATTAGATTAGATGAGATAACCTCTAAGATTCCTCTTTCCTCTACTACTCTAAACTTGCCCTGATTCTATATCATAATTCTTTTTTTTTTAAGTAATTGGGATTAAGTAACTTGCTCAAGGTTACACAGCCAGTCCTTATTTATGTGTGGGTGCTCATTTTCTGAGGCTGGACCAATCCCGGGTCCTTCTGACTCTTGGGCTGGTGCTCTTACTCACCGTGACATGTAGGTGCCCCTATATCATAATTCTTGTCTTATTTTTTTAAACAAATGCTTTATTAACTTCTGTTTTACATCATTCATTTCCGCCAGATTTTGAGTTACAATCATTTCCCCCCCATTATTCCCCTACCCAACCTCCCAGAATAGTAGTTCCACAAGATATCACTTCCTTCAATCTGCTCTCTCCCATACCTTCTCCCATACCCCCATTGACTTTTCCATTAGAGGAAGGTGAGTCTTTGTGTCCCAATGCCTGTACATCTTATCTCCCTGTTACAAGCAAAAGAGTATTAATAATAGTATTTATATATATTTGAAACATTTAATGTTAAGACCTCGAATTTCAGATCCATTTCCTTCCTACCTTGTCACCCATTCCCTCTGGGGAGATAAGTAATTCAGTATATGTTGTACATGTCTAGTTATGCAAAACATTATCATAATAGATATATTGTACAAGGCTGCTTATAATTCCCTCCCACTCATCCCACCCCCCACCTGGTCCATTCCCTACATGATCCTGTCCCTCTTCTATAGTGGGTACTTCCAACCTCCCCTCCCCCCAAGGATGCCCTCCCATCCATCATCCCTCCTCTCATCCCCCTTCCCCCTATCCTGCTGCAGGTTGAGATATCCCATTTAGTATGTATGTCATTTTCTCCCTGAACCAAATTCAATGTGAATGTGGTTTTGCCTTTTTAGCCTTCCTTATTCTCCCCCTCCTTTGCAACCACTTCCCCTTGCTTCTTCTACATGGGATAGTTTACCCTACCCTGTCTCTCCCCATCTCCTCTTGCCACTTTCCTCTCTCACCTCATAATTTCATCCCTTGAGTATTCTCCCTTCCCAAGAAATTCAACCTATGCCCTCTATCCATATATAACTGTAACCATATACACACACATTCACATATGTATTCATATGACCACACCCCTTCTTCCATTATTTTCATAGTGAGAAAGATATCATCAGTCACAGTTATTGCTTTTCCATATAGGAATGTAAATAGTTCAACTTTGATAAGTTCCTTTTGATTTCTTTTCCCTGATTACCTTCTCAGGCATCTCTTGCTTCTTGTGTCTGGATGTCAAATTTTCTATTCAATTCTGGTTTTTTCCTCAAGAATGCTTGAAAGTCCTCTATTCCACTGAATGACAATATTTTCCCCTGAAACAAAATACTCAGTTTTGCTGGGTAGGTGACCCTTGGGTTCATTCCCAGTTCTTTTGCCCTCTGGAATATCATATTCCATGCCCTTCGATCCCTCAGTGTAGAAGCTGCCAGGTCCTGGGCTATTCTGATTGTGTTTCCACAATATTGAAATTGTTTCTTCCTGGCTGCTTGTAGTATTTTCTCCTTGATCTGGGGATTCTGGAACCTGGCTATAATATTCCTGGGAGTTTTCTTTTTGGGATCTTTTTCAGGAGGTGATCGGTGGATTCTTTCAACCTCTATTTTGCCCTCTGGATCTAAAACATCAGGGCAGTTTTCCTTGAGAATTTCTTGAAGGGTGATTTCTAGGTTCTTTACTTGACCATGGCTTTCAGGTAGTCCAATAATTTTTAAATTGTCTCTCCTGGATCTATTTTCCAGGTCAGTGGGTTTTCCCATGAGATATTTCACATTGCCTTCTAATCTTTCATTTGTTTGGATCTGCTTAACAACATCTTGATTTCTCATAAAGTCATTAGCTTCCATTTGCTCCAGTCTAACTCTGAAGGAATGAATCTCCTCAGTGAACTTTTGAGATTCTTTTTCCATCTGGCAAATTCGACTTTTTAAGGCATTCTTCTCCTCATTGCCCTTTTGGGCCTCCTTTGCCATTTGAGTTAGTCTATTTCTTAAGGTGTTGTTTTCCTCAGTCAGGCTGTTGACCCTCATTTCATACTTTTCCTGCATCCTTCTCATTCCTCTTTCCAATTTTTCCTCCACTTCTCTTATTTGATTTTTAAAGTCCTTCTTAAGGTCCTCTATAGCCTGCAACCCGCTCATGTTTTCCCCTGGGGCTTTTGGAGCAGGACTTCTGACCTCACAGTCCTTTTCCCGCTCTATGCCCCCAAAATAGGAGTCTAGGGTTGCATTTTTCTGTTTCCTTTGCCTTGGCATGTTGCCGCTTAATTACTTCACTTTTGGGCTTGTTGCCACACTATGGCTTTAAGGCCAGATAGAGGAATTGTCGTTCCGAACGTGTGGGGGGCAACTTCCCTTTCTGGCAAGCTGTAAACCCACCCACGACTTCTGCCCTAGATCACAATCCAGATCCAGGGAGGTTAAAGCAAGAGCGATTACCCCCCAAGACTGATCGCTTATATCATAATTCTTAGAAGAGTTTAGCACAGAACTTGTCTTAGAATATCTGTGATGATGTGAAGCCCTATGATGCTCTCCTCAAGTGACTTCCATTGCCTCCTTTGGGCAATTTTTATTGGATTTAATGAAAGTGGGCTATAAATGCCAATGTCCTCTAACTACCAAGGATTACAATCTATGTATCTAACCAGTCAATATTTGGCTGTTATTTAATGGATTTATCAAGGAAGACTAGGGATGCCAGTGTTATATAACCAGCAAGGATTAACTAACTAACCCGTTTCTTTCAAAGAAATAAATTTAGACTTAATGCAAGGAAAGACTTATGACTCAAGAGGTAGTAGGTTCCTTTTTTTCTAAAACTCTTCCAGCCAAAAACTAGATAAGGATTTTCAATGGATGCCTAGGGAGGATTCTTGTTCAGATATGAGTTGGGTCATGGTCCCTCTTATATCTGAAAATATGTGATTTACTCATTCTTAGAGCTATATTTCTAATAACTGAAGTGTTGAATTCTATTGTTTGCTTATGGTACTAAAGTGGTGATAGGAATGTGAATAAGATTAATACATTACCAAGAACTTTTCAAAGTTTTCTCAGACTATGCAAAACTCAAATCATTTAATAACATTTTCCCATTCAATAATTCACCTCATAATTCTGTAATTTATATTACATGAAATAAAGCACAAGTGTCTTATTTTATCTTTTACATATACATTTGAAAGCCCATCCATTGCATGTGGGGAAATGTACCTCACCTTACAGCAAAACCATTGCTAATGGTTATAGTCTAACCAGTGACTTATTCAGATGCGTTTTCTCCTTTATTGGGCTTTTTTCCCTAGCAGGTTTTTTTTTTTCCAATCAGCTTTCAGTCATTTCAAGTGCAAAAATTAAGAATACTGAACTTTCCTCTGGATCCTTCTGTATTAGTTAATTTCTCCATTATAACATTCTTGGGCCATATCTTTCTCATCAAAGCAAAAAAGAAAAATACCCTTATTCTGTGATGAATTCAGTATACTTTAAGCAGTGTCAATCAATTTAATTCAGACCAGGCTGAAGTGCCTCCCCCCCATTCTACTAATTTTGCCATCTGTCTCAATTGTCTTGGATTTGAAAACTAACTATATGAATCACATATTTTATGACACACAGAAAGCTAGACTTTCTCTGATTTATTTCTTCTCTGCTTTATTGTACCCTACTTCAATTTTTTCTAATTGATCTTTTATATGGAAAATGGGATCAAGCAGATAATTCATATTTCCTGTTTTTCTTTAAATAACTTTTTAAAGATGTGTATCACTCAACAAAGATTATTGAAGTAGTAATGTGAAACTTAAATGTAAAATTATAATCAGGATAGATTGTATTGGTTCTTTCCAACAACTGGTTGGAGAGAGAGAGGTGTCCAAATGAAGGAGATTCCCAAGAATATAATGAAGATGGGATAGAGTTATGAATTTTTCCATGATCTCTACTTCACCATTATATAAAACTATACATTTGACTTATTCCCAACTTTTTAATTTTAAGTGTTAATCATAGAAAAATGTAAGAATAGGGACAAGTTATTCATATACCTAACATCTTTTCCGTGATTTTACAGGGATATCAAAACTAAAAATTTCTTTGTATTTTTCTGGCATTCTCTGCCAAATATGATTATTACTAAGAGAATATATAATAAAAGCTAACACACTAGTTGGCATAATTATAATTTTTTTAAAAAAAAGATCTAATGGGCTCAAACACTAGGTTTAATCTAATTAGATGGAATTTAACAGGTATAAATATGAAATCTTAACATTTTGGTTAAAAAAAATCAACTATGCAAGGACAAGATGGGGGAGACAAGGTTAGGCAGAAGTTTGAAAGACATCTGGTGCTTTTAATGACCACAAGCACAATATCACTCAAGAATGGGCTATGATAAAAAAAAAAATCTTGGTATATGTTAAGAGAGGCAGAGCTTATAGGAATAAAGTGGTTATGGTCTTCCTATACTTTGCCCTGGTCAAGCCACATCTGCAATATCATACCCAGTTCTGGGAATGACAGTTTATTAAGGAAACTGATAAGCAGCATGTCCATGGAGGGATATCAGAATGGGGGAGAGCCTTGGGTGCATGAGCTTTGGTTGAAGGAAATAAGGATATTTAGCCTGGAAAAGAGATGATTCAAAGAAGATTACAGTTGCCTTAATGTGTCTAGAGCTGTCATATGGAAGGGAGATGAGACTTGTGTCATTCTGCCCCAGAGGGTCAAATGATAAGAACCATGGATGGAAATTGCAAAGAGGCAAAGTTAAACTTGATATAAATAAAAATTTTCTAGCAAAACCCAGCAATCCCAAAGTGCTAAGGCCTGCCTTAGGAGGTGAGAACTCTTAGAGCAGGGATGATAGACCACTTGTTGGGTGTGTTTTAATGGTGATTCTTTTTGGGTTAAGGGTTCAACCATATAGCTACTGAACCTTTATCCAGTTCTGAAATTCTAAGACTTCTTTAGTAAAGAGGCATGGGGTACAGATATTCATGCTACCTTTTCCCTGTTTAATAATAAACAAACATAAAACAAACAAAAAATCTCCCAAAAAACAAAATAATAAACCCAAAACATGGATAGCATCATGGAACAATGTCAAGGAAACAGAAAAAATTTTTGTAAGGATTTGCCAGCAGACTGTGGAATTGGATCCATATTCTTTTCTGTTCATCTCTTCCGGTTGAAGAGTTCTCTCAATTTCAGACCAACTGCAATAAGTTAGTATTCCAGATTGGTGTCACTACTGTCACCACACCCTGCTGCCTTTCAATGTTCTTCAAATCAAAAAGTGTGATGGGATACCAAAGCTTCATTTTTGAACCTCCAGTTTATATAAAATCTCTAAAGAGAATTGCATTTGACATATATTCTCAAACTTTCCTTCATATATCATCCTATCTTGTCAGAGGTAGCAAGCTTTCAATAAAACTTTAATTACACAAAAATTTTGTTTAAAAGCTTGGATTAAGTCCCTTTCTGCTTTTATTCCCCATAACAAATTATTATTATTATTATTATTATTTAAAAACATTCTAGCTTAGGGGAGGCTAGGTGGTTCAGTGAATGGAGCACCAACCCTAGAGTCAGGAGGACCTGAGTTCAAATCTGGCCTCAGACACTACTTAACAATAGTCATGTTTTAAATTAGTCAGGAAGTGTGGTACACCCAAAGAATGCTGGACTTGTAGGTAGATCCAGAAGGGAACAAGATAAGCATTTATATAGTTCTTACCATGTGCTAGGCACTATGCAGAGCTTTTACAAATACTATCTCATTTGATCCTCACAGCAACACCAAGATGTAGGTACTATTATTATCCTCATTTTATGGTTGAGGAAATTGAGGCAAACAAAGGTTATATGACTTTCCCAGAATCACACAAGTAATAAGTGGCTGTGGCCAGATTTGAACTCTGGTCTTCTTGACCCCAAGCTCAGCACTCTATCTGTGCTACCAGCTGCCTGAAGACACTATTTTGAATCCTTGTTAAATAACTGACCATCTATTTGACCTTGAGCAAATAACACCCTACTTTATTCTCAGTTTCTTCATTTGTAAAATGAGGAGATAGGCTAACAGACCTTTAAGGTACATTCCAAATTTAATCTATGATACCATATATCTAATTCAATGAATACTTATCTAAGACTTGTTATGTGCAATACAATATACTCTTTCAATATCATTCAATTAATTCTTAAATGTGGTGCAGGATTGATATGGAATGTAAACACTTTTAAAACATACATATATTAAGTCTAAACCCCAATTGTTCACCCTCTAGAAATGTATTAGCAAATTCCTTGAAACAGGTGGTATAATGGACTACCCTAGATTAGTAGTCAGGGGAAGCTAGGTTGCGAGTTTGATAGAATGTTGGACGTGGAGTCAGGAAGACCTGAGTTCAAATATGACTCAGACACTTACTAGCTGTGTGATCCTGGACAAACCACTTAACCCTGGTTTATGATTGTTTCAGTTTGTCTCAGTTTCCTCATTTCTAAAATGAGCTGGAGAAAGAAATGGGAAACCATTCTAGTATCTTTGCCAAAAACAAACAATAAACCAAACAAAGCCAAATGATGAACTCATGAAGAGTTCTACATGACTGAAATGATTGAACAGACTAGTATTAAAGAACTCTGAGTTTTAATCATGGTTCCTTCAAAGGTTGACTGTGTGACATCAAGCCATTTAACCTCTCTGGTACACAATCTCCTCATCTGTAAAATAAATGATAATGGTATCTTTCCTCATTCTCTCTCTCTCTCTCTCTCTCTCTCTCTCTCTCTCTCTCTCTCTCTCTTTCTCTCTCTCTCTCTCCCTCCCTCCCTCCTTTTCTCTCTCCCTCCCTCCTTTCTCTTTCCTTCCTCTCCCCCAATTATTGTGCTAAAGTCTCTAGGCTCATAATAAATCCTTTTCAAAGCCTGTCCTTAGTTATCTATGGGAATATGTTTTTCTTTCATTTATTTTATCATTTAAAATTTTTAAATAGTTTTAATACTTGAATACTTAATTGCAAAAATGTGCCAAAAGACCCTGGAGCATAAAATGTAGAATTAAACATAAATGTATATTGGAATTTTTGGTATTTGTAGTCTGCTTTTGATCAGAGAACAATACTTCTACCCATTACATATTCATTAAGGATTTTTCACCTCTTCCCCTACTTTATGACTTTTAAGTGCAGTCTCTAAATTTCCATCCAGTGACAACACAATCAAAGAGGCATGATTAATCTCCCCCTCTCTCATTCAATTTCCTTTTTTTATATAAAACCTTAGCCTTAGCTAGTTTGGACTATATCATAAGGCATTTAATTTTAGCCATGGGGTATACATTCTCTTTTACAAAAATAAATATACATAAAATAACACTAGCCAGTGATGGCGTTGCATGACTTTAATTTTCTGAAATGAGAGAGAATGCAATTAACTCTCTGGTGATGATTAGGCAGTTGATAGTTTAGTAATCTCAATAAATTATAAGCATCCATAGCACCCAGCATAGGGCCATACTCTTGATATCATTCCTTTCTATTCTGATTGACAGCACTATAGCCTAATCATAAGAGTTGAGGACTGATCATGAAAAGACACAAGTTACAGTTTCAACTTTATCCCTACTTTAATTATTTGAAAACCAGTCTCTTCATTTGAAGAAAAAATTTTACCTCTAAAATGGGTAGGGGTCAGGAGAAGAAGGCTTTAAATACTAATATAATTTCTTCCCTGGAAGAACCTCTGAAGTCTTGGTTAGAGTTGCTAATCACTGTTAATATTTTCAGAAACTCAAACTTTAAACAAACAGGTTCAAACAAGCAAGGACATACTGTAGGGGTAGAAAAAAAGAATCACAATTCCTCTTCAAAATTGTTAAATACTTAGATTTGAATAAGCTAGTTAATTTTCTTATCTTCCTATCAAATAGGGACAAAATCATCTAGCCTTCTCCTCCCTCCTCTGGGAGCTCAGAAGAAAGGCCTGGGATCAATCCAAGTTACTATTTTTATGATTCTTTTTTCCAAATTCAGGAGAAAATGAAGCAAAATTCTGAGCAAAGGCCTATGAGTTTTGTGTGGTACATAACCTCATTCCCTCAGCAGCATTTTGCAAAATGGTCAAATAACTCTATAAACAGAGTCTGGCAGAAGCAGTCACGAAACCATCTAAAAATGTCTAAGTTGGGACACATATATTTTTAATAAAATACCTAGGAATGGTCAGAACTATACAAGGCACCCACCACTGAGAGCACTCACTGTGTGTCCCAGTTGGAACATTTATTGCCTGCAGGAACACCTGAAGCACTTCCTCTATGGATTGTGCTGTCTGACAGAGCTACATAGAGAGTGGCCAAGTTTACAGGGTACCAACACAATAGGCATTTACTAACACGTTGAACTAGAGCTTTGTTGCCAGCCAATAGAGATCATTCCCAATCAAATCTTGATACCTGTAGTATTTAGCACCTATCTATAATCCTACTTTCTTCTGTTTTCTGTGAATTTCTCTTCCCTCACATTTTTGTGTAGTTTGATATTTTTTTTTTGTTTATTTTATTTTGGAAGATGATACAGAGCAGGGGAGAGGCAGCTGGAATAAGATTAATTGCATAGCCTCAATTCACTGGATACTAATCAACCCTGTATTCTTGTGGTTCTATGCAGAAGTCCATATTTTCATTTTTACTGTAACTAATCTATTATGGTACTTCATTTGGGACAAAAGTTTGGAGAAAATTCTACCTCCCATTATCTATCAGGCATTTGGATAGTTTGATTCAACCTGAAATACAGCTCTCCCAAATAGAATTCCTCATTATTCTCTAAAAATCATTTCTCCATTACAACATCCCTGCTTCTATCAATGGTACCAGCATCCTCTCAGTCAGTCTGACTCAAAACTTTGGAGTCATCTCTCTTTTGAATCCCTATATCCAGTTTATCATGAAGTCAGGTGAATTTTTTTCTTCAAAATTACGTTTTACTTCAATAAAAGTTTATTATTTGACTACTATGTTTAGAGCAAAAAAATAAATGGTAGGTACCAGTAAAGATACAGGTATAATATCTCAAGGAGAGCATTACCTCATGAGGAGATATAGCATATATACAAAATAACTTTTGTACAAAATGAAATATGACCTTAGTTAAAATGCTAGCCCTGCTAATTTACTATCCATGTGACATTAGGCTAGATGCTTAACCTTTTTTTGCCTTCATTCCTTCACTAATAAATAAGATAGTTGCACTAGATAATATCTGAGGTCCCCTTCAACTTTAACTCATGATGGAATTGTATAAGAGGGTCAAACCCAGCACTTTGTAAGTTCTGATGGTCAGAAGTATTCTTGCTGACTAATGGTATTGGAGAATACTTCTTGGTAAAGATGGCATTTGAATTAGACATTAAAGAATGTCAGGTTTTGACTATGTATATCAAGGCTTTCCTCAAAAATCCTACTATCTTTCATGGAAGGTCAGATTCTGATCACTCCACACCAATATTAATCTAACAGCCCGAGGCAGATTAGTGTAATAGCCCAAAGTCTCCCCCAAAACTCTTGGATCACATATACTGGGTTTGATTTTAATGGAGGAAGAATTGGGGTTAGAAAAGAATTGAGACAGGAAAAGAAATAATAATTGTAATAGTCCTGTGAGAAATAATGAGTTCCTGTAGTAGGGGGGAAATGGAAAAAAAAGAGAGAGGGCATTAATGAGAGATGGTATGAAGTTAGAAACCCAAAGATTTGGTTCTGATAGGATATGTGGTGTGAATGAGAGTGAGAAGTTGTCGAAGAAATGGAAGATAAGAAAAAGCCCTTAACTAAGAAGGGTGGCTAAAAGGTATTGTGGGAGGCCTGAGAGATGAAGTTTGAAACACATTGTGGACAATGGGACAGAACGGATTAAGGAGGAGTAGACCTTAAGACTCAATTCGTACAAATCTCTTGTCCTCCTGCCATTTTGCTGCCATTTTGCTTTTTAAGATCCATCAAGATAAGGTACACTGTCTTTAACAGTAATAGGATGAAAAATTTTGTTTTTTGAAGAGCAAGTACCCCTAAGACTACCACTGTCCTATATTTCATTCTAAAGATAATAAACCAAAATATAAAATTTCATTTTTTCAGGTTTTACTACAATTTAAGGATGTAAATTACAAATATATTATTAGCTTAAGTGTGTTACCTTATTTATTACATATGTGTAGATATACAGAGAGAGAGTAAAAAAATGTTCACTGTATGGATATAGGTACAAATATGCTTATGTATATATGTGTATGTGTCCATATAACTATATTTACATTCATATATATCTATATATCATCAATCTATATCTCAGAACAGGTTGGGGATAATGGTTGTGAGTGATCAAAGGGAAGAATAAAAGGCTGTATATATTAAAGAAGAATTTCCCCAAATTTGCATTCTATTCTTGTGGCTTTTCACAACTGGAATACAAATCTGCTTACCAAAAAAAAATTGAGAACTTCACTAATTTCCACTAACAATGGTGGAAGCCCACTATGGGGTTATTAAATCTGAGAGATGTGTGAACAAACATGATAATGAGCAAGTAAAGTGCACCATAAAATATATTTTGTTCATTTATTTTGACAACTGGGGTATAATTTGATTAGGAAATGTACTGAAGTTTAGTCATTAAAAGCAATAAAACATGAACACATGAGACCTGACTGCAGATTGTTACTATTGAACGTTTTTTTTTTTTTATCTTGAGGAGAAGGATGGACAAGCTAAAAATTTAGAGGGAAGATCAGATTTATGGATTGGCAAAGTGGGGACCAGGGAGAATCAACTGCAGTCTATAATCATGTTTTCGAGACAACATGTTTCAATTTTTTATTCAGTGCTTGTTCAGTAAGCATCTGTGTATGATTTCATTACTGAATAACTTCTGTGTTTCATTTTGTGTTATGGTACAATTAATAGTACTAATATAATATGTATTAGGGTGGCTAGGTGGCGCAGTGAGTAGAGCGCTGGCCCTGGAGTCAGAAGGACCTGAGTTCAGATCCGGCCTCAGACACTTAACACACACACAAACAGAAACCTAGCCATGTGACCTTGGGCAAGTTACTTAACCCCAACTGCCCAGCAAAAAGCAAAAAAAAAATATATATATATATATATATGTATATATATATATATATACATATATATATATATATATATATAATATGTCCTAGTTAACTGATTAATTACCCCTCCTGCAATTATAGAAGTAAATTAAGAAAAATCCTCTCTCGAATTTATTTGGTCTGTCTCTAGAAAGTTGTTGATAGGAAAGCAGTAGACCCTTCAAGGGCCAACAACTGAGCCAAATGTACCCAGGGAATGAGAGTGTTGGAAGGTCAAGGATAAATACTTTGGTTAATGAGTTAATGGCAATCAAACAGAAATGCTGGTGACAGGGAACAGAAATGTGATCGTAGGCTGGTCTTCTGCCTTTCCCAGCACTGAATGCTATGTGGGAAAATTGTAGTTTGTGGCTGTTAATTGATTTTTATGACACTTTTTTTTGTAAAAATTAAAATGCATATCTTTTTACAACCTTAATAGTTTTATGACTACTGTGAGATTTATGTGCAATGATACACCAAGAAGCATATGCAACAACTCCCTGAAAAGCACCGAAGTGGATTACTATGGTTTCCTTTTGTGCTTTGGCAGCAGACAATCAAGATCGTAATTACAGGAATGGTGCCACCTGCCAACTCAATTGAGCAGAACCACGTGGCTCTGCATAAAATAAAAGCATTTCTAACATTAAAAAGTAAATGAGTGTTAAGCCAGAAGGGCCTTCAGGGACAGCCTATTGAAAACTGAGTATTTCTTCTGCTCTCCAAATGACTGACTCTCAGTATTATCCCATTTTACTGGCCTTGAAAAAAGCAGCTCCTGCCAGAGTCTTTCTCATTAAACTAGCCCAGCTAATGAAATGCCGTCTTTTTGAGCTACTCTGAGAGCTCTGGTGGAATCCAGACTAACAGAAAGGTTTGCATTAAAACCCAGTTTTGGATTAAAAGTCTGTTCCTATCAATGCTGAGAAGAAGGAATTAGATTTTACTTTCTAACCCTGTTGCTTTAGGAGGCCTTAATGCCCCATCCTCTTCTGAGTTGATGGAAGGATTGTCAGAGTGGTGGAGGAAATAGTGGTGGAGGTGGTAACAATGGGAAAACAAATATACAAAGGATGAATCGATATTTCAAGTCAGCTAATAAATAGTATTCGCTGTATCAGTCAAGTAATAAGCATTTATTAAGGATTTACTATGTACTAAACCAATCATTGTGCAAAGCTTCAGAGAAACAGAGAAAGACAAAACAAAACAATTAAAAAAAAACAAACAAGAAAAAGTCCCTGTCCTCAAGGTGCTTATATCTGAATGTTAAGAAAAAAATATACAAATAACAATGTACAGTGCCATTATATACTGTATGAATGAAAGATACTAGCAAAGGTGGCATGTCATTGTATGGATATGGGTACAAATATGCTTTCTCAGAAAGCGAGATTTGAGCTGAATAGCGTAAATTAATTCCCCCTTTAAAAAAAGACAAAAAGATATCTTCAGTTTTAATATGTCTAGGGAATCTCAAAATACCTAGAAGGTAGGGTAGAAGCAATATCATAGGTCAGTGGAGAAATTGAAGAGGACAAATTTATAGAACATCTTCTTACAAGTGAACCAAATCAGCCTGGCAATCTTTGGCCCTTTGAAGTCCTTCATTAATATAGGTGTTTTTCGAAATTAATTTTAGGAGTAGAGGGGCAGAGAGGTGTATGGGAGAAAGATTAATCTGATTTTCCTCTTCTATTTCTTTTTATAACATAAAACTAGGTTTTCTGTTTCTCTTCTCCAGCCCTGGGCCTGGAGTCAGAAAGACCTGAGTTCCAGATCTCTCTGAATTTTATTAGCTTTGTGATTATGGGTAAATCTCTTTATCTTTCTGCCTAAGGCAACTTTCTTAGGTATCAGCTATACCTAGATGAATTGCTGATCTCCATTTGTGGGAGATGTTCCTTACAGTAATGAAACTATAGGTCCAGAATATAAACAAATAAAACTCCTTAAGACTATTCAATAATATAGTTTAAAAAAAAAAAGGCCTCTACATTTGGAGTTGGGGAAGCTGGGTTTAAACCTCAACCCTGTTACTTACTACTTCTATGACACTAGACAATTCATCCCATTTCTCTCTCAGGCTCACTTTGTTATATAGCATGCTAGTTTTCCACCAAGCATACTGAACCTCACACACTCTCTAAGACATTGTTGCTAGTTTTTAAAGTGTTCTTTGAGATTCAAAGTAAGCCATTACTTAAAAACAATACATGTTTCGAGATCAATTACCAAAAAGATGGATTTAGAGTCAGAGAACCTGAGTGATCCTACTCACTGATGGTATGGCCTCAATTTTTCCCATAAGGGGGTTGTACTAGATTCCATAGATGATGTCATCTTTGAGCTCTCTAGATAGATGATCTCATTACCTAAAATAGAGACAGCTGGGTGGGTCAGTGGGTAGAGTGCTGGTCTTGGAGTCAGGGGAACCTCCAAATTTGGTCTCAGACACTTACTAGCCTTGTGACTCTGGGCAAGCACTTCACCTCTGTTTGCCTTAACCCACTGGAGAAGGAAATGGCAAACCACTCTAATATTTTTGCCAAGAAAAACCCACAGACAATAATCGGCGTGCCATGGTGGAGTCATGAAGAGTCGGACATGACTGAATCACTGAACAACAACAAAATGACCTACAATCATATATAGCAATGAGAGGTGGTAGATGACTGGCCTTAGGGTAAGAAAGATCTGGTTTCATGTCTTCCTTTTGAACCATAGTGGTGGTGTGATCTTAGGCAGGTCAATTTAGCCTCTTAGTGCCCTAGGCTACTCTCTAAGATTCTTAGTTGCAGAGCAGATCTAGATCTTCATTGGTAGATGGAGTTTCCTCCTTTGTACACTGACAAAATTAAAAATTTAAGCCAATAAAAATAAATAAAAATGTAGCAATACAGAATAGTAATAGTAGCTTTCATTTATATAGAATTTATCATATGCAAGTTGCTATACTAAGCACTTTACAATTATCTCATTTGACCCTCACAGTAACCCTTGGAAGTAGGTGCTACTGCAGATGTGAAAAAATGAGGCAGAGAGAAGTTAAGTAACTTGGCCAAGATGACACAGCCAATAAGGGTCTGAGGTCATATTTGAACTTGGGTCTCCCTGACTCCAGGCCCAGGGGTCTATCTCCTGAGTCACCTATTTGCCTTGGAAATATAAAATCTAATTTTGTTTTAAGATGGGATAGAAGAGGAAAATCAGATTAATCTTGCTTTGTAACAATTTTCTCCAAGGTGGTTTTAATATTTTGGATTGTCCATTTTCTTTTAAACCAACTCTAATATATTCAAACTGGGAACAATAATGCTAATTCCTTCGAGTTGGATATTTTCCTTCTATTATCCTTGCTCAGTTCCATAAGTACATTGATAATTTAGAATATAATCATTATAATCAAAGAACAATGGGGATCTCATTTACCCACTAAGAACAACAGTTTGAGACAATATTGTTTTCTTCCCTAGGTGTCAACAATGCCTTGGAAGAAGTGCCAAAGAAGCCTGAGATCCACATTCTCTAGACAAGATCCTACTTAGTAGATCATAGAAACAGTTTCTATCAGCAAACATCAACCTGCCTAGCTCACATTAGTTCCCTCCCTCCTTCTTAGTGATAATAGGGAGACTCAGACTAATATTTACCACTTATACCCTTCCACTTCTCCACCTCTTGGCATTCTCTGAGCTTCATGCAAAAGGTTTTATATGAAGGGGTTCTTACAGGTTTACAGAGAAAACCAATAGAAGGGATGCAAGATACTGAAAAGGAAGAAAATCTTAGCACAATCTCCTGTTTAAGCATTCTGATTGTGGAATCACAGACTTAATGGAAAGCTGAGGGAGGAAAGCCTATCAGATCACCAGCATCAAGAGTCCTTGATGCTGCTACAACATGCCTTCAGTAAAACTGTTTCCAGTATCAATAGCAATTGATATGAATGAAGTCCCAGTTGTGCTAATTGTGTGGCTTCTCTCTACCTGCCTTGCACCTGTGTCCTGGCTCCCCTTGGCCTCACTACTGGGATGGTTGGCTCCATCAACATTAATTGTTGGGTATGCATGGCTTTAGCTAGCAACATGTGAACTTGTTTACTCCCTGCCAGACACCTGTGTTCTAGAGACTCAGGGCATTGAAGTAGTTGACACAGGGTCTAAGCAATGAAAAAATGATGTCAACAAAATTAGGTCTATACTATTTTCTATAAATGAATTCACAGGAAAAGGTTCAGTTACTTCAGATGCCAGTCTAGTCATGTAATTAGCAGGTGGAAAATCCTGTCCTTAAATGGACCCAATTCATTGTATTCCTAGCCTAGGAGAGAGAGACAACAATAGCATCTCTCAAATTGGAAGGAATCTCAGAGGCCAGTCTAATGCTTACATTTTGAGGATGAGGAACTGAGATGTTAAGAAAATAATAACTGACTTGCCCAAAGTCACGCAGATAGTAAGCACCAGAAATAAGATTTGAACCTAGGGTCACTGACTTCTCTGTTCAATAGTCATTGTTTATTCTTTACCACATTTAACAACAACAACATGTGAAATTGAAAGGTGATTTTTTTTGTTGTTGTTCTCCTTTGCTACTACCCTCATTACAAGTTTATTCATGAAATCTTAGACTATTTGGGTCGCAATTCTATTCTTGTGCCTTGTATCTCTATCCTTGTCTTATAACTTGTCCCACCCTTGTAACTTCACCCACCATTCACTTTCTTGAGAAACTAAGGTGAACCATATTTAATCTTTGCTGTTGTAGAAACTCTCAAAGTGCCTGAATCACATGTCTTATTTGTGGTTACAAGGATTTCGGAAGGTGTAGTCCAAATGTTCTAATACCAAGCCAATGTTAGAGGTTTTGTGTTTTTGTTTGTTTGTTTGTTTAACTTTCTAGCCAATTAGAAGGAAGGCACATTATGTTCCTCAAGATTCTGTTCTGTCATCTTGTAAATCACTTAGAGAGACCCTGCCAGTCCTCTCTCAGGGTTTTCAATTATTTTTTTTTTAAAGCAATTGGGGTTAAGTAACTTGCTCAAGGTTACACGGCTAGTCATTATTTATGCGTGGGTGCTCATTTTCTGAGGCCGGATTTGATCTCCTGTCATCCCAACTCTGAGGCCAGCGCTCTTACTCACTGCGCCACCTAGCCGCCCCTTTAGGGCAATTGGGGTTAAGTAACTTGCCCAAGGTTACACGGCTAGGTTTTTTTTGTTTTTTGTTTTTTTTGTGTGTGGATTAAGTGTTGGAGGCCGGCTCTGAACTCAGATCCTTCTGACTCCAGGGCCAGCGCTCTATTCACTGCGCCACCTAGCCTCCCCAAGGGTTTTCAATTATTAAGAATCATTTGACCCCTTTTATTGGCAATTGCTAGCCTTACTGACAAATTAATCACAACAATGTCTCTCAGAATTTCTTTTGTGACAAATACCATTCCCACCACCACCAACAACACAATACTGCTCAGTCAAAGGTCTTTCTTTTGTCTATATAATAGAATTAGGTGCAGATTTTTCACTTTTTAGTTGGTTATTTCATTAATCTAAAGAGTTATGGACTTAAAAAGAAAGTATTTTAAAGAATTTTCCCCAAAATGCTAGTGTTCTAAAGCTGGTACACTAGAGAATCACATTCTTAAGAGAAATGATATTATTTTACCCACAAAGGTTATCTTGGTTGCCACTAGAGAAAACAGTCCAATATTTCGAAGTATTAAAGTTCATAGATAAAAAATATACTAAATGAAAGATTTTTTAAGTTTCATATTCAACTTTTCATTCTTTGGGGGATGATAGACTTGAAGGGAATGAAATTCAGTTATTTCGAAATAACTGAAAATACTTGTATTTTATAAATTTGATTTGATGATAGGGGAAGTTGGGTCATGGACAAAATGATGAAGTGTATGAAAATTTTGATAATTCCTCTTTCTATACCCTGCTTTCTCCAGACTCCAATAGCATTCCTTGTAAACTTTATCCCACTAAAAACATCAGGCACACCTTCCAGGTATCCTTCCTGGCCAGAATAAAACAATCCAACAAATTTACTTTATATTTGTAGGGAATTAATTTGTTATTCTTTAAAGGTGCATTAGCATTTTAAAATAGTCCTGTGTGGAGGGGGAAAGATTCAAACAAATTACTAATAAAAATTTTAAGGTATCACCTAATCAACTAATACGTATTAACCTATTTTATGCCAGACTGGATGAGGGGCTGATGGTAGGAATATGAAGAAGACTAAGACCAGTGTACCTGTTCCCTGGATATTTCTAATAGAGGTAAAGATGTAAAACACACATAAATTGTAAAGCTACTTAAGAGTATAAGCCACTACTAGATGGTAATGCCTGGTGAGTTGTACAGATGTAAAAGCTGTTGTAGTCCATAAGAGGGAGAGATCCTCACAGGTGGGATGTTTAGAGTGGACTTTACAAAGCATGTAAGATTTTAGCTGTGTTTCCAAAGATGGACAAGACTCCATGGAGCTGGGGGATCTCCATGTATTCTAGTTCAGATAATACCACATGCAATGATATTGTACCAAGATAGCACAAAGCATGTTCCAGAAATAGGTCCTGTTTGGAATTGAAAGTTCCCAGGGGAGTAAAGTGACAGAAGACTAAATAGAGAGGTACATTGGAGCTAAATTATGGCAGGCCTTGAATGTCATGGTAAGGAGTTTAATCTCTAGGTCAGAGTTTCTTAATGTGTGTGTGTGTGTGTGTGTGTATCAAGAACTTCTCTGGTAGTGGGCTGTTGCCTATGGACAGCTTCTCAGACTTTAAAGGTATAAAGTGCATAAAATTACAAAGGAAACCAATCATATTAAAATATTTATCAAAACATAAATAATATTATTCAATATATACATACATATGTGTTCCTATATGTATATGTGTACATAAACACACATGCATATATAGACGCATTTATTGATATATACATTTGTATATATTTGTGTGCGTATGTGTATATGTCTGTACATATGTATATATATGTATATATAGTCTAGACAATGGAGGGCACAATACATTTTCAAAACCCATTGTTCACATTACTTCAAGAGATTTTGTGTGTGTGTAAAGAGCTTGCTAGCTGTCACTCATATCATATGGAATAGATCTTATATATTCCTGGCCTGCCTATGTGTAATGTTAGTGATGATTTTAGACATAGAGAACCAGAGCTTGCATAAATTCAGTTAAAATCTAATATCACATTACACAATTTATAGCCAATCAATTTCAGAGTGAGAAGACAGTTTTCAAGACCACTAGAAAGAAATGTCTGAATCTGCCCTTGGTAGATGTATTTTAGGACCATAGGATTTAATTTTAAGACCTCAGGTTTTTATCTTTATCACTTCAACAACACTGAAAATGCTTCAAGGTTTTGATATACAGAATTATTGTCACTGTCAATAAAAGAAATGGGTCT
Source organism: Gymnobelideus leadbeateri (assembly GCA_011680675.1). NCBI lineage: Eukaryota > Metazoa > Chordata > Mammalia > Diprotodontia > Petauridae > Gymnobelideus > Gymnobelideus leadbeateri. The sequence goes on along the minus strand of WOXC01011559.1, from coordinate 349,500 downwards.
GACAAATCCAGACCCAGTTTAATTACTCCTGTGATGCTTCCTGTGGAGGCAAGAAATTGGTGTTTTTCTGATACTGCTCTGTTTTTAATTTGCTAAAATGGAACTGTTTCTAATAATTGGACCTGAGAGAGTCGATTCATGATTGATGCCGTCCAAAATGCACACATAGTCTAAGTGATGCTATACTGCTACTTCCATCCAAAGACTTCTCCAACTGGAGACGCCTTTTGCATGGACCATATCAGAACAGATGTTCCTAAAGTGAAGTTTTAGAATTGTGTAGGACAATGTGGGGTAGGTGCTTTGGAAAGAATTGCCTCAAAATTCCTTTAAACCAAACCCTAGTGCAAATTGACAGTCAGATGCATGGGAGGCCAGCTAGAGCACCTCTGTAAGCTTCTGGAAATCATATGAGGTTCTGGAAGCTTCCAAAAATCTTTCTGAGCATTACAGAAGGCTTGCCAAATATCAAAATATTCACTGCACTGCTCAAAAGGAGGAAGTTGAACAAAATGTAGTCTTTATTTTCCACTACATATTCCATCTGTTTCTTTCCCTAAAGGGTCATATGTTATATATTTATAAGAAGCGTTCACGCCTACGCTAACACAGTTTCCACAGTCTCTGTCAAACACAGCCTTCTCCTTGTTCGCAACACATTTTTTATATATCAACTTATTCTTTTATGGAACTTATTCCTCTCTGACATCATTAAGCCTTTGATACCTTTCTCTCTTTCACCATCATTCCAGAGATATTAAACTCCATGGAAAAAATTTCTGAGGATTGTGAATTTCTATCATTTTAATACAGGATAGGCATTCCATTAAGTTCCTAAACTAACAGACACCCTTTCCTTTTCTGTTTTTTTTTTTTTGTTTGTTTTTTGGAGGGCAATTGGGGTTAAGTAACTTGCCCAAGGTCACACGGCTAAGTTTTTGTTTGTGTGTGCATTAAGTGTCTGAGGCCGGATCTGAACTCAGGTCCTTCTGATTCCAGGGCCGACACTCTACTCACTGCGCCACCTAGCCGCCCCGACCCTTTCCTTTACTATGCTACCAAAAACAAAAGCCACAAGGGTGGCAATGCAAGGAACTGGGGCTCTTAAAATTAGTATATAGGCCTTTTCTAGAAATTAATCCTATATTTTTAATTTTATATATTTAAATCTCTTCAAAGACACAAGATGCTGGTAGTAGAGAACCAAATAATCAGACAAGCAGCATTTTTTCCCAGAATATTTTTATTCTAGCATTCGGATTATTCCTTAATTCAGTATTTCTTAATGCAAATTCTACAGAATTGTTTTCTTTAAATTTTGATACCTATTTCAATATATTTGATTTTCTTTGTAATTTTATATGCTTTACCTTATGCATTTGAAAACATTCTAAGAAGGGGTCCATAGGTTTCATCAGACTGCCCAAGGAGGACATGACACACAAAGTAAGGTTAATAACCCTTGCCTTAATTCAACCCCAGCATTAATTTTGTCTTGGCATTTTTTCCAGATAGATTAAACATTTCCCCAAAGACTTTCTTCCTTTCTCCTCCCACATTATACTGCCACATCCCCTTTCATGAGTCCAAAGTAGCTTTTATCATCACTCCCAGATTTCCTTTCATTAGTTTCTTATATATCCAAAGGCTCCTCACTGGTCCATGAAGGGAGCCTAGATTGCCTCTTTCCCCATGATGTAATCCTAGGCAAGAGGAACACCTTGATATAACAAATAGGGTACACCAATGAGAACATTTTCATTGACCAAACCAACAATGCCCTACTGAATGTTTATCTGTTATAACTGGATTCAGTAAACACACCTTAATAAATATTGTTTTTTTACTCCCCCCTTGCCATCAAAGTCAGGAAAAGAATAGAAAACCTCCTTCTATCTTTCACTCAGGGATATCTAATTTACACCAGTGGCTTGTCATGGTCATTGGTGACTGACTCTGGTTTCTTCAGTCATGGTTAGAAATGGGAGTTTTGAGTGTTAAAGGAAATTCAAATCCATCACCCAAATTCAGCTAAGACCTCAAGAATTTAAAATCTTATTGCATAGCTTTGATGCCACAGTGATGTGAGAGCTGGGGAAAATGGTTTAGCATTAAATGATTTTGAAGATTAACAATTTAAGGACTTTTAAAGTTGGTGGATTCAGGTAGTTTGGATGTGCATACTATTGTTACTCTTTGGTCAGTCTGCATGAAAAGATGTTGTCTGCCCTGTCATTTCCATTGCCAATGATATCCCATCACTGAAATGAGTTTTCAACCATCACATCTCAGAAATTTCTACCTTTCTCAAAAACTCTAGAAAATATGGAATATAAAAATATTTTTTAAAAACTAAATGACTATTCAATTCAAGAAAGGCATGAGAGAAAAAAGAAAGCCAATTTCAATATCCCTATCCAAGGTAGACTTCTTGATCAGTGAATTAATGATTCATATGCGCTAATATTAAAGTGAATGTGAAAGGAAGGATGCCATGTGATCCCTATTCTTAATGAAGGTATCTTTAAGAGTTTTTAAAGCATTATGTACTGTTGCTGTTGTTATTTTTGTTATTTTGGGAGGAGAGATTTAAATTTAACCAAAATTGAAAAGTAAGGTAAAAGCCTTAAAAATAGCACATTAGAACTAAGCAGTATCATCTTAGTGTTGTACCTGATATATTGCCATAAACTATGTGTCAAAGCAGAAACTGGAACATATTAAAGCTCGCCCAGAAAGAAATTCAGAGAGAAACTGCAACACCATCTGGTGGCAGTCTAGATTTTTATCCTAGCAAAAGAGTTAACAAGTATAATTTGGCAAAGTCCTGTCTCATTTCTTGCCTCTGAAGTATTTCTGCTTTAGAATGAATCTGCCTTTCAAAAGTAATGTTTGAATGTAATGGGGGCAAACAGGTGTGTGGATTAGAACTTTCTATCTCTCAGATTTCCTGTGAGGATTAGGGTCTTTCTCCTCCTAGTAGAGATGGCAATTGCTAAAATGTGTGCAATAGAGCGGGTAATCCTAAATTAGGATCTCAGACCCTAGTCTATTTGCTGTTTCTTACCCAGGATGCTTCCACTTCCTGAGTCTGCATTATCTATTGGCTAGCCCATATGACCAAATTTCTCTTCCTTCTCCACTGTGATTACTAACTTTCCTAGATTCCTTTAAAATTTAGTTCAAGTGAAACTTTCTTCAGAAGGCTTCTCCTACTCAGTGTCCCCCTCTTTCACTTTGTTCCTTTGCTTCTCTAAGACAACCTTCCATTTAAACTGTTTGCATCTTATATTGCAAAGCTATTTTCATATTGTCTTCTCTATTAGCTCCTTGAGATCAGAAAACAGGTTTTTGTCCCTCTTTGTATCCTCAGCACTTAGCACTGTGCTTGTGAAATAGCTAGTGCTTTATACATGATTGTCACCTGAATGATATGGGAGGTATGTTCATTGTTGAAACCACATGAATTTGGATAGAGGACTAGGCTATTGCTATGTGTATGTATGCACAGTTTAAAAAAGCAATCAAAGACAAATGAAAAACAATGGGAGGGAAACACACAGATAAAATGGAAGCATTCCAATTGATTTCTGCTCTCTAGAAATTGATAGGTATAGTTCAGAAGCATCAGATAATCAGAGAAATAGTCAATTTTAGTTATTATTAGTCTATGGAATGAATGGATGTTTTAACCTAAAAGAAAAGAAAATATTTTCTCCTAAAATGTTAAGATGCATTTCCCCAAGGGGCAGAGCCAAGATGGCAGAGTAGAAACAGCACTTCCAAGGTTCTCTTCCCCACACAACTTCCAAACAATGTAAAAGGGGACTCTGAACAACTTCTGGAGCCCCAGCACCCACAGAACTACACAGAGAAGCTAACCTCCCACTGAGGAGAACCCAGCAGCCCTGCAGGGAGCAGCCAGGACAGTGCTCTGAGAGCAGGCAGCACAGTGTGCTGGGAACATACAGCGCAGCACTCTGGGAGCTGAGCCCAGGTCCCAGTGAGCCGAAGTTTTAGCCCTAGGGCAGCTGGGCCAGCAGCCAGGTGGAGGGACCCCAGAACACCAGCAGCTGTGGCGATTCCAGAATTATCAGCACAGATATGCCTAGGACAAAGTGAGAGGTTAGTGCCCTATGGACTTTGGGACCAGTATTTGGGGAACACGTGGGCTTCCTCCCCTGGGGGCGAAAAGCTGCTGAAGAAAGGCAGCACAGAAGCCATTTTGCAGTGTCAGTGACGGCTTTAGCTCCTGGTCTGCACACTGTAGGGAGATTCAGCATTCAGTCTGGGGGTTAATCACTCTTGCTTTAAACTGCCTGGATCTGGATTGTGGTCTTGGGGGGGAAGTTTGGGGTGGGTATCCAATTTGCCAGAGCAGGTGGTGGCTTTACAGAGGCCACCCAACCTGCAGAAGTTGTGAAGACCCCACGTTTGGGCAGAAGCTCTCCTGTCTGGTGACAGAGTCCTACCGTGGCAACAAGCCCCAAAATCAAGTAATTAAGGGGCAACATGCCCAGACAAAAGAAACAAAATAAACAGAAAAATTCAACATTGGACTCCTATTTTAGGGGCAAAGAGGATCAGAGCATGGAGGAGGACTGTGAGGTCAGAACTCCTGCACCAAAAGCCCCAAATGAAAATACAAGCTGGCTACAGGCCATAGAGGACCTTAAGAAGCAGATAAGAGAAATAGGGGAAAATTGGGAAGAGAAATGATAAAGATGCAAGAAAAGTATGAAATGACAGTCAACAGCCTGACTGAGAAAAATAACACCTTAAAAAATAGACTAACTCAAATGGCAAAAGAGGCTCAGAAAGGCAATGAGGAGAAGAATGCCTTAAAAAGTCGAATTTGCCAGATGGAAAAAGAATCTCAAAAGCTCACTGAGGAGATTCATTCCTTCAGGGTTAGACTGGAGCAAATGGAAGCTAGTGACTTTATGAGAAATCAAGATGCTGTTAAAGAGATCCAAACAAATGAAATAATAGAAGGCAATGGGAAATATCTCTTGGGAAAAACCACTGACCTGGAAAATAGATCCAGGAGAGATAATTTAAAAATTATTGGACTACCTGAAAGCCACAATCAAAGAAAGAACCTAGAAATCATCCTTAAAGAAATTCTCAAGGAAAATTGCCCTGATGTTTTAGACCCAGTGGGGGAAATAAAGGTTGAAAGAATCCACTGATTGCCTCCTGAAAAAGATCCCAAAAAGAAAACTCCTAGGAATATTATAGCCAGGTTCCAGAACTCCCAGATCAAGGACAAAATACTACAAACAGCCAGGAAGAAACAATTCCAATATTGTGGAAACACAATCAGAATAGCCCAGGACCTGCCAGCTTCTACACTGAGGGATCGAAGGGCATGGAATATGATATTCCAGAGGGCAAAAGAACTGGGATTGAAGCCAAGGGTCACCTACCCAGCAAAACTGATTATCTTGTTTTAGGGGAAAATATGGTCATTTAGTGAAATAGAGGACTTTCAAGCATTCTTGAGGAAAAAACCAGAGTTGAATAGAAAATTTGACACTCAGACAAAAGAAGCAAGAGATGCTTGAGAAGGTAATCAAGGAAAAGAAATCAAAAGGAAATTATCAAAGTTGAACTATTTACATTCCTACGTGGAAAAACAATAAATGTGTCTGATGAAACCTTTCTCATTATGAAAATAATTGAAGAAGGGTATATGGGCATATGTTTACAGGTATACATGGATAGAGGGCACAGGTTGAATTTGATGGGAAGGGATGATTCTCAAGGGGTGAAGTTAAGATGTGAGAGAGGAAAGTGGCAAGAGGAGATGGGGGGAGACAGGGTAGGGTAAACTATCTCATGCAGAAGAGGCAAGGGGAAGTAGTTGCAGGGGAGGGGAAGATCAGGAAGGCAAAAAGGCAAAAGCATATTCTCATTGATGTTGGCTCAAGGAGAGAATCACATACATACTAAATGGGATATCTCACCCTGCAGGAGAGTAGGGGAAAGGGGGATGAGAGGGGGGATGATGGAGGGGAGGGCATTCTGGGGGGAGGAGAGGTTGGAAGTACCCACTATCAAAGAGGTATAGGATCAAAGTAGGGAATGGACCAGGTGGGAGGTGAGATGGGTGAGAGGGAAATATAAGCAGTCTTTTACAATATTTCTACTATGGTAATGTTTTGCACAGATATACATTTACAACATATACTGAATTGCTTATCTTCTCAGAGGGAGTGGATGACAAGGGAGGAAGGGAATGGATCTGAAAATCAAAGTTTTAAAATTAAATGTTTCATAAGATGTCTAGGCATTGGGGCTCAGAGATTCACCTTGCCCTAATGGCAAAGTTGAAGGGGGTATGGGAGAAGATATGGGAGAGAGCAGATTGGATGAGGGGATATCTAGTGGGACTGCTATTCTGGGGTGGGGGGTAGGGAAAAAAATGGGGGAAAAATTGTAACTCAAAATCTGGTGGAAATGAATGATGTAAACCAGAAGTTAATAAAGCATTTGTTTAATAAAAAAAAAGAATAATTTTAAAAAAGATGCATTTCCCCAAGTTATTCAGATAATTTTCTTAATTTTTCACCTTGTTTTTTGTGGGATTTATGAGATTTATAATCTTAGTATTATTAGAATGACAGATTATTAGAACTGAAATGGATCTTGGAGTTTGGCTAGTACAAACTCTTTATTTCTCATAGGAAGTTATCGGATCCCAGAGAGATGCAATGACTTGGGTTCACACAATAAGTTCTCCCCCACTTCAGTGCTCTTTTCCACTATACACTGGCTAATTACAATATGAAAGGGCATGAGTTGCTTTTGTGTGCCAGTTTTTATAGCTCCTATTTCCATAGAACAAGAAAAATGATTAAATAAATGAGCAAGAGCAAGGCAAATAGCTACACTCAGTTTTACTCCAGTCTTTGCTTTTTATCTATGTATGAACAATATTTTAATCCTTTATTAATTAACATTAGATATTTCTGACAATATTTCTAAAAAATACTGTTGATTGTTCTTAATATTCGATGGACAAGATTTAGCAGGTCTATCACTACTACAATGAAGATCTGGTGGTAGATATGGATATTTATCTAAGTTTTATTCAATTCTATGGAGTAATGTAAGGAAACAGCTTATATATTGTACTGTTCTATGTGTTGCTTTAAATTGAGACAGAGATAATGCTTCTTGGACTCAACATTCTTTATGAAATGTTATGATTTATAGCCAGAAATCTTGATAAAACACTGATACCAAAACACTTGATATTGGATTCCCTTTTTAAACAATAGCAATAAAGGATAACTTCAAACAAAGCAGACAGTATCTTTAAGTGCCATGGCAACAAGTTACAGTCAACTGTATTTCATCATCCCTGTTTCAGTGAAAATCTCTGAACATCAAAGAGAAAAATGTAACGAGGTTCTACCAGAAGGAATTTCTTTGGCAAAGTTTATAAACTATAAAAACAGTGTCTTTGTGGAAGTGCCTACACCATCCCAATCTGTAGCCTTACAAAAGCAGTACTGTGATATATTATTCCCCTATGGTAACAGACACTATTGAAGCTCAACTATAATTTGGCACAGAACATTTCTATACTAATGTAATGTGACAATGTTATTATGTTCGCTATTTCCCATGCCATCATAGCCATATTCATCTTCACAAACATGACATTATGTTCACTAATATGGTTATATTATAGTTGTGGACTGTGGGGTAAAAGTATATATAAACTTGAAAAAAGGATTCAAGTATAATACAATATAGTGACAGTGTGTTATCTGTGTATATATAGGTTGTGTATATATATAGTATATATAGGTTGTGTATATATAGGTTGAATGCCACAATTTCTGTTCTACAATATAGCAGATAGGTTGTTATATGACACAAAGTCAATAGCTTTTGCCAATGAACAGACTAATACTCGACAACGATCAGCAAATTTTGAGTTTATGTTCATGTTGACATTTTCTTCTTAACCTAATTATTTGTTGAATTGTTATGCTCATTAGAATTCTTTAGCACTTCAAATAAACTTAATCCTGACCCATATATTACCTAATGTCATTCACTGCTTGAGGCAAAAAAGTATTACAGATGGGGTAGTTATTTTAACAGGAACAATAATCAAAATGAATAATAGGAAAAATGATGTGACACACAGGCCTTACACCTTTACAATACTGTTTATTAGTATGGGTTAATTATATTATTGAAAAGCACTGTTAGTTTGGGTAACTTTATATGGATTTTAATTACAATTTGCCTTAGAAATGAAAGAGTAAAGAGATAGAGTGATTTGCCACAATTAATTACATTTCAATTTCAACCAACATTTTTGATGTGATAGTTCTCATGAGGATAAATTTCATCAATAAAATAGACAAACTATTTAGCTTAGAATACAAATTTTAGAGTTGCAATCCCTCATATTTAGGTATGCTGCCTCAGATAAAGCAAAAAGGGAGTGTCAGGCACTAGATGACCAGGTGAAGCATTTGTCCTGGTTTCCTGTATTTTTTCCTTATCTTGGTAAACTTGACTGGGTTATCTAGAAGAAAACCTAAGATTAACCCCCAGCAAATCTCCCTTAAATTTAGAGAAAGCCTTGAGAGGCTACCATCAAATTGTTTTGCTCTGGCCCAGAACACATGTTCTCTCCCAAGAAAAAAGACGTTTTCATGTCAAAAAAGAAAATCAATTTCCCTGTTTTCTCCCCACCCCCACCCAGACCCTACCAAGTCAAAATGACTTTGACAACTCAAAGTTCTAGGACTCATCCAGCTTTTATAAACCCTTCCTATTTTGGTGCTTTGAAAGAATCATATGATTTTTAAAAATAGATGTTTTACTGAAATATTTTGTCTTTACATCAGGATTATTTTAACGTCCTCTGAATTGAATCCTCCCTTGTGAAAAGAGAAAAAAAAAGCCAAAATCTTCAATATTGTGATTGTGTGTGATAATGTATAAAATATGTATTCTGTCCTCATTTTTCCAACCTTTTTGCCTTGAGGTTTTTTTTACATTCTTGTAGTCATGTATTTTATCTTTGTTCTGATTATTTTTCTTTCTATCATTTCCTACAAATCTTCCCATTTTTACTTCACAACACTGTATTCCATTCATATACCATAGTTTCAATCCATTCACCAATTTGGTACAGTTCTTTGCAACCACAAAAAATACTTTAATTAAAATTTTAATACATGTTGGAACTGTATTTCTGACTTTGACTTCCTTGTAATAGGAGGATAGTTGGGTCATTGGATCAAAGGGCATGGATGGTTAAGTCACTTCTGTTTTGAGATTCCTGGGTGCTCTTCTTTCTTCCCTCTTTACTATTTCACTTGGGGAGCTCATTATCTCCAGTGGATTTAATTATTGTCTCTATGCTGACGATTCTCAGATTTACTCGTTGAGTCTTAATTTACCTGCTGACCTTTCATCTTATATATCCAGTTTCCCATTGGCATCTCAAATTAGAAGTCCTGCAGACATCTTCAACCCAACAGATCCCAAACCTAATTCATTATGTCCCTTCCCCCCAGCCCCAACTCCACCCATCCTAACTGCCTTATTATTAGTGAGGGTACTACTGTCCTCCCATTCACCCAGGCTGACAACCTTTGTGTTATCCTGGAACCATCTCTTTCTCTGTCTCTCTGTCTCTTTATCTCTCTGTCTATCTCTGTCTCTCTCTGTCTTTCTCTCTGTCTCTCACCTCCCCCTCCCCAACTTCGAATCTGTTGCCAATGCCTGTTAGTTTTACCTTTTTAACATCTCTTAGATGCCACATTTCCCCTCTGACACCACCACCACTTTAGTACAAGCCCTCATTACCTCATGCCTAGACTATTGCAATAGCTTTCTGGTGGATCTGCCCACCACAAGTCCACACTCCAGTTCATTTTTAAGTACAAGTTTGACCATGTCACACTATTCCTCCCTCCCCCAATAAATATACTCCAGTGGCTTCCCATCACCTCCAGGATCAAATATAATTTCCTCTGTCACTGAAAGCCTTTCATAATCTCCCCCTCACCACTGTTTTTGTCTTCTTCTGCCTTATAATCCCGACCTACTCTGTCATCCCATGACAATAGCATCTTTGACAGCCCATCTTCTGACTCCATGAATTTTCACTGACTGTCCTCCATGCCAGGGATGCTCTGTCTCCTTATCTCCACTTCCTAGCTTCCCTGGTTTACTTCAAGTGCCAGTGAAAATCCTACCTTCTACAGGAAGCCTTTCTTGATCACCTTTAATTGTAGTGCCATCCCTCTGTTGATTATTTCCAACTTATATTATGTATGTACCTTATTTTCTATGTAATTGTTTCCATGTTGTCTCCACCATTACACTATGAGCTCCTTGACAGAATGGACTGTCTTTTGCTTTTTCTGTATCCTTACTACTCAGTACAGTGTCTGACACTTCATAAATGTTTATTTATTGAATGACTTATTCCAAATTGATATTCTGAAAGAATGGACCACTTCACAGCCCCATCACCAGCACATCAGCATGTCTAGATTTCCCATTTATTGTCATCTTTGCCAATTTTCTCAGTGCAGTAAAGCCCGGGAATTGTTTTAATTTTGCATTTCTATTACGGTTAATGATTTGGAGTTTATTTTCATGTGAAAAGTTATACTTTGCTATTCTTTTGGGAAAATGTTCACATTTTATCTACTGGGCAAACATTCTTATTGTTTATATACTTGTTTCTATTCCCTAAGTATTTTAGATACATAGTAAAACTTTTAGCAGTGATATTTGATGAAAATAATCTTCTACTATGTTATAAGAGAACATTTTAATTTTGTTGTTAGTGTCTATTTTGTCCTTTATCATCTAACCTGATCTTGTTATTATGTAATTTTTTTAATATTTAACATTTTACACATAAATTTTGCATCTATATTGAGTTTATTGTGTTATATTGCATAAGATGCTATTCTAAACCTAATTGCTGACAAAACTGCTTTGCAAGAAGTATTTATCTAAATGGAATCCTTGCTTATATAATTTATATTCATGGCTTTATCAAATACCTAGTCTCCTATTTGTATAACTTCTGTTTGTTCATCATTTTTTCTGTTCTATTGACCCACTTAAAAAACTGGTACTAAGTATTTTTAAAACTGCTATAAAATATAGTATCATATATGATAATGCAATGCCCCCAGAATTTGTACTTCTCATTATTTTCCTTGAAATTCTAGAAATTTCTGTTTGCCTAAATGAATTTTATTAGCTAGTTCTACAACGTATCCTTTTAGTAATTTGGTTGAAATAATAATAATTCTGAAAATTACTTTAGGCAGTATTGTTATTTTGATTATATTATTATCTCTAATTATTTGCCTCCCCTACTCCTTTTTTCCTATAATGTCTTAAAGCTATACTTATATGAATTGTAAATATCTTTGATAGGTTACCTTTCACAATGTTTTTTTGCATTTTAGTTTCTGAAATGTGTTTCTCTTTTTGATGATTTCTGTGAATTTATTTTCTATCTTTGTATTTTTCTTATGTCATTAATCATCTTAATTAGCTTCTTAACTATTTTTTAGGTTTTCATCGTATCATCCATAATTAAGTCAATTTTTTCCTCCTTCCAGGTTTTGTACCTTTAATTTTGTTCCCTAGTCTTATTGCTATATCTAATATTTCTAGAACTATGTCAAACTAATAAGAAGAGAGATCACCTTGCTATACATCTTTTTTTTTTTTTGCTAGGAAAACATCTTCTGTGTCTCCATTGTAAATGATGTTAAATCTTGTTTTTATTTTTTAATTGACAATTTTTGTTTTCAATTCCAAATGATCTCCTTCCTTCTACCATGCCTATCAAGAGGGCAATAAATATGATACCCATGTACATATGAAGTCATGCACAACATATTTCTACATTAGCAATGTTATAAAAAAGGGCAAAAATGAAGTGAAAAAAAGATATAATACTTTAATCTGCATTCAGAGTTCATCAATTCTCTTTCTGGAGGTGGATAACATTTTTCATTGCAAATCCTTTGAAACTGTTGTGGATCTTGTATTGATCAAAGTAGCTAAGTCTTTCATAGTTGATTATATTTTAAAGTTGCCATTACTGTACATAATTTTCCTAGTTCTGTTCAATTCATTTTGAATCTGCTCATGTAAGTCTTCCCAGCTTTTCTCTGAAACCAATCCCCTCATCATTTCTTATAGTACTACAATACTTTATGATCATTATAAAACATAACATATTTAGTTCTGCCCTAATTGATGGGCATTCCTTTAATTTCCAGTACTTTGCTAGCACAAAAACAGTTCTTGTTTTAAAATATATACCATTGGTCTTTTTAAGTCCTTTCATTGATTTTAATAGAAATTTATGCTATAATCTGAAAAGTACTTTTTATAAGCCTAATGAAATAAATAAGTGGCTTTATGATCTTTTTGCTTATATGATGTTAATTGTTTTAGATGCATAGGATTCAGGCAGATAAGGATGAGAAGAAAGCTTTTCTGATAAAGAGAACAATGCATGTCAAGTAAGTTCAGTATAGATTAATCCAGTTTGCTTAGAATTTGTAAACATGCATGAGAATAGCAGAGGATTAGGCTAGAAGAGTGAATTGGGATTGCATAGTGTCATTGTTGTTTGTCCTTTTAGAGGACTAATGATGTCACAATTACATCAGTTAGTCTGGAATTTATTTGGAAGGAATTTGAGATCCATTGAAGGTTTCTGAGTAGGGAGCATGAAACAGAGATATGTTTTAGGAATATCAGTTTGGTAGCTCTGTGTAGAATGGATTGGTGTGGGAGGAGCCTGCACATCACTTAAGATGCTATGACCACGGTCAATGTGAGTGTTAATGAAGGTTTAAACTAGGGAATTGACAGTGGGAATGGAAAAGAAATTATTTGTTTGAGATATGTAAGTACAATATTACAAAAATGGTATTAAAAGTGCAATATGGTTGATATCTGTGAATAGTTAGGCTATGCAAATGACTTTTTCAGAAATTCTGCTATACACACATTTGAAGCATAATCTCCTCTTGCAGTTTTAAAAATTGGTTACTTGGTATTATTCAGTAATAATATACTCATAAGCAATAACGTTTTCTATCACAATTTGTTTTTTTGTGTTTAATAAAAGTCCAATTATGTATTGAACTAATAAGAAAACTTTTCAAAGATTTGTATATTGTATCATTGTAAATCCTACAATTTAAACTGAAAGGTGCCTTAGGGATATTTGAAAAGGCATCTGAATTTGTTTTTATTCTTTTGAAAAAGTTAATTTGTTTCTATTGTTTTCCACATGACCAGAAGCCTGATGGTACAACATGCAGTGATAAACACATAGGTTAGAGATGAAAAGTTCTTTGGGATTAAGGTCACCTTACTGAAAAAGTGAAAATGTCAGCTTCAATATAGAAAGGGAATTGTCTAAAATTTCAGCATCAATTTGAACATTTATGTAAATTCTAAAAAAAAGGTTGAGAAAATAGAAATGAGGTATATTTTGATTACCCTAAAATGATAAAAATGCTCTATTCTGTTCCTACCATGGTGTCATTATTTTACAGTATTTACCTGAGGAAAATGAAACATTTGGATGTTATCATTGATATCAAAATAATAATCATTTTTAAAAAAGAAAGCTTTGTTGTAAAATATTGGTTTACACCAAACTAATTCTCATCACTAACACCCCAATCTTCAAACCAAATAGAAATTACAGGCTTCTACAAAATCCACTAGAAAAAATTATTCAATCAGATCTTATATGCTCTAAGAGTCCTCCAAAGTCATTTTAGTGCTGCTTTGTGTAACAGGATTATCAGGAGGCACAATTATTAAATGACATTTTCTCTATTTACAAGCAAAAACCAAACAACAGCCATATCATTGTCATCACCATTCCTATCTTTCCAAAGTAACATCCAAACCATTTTTTCTATAAATGAACCAAGCACAAACGTTGCTACTTAGGATTGTATCATGATGCTTCTTAGCGAAAAGGATAATAAATACACATAATAAGCAAAATTCTTACATTTTTTCCTAATGCACAAGCAAGAACAACGTGACATGACCATATTTTAGCTTCTTCTATAAATCAGGAAGGTATATTTGACAACATTTGGGGGAATATATTCTATAGCTAAATGAAAAGTATTTTCATGTGAAAAGTATTGTTAACCACATAACAGATAAGTCCATCAAAACAACATGTGTAGGAGCAACATTGGTCATGAATTAAATGATGAGCTATTCAAATTTTTATCTGTTTCTGAAACCAAGGTTAGGTCTTCTTCTCTGGGAGCGGGAATGAAAATATGGAGCTGCCAGTGTTGTGATAGTGATTGTCAATCATTCTGAGTCAGAGAAAAATAGATCACCATTGAGATTTTTTGAGGATAAATCTACTTATTTATCAGTTTAAAGTGTTTTTCCCAATATCTTCTATACTTACAGAGTTTTAGATCAATTACTACAGTATGGTATAAAATAATGAGTTTCAACAAATGTCTCAAATACTTTACTAGAAACAGATTTTGATTCTTCATAATCACCTCAATGACATAAAAATAATCCTGATATGTTAAAAAATGAATTTCAAAACAGATGCATTTGGGATTTTTATTTTACCTAATTTTTAAAAGCCACAATATTATTTTAAACAATGACCTTGATTGCTTTACAAAATTCAACTCACACATCTACCATTCCAGTAGCAAAGTTATTTTATACAGTAAGTTATAACTCAATTGTATATTCTATTACTAGGTTGCTTTTTATTTTAAACTGGGTTTGCCATTCTCTAAAAATGACAGAACTGTCAGAGAACTACAGGGAGTTTAACTTACTTCTGAGCCAATTAGTGGTGATTTGTTCATAGGAAGCATGATTTATAGGTATTTGAAGATTAGTCCAATGCATCTGTCATTTAGTTAGTCCAAGGTTGTTCAGGTCAACCAAGTGCTTGAAGCAGAACAGATTTTTCCATTGGGTAGATAATATAGATATATAGACATAATCTCAAATACAGAGATAGAGACAGGATTGGTGATTTCACCATATAGGAAAACTTCTAGGCGAAGTTCTACCAATGCAGATTAGCACATTCTCAGGAATTTATAGTTTCGTAGAAGGTATTCTTAAGTTGGGGTCCATGTACCCTAAGAGATCCATGAATAGATTTCAAAGGGTTCATGAACTTGGATGAGAAAAATTAACTCATTATTTTCACCAACTTCTAATGGAGATTTGGCATGTCCTTCAAATATGAATGTGGGCAATAAACATTATTCTGAAAACGGGTCCATAGCCTTTCCCAGAATATCAAAGGATACATGATATAAAAAAAGTTTGAGTCCCTGCTGCTTAGAGCACTGAGAAATTAACTGCCTTGTCCAAGATCAAACAGGAAGCAAGTATCTAAGAGAGATCTGAATCTAGATCTTTCTGAATGTGATGTTCATTCTCTATCCATGATGCCCCCCTGCATTTTAGTCTCAAATAAATGTAGAAATTCCATCCTTCCTTCCAATCTCTCTCTTATCTTTGAAACCATCCCTTCCATTCCATTGTATGATGATATCTCAATCCTGTCAAATCATACAATATATATCATTTATGGCACTTTTGAAATTGATGTTTATTTTGGCTACCTTTAACTATACCATGTTCTCAGACATTTTTCCCCAAACTAGATTGTAAATTTCTTGAGGGGAGAGACTAGTTCTTATATGTTATTATGTCCTCAATACCTTGAATGCAGTAAATATTCAATAAACAAACATCTTTCTACCATGCCACACTAGTTCTCAAGGTATACTTGATTCACTAAGAAAATGCACATCAAGTTTACTGGCAAAGCTTGCAACTTATTTTAAATGTTCGAGAGATAAAAATTATATTTCCCAATAATAGTAGGTATTTTTAAAATGAGGGGGGAATATACTGTGCAAGTAGATAATGTGGCATTTTCCCAGAAAAGATAGTAAATGAGGTTTAACTTTGGATACAAACATCCAAAGGGGCCTAATCTCAAAGGAATTGAAGGCCTTCAGTTACCTAGTGCACATGACATAATTGATTCCAAATTTGACCCGCAATTTCCTACCTTCTTTCATCTAACCCCTAATCTTATAAAGATATTAGGGGGTATTAGATATCAGGCATGGTGTAATCTCATTTACAGTCAACCAAGAGGTATTAACTTAGAAAATATATCATAAAACTGCAAAAGATGATAATTTAAATGAAATCAACAAAATATTCCATGAAGCAGAATTCTTCCTTTTCCTAAGAAACACTATCCATCACATCAATATAAACCAGTTAATTTTTCCCTTAAACATCTGTTTGCTGTCCTATAGTCTTGACTCAGTGAAAAAAGATGGACTACTATTATAGAATGTTCTTTGGGTATATACAGACTCCCCTGGTCCTAAGGGGCAATAAAATCCAGTGCTTGGTTGAAACTTAGGATAAAGAACTTCGAGGATGGAATGTAAAAGAGTGTGTTTTTACAGGGAGAGGGAGGGAAGTGCCTAAAGAAATGTAGAGAGAGAAATAATGAGACCTGTCAACTGTTCACTGAAATTACAGGCCTCAGGATATAATGTTATGAAATTAAATATCACTTAATATAATGCAATTTGAAAGTTCTTTTAAAATCAGAAAAAGAAATTGTCATATTTAGGAAAGTAGAAAAAAAAGGTCTTTTCAACAAGGTTACTATCATTGCATTAGGAATGCACACAACCAGCAAAGAAAATTGAAGCCTCTTTTTTCCCACACAGCATTTAGAAACCAACATCCTTAGTTCATAAAACAGCATAACATATACATATACACACATACACACATATACATATACATATACATATATATGTGTGTGTATGTACATATATATATATATATATATATATATATATATATAAAGAGAGAGAATGAGAGCTAGCTACTCACGGTCATTGCATAGTGGGCCACTGAAAGAGGTCATGCTGCAGTCACAGCTGAATCCATCCCACTGCTGCAAACATACACCTTGGTTGGAACAGGAGTCCTCTTGGCAAGTGGTACTGGGCCCTGTAAGAAAATTCAGAGGAAACTTGCACTTTTTACCAGCAACAACCATCCCTCTTGGTTGATCTTTGCACATGAGCTAGATCACATATAGTAGTTGCCAACACCTCAAGTTGCATGAACAAACTGGTTTTAAAAGTTGTCCTTCCCACTGTTGACTTAGGAACCAAGGAGCTGCCTTGCCAAAGCTTTCTGCAGTTCCCAGAATACCACACAGTTTACTAATGTCATTGATTAAAAGGAAGCAAACAGTTAATCCAAGAGCAGCACGGCTATTCTCATTGTAGCAGCAGGTAATCTCATTACACCGTCAGCTGATTCTATAAAGTATTTTGGTTTTCAAAAACGGTATTAATTTCCTCATGAATGAATAGTGGCATCATGAAAATGGGTATTAAAAGTTCATGAAATTGAGATAAAGATTGGGAAAATAATGGAAGAAAGTGATGCAAAAACAAGTTACTGAGATTCCAGGAGTTACCCTGCAAAAATAGTCTAGCACCATGATTGTTTTGCTTTGTTTGTTTTTTTTGGAAGGTATGTTGGCAAGTATCAACTCACATGCTTTAATGATAACATGCAATTAACAAAAATTCAAAATCTCAGTAATAATGACCTTGCATGCCCCCAAATGACGTACAAATGAAAAACAAAGCTAGACTATTTCTAAAGAATCATAAACTAGATCACTGAAAAACAAACCGAAAAAAAAACAAAACCCAAAACTAATAAGTATGATCAAAGCACTAGGGCAGTCACTGTACAAACATATTCAAGACTGAAAGCCTTTATGCAAATTACGCTGCAAAAGCAGGCTTATCATAGTACATTATGTATGGGGGCAGGAAGGAAATCTGAACCCAAACATGTTCTAACACAGAAATTCAAAAACAGTTTGCATTGGGTTCCCACTGTGCATTGTGGGGTTTCAGTCTCATTTTTATACACACAGGGCTATCTACCTTGCAAGTCAGCTTTCATCAATGCAACTTTGTCAGCAAAATTAAAAAAAAAAGCAAAATATATTAAATGTTAGTAAGCAATACTGAAATGGGAGCAAACAGAGAGAACATTCATAGTCCAATGCATGCTGCTATAAAAGGGGAAGAAATGACATCAAAAGCAAACAAATTAATACTAACAGCCATCAATCTTAAGGCAAGCCAGAGTGAGAAAGCAGTAATTTGCCAGTATTTTACTACAAATATAATGGTTAATTGAGCTGATGACATGTAATGAAGGAAAATTAAAAGGATTTTTCCCCCTTTTGGAGTGATATGAATGCATTACCAGAATGATTGCCTTGCTTGTTTGGAGGGGCTGCTCCATTTGTCATTTTCAGATACAGTATGTTCTATGGTCATTAAGGGGCCAATTACCCCTTCCCATCTTTTTTTTCCACTATCTCTTTTATCTTGCATTTGCATTTAAGTTTTAAACATATCATGTAAACTACTTGCTGCCAAATGGACTCCATTAATAGAGTATTTTACCAAATGCAAAAAAAAAAATGCTTTACATTATAGAAGGTGGATTAATAGCGTGTATGGGTCAGGAGGAAAATAATGCCATTTGGTCTTTCATGAAGGAAATATCGTTGCAGGATTTCATTAGATAGTTTGGTACTTGGGCTGATCAGAAGTGGCTTCTCTGAGCTGTATAAGCCTTAAGGATATCTATTGTCACTTCAAATTTGTCTAAAATATTTGTTTTATTAGCTTCAGCTATTTTGTTAATTATTAATGCCATTAAAGTTTACTAATTTTGGACTAAGTAGGAAAAATTTCTTAACTAATGAAAAATCCATACTTTAAACTAGTTTTAAACAAACATAGTTGAGTAATTTTCAAGTACAAAAGACAATAGAAACTAGGCCAATGAAATGTTATAAGTAATTATTTGTGGAGACCATTTTTAATGAATTATTTGAAATTAGAATAATATGTACTTGTATGTAGATAGTTTTCTCTCAAGGCCTGGAAAGCTGCTTATCTTCTTTTAAAAAATATCTTGACATTTTTATTTAAAGTTTTGAGTTCCAAATTCTATTTCTTCTTCCCTTGCCCCTCTCTTAGAGAGTAAGCAAGCAGATATAGATTATACATTTGCAATTATATAAAACATTTCCATATGAGACATTTTGTGCAAGAAGACTCAAATAAAAGAAAAAAACTATATAAAGTGAAAAATAGCATGCTTCAGTGTGTATTTTGTTAATATCCGTTCTTTCTCTGGAGCTGGATAGTACGCTTCATCATTAGTCCTTTGGGATTATCTTGGATCATTGTTTTGCTAAGAATAGCTATTCACAGTTTTTGATCAAACAATATTGCTGTTACTGTATACAATCTTCTCTTGCTTCTGTTCACTTCACTATGCATCAGTTCTTGTAAGTCTTTCCAGGTTTTTTCCTGAAATCATCCTGCTTGTCATTTCTTATTGCACAATAATATCTCATTACAATCGTTATCTTCTTAACTATACTACATAAACATCCATAACATTAATTTACTTAGCAGACTAATTATATATATATATATATATATATATATATATATATATATATACTGTAAAGGGGAATTCTGGCTCATAATACATTTTAATATGGCCAAATTTTGATTCAATAGATAGCAAATTAATGAATTGTAATGCATTGTAATTCCTATTGTATAGGTCAAGACTCTAAGAAACCTACATTACTCTAGTTTTGCTCAGGCTTATATCAAAAGACCAAAAGGAACTGAGAACCTATAAGTGGCTTAGTTTTTTGAGACTACCTATGAGGAAGAAATGCTTTCTATAAAGCTATTATTGAGAAATAGATTGAGGATAACATTATTTGAAAGTTTTTAGAGCAATATTTGAAAGATTAATTATTATCTATCAGAATAATCAAAGAACTAGATATTAGAGGGGAAGCCACATTTCTATCCAGTTGCTGATTTACAAGGGGACTCTATGTGTTATTCCTCAGCTGGCAAAAGAGGCAAGACTAAAAATTCTAAGATTTAACAAGAATTTGTTGAACACATTATTTTTGATAAATGAATGTAAAGCTGCTGACAAAGTGTAATCTAAATTTTGATCTCTTAGTCTTAAAATTAATTCTTAAGTTGTATCAAACAAGGATGAAGGCATCTAAGAAATGAAAGGTTAGGAGCAAACTAACGGATGATTCTGCGTAATTTAGATTTTGGGGAAACAAAGAGCCATGTGAAACACTTTGTTATTTGATCTCAAGTATTACAGATAATACAACCCATTTACTGACTAGACACATTTTCCATCCTATTCATCGTTTCAAACATTTTCAAGAAGCACCATATAAACATCTACAAGTTTTGCACATAACATCCCTGAATTTATGTACACTTTCCTTACATAATGCCCCACTTATTTTATCACTGAATTAAACTAAGACAACAAGTCACAAGGACTTTTGTATTAAACATATAGAAATGGCAGGGAATAAGATGACAAAGTAAGCAAGGCAAATGAAAGTTTTTTTTTTTTCCTGTGGAGAAATAAGGAAGATTTGTTCCTTTACTATGTGTAAAAACTGCACCTTGGTTAGATATTAAATTGGATTGAATCTGGTCATGACTTATAATTATCTAACACTATCCTCTCTTATAGCCAAAGGAAGATCAGTTTAAAATTGGTATGACCTTCTCTAGCAGAGCTGGAACCTGAGAATGGCATTAGTGAATCACCACTAAAGTGGATTTCCCATGATTGGAGACAAGTGACTGTTGAATGGGAGTCTAGGAAATGTTTCCATCACTAGACAGGCTGATGTAAAAATGTTCTTGATTATATCAAGTTCACAATTTTCCAAGCAATTTGAAATATGAGTGATGCCAATTTGGTTTGGAGATATAAATTCCCAAGAGACTGAATGTTAAGGGAAAGTTTAGAGAATTCATTTCTTCAGGACCTAGAATTTGATTAGTAAATACAAAAAACATAATGTATATGTCTTTGGTTTTGTTTGTAGTAAGTTCTATTGATTTTATTCCTAATAGTCCTAGAGCCTGGAATTAATACTGAATTGTGCTGAAAAGTTGTTAACCTATAACTGGGAAGAAAAATCATCAGAGAAGGATAGAGAATGAGAAATCAAATCTTTGAAATACTATGAGTGAAGAAGGGTTTGGGCATTAGAAAATTGGAGAAAAATAATGGTCAAAGGAATTTGTTTTGACCAGATATCAAAAGAATATTATAAAGACAAAAGTAGAGACTGATGCTCAATACTATATGTGAAAAATATTTGATTTGTCCAGGTATCTAAGAAATCCCAAAAAGACCGTGGGAAGCAGGGAGACAATGCCACATGCCATAGAATTATTAAAAAGGATTAATAGGCAAGGTTAATAAGAGACTATATAATAAGTGCTCTAAACTAAGTTACAAATTATACCATTCTGGCAAATAGTATACATAATATAACTATTATAAAATCATTTCACCAGGAAGCTCTTACCCTGGTAAGTAATGATGGAATAAAATATCTATCTCAATTCTTCCCTCTCCTGTCTCTAGGGCAAGAGGCTATTTTAAAACTGCTGGCAGAATTATGTCTTTAAATCACTGTAAGTTCTCCATTAGTTTTGTTTTTGAATAGTTTTCTTATTTTTTTGAATTATGTCTTCCATTCAATTTTATGAATTGTGTTCCCCAGCTCCAGATCTTTTCCTTTATGCCTCATGTTCTATGCATTTAACCTCAGGAGTTTATTCATTTGAAGGAGAGACTTTTTCTCTTCTCTGTACATTAAAAGTAGAAAAAAACCATATATGTGTATCTGGCTTGGTAAAACTTGATGTGTAAACAACTGAAATTAAAAAGCATATAAATTAATGATCATTATCCATGTCACACACACAAGTACCCCTAATTATAGGTTTTCTCTAAAAAGACTTGCCAGTGTGGTGAAAATGTGATTTTATTTAAAATTGAAACAACTCGATTGGAATCCCTGAATTTCACAAAGCAAAGTAACTCTGCGTCTACCAATTAAAACCCAAGGAAATTCTGCATCCAGTAATTAAACCATAAGTAATGGCCAAGAGTAATTCTCTCTTGTTTTCAAATTGCCACATGTAAAACAGTCAATGTTTTGGTTAAGCAGAAGGGAGTAGGGATATACATTCAAGGATTTAGGGATAAAGATAAGGATTCTTTTTTCTTTTCCCTTAGCGTGAACTTTCCTTAAAAGAGGCTAAAATTTCAAAAGTGCCTCCAAAATTAAAGGAAGAGCAGTAGAAAATATAGTAAACCAGAGCATCTAATTCAAGAATAAGTGAATGAATTACATTTATGGAGAAAGAATTGTTTAAAATGATCTGATGGGCTGAACTGAAAAAAAAATAAAGCTCAACAACTTCGAAATAAAGGCAGGATTCAAAAAAGTACCCTATCAGATCATATTCTGGAGAGTACAAAAAAACACTCAGATATAGATGGGCTTGAGAATACTTCTGACCTGGATGATAACAGATTAATTCAGGAAGTATACATAGATCAAATGGGGCATATAGTAGCCACTATTCTCTTAATTAATATTAAGAGAAAATGCTCATGTAGTCAAATCCATTAGAGACAGAAGGTATCAGATGTTAATTTCTAACTCTAGTTGCTTTGAAGGGAGTATTTAAAATAATATACTCAGGCTTATTTATGAGCCCTAATGTAGTCCAAATTAAAAGAGAAAGGTAGCAATAATTAGGTGAACTATAAAATCGCTCTTTGCAGAAACCATAATAATGGAAACTAACAATATGTGCAAATATATAATTCCTAACAAGGTATAAGCATTTCTATTGTGATTCCAGAAAAACAAAAGAAAGTCAAAGTTGATATAATGAGAAGAAAAGAAAAAAAAATACTAAAGGTTTGATGTATGGCGTTTTTTGTTGTTGTTGCTGTTGAGGGGAGAAAGTGAAGGAACAGCATGTCTGAAGACATTTTAATGGCTAGTAATTTTTGTACTTGTTTCCCAGTATGACAACAGAAATTTCTAGTGTGTGAAACTGGAGATGTCATACCTTCACATCCTCTTTCTATCTGTCCATTGCAAAAAAGAGCATCAGAGATGAGGTCAGGGAGCCGTCCATTTAAATCCACTGATGCCAGGCAGCCTTGAAAACCTTCCTTGGCATGGACTAATTTTGGCAATGATTTGTACATTTCTTTGGCGACTCCTCCTATATACAAGTCACCTGTGGATTGAGAAAAAAAGACAGTCAGAAGGGAGCAAGGGGTAATTGACTCTAAAACAGAGCTGGAGAGGTAGAGAATAGGAGTTTATTCCTTTAATCATAAAATCAATGCAAATATTTACATTTTGATTTTTTCCCAAAAGTGTGCCAACATCACAATATCCAGATAATTCCTCTATTGATGCCTACACAACCACAAGATAAATGACTACAAAGATTCTGTGAAGGTCACATTATTGTGGGATAATAACTCTATCCTATGATTAACAAGTTCTCATATTCTACTAATGTTCCAAAAACTTTCTATTTAGGAAATTATTTCTAGCATCCAAATCCAACTCTCTAGCTACATCTAAATCCTCTTCCTCTTACTCTGTCTTGCAGATTTAAACACAATCCCAACAATATCTTGTGTATACCTGAAGATTATTTTGTCCTGCCTCAGATATCACTTCTGTTTAGTCACACTTCTGTTTATGTACTCCAAAAGGTTTACACTTCTCTTCCAATCTGTCCACCATGTCTAGAATGCCATATCTCTTCGCTTTTTCCTCTTGGTTTCCCTTCTTTCTTTTAAAAATCAGTTTGAACCCCATTTTCTATGGGAAACTGATTGGTTCCCTGAGCCTCTACTATTCATATATTTCCCATATATTCTGTGTATATATCTTACAGGTACTTAATCACATATCCTCATCCTTAGTAGTATGTACTCTTTTTGAGGACAGGGACTTCTGTGGGTGTGGAATGTTGGGTGGGGATTCATCTTTCTTTGCATCCCCATTGTTTAGTACAGTGACTTGCGTATAAATATTTAATGTTTGTTGACTGATTGAGTTCTCCCTACCAGCTTCCAATATATCATAGAAGTTAAATAGGTAGCCCTTGAATTAACCACTTCACCTATGTGCTGTTTTCTACATGGATGTCTTTTGGGTTTATGTAAGATAAATATTTTTATAAATTCAGTATGCTTATTAGTAGACCATGATTAAGTCTGTTTCTTACCTTCCAAAGTCTATACTTTTTACTGTGACTAATTAATAAATCTGGTTGGCTGATGTTTTGGGAAAGGTATAGTCTATGTGACATGCTTTGCTTTTGTTATATTTTACATTATACTGTTGTTGTTGTTTTTTGGTGGGGTAAGGCAATCAGGGTTAAGCGACTTGCCCACACAGCTAGGAAGTGTCAAGTGTCTGAGGCCAAATTTGAACTCAGGTCCTCCTAATTCCAGGGTCAATGCTCTATCCACTGCCACCTAGTTGCCCCATATTATACCATTTATAAGTACCCACTTCTCTAACTTTTTGCATTTAGTTGTAATATAAGTTCAGAGGATTATTATTATAGGATCAGAGATTTTGACCTGGAAAAGACCTTGGAGGTTATATAATCCAAATCATTAGTTTTACAGAGGACTAGTGAGACCCAGAGAGGTTTAAATGACTTGCCCAAAGGTCACTCTAGTAGTAAGCAGAGAAGCTAGGATCTGAACCCAGCTCCTTTAATGTCAATCTAGTGGTTTAGGTTCCCCAGCAATGCTTTATTTCACTACTTTTTCTTAGAGTAGCTCCTGTAGAACTTCCTCACTACCACCTTGGTGATCACACCATGTTCTGCATGGAAGTTAGTCCTGGAATCTCCTTCTCCTGATTGAGGACTACCTCTCCCAGAACACTATTATCCTTAATTCACTTGATTCTCTCTGTTCTGGCCTCATCCTCTACTACTTAATTGATAATAAACTAATTGTCATATTGCTTCCCATTCCCCTCTGTCCTGCCCCCTAGCTTCTAGTCCTTTGTGGCCCCATGCATCATCCTTGTAACTTTCTGGAGCAAAGTGGCCCCTTCCTGTTTATCACTTTCCTGTGTATGATGTTTTCCTGATTAGAAGGCAAGTTTCTTGAGAGCAAAACCTTTGCTTTTGTATTTCTATCCCCAGAACTTAGCATAGTGTTTGGCATATGGTAAGCATTTAATAAATATGTTTTCATTCTTTTCACTGCACCAATTTTCTTCTTTTGCTGCTTTGATATTTACAATCAACCCAACTTATTTTATTGTCATTTGTCTCTATCGGATCCCTTCAGTCACAGGTGGAAATATCAGAATAAAGAAGGATAGTCTTGGAAGAGTGCTGCAATATGTTGGTTATATACACTTCATTTACCATCACAGTATATCCCCACCCCACAGTTCCCCTTTACTGAATTCCCTACTCCACTGGAAGCAGTATGTAGGATGGTTTAGTTGTAGGGAGTCTAAAATCAGGAAACCAAGAAGAAATTATTGAATAGATGTTAGAAGTAAGCAAATAGGAGACTATACCTAGGTAGCAGTAGTATGGGTGTGAATAGGAAGGGAGTAATTTGAGGTCTATTAGGAAGGAAGAAATAATGGCAGAACTTTATAACTCAAAAGATACCTGAGATAAAGAATACAGAAGAGTCAGAGAATACTCCAAAGTTAGAGCCTGGCTTTATACTTTGTGGTTAAAATATAAGCTTATTCTGGCATTTAAAGTTGTTCATAACCTGGCTTCATCCTGCCTTCCCAGATTTACTTCATACTTCACTCACTTTATATTCTAGCAATACCGGCCTTCTACATGTTTTCAGATTATGGCATTCCAACTCCTGTCTCTGTGTCTTACCATGGGCTACCCTCTACATTTGTAATATACTCCTTTCATACCTTGACCTCTCAGAATTGAGTCATCAGGGGCATCTAACTCATCAAGTCTAGTTTGTGATGTGAGCCTGGAGTTGAAAGATAGATTAAGTGATGACTGAAGGCCCAAGAGGTTATTCTCTCTTTCTTTTTTTGCTTTTTGGAGGGCAGTTGGGGTTAAGCAACTTGCCCAACTCCACATGGCTAGTTTTTAAGTGTCTGAGGCCAGATTTGAACTCAGGTCCTCTTGACTCCAGGGCGGGTGCTCTATTCACTGTGCCACCTAGCCGCCCCAAGGTTATTCTCTTGAGGAAGTGAATATAATTGAATTAAGGTAGAGACTTTCCAGTCTGGTTTTATAGCAGTAGAAATTATTTCAATTCACATTAATTTTTAATTAATAACATTAATTATTAAGCTTACTGCTTTAATTATTCAATTCATGAAATTATTAATTATCTAGGTTATCTTTTTCATCCATATCTACTTTTTTGTAATTCTCAAATATCTTTCACTTTAATTTTAAAAGAGCTCTCCAAAAGGACACAGAGATAGTACCCTAGAGAAACTTGAGGTACCAAAGGAAATAAGGAACCAAAAGAAAACAAACAACAGCAAAAAACTCCTTTTGCCATGTGATGGCAGGACCACCATGGCTCATAATTGCTTCTCTTTCTTCTGGCTGGACTTTAAAATGTCTAAAATTTGCTAGCTTCTCTAATGAAGCTGATATCCAAGCATTGGTACACTATGAAATTTCTTTCAAATCTAGTGGTGGCTAGAAACAAAAAAAAAAAATGTATGCTGTTTGGGTTAATTGTGAAATGCTATTTCAGCAGGAAGAGCTCCATCTTTTTACCTCTTGGGAGCAATCAGCTCATACTCTTAGGCTTAGAATTTCATTGCTTCCAATTTAATCTCCTTTTGCATAACTACATATGAAGTGAATAAGCAAAGAAACAACTCTAAGTAAGGTACTGCCTCATAGCCACCACAACAGCCTTCCTTGAGGGGGAGGAAGTAAAGTATAAATCTCATTTAAAAATAAAAATGATAGAGCATTCTATGAGCACCCAAGAAGAAAGCAAATGTTTGAAATAAGTAGGTCTTAGTAACATTGCTTGCTCTCACTTATTAAGGAGAAAAAATGGAAGTTATTGCTTCCTTCAGTTACTTAAATGTATCATGTTGGCCTACTAAAAACAAAACTCTATGTGAAACTAATTCCCCACCATAATTCTAACGTTAAGAGACCCAGGGTAGAGTTTAGGAACAACCAATGGTTTTAAACAACGATTTAGGAATAAATGGTCAAGTTTAACTGAATGGGAAGATTCCTAAATTCAGGATATGTGAAACATTCAATGTTAAGGATAAAGCAAAGCAGAGCCTTCAAATAGTGCTTCATTCTAAGAACAAAAACAAACAAATAAAAAACAATACAATCCCAGCTCTAAGGTTTCAGTAGGCTATATTTCCTGTGAATGAAAGTAGAGGATCAGTGTATAATGAATGCCAGATAGTTTTAGAAGGTGATTTATAGCATCATGAAAAAGTGTCCCTGCCTCCAACCCTCTTCATTTTAAAGATGAGGAAACCAAGGCATAAAAGGTTAAAAGATTTACCTAGGCACTCTTTGTGTCAGACGCTTTTTTAAGAACTTTACTTTGTCAATCCCAAAAATGACTATGGGACATAAGGAAGGAAGAAGGGAAGAGAACGATTATTTAATAAGTGCTTGCTATGTGGCAGGCACTGTGTTAAGTAGTATAGAAATATTATCTCAGGGGGCGGCTAGGTGGTGCAGTGAATAGAGCACCGGCCCTGGATTCAGGAGGACTTGAGTTCAAATGTGGCCTCAGACACTTAGCACAAAACAAAACAAAACAAAAAAACCAAAAAACAAAAAACAAAACAAAACCCTAGTTGTATGATCTTGGACAAGTCACTTAACCGCAACTGCCCTCCAAAAATCAAATATATATATATATATATATATATATATATATATATATATATATATATATATATTCTCTCACAGCACTGGCATCTCACATTATTGAGCCTCATAACAATACTGTGAGGTGACCGCTACCATGATCCCCATTGTACTGAGGCAGACAGAGATTAAGAGTCTTTCCCTAGGGGTGGCTAGGTGGTGCAGTGAGTAGAGCGCCGGCCCTGGAGTCAGAAGGACTTGAGTTCGGATCTGACCTCCGACACTTAACACACAGAAACAAAAACCTAGCTGTGTCAACTTGGGCAAATTACTTAACCCCAATTGCCCTCCAAAAGGCAAAAAACAAAACAAGAGTCTTGCCCTATATCACACAGCTAGCAAGTATCTGAGACTAGATTTGCAATCTGATCTGACTCCAGACCTGGTGCTGTAACCATTGTGCAACCCCAATGCCTACAAAGAATCTGAATACATGTCAGCCTGATTCTAAATTTAGTGCATTACTCAGTACACCAAGCTGTTTCTCAATCAAGTAACCTTTCCTTTAATAGCTGTTCTTTAACCTTAACTATACCTGAAAATGAGCGTTCTAACTTCTGTCTCTCCAGGCTTTGGATAGGTATTATAAAGTTGTGAGAGAATAAACATCTAAGTACAGATCATCAGATTATATAGTTAGGCAAGGGTTGTCAGAGTTGGAAGAGACAGTAGGGAGCAATCCAGGACCATTTTTTCACAGACATGGTACAGAATAAAAAACAAATGGAGAGTTTCATTCTTGTGCTGTAGAGGAAAACCACACACACACGCACATACACTCTATAGCTGATGTCTAGTTTAAAGCTTTGATACATGTTTAAAGGCACATCCTTGTGAGAGAAATAAAACTTTAAGCAGTTTATAGTTTACACATTAAGGTAAAAGGATTTTGGAACATCATACACCGGATTTGAATAAGAAAGAGCATAGAATGCTGAATATCCATGCCAAACAGGAAAGAAAGGAGATCAGGGGATAAACCTGATTGGCCGAGGGCACTGAAGACCGTCTCTACTTTATCATATTACCTGTTACCTGCTGTGAAACACTCAGCTATATTTAGGAGAGATCAGAGTCTTCTGTATATAATATAAATGAATGTTTTTCTTCAATAGAACTCCACTCCCTTCGACTAACATCACTGAGATAACAAAACCTCAAAGGTGGATTAAAAACAAAAGGATACTTCACAATCTTCTCTACCTGGTATTTCTAGCTAAGGATGAATTCAGTTTAATTCTTTAATGAGTGATGATGGCAGGACTTACCGACAGACTTAAGTTGGTACCCAGACCAAAGAAAACTGTTTCCTTTCTACCTTTTAATTCTTATACTTTACTCTATCCCCCATATTCAATATGGCCTACTTACAGTTCTTTGAACATAACACTCCATCCCTTTATATTAACTGTCCTCCATCCATGGAATGCTCTTCCCCCTTATTTCTGTGTCTTCATGTCTTGCTTTCCCTGATTTATTTAAGGGCCCAGTTCAAGTCTTACCTACTTAACAAAGCCTTTTTCAGTCGCCCCAGGGATTAACACCTTTTTCCCCCAAATCCCTTGCACCTATGCCTACTCTGTATAAATCTAATCTTTACCTAAATGTGTTATGTCTCCTAATAGAATATAAGCTCCTTGAGGAGTTTTGAGTTTTTTTGCTTGCTCTCTATCTTCAACCCTTAGCTTAAATTGCTTAACATGTGCTTATAGACTTGAGTTGATTATTTTTTTTCCAAGACACTGAGTGAGGAGGCACTAAGATCCTACACAATCATCACAATAATCAACCATAATCTGTAGCATATGAAGATCTAGATGAGTATATCTTGCTCTTTAATAAAGCCCCTTTCTCTATGGCACACCAACTTCCTTTGTTCCACCTATATTCAGAGAGAACCACATATTTCTTCTCTTGTAATCCTTTGCTGAAAAACCAAAGCCAATGAAATCCACAGTAGGTTGACATGGAAGGCCTAAGACCTCAATTCTTTTTGAAGAGCCTTTCTTAGAACTGTTTGCAGATATGGTATATCAATTTCATTTATTTTTCTCACCATTCCTTATTCTGCTGAGGCACAGAAAATAATGCATAGGCTTTGCTGTGGCCTAGACTGTCCATGGCCTTAAAGAAAAAAGTACTATTATCAACAAACATTTATCCAGCTCAATGACCACTCCAGCAATCTCTTATTTACCTATTTCATTTTTCCCCAAGAATTTAAAAGCATCTTATAGTTGCTACTTTGTCCTGTTTCTAGGACAATTTTATAAGTCAATACAATTAGATTTATCATTACACAGTTATTATTTGTATTTTAAAATACTGCATGTATCATTCTGTTGTCAGGCATATAAGATCATTGAAATCAACCTTGATTTTTGCTGACTTTATTATCATTTTAACCTCGGTCTTTACTACATATCTTAGTAATAGAAGTTATTATTTGCTCCAGATAGACTGATCTGCTTCTTTCTCTTATAAAACTGAATATTCCTGCCTCTGGACAGGGAAATCTCCAAAATAAAGCTGTTACAGCTCATGTATAAGTTTCTCAAAATGTAACAGGGTCCCCAACACCATCTTTTATTTAGTACATACTCAAGAAAATCATGACATTTTGGAACTGGTTAATACGTCACTGTCGGGGCAGAGCCAAGATGGCAGAGTAGAAACAGCTCATCCAAGCCACTCTGCCCCCAGATTTCCTCCAAATTATGTAAAAGGGGACTCTGAACAACTTCTGGAGCCCCAGCACCCACAGAACGACACAGAGAAGCTAACCTCCCACTGAGGACAGCCCAGCAGCCCTGCAGCAAGGACCAGCACAGAGGTTTGGGAGCCGGCAGCATGAGGGGAGCCGAGCTGAGCCAAGCCCAGCCAGGCCGAGCCCAGGTCCCTGTGAGCCGAGGTTTTAGCCCCAGGGCAGCAGGGCCAGCAACCGGCTGGAGAGACCCCAGAACACCAGCAGCTGTGTCGATTCCAGAATTATCAACATAGACATGCCTAGGACAAAGTGAGAGGTTAGTGTCCTATGGACTTTGGAACCAGTATTTGGGGAATGTGTTGGCTTCCTCCCCTGGGGGCTAGAAGCCACTGAGGAGACACGTCATTTTGTAGTTTTCATAGGCAGCTCTAGCTCCTGGCCTGCCAACTGTAGGGAGATCCAGCGATCAGTCTTGGGGGGTAATCACTCTTGCTTTAACCTCCCTAGATCTGGATTGTGATCTGGGGTGGAGGTCATGGGTGGGCTTCCAGCTTCCAGAAACAGAAGTTGTCCCCCCCCACGTTCGGGACGAAAATTCCTGTCTGGCAGCAGAGCCATAGTATTGCAACAAGCCCAAAAGTCAAATAATTAAGTGGCAACATGCCAAGGCAAAGGAAACAAATTAAACAGAAAAATGAAATCCTAGACTCCTATTTTGGGGGCACAGAGCTGGAAAAGGACTGTGAGTTCAGAAGTCCTGCTCCAAAAGCCCCAGGGGAAAACATGATCGGGTTGCAGGCCATAGAGGACCTTAAGAAAGACTTTAAAAATCAAATAAGAGAAGTGGAGGAAAAATTGGAAAGAGAAATGAGAAGGATGCAGGAAAAGTATGAAACGAGGATCAACAGCATGACTGAGTAAAATAACACCTTAAAAAATAGACTAACTCAAATGGCAAAGGAGGCCCAAAAGGGCAATGAGGAGAAGAATGCCTTAAAAAGCTGAATTCACCAGATGGAAAAAGAATCTCAAAAGTTCACTGAGGAGATTCATTCCTTCAGAGTTAGACTGGAGCAAATGGAAGCTAATGACTTTATGAGAAATCAAGATGCTGTTAAGCAGATCCAAACAAATGAAAGATTAGAAGGCAATGTGAAATATCTCATGGGAAAAACCACTGACCTGGAAAATAGATCCAGGAGAGACAATTTAAAAATTATTGGACTACCTGAAAGCCATGATCAAAGAAAGAACCTAGAAATCACCCTTCAAGAAATTCTCAAGGAAAATTGCCCTGATGTTTTAGATCCAGAGGGCAAAATAGAGGTTGAAAGAATCCACAGATCACCTCCTGAAAAAGATCTCAAAAAGAAAACTCCCAGGAATATTATAGCCAGGTTCCAGAATCCCCAGATCAAGGAGAAAATACTACAAGCAGCCAGGAAGAAACAATTTCAATATTGTGGAAACACAAATCAGAATAGCACAGGACCTGGCAGCTTCTACACTGGGGGATCAAAGGGCATGGAATATGATATTCCAGAGGGCAAAAGAGCTGGGAATGAACCCAAGGGTCACCTACCCAGCAAAACTGAGTCTTTTGTTTCAGGGGAAAATATGGTCATTCAGTGGAATAGAGCCCTTTCAAGCATTGTTGAGGAAAAAACCAGAATTGAATAGAAAATTTGACATCCAGACACAAGAAGCAAGAGATGCCTGAGAAGGTAATCAGGGAAAAGAAATCAAAAGGAACTTATCAAACTTGAACTATTTACATTCCTATAGGGAAAAGCAATAACTGTGACTGATGATATCTTTCTCACTATGAAAATAATGGAAGAAGGGTGTATGGTCATATGAATACATATGTGAATATGTGTGTATATGGTTACAGTTATATATGGATAGAGGGCATAGGTTGAATTTGTTGGGAAGGGAGAATACTCAAGGGATGAAATTATGAGGTGAGAGAGGAAAGTGGCAAGAGCAGATGGGGAGAGACAGGATAGGGTAAACTGTCTCATGTGGAAGAAGCAAGGGGAAGTGGTTGCAAGGGAGGGGGAGAATAGGAAGGCAAAAAGGCAAGACCACATTCTCATTGAATTTGGTTCAGGGAGAGAATGACATACATACTAAATGTGATATCTCAACCTACAACAGAATAGGGGGAAGTGGGATGAGAGGAGGGATGATGGATGGAAGGGCATCCTTGGGGGGAGGGGAGGTTGGAAGTACCCACTATAGAAGAGGGACAGGATCATGTAGGGAATGGACCAGGTGGGGGGTGGGATGAGTGGGAGGGAAGTATAAGCAGCCCTGTACAATATATCTACTATGATAATGTTTTGCATAGCTAGACATGTACAACATATACTGAATTACTTATCTCCCAAGAGGGAATGGGTGACAAGGGAGGAAAGAAATGGATCTGAAATTCGAGGTCTTAACATTAAATGTTTCAAATATATATAAATACTATTATTAATACTCTTTTGCTTGTAATAGGGAGATAAGATGTGCAGGCATTGGGACACAAAGATTCACCTTCCTCTAATGGAAAAGTCAAAGGGGGTATGGGAGAAGGTATGGGAAAGAGCAGATTGGAGGAAGCGCTATCTTGTGGGACTACTATTCTGGGAGGGTGGGTAGGGGAAAAACAGGGGGCGGGAAATGATTGTAACTCAAAATCTGGTGGAAATGAATGATGTAAAACAGAAGTTAATAAAGCATTTGTTTAAATATTAAAAAAAAGAAAAAATACTTCACTGTCCATCTAGTTTAGGGGCTCTTAAGAATTTTTTTGTTTTTGTTAGTGCTCTCTTTTTGTTCCATGGACACCTTTGGCTGTCCAGGGAAGCCTTCTCATAATATTGCTTTTAAATGCGTAAAACAGAATATAAAGGATTATGATATTACATAAAATAAATCATAAAAGTATGTACATACACACATGTAAAAAAGTTCATGGATAGTAGGTCAAGAACTCTTGATTTAATTCAAGCTACACCTGTACAGTGTACCTACCAAGTATTATCAATACTTTGCACTAAAACTTCTGGTGAAAGCTAGGAGCTGGTTTTATAAAAACAACAACAAGAACAACTAAGAGCCAATTTTATGAAAACTAGGGGGTGGTTTTATGAAAAATAGTAAAACCATTGATTAATCTGATTAAAAAAGGAGGAAGACAAAATTACTAGCATCAAAAATGAAAAACATGAATTCACCACCAATAAACATGAAATTAAAGCAATGTATGCCAACAAATCTGATAATCTAAGTAAAATGGATGAATATTTGCAAAAATATAAATTGCCCAGATTAACAGAAAAGGGAATAAAATATTTAAATAACCCTATCTTAGAAAAAAGAAATTGAACAAACCATCAATGAGCTTTCTAAGAAGAAGTCCCCATACTAACAAGGAGATTACAGTAGTATATCACAAACAGCATATACTATGAGCAGATGAGATTTATACCAAGAAAACTGGGGTGGTTCAATATTAGGAAAACTGTCAGTATAATTGACCATAACAATAACAAAATCAACAAAAAATCATATGATTCAATAAATGCAGAAAAAGCTTTTGACAAATACAATATTCATTTCTGTTAAAAATACTAGAAAGCTTGGGAATAAATGGAATTTTCCTTAAAATGATAAATCACATCTATCTAAAACCATTAGGAAACATTATCTATAATAAGGATAAGCTAGAAGTCTTCCCAATAAGACCAGAGGTGAAGCAAGGATGCCCATTATCACCTCTATTATTCAATATTGTATTGGGAATACCAGCAATAAGAAAGAGAAAATGAAAGAATTTGAATAGTCAATAAGGAAACAAAAATATCACTCTTTGCAGGTGATATGATGGTATACTTGAAGAATCCCAGAAAATCAGCTAAAAAACTAGTTGAAATAGTTAAAAACATTAGCAAAGTCACAGGATATAAAATAAATCTACATAAACCATCAGCATTTCTACATAGTATCAATCAAGTTCAATAACAAGAGATAGAAAGAGAAATTCAATTTAAAATAACTGTTGACAATATAAAATATTTGGGAAACTACCTGCCAAGACAAATCCAGGCACTATATTAACACAATTACAAAACACTATGCACACAAATCATGACAGATCTAAACAACAGGAAAGTGTTAATTATTCATTGGTATGTTCAGCCAAAATAATAAAAATGAAAATTCTATTTGGTCACAGGCTATGGAAGAGCTCAGAAAGGATTTTGAAAATCAGGTAAGAAAAATAGAAGGAAAATTGGGAAGAGAAATGAGAGTGATGCAAGAAAATCATGAAAAAGAGTCAAAAGCTTGCTAAAGGAGACAAAAAAAAATACTGAAGAAAATAACACCTTAAAAATCAAACTAATCCAAATGGCAAAAGATGTCTAAGAAATCAATGAGGAGAAGAATGCCTTAAGAAGAAGAAATGACCAAATGGAAAAGGAAGTTTAAAA
Organism: Gymnobelideus leadbeateri; assembly: GCA_011680675.1. Taxonomy (NCBI): domain Eukaryota; kingdom Metazoa; phylum Chordata; class Mammalia; order Diprotodontia; family Petauridae; genus Gymnobelideus; species Gymnobelideus leadbeateri. The sequence continues at coordinate 314,308 of WOXC01011559.1, read as the reverse complement.
GCTCAGTGAAGAAAATAACTCCTTAATAATTAGAATGGAGCAAATGGAATCTAATGACTCTATGAGAATCTAATGACTCTATGAGAAATCAAGAAATTATAAAACAGAACCAAAAGAATGAAAATATAGAAGACAACATGAAATATCTCACTGAAACAACCACTGATGGGGAAAATATATCCAGGAGAGAGAATTTAAAAATTATTATGCTACCAGAAAGCCTAATTAAGAGCCTAGACATTATCAAGGAAAATTGCCCTGATATTCTAGAACTAGAAAATAAAACAGAAATTGAAAGCATCCACTGATCACCTCCTGAAAGAGATCCCAAAAGGAAAATCCCTAAGAATATTGTAGTCAAATTCCAGGGTTCCCAGATCAAGAGGAAAATATTGCAAACAGCCAGAAACAAAAGAAAACAAAACAAAACAATTCAAGTATTGTGGAAACACAATCAGTATAACACAAGATTTAGCAACTTCTACCTTAAAAGAAGAGAATAACTATAAATGGGGGAGGGTGCGATAGGATGGGGGGAAATATAGTTAGTCTTTAAGAACATGATTATTATGGAAGTGTTTTGCATATACACATGTATAACCTATATTGAATTTCTTGCCTTCTCAACGAGGGTGGGTGGGGAGGAAGGAAGGGAGAGAATTTGAAACTCAACATTTTAAAAACAAATGTTAAGGGGAGGCTAGGTGATGCAGTGAACAGAGCATGGGCCCTGGAGTCAGGAAGACCTGAGCTCAAATCTGACCTCAGACTTAACACAAAAGACACAACACAAAAACTAGCCACTTGACCTTGGGCAAGTCACTTAACCCCAGTTGCCCTCCAAAAAAGGAAAAAAAATCAATAAACGAATGTTAAAAATTGTTTATACATGCAACTGGGAAATAAGATATATAGGCAATGGGGAACAGAAATCTATCTTGCCCTAAAGGACAACAGAAGAGAAGGGGAAGAGCAGGGGATAAGGGGGCTGGAGGTGACAGAAGGGAGTGCAGATTGGGGGAAAGGGTAATCAGAATGCATCCCTTCTTGGGGTGGAGGAAGGGGAGAGATGGGGAGAAAATTTGGAACTCACAATGTTGTGGAAATGAATGCTGAAAACTAAAAATAAATTATATAATAAAAAAGTAAAAAAAAGACAAATTTTTTAAAATGTGAAGGAAGGCTGCCTACCTATAACAAATCTCTAATTGTCTTATAAAATGGTAATCATCAAAACAATGAGGCTCAGAGAGGTCATAGAAACAAAAGGTAAGAAGAATAATAGCATTTTATGATACTTTAAGGTTCACAAAGAATTTTGCATATATTATTTCATTTGATTCTCATAGGAACCCCCTGCAGTAATTACTATTATTAGCTCCATTTTGCATATGAGGAAACTAAGGCTGAGTATGTTAACTGTATTGCTTAGGATCCTACTAAAGGTATAAGGCAGAATTCAAACTCTCATCTTCCTGACCCCAAGTCTAACATTCTATCCTTTGTTCTTTCGTAGCAGTTTCTGGTGACTTGCCCATAGTCACATAGTTAAGGCATCCAGGGCTCCTACTCAAATCTCTTGGCTCTCAGTCAGTTCTTTGTCCACTACATCAGGTTGCCTTTTCTCCTTGCCCCCTTGTGAACAGTGGGTCCTATTTATTTAGTCTATGGCCACAAAACAGAACAAATGCAATTTCTCCTCCCAGGCATTATGCAATTCCTATGGTCTTGGCTATGATTATTATAGGAGTTTGACCACCTGAGTTTATTAAGTACCAGCTGTGGCAGTAGTAGGGCACCAGATGTGTCACCAGGCATTTCATCCTAGAAGACCCTCAACACACAGATTTCTTTTTTCATTCTGGCCTGGTTTTCATTGTCTTTTCTATGCCAATGGCAGGCATGCATCACTCTAGCAATGATAGAGGGAGTTTCGTGGGAGGATGCTCAAGATACTAGATTTTGAAAATATCATTGAGACCACACAATGGAAAGTGTTGAAGCACCCTCCTCCAAGTAATCTGGGATATCAGCCTTGTTGCATTGGGTCCTTGGTAATCAAAATCAAAGACTGTATAGCGGCCAAAATACTGAAATATCGCTCAATAATGACTTGTAATTTTATGACACAAGTGGGTTGTTTGTTCCTCTCTACCTCTATAAATCTCAGGAAATTCCTGGAGAGCCTTGGCAGAGTTGGGGCAGCAATTGTAATAAGTGTCAGCAAGTGTCCAGAAAAGCTACAGAATATTCTAATGGTAACTGGGGCTTCACCTTCATGCCAACTGTGTAATCTTATGAAGACAGAGTCAATTTGCTTCTGTGATATTAAATATTAGGCACCAAAACACTGAAGAGTACAGCAGAAGTCTTATTACAGCAAAATTAGATTTTAGATCCAGCTGTCGCATTGCAGCTGCCTACCACAGAGAGGTTAATCTGCCTCCTGCATACATCCAGGGGCCAACCTAATACTCCAATCATAGGCAAAAGCCCCACTGGTTTCCTACCAGTGGGAGTCTTGCTTATGGAGTGACTTGACTCCAATGAGATATGGGTTGAGACCCTAAGATTCTTCTCCTCTGTATGGAAAACAATTTGAAAGTTATTAATGGAAGTTTTATACATTGCTTACACAGAATATGTTTCCAAGCTTCTGAAGTTCCTGGTTTGGGTTGAAAAATCTTTGGTAGAAAAAAATGCCCCAAGTTAGGGACGTGGGTGGGCAAAAAATTCTAAGATTTTTCAAAATCATTTAGTCTCCTTGATTACCTGGGATCTGCCATAGGCATTGTGCAAGAAAGATGGAGTGAAAGTCATCTAGGCTGATAGTGATGAAATGGATTTAAAACTGAAGCAGTCTGTTTGTCCAACAGACTGTGAGGGAAAGTTGGTGGGGCATGCTAAATAGTAAATAATAAAATCTAATTTGCTAGGGTAATTCATCTCCTGTAGAATCGACTAAATGCCAATTACTCTGCAGCAGATGGGGTGAGGAGTTCAAGCATATCAAATTCATATTGAGCAACCTCCATCTTACTGCTCCTATAAATTTATATACACTTGAAAACAGGGACCAAAATATTGTCAAGTCTTTTATTCCCCCTCCCCCCTTTTTTGCTGCCTTTCCACTAACAATTCTGCCATCATCACATCTTCGTCTCCATTCCTTCACATATAATGTAAGTAATAATCTACAGTCTTCTAATTGGAATTCTAGAAGTTCAGTTCAATTTAATCCAACAAAATCTCTTGAATATGTACAATATGAGATGAATGATATTGATGAATAAATTTAGAAACTTCTTTGACCAAGATTCATAATAGGGCAAATCTTGGAACATAGGCAGCTCTAATTCAGAGGATCCCTTCCTATGGTCGTGAATTTCTATGTAAGTATTTGGCTTTCTTTCTTCCATAATAATCAATATCCATTTTGGGGGGGGAATGATATACAATGTAAGATATAGAAGCACAGACCTTTCCCATTATAATGACCTGTTTAAAGAAAATTGGTCTTTTTCTACCTGACAATATTTTCGGATGTACAGAATAGAACAGGTGAAATCCACTGCTGGGTTTCTAGATAGCTCTAAAGACAAAGAGATATAAACCATACAAAGAAGTCTGCCAACATTGTGCAAAACCTCTACCAGGTGATGTAAATGGATGCAAGTTTACTTAGTGCACAAACTTTCTAGTTCTTCTAAACATCAGCCCCACCTATGTCAGAAAGATGTAATACCCTCATTTGGGTCATTTCGTACAATCAGGTCAAGATGGTTCTCCTGAGCATATGTATGAAAGTTTTCTCCATTCTAAGCTAAATGATCCATGAAGAGAAACACAAAGAATTAATTACAAACACCAAAAAAGGTGGAAGGTGCAAAGGGGGTGTGAGAGGGCAAGCTCTGCTTCAAGACTGACCGGGGAAAAGGTAATGTATTAAGATGACTTGTCTTTTTTTTTCTTTTCCTCTGGCATCAACAAATAATAGGGAGATGGCAGAAAGTTCAATTATACAGGTTGGATGATTAATTCATTTGCCAAATTTAAAATACTCCATCAATAAATCTTAAGTGCATGTTAATACAATGCTAGGCACTGGAGAGTGGGAGGAGGGAGTGTACAAAAGCTGTATATATCATCCCTGCCCACAAGATGCATAGAGCCAAGTCAGGAAGATAAGATATAGACAGGACATACTCATGTAGTGAATAATGAAGGATTTAACTTGGTGGCACTGGATGTAAGTGTAATGGGTCCAGAATAATAACCAGTCACATTTATACTGCCTTTCCTTAATGGCTTACAAAGAGATTTCTGTACAACAATTAATCCTGTGTGTGTGTGGGGAAAACTCCTCCCCCTCCCCCCCAATACTTTTTACTTATTTCACATGTACTTATTCACATACTATCTTCTTCCAATAGAATGCAAGCCCATTGAGTGCAGAAACCATTTCATCTTTGTCTTTGAAGCCTCAACACCTAGTGCAGTGTGTGGGAGGCAAAGAAGGAAAGAAGGAAGCATATATTATCTACTCACTAGATACTTAATAGGGTATAGTTAGGTGGCACAGTGTATAGAGTACTGGCCTGGAGTCAGGAAGAGTTGAGTTCAAATCTGAATTTAGACACTTACTAGCTATGTGTTCCTCAGCAAATCACTTAAACGCTACTTGCCTCAGTTTCCTCATTTGTAAACTGAAGATAACACTACTTTCCAGGGTTTTCATGAAGATCAAATAATATAATAATTATAAAGTTCCTGGTACCTAGTAAGTACTATGTTATTACTATGGGTGACATATTGTGCTAAGTGCTTTACAAACATGATCTAATTTGATCCTCACAATGGTTGAAAGACTGTCAGCTGAAAAAACTGAGGCCAAAAGAGGATAAGTGTCATGGCACATAGTAACTGCCTAAAAAATGCTTGCTGGTTGAGTAATTAATTGAAGTAATGTCATGCAAATATTAAAACTTACATTCTTTAGGTGAAGGCAATGTCACTCAGAGAAGTCTGTGACATGGTAATGGTAAAAAACAAACAAAACCCAACAACTGTCAAAGTCAAGATTTAAATGCAAGTCTCCCTGATTCTAAGTCCTTTGCTTTGGCCACCATACCATGCTGGCCCAACATCAACTCCCTGCTCCAGATATACTTTGATTGGTCTATGATTTCCTCTTTGTGGGGACTCTCTCCAGGATTACACATACCATGTATATGGGGAATTGTGCCTTCTCATTCCACACCATTCTCAAATTCACATCTTCCCGGAAATCCTTCACATGGTGTGCCACTATGTAGCAAGGTGCTACCTCACTTGACATTATATAGATACCAAAAGAACAAATGGGCTGTACATAGTGTCCCCCTTGATCTCACCACATAACTGGCCCATTTTCTTTTCTAGTCACTCATCTCGAAGGGAACTATTTTATGTTGCTTCTTTCATACAATCCTCAGCTATTTGTTACAATCTACTGAAGCCCACTTCATGTATACCGTGTATATCTCTGTCACCCTGTCATTGGCTCTCAATTGAATTCTTTGGGAACTGTGGTAGCCTATGCATTTTAGCTACAAAGAATTACCAGAAAAATATTATTAAAAAAATAAGCCTTTGTTTCAGGAAAAATTGTGAAGCCATTAAACATGCTGTACAGTTTATTAAAAACAAGTTAGACTACTTTCTTCTTCCTAATGTTCAGTATTGGGACCAACTTATTTTGCACTCCTGTCTGACCAAGATTTATGTAACATTGGATTAGCTCTGTATTGTTCTATAGGATTAATCCTTTTATATCTATCTAAACAGATGGCTCAGTAAATAAATTTATCTACCGCTCTATTGATCCATCTGTATGGATAGATAGTATCTGAAGTGCTTAGAAGAATGGCTGTGTAATACCACTACTAGGTCTAAATCCCAAAGAGATTTTTTAAAATGTGTTTGGGAGGACCTACTTGTTCAAAAATATTTATATCACCTCTTTTTATGGTGGTTAAAAACTGGAAATAAAGGAATGCCCATAAATTGGGGAATGGCTGAACAAGCTGTAGTGTAAGACTGTTATTGTACTATGAGAAATGACAAGCACGATGATTTCAGAAAAACCTCGAAAGACTTAAATGAACTGATACAGAGTGAAGTGAGCTGAACCAGGAGAACATTGTTCACAGTAATAGCCATATTGTACAACGAACAACTTTGAATGTCTTAGCTATTTTCAGCAATACAATGATCTAACACAATCCCAAAGGTCTCAGAAAGAAAAATGTTATCTGCCTTCAGAGAAAGAACTGATGGCTTCTGAATACAGACTTAAGAATACTATTTTTTTTATTCTTTTTTTTCTTTGAATTTCCTTCCACAAAATGATTAATGTGGAAATGTTTTATAGGATCACATATGTATAACTCATAACAGATTGCTTACCTTCTCAGGTAGGGGGGAGGGGAGAAACAGAATTTGGAACTCAAAACTTAAGAAAAACCAATGGACTTTACAAATTGTTTTTACATGTAATTGGGGAAAAGTAAAATATTGTTTTAAAAATTGAAGATTGACGGGGACATAATAGGCACTTAATAAATGTATTTGATTTATTTATATCTATATTTACACACACATATGTGTGTGTGTATATATATACACACCTATATATATATATATATACACACACCTACATATATATATATATATATATATATATATATATATATATATATATATATATATATATAGGTGTGTACCTATATGCACAGCGAGAAAAGCTATAGTTGTATACTAGCGAATATAAACTTCATTCTTAAGAATGTTATAGGCTCCTTTTTTTTGCCTCCTCAGGTATGTTGATCTGTACCTAAATACAATAAATTTGAATAACCTTTCTATAGAGGCAGGGAATGAATGGTACCTTGTCCTGAAAGAAATCTGAACCAGGAATCCAGCATCTCATTGGCAATCTCTATTCCATGGGAAACTAGAAAAGAAAATTCTAACTTAAAAATGAACATTGAGCAGTTGTGCCTGGTATGGGAATTAATTATCTTGAACTGTAGAACTTGGGACAATTTTGTTGGGATTGCCAAGGCCCAGCATTATTACCTTAAGGACTTGTTCTACTTCTCTTAAAGCAGATGACTCAGAGAAAGGACAGAATTAGTTGATGTTTCCACAGCTGCAACAGAGGAGTGGTGATGCAAGGTAGAAACAAAGGTTGTATATGACTGGGAAAGGAATAAACTTATAAACCTTAAAGTTTGCTTTATTTGGGTGTGCTTTTTTTTTCTTTAAACAGAAAGGAGATGTAAATCCTCTTGGATTTTTGAGGGAGCAAACCATAGAATTAAAAAGGACAGGGAGTAGATGGCTAGTAACCTGAAATTGATCAAAATGTAACAGGATACATGGCTATGCCTTTATAATATATTTATGCCTTGGACATGTTAGTGAAACTGAATGATTTAATTTTTTTTTAGTTCCTATTAGTGTTTTTTACTCTTTGAATGATCATAATCACACGTCAGTGATTTCTGGAGTGGTTTTAGAGAAGTAAAAAGCAATCATATTGCAGACCCCTTATTCCCTTGTCTCTTTTTCCTGATGTATGGGAATGACATTGATTTGGGGAGTGAGGATGGGACATAGTTAAAATGGATTGCTATACAAATCTTTGGGAAATGAATGTTGAAAGCTAAAAATAAATTTTAAAAAATATTAAAAATGAATTGCTACAACGTGTTTAATGTAACTCTCAAATAATCCCATTAACAAACTAAATATGGTTTCCATCCTGGAACTTGATAAGACTTATCAAGGAACTTGATAACACTCTTAAGCATTCTGGAATTTATAGTCCCTCATCCAGCTTCCTCAGTTTCATAGGCAGAATAATTTGCTTCTATCTGGAATAAAACAGAACCCCTAAACAGAAATGCCTTAAATGCCTTAAATTCCTAAAAGTTTTGGGGAACCAAACATGAGCCATAATAAAATGCCTCATCACGCCTGTTTTACCCAAGACAACAATATTCTATGAAACTTGTTTGATTATTGAAAGCACACGTTTCACTAGTTCCATCAGTCATTATTCTGAGATTTAAATTACATACCTCAAATCAACAGCCTGATGGGAATGTTGCTGATTATACTGAAGGATTTTGACATCTACCTCAACACTGCAATTTTGGGTACTTCTTAGATTGTATGGTACAGAATCTCCTTGTATGCAGAATTCACATCACATTTCTTTTGATAGTATCAAATTTGACATTTATAATTTCCTATGACAAGGTCCTATCCAGTGACACTCCCTCATTACATTTCACAGGAATTAAAGACCTAGCTTCCATTATAAATTCTTGACATAACACCGACAGTCCTTGTTAAAAGGGTCTGCAGAACACAGGAAATGCAGACCATATTATATGTATCAGTATATCTGTGTAGACCTACCCATCCATGCTGAAGTTCTAATATTGATGCTTTGCTCACAGATTTCAAGATGCGGACTGGAGTCCATAAGAATAAAAACCACACTAAAAAGCATGATACTTGAAATACATCAAAATGAAGTATATAAATTGCCCTAATAGATCACAGAGGCCTGTGGCCGAAGTAAAGGTAAGCTACAAAGCAATCAGCATGACCGGCAGAGAGAAGCACTCAGAAAGAAGAGATGGCAAATCCCTACGACTTAGAATTTCACTAGATGAAGAAATTCCTATAGAAAATTGCTGAATATTTCTTCTGTGTGCTTTAGGACATGGATAAAAAAAAATCCCTATTAATTGCTAGTCAATGGGAACTGGGGGAAAATAGCACTAGATGATGCACAACAAGTGGGAAAGTCTCTTTTTTAAAAGCATGGCCTAGATATGAACCTGTGTGCTATGATGAACTGACCTGTGGCTTTGCTTTGTGAGGGGTGCCAGTGAGAGACAAAGAGACCTATGAGTCCTGATTTCCCACAAGTATGCAGGAGAAAAGCAATTTTCCAGTGAAGAATATTATGCTATATCTGTCTTCCAGGATCACTCAAAGACTTTGTAATAGGTAGTTTGATCCCCCTGGTGGAGGAACAAATGGATAAATGAAAAATAATTTATTAAGGATTTTCCATCTTCCACTAAGTGGTGAATCTATAAATGGGGAGGGGGAGGAGAAAAGGATGGCTCTTGCTCTCTGGGAGCTCACATTCTAATTGGGGCCAACTACACATAAAAGAAAGTTCAACTACAGGACAAATGGCAACACCCAGCAGTTCTAAGGGTTCAGTGAGAATGTGGATGGCAGGGTCCATCCCTTGAGGTTATAAAAATACATTAGGTGACAGTAATTGGGAATTGTAGGCTATAAAGACAGGACAGATATTAAGGCTTATACTGGGAGTGAGGAACCTGTGGCCTCGAGGTCACATGTGGCCCTCTAGGTCCTCAAGTGTGGCCTTTTGATTGACTCCAAACTTCACAGACCAAATTCCTTTAATAAAAGGATTTGTTCTGTAAAACTTGGACACAGTCAAAAGGCCACACCCAAGGACATAGAAGGCCACACCTCGAGGCTGCAGATTCCCCCTCCTAACCCACCCAACTACTCCACCCCCCTCTAGAGGATGTTAGGATAGGGAGAGGCAGGGAATTTAGTGAGATCCAGTGGCCTTCCATGTCGCCTGAAAGCAACTGAATTCTTGCTTCTAATCTCCTCCAAATTGGGTAAGAAGGTTAAAGCAGTAAAGGATTACTTTTATACTTTCTGGCCTATCAGAGAGAATGAAATGCTATTTTTCCAGGTGGAAGAAATGGTTCAAGATGACAATGCAAAAGAAACAACTGTTATAAGTCAAAGAGTAGACATCTAAACCAGTGTAAGGAATTTGGAATATTGACAAATATGATGAAAAGAAGAGCAGGAAGAAGGAACCCTGAGGTATTAAAGTAATTTATTAAGTTTGAAGCTTTTCTATAGAGAAAGGATCTGTATCCTTTTGAAAGAAAAAAAAAAGTGATAAAGGAGAGATACAGATGTTACAAGAGAAGAGGGCATCTGTTACTCAGGAAGAAGATATATAACTTGATCCAAAACTCCCTGTTAAGGGATACAAAGACAGCTATTGATCAACAGACTGTGATTAGTGTTGAGGTATTTTGTCGTATTAGCAATCTATCTTTTCCAGGCTATGGTGGAGAGATTCCCAACACTTGTCAAATCCAATGACTAATACCTAATTCTGATGATTATGGGAGGAAAAATTATGCCACCTTAAAGAAACTGCTAAGTATCTTGAGTAATAATGAACTTCTGGATAAGAAACTGAAAAGTTCAAGGCTGCAGGTGATGCCTTTAAAAAAATCAGTTACAAGTACTAAAGGTAGAGATTTTAAGGAAAAATGAGGATTAGAGAAATGAATAGCTGAGTAAGACAATAGTACCGGAGAACAGGATTTAGATTTCTCAGCTACAACTTAACATAAAAGGACAATGTGTTTTGGGTCAAAGTTAAATGAATGAAAACCAAGAAAACTCCACTTTCTTAGAGACTTATCAGGCTTAAAAGGGAGGAGAGAAGGTTGCTTTTGTATAGTTGCTAAGAAGTATGAATGACTGATTATGTATCTCATAATCAGTATATATGACCAAAAAAAGGAGAATAATCAGACACTCAGTAAACATTTATCAAGTACATACTATATCCCTGTCACTGGGCTGTGTTCAGAATTCAAAAATGAAAGACAACTCCTGCTTTCAACATGCTTATAACCTAATGAGGGAATTGGAGTAACAAAGGATCTCTGCGTGAATTCACAGAATCAATAACTTGGAAGAGAGGTAGTAATGATTTATTCAGAAAAGTGACCTAAGCTACAAGTTTTAGCTGTTAGTATACCAATGTGAAGGCTATCAGTGATAAAGAACACTAACAATCTCAGCACAATGAAGTAAATAACTCATAACTACAACTGAAACTTAGTAGGGCAATCACTGCAACAAGACAATGGAAGGATGGAACTTTTTTCAAAATGAAACAATCAAGTAAAAAGAGGGGAAAATATTTTATATCATGAAAATATGCATCTAGTAATAATAATAAAATATCGTGCTTGCCATGTGCCAGGTCCTGTGCTAAGAGCTTTGCAATTATTATTTCATTTGATCTTACAACAACCACTGAAAGGTAGCTGCTACTATCATCATTCCCATTTTACAGGCAAACAAAAGTTAAGTGACTTGTCCAGGGTCACACAGGTCTTCCTGACTCCATGTCTGGTCTTCTATCCACTGCACTATTTAGCCACGAACTTGAAGGGAAAATGTGATTGTAAGCTTTTGGGTTAGGGTCAGAGAAGGAAGAACAAAAGTTTTATAGAGGTGAGAGTATATAGCAATCTCTCTGACACAAAGAAAGAAATGGTTAATGAATTCCTGATAATAACAGATCACAAAACTGGCCCAAAGGTCAATTATAGTTTGACTTTAAGCATCTGGACAACTGATGGAGGCCCCTCTCTACTGAAAGAAAAGCAGCTGAGAAATTCATGTCTTGTCTTCTTGATCATTTCCCGTTCAGAGGAAATGATCGGGGTCTATATGATCTGGAAGACTAGACCTGATTCTGACAAATAAGTAGGAACTAATTGATGAAGTGGAATTATGGGAAAACATAGGAGTTAGTAAATATACCCTTTCAGAGTTCAACATAGATATAGAGGCAGATGCTGGAAATAATCTATGAGCCCAGGGTCCCTTAGGCAGTATGTCAGAAGCACACCTTTGCTTTCCATGATGTTGCTCTCCCCTGCTTGTTCTCCTTCTGGCTGTTCTTTCTTACATCTGGGCCCTCTTCTTTCTCTAAATGTGTGTGTGTGTGTGTGTGTGTGTGTGTAGATTCCATTACGATCTCTATCCTGATGACTACCAAATCTATATTTCTAGTCAAAATCTTACTCTTGAACTCTAGTCTTACATTGATAATTCTCCATCAAGAAGTCTTATAATTAACTCAGACTCAACCTATTTCCCCAAATGATATTAATGACTTAGCACAGTGCCTGGGATGTAGGAGGAACTTAACCATTTTAGTTGGCTGACAGGGAAATCTACAGCCCCACTTCTCTCCAACATGCTCTCCCTCCGAATTTCCTTGTTTATGTCAGAAGCACCTTGGTCCTAATCACCCAGTTTCCCAAATTCCAAGTGATTCCTATCTCCCTCAGTCATCGTTTCTAATTTTCTCTCAGTCTTACTATTTGTTTCCTTCTGTCTTTCTCCTTCCAAACTTAAGCCTATTCTTCTTCATCCTACCTTCTGATCCCTCCAGGCCTGTCTCTAGGTGTCTCTGGTTTTCTCTCTCCTCACCTGTTTGGGCTTTACGGCTCTCTCTTTAGAAACTTGACTTTATAGGAAGCCAATTCAACCATACAATGTCCTCCACCCTTGGATCCCTCAAACCTTCATCCTATCACCACTCACACCTTGATAAATTCTAGTCCTGGAGGTACCCTTTTCATGCAATTCAATCTAGTAGAACAAATACATATTAAATACCTACATTGTGGGCAGCTGGGTGATGCAGTTGATAGAATACCAGGCTTGGAGTCAGGAAGATTCATCTTCCTGAGTTCAAAACTCTACTCAGAAACTTAGTAGCTGTGTGACCCTGGGCAAGTCACTTAACCCTCTTTGCCTCAGTTTCCTCATCTGTAAAATGAGGTGGAGAAGGAAATGGCAAAGTACTCCAGTATCTTTGCTAAGAAAATCCCAAATGGGGTCATAAAGAGTCTGAGGTGACTGAAAAATGATTGAACAGTACCAACCAAATCTACAATGTACAAACAACTGTTCTAGGTGCTGGGGAGATAAACACCAAAAAATGAATAGATTCCTGCCCTCCAAGAGCTTATATTCTACTGGGAGGATACAGCATGTACACAGATAAAGAACATAAAGTATATAAAGTTATTTAAAATAATTTCAAGTGAGAGAGGTCAGTAAAAACTAAGAAGCATAAAGAAAGAATTCCTTCAAGTGTGAAGTGAAGATCCTTGAATGCAAAATGGGGAGAGTAATAGCACCCACCTCACAAAGTAGTTGTGGGGATCAAATGAGTTAATATTTGTAAAGTGCTTAGTGCAGTGCCTGGCACATAGTAGACCCTCATATAAAAGTAGATGTTCTTCCTTTCCCTCTCCCTTTCCCTTTAGGAGCTGGTACTTGCATTTTTCTCTGAAGGAATCTAGGGAATATAAGAGGCAAAGAAAAGGAGAGGGTGACTTCCAGGTATAAAAGATAACCTCTGCAAAGACCAGAGGTAGCAGAATGTCATAGATGGAGAATAGATAGCACATGAAGGGGAGTGGTAAGAAATAAGACTTGGTAAATGGGAGTCAAATTACCAAGGCAATTCAAGTAGCAAATTGAGGAATTATGTTTTTTTCCTCAAAGAAATAGGGAGCCACTGAAGATTTTTGAGGAGAAGCATAAAATGGTTAGGTGAATTAATTTACCATCCATTAGGAGTGGGGGTTGGAGGGGAGAGATGCTGAAACCCAGGAGACCATTAGGGAGTCTGTTGTAATAGCACAGGAAAGAGGTGATAAGGACCTGACTAGGATGTGACTCCTTTCCACTATGGGTGTACAGAGAAGGGGCCAGGTATGAGAGATGTTGTGGTTATAGAATCAGTAAGATCTAAGAATTGAGCAGATATGGGGGATGTGATGGGCAGAGAGGAGTCAAGGATCTTCCTACTGTAGCCTATTATCAGTGGTGACTGGGAGACAAGAGGTAAATGACTTGAAGATCTTTGGCATCTTCAATAGAAATAGAGAAATTTAGAGGAAGGATATGTTTTGGGGAAAATACAATGAGCTCCCTTTTGAATATGTTGAGTTCAAGATGTCAATAAAACATCCAGATTGACATATTTTATTAGGCAGGTGGTCATGCAGAACTAGACTTCAGGAGAGAAGTTATATAAGTATTTGAGAGACATCTTCATAGAAATAATAATTTAATACACAGGAGCTGATAAGTATAAAAACAGTGCTTCAAAGTGGTGAATCAATTGACAAACATCTGTCTGAGTCTTGTAACAACCCTATGAGTGAGGTGCTATTATTATCTCCATTTTATAGATAAAAGGGCTGAGTTTCAGAGATTTTAAATAATCATTTGTTCTGTGAAATTTGGGTTCAGTCCAAAGGCTGCACTTGAGGATCTTAGTTGTACCATGTTACAGGATTTTAAAGGGCTTGTTGCTTACCATCCCATTTAGGGATTTCAGGGAGGAAGGGAGGAATGTCTAGGCCAGCATCTTGCCTACTAGCTCAATACTTGGTAACCTACATTGGCAAGGAGGGGACAATATTGTTGAAACTTAACATTTCTTTATGGTGTTTCTTATTTTATAGTTCATCCTTTCAGGATCCCTTTCTGTTATAGCTGAAGGAAAACCCACAAGGAATTTGGTAAGTGATAACATTCTTGCTTTTTTAATGACCTAGAAAAGGATCTAGTCTTTTTCCTTTTAAGATAAATCACTCAACAAGTTTTCATTTAGTGTGGCTCTGGGACATGGTGACTCATGCCCTTAAGTCCATTTTACTGAGTCGGCTGAGGTTGGTAGATCACTTGAGTTTGAGAGTTATAAGGTACAATGGGTCTAAAGCTGATTGGGTGTCCACAAGTGGCCTGGCACCAATATTGTGATCCCTGAGAAAAGGGAGCTACAAAGCAAAATATTTTTCAAGGCCACTTTAGTCAGTCAGTAAATATTTAATAAGTACTTACTATGTCCCAGTCACTGTGTTAAGCAATGGAGACACAAAACAGATCCCTGTCCTTAAGATGTTTATAATCTAGGAGACAAGTATCTGAACATGTACAAACAGACTATATACAGGCTAAATAGGAAATAATTAACAGAGGGAAGACACTGGAATTTAGAGGGGTTAGGAAAGGCTTCCTCTACAAGATGGGATTTTAGTTTGGACTTAAAGGAAGCCAAGGAAGCCAATAGGTAGAGATGATCAGGGAGATTATTGCAGGCATAGGAGACAGAAAACATTCCCAGAGCTCAGAGATGAAGTGCCTTGTTCATGGAGCAGCAAGGAGACCCATGTCAATGCATCGAAGAATACACGAGATGTATTCAGGAAGAGATGTAATCAGGAAGAGAAAATATATACAGAGAAGAAGAGGGCCTAGAAGAGATCCTTGTGTGATCCCTAGTTAGTAAGTGGGGGAAAAAAAAGATGATCATTAAAGAAGACTCAGAGGGAGATTCAGGTAAGAGTAGAAGCAAGAGAGAAAAGTATCATGGAAACCAGTGAATTTCTGGGTTTGTGATACAAACCTGTAGTCCCTGAGGCTAGTGGAAACCTTGAACTCAGAAGGCCTGAACTGCAGTAGTCTAAGCTGATTGGGTATCTTCCATTGATATGATGAGCCCACCAGATTGCTTAAGGAGGGGCGAACCAGTCTAGGACAGAAGAAGATGAAAACTCCTGTGTGGATCAGGGTGGTCCTGAGTCTGTGATTAGTCCCTGAACTTTCAGTGTGGGTGAGATAGAGGAAAAAAAGGAAAGTAATTTGGGAGTACTCTAACAAAAGAACATTAATGTATTTATGTGGACTAAATGCAGTACCAATTCATGTAACTGTATAATCTCAATGTGCTCTCAAAGGTCCATGGAAAACATCTATTTTTTTGTCAATTGACTCTTCACTAATTTTTTCACAAATATAATTCTAAATTTCCCTTCTCAAATTCCCTGTACTCTATTTTTTCCTTTCTGCTTTTTGGACGGCAATTGCGGTTAAGTGTCTTGCCCAAGGCTAAAAGGCTACTTTTTGTGTTAAGTGTCTGAGGCCGTATTTGAACTCAGGTTTTCCTGACTCCAGGGCTGGTGCTCTATTCACTGTGCCACATAGCTGCCCCAGTTCCCTGTACTCTTGTCCAATATCATCAACCAAATACCTTGCCCTATCAAACAGAAGTTTCATAGATGTCTCAAACTCACTGTGTGCAAATGGAACAGATGTTCTTTCCCCTTAACCCCCACTCTTCTCCAAACCTCCTAATTATATTGAGAGTACCACAATCTTTCCATTGTCCAGTTTTCGAAGTGGAATCATTCCTTATTCTTTCCTCTTCTTCATGCCTCATAGTCAGTCAGTCTTTTGAATTACCCTTCTACTTACACGATCATTGTCTTAGTTCATATTCTCATCACCATTCATTCACCAGGGTCATTATAAGAGTCTCCCAATTGGCCTACCTGCTTTTAGTTTTTCCCTTCTCCAATTTATCCCCAGTACAGGTCCCAAAATAAATCTTCAAAAGTCTGACCATGTCACTCTCCTACTCAAAAATCTTTGATGGTTCCCATTTTCCTCTAGGATAAAATACAAACTTCTGAGACTGACATTTAAAATTATACATAATCAGTCTGAAGCTTTTCTGGGCTTAAAATGATAGCCTTTCTAAAAGCAAATGGAAGATAGCATGTTCTCTTCACCAAAGAGCTTCAAGAAAGTTTGGATGATCACTGGTGGCTATATTGTGGAAGGGACTTTTGTTCATTTACTGTTTGAATTAGAGATCCTTTCCTGATTTGAGATTCGGAAATCTGGTGACATTTCTCATTATAAAAACAGAACAAAACAAACAAAACCATACAAATGTATTCTATCTTCTGGCCAAACTGGACTCCCAGAACTACATTCTTGTCTTTGTGCATATCTCCTTGCTTAGAATATATTATCTAATCATCTCTCCCTCTTATTATCATAATATTCCTTCTGTACTTAGCTTTTTCCAATTATGTAATGAGGTCTTCTCTGAACTGCCTCTCAAAGTGTTAGTGCTGCCTTTCTTATTCCCTCCTCAAATTATCTTATTATGCTCACTTTTCTATGCATTTCTTGTGCCCTAAGTAGAATTAAAGGTCCTTGAGATCAGGGACTATTATCATTTTTAAAACCCTAATACCTAGTGCAGTATCATGATCATTTAAAATATCTACTCTTGAGATTTTATGGTCAAGAAAACTCCTGGGAGTAGAAAAAACTCCCCCTTTTAATATAGAATGACAACCCTTCTATAACTTGATCTTAGAGAGTTCTTGGGAGTCTCTGAGGAGTTAAGAAATTTGCCCATGGCTCCATGCTAGTATATGTCAAGAGTTGGGATGTGAGCTCCGACTTTCCTTCCTCCATTCAGACCTAGTTCTCTTTCAGCTTCACTATGCAGCCTTTCACATATGTCTTTCACATAGGTCTTTAACAAATTTCTTTGAATTGAAGTGAATGGCAATTGCCCAAAGTTAGGAACTGGCAGCTGGTATGCTGGCATGTTGGGTAGGTAAAAGGGGCAAGTACTATTACAGCCAGGTGACACAATGGATAGGGCATTGGACCTGGAGGCAAAAAGATATGAGTTCAAATTTGGCCTCAGAGTTTAAATAACTACACAATCCACAATCCTATAACAATTTACTTAATCACTGTCTACCTCATTTTCAGCATCTGTGAAATGGAGATAATATCACCTATGTCTCAGGGTTGATGCAAAGATTAAATAAATAATATATTTATACAGCATTTTGCAAACTTTAAAGCATTGTATAAATGCAAAGTAGAATTGCTGTTGTCGTCATTAAAAACCCTGTTGCTGGAGGTCATCATGAGATCCAAGAGAGGGAGGGAAGCAAATGAAATCAGGACTGATAGTCTGAGTTGTTTGGAAGTTTGAATGAGTGAGTAGGATGAGCAGATTAAATAGGCACCAAAAAAGCAATATTCTATTTAGGAAAGATGAAAAGAGTAAAAGTGACATGTAGGACTTCTTGTTTTTTGCTTTTTGTTGTGGAGGGCAATTGGGATTAAGTAACTTGCCCAAGGTCACACGACTAGTTTTTGTGTTAAGTGTCTGAGGCAGGATTTGAACTCAGGTCCTTATGACTCCAAGGCCAGTGCTCTATTCACTGTGCCAGCTAGCCACATTTCCCCACATAGGACTTCTTATTGAAAAATGGTGGTAGAGCAGAGGCCTAGAAAAGGGATGTCTAATCTCATGTATAAGAAGCTTCTTGGGGGTTTGGAGGATGTTTTGTGAATAACTTTGTTATCCTATTGAAATTTATTTCAATTTAATTTTTTTTTGTGGATATATAGAGAAACCCCAGTCCTGGAGGTAACCCTCTCATGCAATTCAATCTAGTAGAACAAATGCATATTAAATACCTACAATGTGGGCAACTGGGTGATACAAAAAGATGATTCATCTTCCTGAATTCAAACCTCAACTCAGACACTTAATAGCTGTGTGACCCTGGGCAAGTCACTTAACCCTCTTTGTCTGAGTTTCCTCATCTGTAAAATTAGGTGGAGAAGGAAATGGAAATCTTTGGAATGTATTTCATTTCATACTGAATAAAGGGTATGAAAAGTTGTTGAAAGATAAGGGGTATGGATACAAAAAAGCATTGTGATTATTTGTCTGGAAACAATAATGTGGACCAAGGAGAAAGACAACTTCTCTCCTTAGAATTCTATAATAGAAACTAAAGGACCAGCCTCCATGGGGCAAAAGTGCCATCTAGGTAAGGTCAACTTACAGATAGAACCAGGGATGACCATTAAGGAAGGAAAGGGAAAACAGAGTAAATATTTCTAGAGAGTACATGGATATTGACACTCTTCTTAGCTATGTGATAACATGGGATTCAGTAGCAGCAAACTCCAGTTCACTTGTATTTCCACTATTTGGATGATGATGTCATGCCATAAAAACTAAGCCCTTAGATAACTCTGGTTCAGGGATGGACAGCAATACAACAATAGAAAAACCATAGGAATCTGGATTAGAAAACCTCTAGTTTGGACTTAGAGAATAGTTAGCTTTTTGATCTTGAGCATACTACTTCATCCCTTGGGACTTATGTCTATCATCTGGAAAATGAAAGTGTTGGGATAGATATCATCTGTGGGCCCATGCATTGCACAAATATTTATTAAGCTTTTATTAAAAAGTAAGACATAACGCTAGGCACCATAAATACAAAAAGTAGTGGGATGTGACAGTCTTCGAGAGCCTGCAATTTAGTAAAAGGGTGAGATACAAATAATTATTAGGCAGGATGAGATAAACACACAGGCAAAATGAAATAGAATAGCATGAGTATCTGGGGAGAGACAGATTGCATCTAGGTGGGGGATCAGGGAAGGCTCCCTGAAGTAGGGAGCATTCGACATATCTGTATATCTATATAATCTGTATATCTCTATAGCCAACATTCTAGATATCTGCATTCCTGGGTTTGCCAAAGAAAAAGGTCACTAAAGAAAGATTTAAAATAGGTGAAAGAATAGGGATGACAAAAGAGACAATCTGTTGGAGAAGACAGGTGGGATGGAATCCCATAAACAATTAAAAGGGTTAGCCTTGGTGAGGATAAAAGCCACTGCATCATGCAAAACAAGGGTCAAGGTAAAAAGTGTCAGAAAGTAGCTGAGTGATAGAGAATGAGGAAGAGAGGAGGAGAGGGAGTTCACAATAAATGGACTCTTTTTTCTATAAATTAAGATACAGGGTTCTCAGCTGAGAGAGAGAGAGAGAGTGGAAAGGGAGAGTCATAGAGGATTTGAGGAGGGATGAAAAGGTTTGGACAGGAAGGACAGTGAATTGCTAAGAGAGGGATAATGGGATTGCCTGGGAGCACTGAGGTAATGTAACAAATCTGTAGTGGATACAGTAACAATAGTTGTATGATTTTCTCTACCTTTATTCAGTAGCATGTTTGAAGGGTGATGAATGGTGGGAATGATCCAAGGCAGAGGTTTGACTGAGCTTAAGTGGTGATATGATAAGCGGGTAAGGGATTTAAAAGAGGAATATTGTATAGAGTTGAATTGATTTACCAAGGAATTAAGCTGGGGAGAAGAGGATAGAGTGGCTAATGCTGAGGAGTTGACCTAGGAGAGAATTGAGGGGTCAAGGGATTAGGGATCATGGTGTGGATGAATAATAAGCTTACATAAGGGAAGGTAGAGGGTGCAACATAAAGCCAAAATATTATGGTTGGATAAGGGGACTTCAGAATTCTTGAATATGGAATTGTTACATGTGTGGGTGATGGCAAGATAAAAGGTATGCCCGTCTTTGTGGCTGAGGTAGGGTGGAAGAGTAGCTCATGGTTATGGTATTTAAAGGGGAATCATTATGTATATTGAAGTGCCTTAGTCAGGGCAGGAGTTGGAGAGAAGAGAAAAATTGTATGTCAGGTATCAAACTCATTGAAGAAGGAAAAGGAGTGAGAGGGCCTGCAGATTATAGTTAGCACAATTTCACTGGGTGATAGATATTAACAGCATGAACCTGAAAAAAAGGGAGGTTGCTACTGAGTGATGGAGAAAGTGGAAGAAGCAGCGGGGAGCAAGGAGTATCCCAACTCACACACCTCAAGCAGGGATTCAAAAAGACTGAGTAAAGGTGCAGCCAGTGAAGAAAGAGTCACCAGGGTGGCTGTATCATCGGGGAAAGCCAGGTTTCAGTAGGAGCTATTAAATGGAAGTAATGGGAAAGCAAAAAATTTCAGACGAAGGGAAGTTTGTTGCCTGTGGAACAGGCATTCCAGAGGGCACACTGGAAGGGCTGGGTGAAGTTAATCAAACTTTAGGGTGAAAGGGTGAGGGTCATAGAAACCAAAGAATTTAGTGGAAGGAGCTATGGAGTGGGGTTTGGATGACGATTTGCAGAAGTTTAGAGTTACTGGGATTTTAAGGGTATGACCAGGTGTGAGAATCTTCATCATTGAGTGGAAGATACCTCCCTCTCTACCCTTAAAGACATCTGCAGCAGGAGAAGGGAGGTCTGAAGTCAAAGGGAGGGTTCTTTTTGCCATGGAAGTTCTCCACATGCCAATTAAAAGAGGGCTGGTAGCAGAAGGTGAAAAATGCCTTGTGCTGGTATAGATAGAAATAGCTGCTTTAGGGCAGATGCTTAGAATATCCTCTAGTAGCCTTTCCTCAAGGATATATGCTGGGTCCGGCAGAAGATGGAAAGCTCTTGTGCCTTCACAATACGAGGTCTTCTTGCCTGAATAAGCTGGCAATGAGAAGGCAGCCAAAAGTACCCTGCCAGGTCCCTAAAATTGCTCCTCAGCAGACATGCAGAGTCCAACAAGAGAAGACAAGTTTGGGACAATAGTGTATGGATGGTCTGAAGTCTTCTCATATTTATCTCTTGAAAGAATATCTGTTCATATAACTCTTTTGAGTTATAGAAAATTGAAGTTAGCAGGAATCTCAGAGATCACTTTGTCAAATCCGTTCATTTTATCTATCTATTTATTTATTTATTTTGCTTTTTGGAGGGCAGTTGGTGTTAAGTGACCTGCCCAAGGTCACACGGCTAGTTTGTGTGTGTGTGTGTGTGTGTGTGTGTGTGTGTGTATGTGTTAAGTGTTTGAGGCCGGCTTTGAACTCAGGTCCTCCTGACATCAGGGCCTGTGCTCTATTCCCATGCTCCACCTAGCCATCCCCATAATCCATTCATTTTAGAGCTAAAGAAATGAAGGCAGAGGGAAATGAAATAATTGATCCAAGACTTGTAAGGGACGGGATCCAAACTTGTGCCCAGATCTTCTGAATCCTAGTGCCTCCCTGCTCTTTCTGTCAAATGGAGTGGCCATGAAGATCACATGAATATAAGAAACTAAAATACACTATATGAAGATGAGTCCAACAATCAGTCTGACTCCAATTATTTGGCAACCCACACTGCAGTGGTGAGGGGAAGAGATGAAGGAATGTGGCATGCTTTTGGATGGACAATACATTGAGCTTGTCCATCTAGACATCTATCTATGACATATACTGTCAATGAAGAAGAGGTTAGGCACAGAACTGAATGAGTGGAGATAGGCTGGATCACTTTGGGGAAATTGTGCAGTGACTTCAAGTGTTTTTTTCTCTGCTACCAAAGATGATATTTGAAATATCCATATTCTCCTGATGATGAGTTTAAGTAAGTTATAGTGTATTGTGGCCTAAAAAAAATCAGAATAATACCTTTAAGTCTTTCTAATAGATCTTACCCAGAGAATTGATAAATATGCATTGCACAGAATGAGAACATACACATATGTGATCTACATGGTGGGGGGGGAGGAAGGTATTGACATCCATGAGATTATGAATCAACATATTTATCCATTTTAAATGGTAAGGAAGATCTAATGGCAGTAATGTTGATGATTTAATGAGACAACTAAAGCTCTTCTATCCACTTGTAAAATTTTTCACTTCATTTTGTAACTTTATATGGCATAACAGGAATGAGATTTTTGCAGGATAACAAATATTCTCTTTTTTAAAAAGGCAATAATTTTTGGGAGGCTTAAGGAGCCAGGAGGCATTGATATTTTACTGTGAAAACAGACCCAGATGAAGAATCTGAATTTTGACTAGAAGAGGGGGTGAGGCAGTGATGGAGGAGGCTAAGAAGAAGATAGCTAGAACCTTGCAACCCAGAAAGCTTAGTAGTGGCAGACCTGATTGGGCCACTGAAACAGGGAGCTTTTGGTATCCAGAGGACAGGAGAGAACAGTAGATGCCTAGGATCAGAGCACTATCAAATGGAGAAAGGCCTGAGAGGTTGAAAGGGAAACATGTAAAGAGAGGTAAGAAGGCAATTATTGGCTTGGCAGTTTTGTCTCTTGTTGAATGACCAACCAACAACCTTATCATAGAAGTGATAAGAAGTCATCCCACTGTAAAATTAGAAAAACAAAATAAAAAACACAACAGAAGTATTGTGGTTTAATTAAAAATAAATCCAAATGGGATGACTATTCATCACTTCTGTTGTGCAAAGTGGCCACAGGAGGGCGTTTTATCACAAAATTTCATGCCATATTCTTGAATCTGGATCTGCTTTACTTTCAAGGTGTTCTTGTAGACATTTGAAAAACTGCTTTTTTGGGAAAGACTGAGATTTGAAAAGTAGTTGAAACCAATCTGTTTTGCTTCTCATAGATAAAGATGCTTCTCACCCCTCCTTTTCTCTTCTTTCCCAGCAAGACTATATCACTAACAGGTAGGAAAAAAGCTCAGGATACAATTGTGATTTCATAGGTAGTCAAGTAACCCTTCCAAACAATCCAATAGCCTGGGAGAAGAGAGGATCAAAAAAGGAGGAGTCTTTTGATGCAGAATGAAGGCTTATGGAACACAGCATTTCTAGAGGTCAGAATTTTTCAGTTCCTTTTATTGTATATCATAGTTTGCTCAAACTGCCCAGATTCAATGGAATGCAAACAGCTGGTAAAGATAAAACCAAAAAAATAGACAAATATTATGGTAGACACAAAGGACTACATCTTCCATTCCAAGTGTGCTTTATCTACCGGCTGGGGCAATTTTTTTTTTTACTTTTTGGAGGACAACTGTGGTTAAGTGATTTGCCCAAGGTCACAGGGCTAGCTTTTTGTGTGTGTGTGTGTTAAGTGTCTGAGGCTGGATCCGAACTCAAGTCCTCCTGACTCCAGGGCCAGTTCTCTACTCATTGTACCACCTAGCCACCCCCAGCTGGGACAATTTTACTTCCATTAAATCCTCCTCCTTATCTTCACCCTCATCCTCATTATCATTTTTGCTTGTTTAAAAAAAAACTGAAAAATACATTGGTCTCTATAACAGATTGTTGATTATCCCTTATCAACAAGTTGGAGCTTAGAATGGAATACATTGCCTTTGGTTAATGTTTCAATGTTGAAGACTTCCAGTGATGATTTTTAAAAGTTCCACAAAAAAAGATATGTTTCTGTAAAAGGGACAATATGGCGGAAGTTCAAATATGCAGAAAATAGAGGTGTAGGTTACCTAAAACAACTAAACCAGAGGTTTTTTTCCTCCCACATGCCTTTATGGAGGTATGTTTTGTGGCATTGTGGTGCCCTCTAGTGTCTTTCTGTGGTATAGTAACAAGTGGAAAAATAGTTGGCATTGAATCGATTTAAAACCATAAACAATATGATTTTATCCCAAGATTTGAAAGAAAACAGGTAAAATCTGAAATAAATTAAAACTCAGATATTGGCAGGGCACAGATATTGCACTCTTCATGTTTCTGATGCTCACTGCCACCATATTAACCCTTTGAGTCATTCAGACACATGTCAAACTCCTATTATGTGCAATGCACAGGATTAGAAGGGAAAATTCTAAATAAAGACTGTTAAGTATGGGGAAGATTAGTAAAAATGTAACTGTCTCATTGATTTCTATTAACTCATTCTTAATCATATTTTGGAATAGCCCTTTTAAACCATTTAAAGTGCTCCATGCAACAGTTTTTATCTCCTTGACTTAACTGAAACCTGTCCCCTGACAATATAATTTGCACTCCCCTACCACCACCAAGACAGGGGGCCAAAAGGACATTACAGGCTCTAGAGGAGAAGTGTATATACTTCTTATTCTCCCCCATTCATCTGTGACCTGCCAGCAAACCCCAACAGTACTGAAGTTTACAAGATTGGATTCTGCCATCCTTTCCTAATTCTTGCTGTTGACACCACCTGACACTGAGATTACGTTCTCAACTTTTATGAATGATATTAGCACCTAGTTCCCTATCTTCTGCTCTACTCTATAGCCTGCAATATTTCTTGGGAATGCCAATATCCATACTGCTGACCCCTCAACATGCTTTTCAGTGATTTTCTTCAGATCTGCCTATTCAACTATAAAAGACTATGAGACATTCTTCCCACTTCTGCACTAACATGTTGCATGAGAGATATCACCACAAAACAGAATATACCATCTAAGGTATAGGAAAGATCCTAAACTAAAAACTCCATTCTCTGACTAAATATAAACTCTTTTTATACTAGGGAATTTGCAATTTAACATTACCACTTCTTCCTACTTCTGAACACTATCCCCTGTACTTACTGTCCACCCAATCTACCTTTTTCACCTAACCTTATCCATCTCTATTTTCAGCCGTGACTCCAAGATTAACCCCTTTTATAACTTTACTAGTTTAGTCTCTAGTGATTTCATTAGTCACTTACAGTTTTTTTTTCCCTCTTCATGTTTTATGGTCTGCCAATCATAAACCTTTGAAAACTCACACCATTGGATTTCTCCATTTTTACTCTGAGATTATTGAGTTTCAGTAGAGATAGTCAGAAAAATGACTTTTTTACACCTGCTTGCTTACACTCATTGCAGATGAGTATCCTGCATCATTGAGGTCCTCAAGAATCAAATATAAGCTTCTGTTTAGCATTTGAAGTCATTTACAAACTGGACTTTTCTTTAATTTCCAGCCTTTTACTTTTATATTAGTCCACTCTAAGGACTATATACTAATCTGCACTGATCTCCTTGTTCCTCAGATATGACTTTCCATTTCCTATATTTTTTGCTTTGCACTGACTGTTCCCAATGCTTATGTAACCCAAGCTTCCAAACAAATCAAGGTTGTCTTGCATAATGATGTTTATACACACAAGTGCACATGCATGCACATACACACACACACACACACACACACACAGAAAAAGTGACTTCTTTTGGTAGAGAGAATGTTGAGTGCAACACAATAATAGTAAATGCCTATGTAAAGGATGGAAATCAGTTCCAGAGTCTCTTAAAAGAGAGACATGTGTAGTTCCAGATACTCTTGGGAGGGAGAGACATGGAGAGATCGGAAGCAGATATGTAGGGGAAGCTGGTTTTTCATAAACATTTTAGTACCCTTGGCTTCCTTCAAGAATTAGCTTAAGCATGCTCATATACTAGTGCTTTCCCATCAAAAGCTATCTTGTATCTATTTGTGTGTATCTTGTATTTATTTATATATGTGGAGTACATTTTATCTTTCCTATTAGAAGATCAATTGAAGCTCTTTGAAGGCGGGGATTGCTTTCATATATATATATATATATATATATATATATATATATATATATATATATATATATATTTGGCATACTCAATGCAGTGTACCTTCTGGCACATATTAAGTGCTTCATAAATTCTTGTTCATTCACCAATTAATATCTGAATTAAGTTTCCTCAGCTTGTCATTTCCTTTCTTCTATTCCTTGGAAATATCACCCATTATCTCTTGCCCTTTGTTACTCAGAGGGAAGATATATCTTACTCCTTCTTAAAAGTAATCCCTCAGCTTGATCCCATGGTTCCTTCTCTTCCTAGCTCTTCAAGGGCCTTCCTTTAGGAATTACCTCTTTCGTGCATTTTCAGTTTCTCCCTCCCCAATGGTTCTTCCACAAATTTCTTTATTTTTTGTCTTTTCCACAAATTTCTTATTCCTTTGTTCATTCCTCTCAACCTATTGCTACCATCCTAGTAGAGGCTGTGATTTCTGCCTGACTGTATGAAAGTTCTTCTGAATAAGGCTACTGATGGTCACATTTTATATTTGGGGTAAGACTCTTATCATTTGGATTCTAAGTTAGGATCATATTTTTCATGCTTTCATGAGAACAGAGGCAAGCAGGGCAAGCTTAAATTGGTTTCTTTAAAAACAAAGGCAAAAATCTAAGTGGTTATTGGTCAAGTAAGATTGTATTTATAAACATTTGCACAGAGACGTGACCAATTGCCAAGTCATTTTACATTCATCTTTTAAACAATTAAGGACTACAAATAGAAAGTTTCCTCTTATCAAACTTCCATATCACATCATATCATCAGGCACGCCTTTCTAGTCTATTTATGTTCTCTGCATAATATATACTTGTTAAAGATTTGTTCAGTGAATGAATGAATAAAAGGATTCTGGAAGAAAATATGTATATTAGAAGGAGTGTATGATCTTCTTCATGTATATATCTGGTCATATCACTCGGGTTTAAAACCATTCTGTCTCTATGGATTAAAGTATAAACTCTTAATCCAAGATTGAAAGCCTTCCACTCACTGGCACTACTATGACTTTCCAATGTTATCTCATATTTCCTATTCAACATTCTTTAAGTAACAGCTACACTACTGGGGCAGCTAGGTGGTGCAGTGAATACAGCCCTGGAGTCAGGAGGACCTGAGTTCAAATCTGGCCTCAGTCACCTGACACACTTACTAGCTGTGTGACCTTGGGCAAGTGATTTAACCGCAGTTGCCTTGCCTTACCCCCTCCAAAAAAGAAACAGCTACACTAGACTACCACTGTCAAACTGTATACACCCCACACTATCTGATATTTCTGCCTTTGTTCATGTCCTTTACTTTGCCTAGAATCCCTTCTTCCAATTGAATTTCCCAACCCATCCTACAAAGTCCAACTCAAATGTCATTTCCTCCATGAAGCTTTCCCTGATCACTCAATTGGAATTTGTACATTTTGACCTTCCCCCTTTTGAACCTCAAGGGAAATTTTACAGCTCTAGTCTATGCTTATCATACACATGTCATATACCACTATAAAATGGTAAGCTCCACAAGGAAATAATCCATGTTTTATCCAAATTCTATGTCACTCCATAGCACAGTGCTTTGATGTAGTAATACTTGATTAAAATGTGTTGAATTGTATTTAACTATTCTCTAAATCGAGTGTTCTTAATCGTGTGTGTGTGTGTGTGTGTGTGTGTGTGTGTGTGTGTGTGTGATGGAAACTTTTGGTGGAAGTAAAGCCAGACCAGTGAAACCAGATATCTTCTTAGAATATTTTTAAATGCACAAAATAAAATATGTAAAATTACAAAGGAATCTAAGTATAATGAAATTCAGATACCAAAAGATTAAAAAAAAACAAATTTATTTATCCCAGGTTAAGAACCCCTACAAATCTAAGAAAATAACCACTTAATTATTTAAAATAAACTTATACCTCTAGCCAAAAAATAGGTCAAAATTGACTTGTTACTTTCAAAAACACTCAGTCATAAAAGACTAATCTATAAGTAAAGTTCAGAAACATTACCATTTAATGCAAAAGTATTGCAATTTAGAATAAAAAGAGTATGTTGGGGTTTGAAAACCATCATTTAATTGCTGGAGGACTTTGAAAGTTATGTCAACTTTCTAAGTTCCAATTTCTCATCCGTAAATGTCTTCCTGAGCTACTTTAGAGAGGTTGTTGTGAGGATAAAATTATATACACAAACATATATATATGCATACATACATATATACATATATACACACATACATACATACACACATATGCACAACAACACACATATATAAAAGTAGTGAGATAAATAAGTGAATACTATCATCACATTTATAGTAAATTTCATGATGAAGAGAATAACTTATAGTTATAGTTTCCTAAACTGGAAAGCATCTCTCTAAATTCCAGTTTTGAAATGTTTACTTTGTATGAAGCAGAGAAAACAAACCATGAACACTAATAGAAAAAATGTGGTAACTATTGAATAAAGAAATGTAACTTACTCCTCTAGCAATAGGACATTTTTATCTATATCCTCCCCATTTTGGTGATGAGTTATCTATACACTTTGCTTCCTGGACCCATTTTCAATCAGTGACACACTCAGATTTTTCATGAAGTAAGTGGTATAAATTTAGAGTTTTTCTCTATCTAAAGCCAAGTGATTTATTTGAGATCTACAGTTTTGATCAATGTTGTATTCTATTAAGCTGACTACTTTGTTATGGTTGACAGTTTGGTCAGATGCTGCATAACTGATTACTGAACTTCATTCTGCTATTATGATAAAAGAATTCTGTAGGAGCTAAGGAACTGTAGGAACTAAGTAGATCTAAAAGTTAAAATTTAACAAGAATAACGTAGAAATGAAATTTAAGAGGGATAAAGTAAATAATCTCAAGCAGGTTCAAGAAATCAACTTTATAAATATAAAATGGGAGAGGCTTGAGTATAAGAAAGTTCTCAAACAATCTGAGGGATTTAGTGAACTGCAAACTCATTATCGGTAATTATTGTTATATGGTAACACTAAAAACTGGATGCTTTAATTAAGGCATAAAATACAGGGATAAGGAGGTGACAATCCTCGTGTTCTCTCCTCAACCTTTCTTTGGGACATCTCTTACATTTCATTAATTGGGAATGAATAGGTTACTTCAAACTGTTGTGGGAGGGGAGAACCAATATTTTACATTAAGATTCTCTCTCCCACCCTCTGGTTTTTGACAGATATTTGATAGAGAACTTTGGTTCCTAGAGGAAGGGGTATCTTCACTTTGGCACAGTCCTCTATGGAATGACTAATCCTCTTTCTCCTCAGTCCCAGAGATGTGCTTCTTGGTCAAAGGTATGGCAGCAACTAGGATAACAGTGAAATATTAAGTGTTCCTGGTCCCCTAATTCCATGGCTCAACTCTGAAGTGGTATTAGAACAGATATCTGCCATTTGTACATGTTATCAACCATATGACATCAAGAGAAAAGAAACTTTTAGCCATGTAGTGGGAATTCTTGAGAGCATGAGAAGTTTTTAGGGCAGTACCCACCCTGGGATTGCCTCTTTAGGAACCCTTGTTTTAAGAGTTCCAGAATCCAGTCTTCTAAAGTGATAACGTAGAGCTCCAGACAGGTGTTTGTCTCAGGGAAAAGGGGCACCTTCATATGTTCCCTTTAGTCTCTGTCTTTGTTTCTGTTTATTTCTCTCTGTCTCTTTGTGTGTGTGTGTGTGTGTGTGTGTTTCTGTCTTTCTCCATACACTCAGTCATTATGGAGGAGCAAATGGTCTGGACTTTATTTTCTGTATCGATACAAATTCTTTGTACAGGGTGGGTTTGATGGGAATAATGTTGTCTCTCCAGGAACCCCAAGTTCATTTAACCTTCCTAGAGAGAGGCAAGCTTTCATGTAGTGTCATAAAGATGCATGATTATACATGATTAAGAATGCACATGGAACTCACTGGAATATTGGATGGTTGCCCAGAAAACAACCCCCATTTTTTCCCAAAGGGAGCATAAAGCATTGAGTGTCAATACAAGTCTGGAGAACAAGAGAGGACTCTGGAAGGAAAAAGAAATTCATTAGAAAAAAACAAGAATTTTATTGATTTGTAGGCTACTCTGAGTCTTTTATGTTTTCTGAATTTCCTGATGGAAAATAAAGGTTATCTTATAAAGGTTACCCTGAATGTTAGAGGGAATCACATCTGTGGAGATAATAGAATAGAATTATATGCTGAGATATTTAATGAGTATTTGAGGTGCTATCTGAATTGTTCTCTATATACACAGAGTGTGGGATGAAGGATCATAGATTACAAATATATTATATACAGTGTTCTTTCTTGGTGGTACTTTGTTTCTGTTGGTCGCCTACCTCCCAAATAATTTTGTAGTCATAAAATATCATATAGTTTATTAAAAATACAGCCCAAAGACTTTCATTGAATTGTGAAGTCATTTATCAATTGAGAATCAGAAATGACTTTTATATAGGGTTCTCTGATATTCCCTCTATCCTTACTTCTCAATCACTGATGGACAAATTGAGGCAATGTAGTACAGTGGAAATAAGTCTAAAATTGGGGCCAGAGGAGATAGGTTTGATCCCTGTTTCTGACTATCTTTGTGATCTTGGGCAAATCACTTTCCCCCTTTGGGTATCCATTTCCTCATTGGTGAAATGATATTGAACTACATGAACCCCATGGTCTCTTCCAGATCTAGATTTTTGATTCTATGAGATCCCTTCCAGGTCTAAATAGATGATTCCCTCTTTGAAACATTAACTGAGCAGAAAACCATTCCAACTAGAGGATGTTTACCCTTTTGTCTTTTCTCTTTGTAGAGTCAGGTTATCTGTTTGCATGTAGCACCTATCTTTAAAAAAAAAAAGTCATATACTGCTCCCTTTTCAGCCATTTCAGTTCCTGGGTTTACATGGGCAACTTCCATAAAACTCTTTCTCAGCTCTGTTTCTCTCTGTCTCTGTCTTTGTCTTTGTCTTTGTCTCTTTCTGTGTGTATATCTGTATATGTGTATATCTCTTTCTGTGTGTGTATCTGTGTGTCTGTGTGTCTGTTTGTTTCTGTCTCTCTCCATTCACTCAAACAGTGCACTTTTCTTCCTGCCCTTTAGGTGGCTTACCTGGCAAGCTGACTTTCCAAATCCGTTATTTGGCAATTGCTACCTGGACTGCTGTGCACAATAGGCACCGTCTCCTTAAGTTGATGAGGATAAAAATACCTTTCTTTTGCACTTGAAGGAAGGAAGGAAGAAAGGAAATGTATCTGTCCTTTTAATCAACATTTTACTTTTTGAGCTAAACTCTTTGAGTGCTGGGTACAAACAGGATGCTCTTTGGGAGTAACAAAACTAATTCTGTGAAAGAATGTAACAGGCAGCCATCAACAGTGAAGTTTCTGTGCTAGGCAGAAGTATTCTCTGGAAATATGTTTTCAAATTAAATGCTGAATATTTGCTTCCTTTTCTTATTCCTTTTACTGTTCCTTAAAGAGTCATCTCTTAGCACTTAAAAGGAAGAGAGCTGTCTGGGTTTGTCTCAACAGTTCCCCAAATCTCCAGGGTGGTCTTTTGACTCAGGGAGGGGGAAAGGGATGCTCTTTAATACCAATGAAAAGCTAAGGCTTACCCAAACTTAAATTTCATTTCAAAGTTGTCTTTGAGCTATGGATTTCTTAGCATGTGTTTCTGATGTACTTTCCCACTGGGGAAGTTTCAACTTGTTCTCCTGATATCAAAGAAATCTATGTGGAAAGAAAAGTCTATTCAAATGCCCCCCCCCCTTGAGATGGCAAATATTGGAAAAGTCATATATTCAGCAGGGGTGAGGATTCACTGTGGAGGCTCTTTGACTGTAAATACTTGGGAAAGTCTCACCCGGAAGCACTAACAAGCTTGAGGAGAAACTTTATACAGACTGGCCACCTTGACCACAGATTTGTTAAGAACATTTGGAATATTTTTAAGCAACCAGCCAGACATTAACAAACTTAAACTTACTCTGCTTTTGCTTCTAACATCAAGAAGAATATGTTATTTCTAACTCTTCAAACTTTTGCCATGTATGTAAGCAATTCTAGATGTTCGCTTTTTTTGAAAACTGCTATGAAAAATATACCTATTTCTGCCACATTCAAAGAGAAATACAGGATTTTGTGCTGCATTATGAATTACCTGCTGTCAATGAAATAGTAGTGAATCTGCTAAGAGCAAAATAAGCTTAAAACTATGGATTTCTTATGTAAGTAGAGAGTGAAATTGTAGCCCAAATCTATATAGACTTACTTTTCAGATCTAAATTCCTGGCTCCTGCTGTGCTTTGGGTGGTAATTTTGGTATCGATCTTGACTGTGTGGAGATTGTTGGTGTCCCTGGAAATCATCACATTATGCCACTGGTTGTCATTTAGTGGCTTATTTGAGCTCCCTTTGATGAGGTTAGCACCATTTCCCAAGTCAAAGACATAATGCAAGTACCTAAGGAGAGAACAATAGGGGTGAGTGATGCAAGGGCTTTCTGACTCAGATGAAGTAAGATACTTAGATGGACCATATAACTGAAAACATTTTTAATTGCCTGGAAAAAGATACCACATTCTTGCAATCCTTTTCATTGTGTATCAAGTGGAATATAAACTTCTTGATTGAAAAAAAAAACCTGATAGATGAATAGTAAATGCTTCATGGATGGGGTTACATTTTAAAATAGTGGAAACTTTTTAATTTAAAAAAAATTCCTATAATGTCTTTGAAACATTAAATACCATATTTCCACTTGAATTGCCAGGAAATTCACTTTAAAATTTAATCTATTTCCATTCTTTTTATGAGTATAATATAGAACTAAATCCTAATTAACTGATATCTTGGAGGAATTAGGTGTCCTGAACAATTTAACTTTCTAATTAACTTAATGATAATGATTCACCTTTGAAGAGTATCTTATACAATTCATTCACATATATTATTTCATTAGGGACTCAAAATCACCTTGTTTGATCAGAGAGGACACAAATATTGGGTGATTCCTTTTACACGAGCAGACCAAAGCTCAGAAAAATAATTTTTTGAAGCTTTCATAGCAACTGACAAGGATAGTACTTGAACCCAGTGTTTTTGACTCCAAATACAGTACTCCTTAAACTCAATTGCAAGTTCCTTACTGAAAGTCTTGCTAAAATATTTCAATTCAATTTCCTCTCAATATATTGATGGTCACTGATCAGAAATTAATCTCTGGGATTATTCTTAAGAGATCATAGACAATCTAGGAATGTTGACTAAAGGAGTTACTGAATCTATGAGAAAAATCTGGCTTTCATAGTGTCTTCTGACTAGATATCTCTTTCTTACTTGTATACTCTTCTGCTTGGTTTCTCATCTGTCTTCTGTAATCTGCTAAGAGCCTTATGTTAGAAATCTCCCAGGTAACCCTGCTAATTGATATCTGAATGCCAGTGACCTCAGAAATAGGAAGCCAATCAGATATGACTGAGCAAAAATAATTTCCCTTTTTTTCTTCACAGAATTTCAGATGAAAGAAAGGTTAAAGGTCATCTAATTAAAATGTTACCTAGTTAAGCATTTATTTTACCATATCTAGTCTCTGCTTAATAATCTTTTCTAGGGGGAAATGTATAACCTTTCTCCTAAAAGTGGAAGTCAACAAAAGAAATCCGTGTACCTGTGATCTCTGATTAGTTATTTTCTAGTTATTTGGGTTTTTGAAAATATTTTGCTGTAAGATCACAAATTTAAAACTGGAATGGACGTTATAAGTCCAACCCCTTGCATCTTATAGATGACGAAACTGAGGATGATAGAGGTCAAGTAAATTGCCCATATCCAAAGGGGTGGTAAAGAGCAGAGTTATGATTTGACCTCCTAACCTGTGACTCTAAATTCAGAATTTTTTCCACTGCACCACACTTGATTTGATATACACCTACCCTTTAACTAATTCAACCACGATAAAGTCATTTCCATCGCCACTATTGTATAAAATCAATCCATCTAGAGATGTTGTCTTGAATTGGAAAAAAAGATGCATAGAGGTGTATGCTTGCAATGTAGCTAAGGCAACATAACTTGATTTGGTCTTGAAAGTGACAGGATCTGCTATGATGTTTCTGAAGCCAAATCTGGCATTTAGTTCACAGTAGTCTATGTCGCCATTTTTACACAAGTCAATATAAGCCATTCCATTAAAAGTCAGGCTTTGCAGGTGGCCAATGAAATTGGAGGGGACAGAGGACAGATACCGCCTCTCTGTTATGATTCCAGTTTCTATGTTGTGGAATTCCAGCCTTGTATGATCTCCTGCCATTTGACCTAGAAAGAGGAAAAAGTAATAACATCATTGTGGCATTTCATTGAAAAAATAAATAAAAAAACAATTAGCAATTTCAAAATTACTAGAGATAACATAATTCTTTAAAACATAAGGGATTATTTTTCTCTTGTTTCTAAAGTTGCACTTGGTATAAAAGGCTTTCTTTTGTCTTATTCTTCATCCTCCTGGTTCTTCATTTGCCAATTGTGTTCTAATCATTCTGTGTGAAATTTCTGGTGATAATCCTCTTTAAGCTTAGTTAGTATACTAGTCTTCATATACCAGAGTTCATTGTTGGAAGAACACAAGGAAGTGAGAGCTGTATACAACATTGGTCATCTGTATTTTCATTCTTAACTATATTGTGCCATTAAAAATCATCTTCAATTATTAGTCCAAGTAAAAAAAAAATAACTAAAACTGAGTAAGTGAATGAATGAAAAAGCATTTATTAAGTTCTTATTCTGTGCTAAGCAATGGGGATACGAATAAAGGTGAAATAGTTGCTGCTCTAAGAGGATTATATTCTAAGTGGGGAAGAAAATACATAAAGGGGAGCAAGAAATCGGGGATGGATAAGATACAACTGTTTGGAGGTGGATAAGGAATGACAAGTTGACCTGGTTATGAATAATGTAAAAAGCTCTCATATCAGAGCCCATGGGGCCAGAGCCAAAGTCCAGCTCCTTCTAATGGGTAAAGATTGAGGATCATTAGAGAAATAAAACACTGAGGCCATGACAGCTACACATCAGTCATCTGACTTTCTACGGGCTCATCCCAGCTTTATAGTTAACAAGTTCATACTTTGCAACTTGACTCCCTTCTAATGCAATTACCCATTGCATTCCCAATGGAAATGGAGAATAGTTGCTCATTACTACATACTTAAGTAGTCTTTTTAAATTTGGAAAGGTGTATGAAAAGGTTTCTGATTCTGACTTTTTAACATATAATGATGGTTCTTCAACCTTTTCACATAAAAATTTCCCAGTCTTTCTGTAAAGTGACACCTCTAGATCTTATACACTGTTCACTTTGCATTCAAAATTTCAATTCCAAAATTAGGCAAAATATTTCTAAAAGTAGCATGACAAATATGGAACACACTAGCCAAATTATCTCAAAGAACCTTAAAGCTATTGTCTTCTTTCCATTCCTGAATGAAGATGTGTTCATAAAGAAAAAAAAATTACATACAGCACTGTTAAATATTTACTTTGTGATTCATTCTGACCCCAGATTGTTTGTCATGACCCATGCCATGCCAATTTTATCTTGTCTTGCCTTTGTACAGATAACTATAACCTCTCTGATTTGTCCTTGCCCATTTTAATTGACTTCTTGCTTCTTCAACTTTTCAAAGTCATTTTCACTTCTAATCAATTTCTTCAATATACTACTCACCCCCACGAAACTTGGCGTAATTGGAAAGTTTACCGAGCATACTCTACTCCATCATCCATGTCATTAATGAAAATGTTAATCAGTTCTAGGCTTGCTACCATCCATTGAGAATTTCCACTCGATATGCCATCCAAGTTGACATTTTTTTTAATGTTAGAAAGGAAGGGATCTTGGAAACCATCTAGTCTACCCCACACATTTCTTTTAAATTTTATTCATTTTATTCTCAACTTGAGAAATAAAACAGGCATTTTTCATAACATAAAATAGAAAAAAAAAAGATAATTGCACATGAAACTACAAATCTAGTATGTACAATTCATTTTAAATATATAATAAAGCTATCATGTAACTTTTCCCCCCTTTTTTTCTCCCCCCCCCCCACCAAGATGGATACCCTTAGACACAAATCATTCTATTCATGTTTCTATTTATCATTTCTTTGTCTGGATGCATATAGTGTCTTCTTTCATAGGTCCTTTGTAGTTAATTTGGGTATAATCCAATCTACCCCTTTCTTTTTTGCACATGAGGAAACTGAGGTTGAGTAGATTCAATTAGTAGCCCAAGGCCACACAGCTAGTTTGCTGCCCTGTTTAGAACCCAAATATCCTGATTTTTTCTTCTATTCTCTATCTACTACATCATAGTAGATATTTAGTCAGCGATGGCTTCTCTGATTTCATCCCTTCAGTTACTTAAAAAACATTTTTCTTTCATCTAATTAAAATAGTGAGAACCAGATCTTTAAAGAAACTTTAAAATGTCATTAGCAAGAACACATTTGTGTTATTGAATTTGCCTATTTGACAGCTGAAAATGTCTCCCTATAGTTAAACAAAATCCATCTCTAGGCACATAGACTCCTACTCAGTTTTCACCTTCTTTCTCTAGCCCCTTATACTAATGACCCTATATTATCACTATCCTTTAACCTGCTTTCCTTTCCTTCTTATTTTCTTTTTTCTGTTGTTAAAATATCAGATTGTTATGAATAGCAGAGTTATAACTTTCTCCCAACTCAGGGGAGTTATCTCAGGTCTTTTTTCATTTGCAACGTCTAATATGATACGATCTAACAGTAGGATATTTTTTTGTGTCTTTTGTCCTTTTGTCAGTCAGTCAGTACACACTTATTAATTGCTTATTGCAAATCCTGTGATTAGTGCTGGGGATGTGAAGACAAAAATGAATCACTCTTTGCTCTCAAGAAGCTGATATTCTATCAGGGCCCCAGAAGCCAATTTTAAAATCTGTTGTGATTTTAATTCCTGATTCCTATTTAGTTATATTTGTACTTGTCCTCTTCAGCTTCTCCATTCTAAGGAATTACACTTGACCTATGATTATTTCTACAACAGAAGCTACCACCTTTTTGGGAACCCATCTCCAGGGTCAGCAATTAATGAATAATCAATAAACATTTCTTAAGTGTGTATTATGTGCCAGGCACTGTGTTAAGTGCTAGATCCTCCATAGCATGGCATGTCATTTTATGCATTAGCCGCCAACAAATATTTTAATTTCCCAGAAGTATTGCAAATTCAAGGAGTCAAAAGCTGGCCTCAACATGGAATTAAGCCATTTGGAGAATCTGTTTTGTTTGATTGTGAGTGTTTGTTTCAAGAAATGTGTTTTTCTTGTCTTTTCCTTCCCTCCCCTCCCTATAGGATGGGGGGGGGGCAGGAGTGGGAGGGAAACAAAATAGATTTATGTTAATTGAAAAATTAGAGAAGTGGGGACTTCTATACATTTGAAATGTTGCATACACTTTCAGTTGATGTCACTGTAGTACTACTTTTGCTTTTTATAAAAGATTTTCTACAAAAGGGAAGTAATCTGTAAATTTAAGCTATATAAAAACAGAACATGTCAATAAAATTGGAAGTGACAATATGAAATTCTCCACTTTCTTTTCTCAGTTCAATTGTTTATGACAGTGGATAATTTAAGAATATTTCATTGATTGATTCCTGACTCATTAGGAGTAACCCAAGAAATAATTATAATTGATGTTTGAGGAAATTGAGGGAATTAGGACAAGTGGTTAATTGTAAGAATTGAGTGAACCACACTGAATCCATCTTATAACTCAATTCTGGTGCTACCTTAGTTTCTATTCAATTATGGGTCTAGTCCAATTTCAGTCTTGTGAGAAAACTTTATTCAATTGTAGGAATTAGGAGAAAATCTTATTGTATTGTTTGAACCTAACCCTGCATGTCTAGGAAACTGGACCACCTCTCCCTGCTGCTTAGGAAATCTGAACCAAGGACCTAGGTATGCTGACCAGAAAGTCAGTCAGATTCAAAGATTGATGCAAATAGTCTTCTTACAATTACACATCTCAAGTAACTGATATGTCTATCTGAAATTGGGGTCCATGCTGATCAATCAGTTATTATTTTCATGTTTCTTTGATTGTTTGTAGACAGTTGGTGGGGGGCTGTGGGACATCTTTTTTTCTGAATTTAGGGAATTGCACCTGTTTGCTCTCCTTGTCCCAATTTGGAACGTCTCTAATCTTTCCTCCAACTAGAAATTAGATTATTCAACGTTGTTTTGGGTTTTTTTGTAATTAATTGATCTTATTTGATTAATTGTTTTTAATGTATAAAAGTCCATCTCTCACTATATTTGGGATCCAGGTCTGGTCCCTCCTTGTTAGGCAATTGGTATGCATCGCTTAATAAATTGATATGCTCAGAAGATTAAGCCTTTTTTTTCTCAGTTATTTTATCTTTACCTCCCCCATATATACCCTGTAAAGTAGAAACTACAGTCATCATACCTATTTCACTGATAATGAAAGAGGAGGTAAGATATCAAAAGGTTTGCCTGTTGATGCTGCTAGTATCAGGTCAGGATTTGACCCAGGTCCAGCACATTATACCCTACATTATCCTAACTCTATGCTCATCAAAATTTTTTAGTTACAAAAAGGGGTCCCAATTTACTCACTCAGAATCAAAAGGTTTGAGAAAACTACATTTGATAAGTTTGAATCTTCTCAAAATTTAATCCATAAGAGTACTGAGCCATGAAGACCCTATTGGTAGATTGAACCTATAGGAAAATAGTACCTTGCATATGACCCAAAGCTGCATAGAGCTCAGGGGCACTTTTCCCTTAACCTTACTGCATAAGAGTTTACTCAGTTTATGCCATTATTAACCTACTGACTGATTACATGAATTTTGATTTTCAGTATTTTTTTAGCAAAGCATCAGAAAAAAGGAGCCCCACTGCCTAATGTTTCAGCCTCTAAGATTGCATGCTAACTGAAGCATCTGCCAGGCTCTATAGCCTGAGAGTTGTGACTGGAGGGACTCTTTATTAATCAGACTTTACTTCCATCCATTCAGTCTAATCCTAGGCAGTTAAGGAAATTTAAAAAAAATCAAAATGAGTAATGTGAATTAAGAGAGGACTAGCTTGGTTAGAGTATTAAAGCATACTGGAACAAGCCAAGGTTAGGAAAAGAAATCAGAATTCTTTGGAGTCTAGGTTTAGGCTTCATTCACATTCATTCTGAAAACTAAATGGAGAAGCCTAATTTTATCTGACAGATAAAACATTCCTTGGCATCAAAACTATATCCTCTACAGCCTGGATCCCTGCCCACATTTAGTGGTATTTAAAACCCTTTACAATTTGACTCCCACTTTTTCTAGACTGAATTCACATGACTACCTCACACACTCTGAGTTCCGGCCAGGCTAGCCTGCTTATTGCTCCTCAAGCTTAACGTTCTATCTTTTGCCTTTGTACAGATTGTCCTTACACCTAGAATGCATTCCCCATTCTTAAGATCTCAAGCTCCTTTCAAGGCTCAGTTGCTATGAGAGGCCTTTCCTGACCTACTTCCATATGGCAATCCTCCCCCCCCATCCATATCCTCTACCTTCAGACACTGTCTTGCCTTTTATATATGTATCCTGGACATAGTTGGTGCTTAATAAATGCTTGTTCCACTTCCATTCTCTTCATCTCAGTACTTGGTACATAGAAAGTACTTAATAGTTTTTTTTCATTTATTCATTCTCCCTTGTAACTTACTTATTTGTGTACTTCTTTTTTTCCCTCAGGAGTCTGTGAGCTCTTCGAGGACAGGGACCATTTTATTTTTGCCTTTGTATATACAGTACCTGACACACAGTAGGGGACTTAATAAATGTTTGTTTTGCTATTGAATATTAGATTCACCATATCCCTATGCCTTGTTTCTTAGTATCTTATGATTCTGCCCTATTGTTCAGCTGTAATGGTCAGTTGTAAATCTTGCTTATTCTCACTAACAATGAAGAATTCCCCATTTCACATTGAATGTATATGATCTGTTCCTCCTGGAAGTTTTGCCCCCAAACTTGGCAATCTTAACTAAAGGCTTACTTAGCCAAAATATCTGTGTAGGTGAGTTTAATGAACTACTTACCAAAGAAGATTTTGGTTTTTTGTGGACTAAAGAGGTAACAATAAGAGGGCTGGTACTGGGGAGGGAGAAAGAAAAAAAACTTGGAAGATGATTGAGGAAGATGAATAGGAAAAGAACATTAAAAAGCAAAAAAATAAATTAGGGGAAATAATACTGTCCTGATAGTAAAAAACTAGGCAACATAGGAAATATAGCTGAAATTGACTCAGAAATTTTAACTGAAGGTGTTGGGCCTTGTTAAAAATGTAAACAACTGGGTGGTGCTGTGAATAGAGCACTGGGCCTGGAGTCAGGAGGACCTGAGTTCAAATCTGGCCTCAGACACTTAACACTTATTAGCCATGTAATCTTGGGCAAGTCACTTAACCCCAATTGCCCTGCCCTCCAAAAAGAAAAAAAATAGTAACTCAGAAGAGTTAACCTTTAAGCTATTATTAGATATCTCTAGAGAAGAATGCAAGGGCATATTTTGATGGGAAGTAGAGAAGAGAGAGAAAGCAAGTGGTACTTGATGTCTGATAAAGGGATATGGGAAGGGGTGGGGAAAGAAATGCCCAGAAAGTCGAGGCTATGAATGGCTGAAGGCTGGCTAGTGTAATGGAAAGAGCAGAGGGTTCTGAAGCAGAAAGGTGAGGTGTTAAGTTCCATCTCTCTGCTACTTATTGACCTTGAGCACTTCACTTAATCTCTCTAGGCCTCAGTTCCCTCATCTGTAAAATGAAGGGATTGAACTGGATGATCTCTACAGTCATATCCACCTCTAATTACTCTAAGCCAAATTTTATCTGGCAGAGCCAAAACTTTCATTTTCTGAAAGTTCTCTCTAATGTCCTGTTCCTTTATTTAGTATATACCTTCATGTCCTCAACTGCTGCAAATACTCATATCCCCTCACAGAGAATTAAATTCCACTTTTAGTTTTATGTGTTTAGGATCATAGGGTTTAGAGCTGGGAGGGATTTGAGCACATGCCTCTCACTGTATAGAGGAGCAAACAGAGGCCAGTGAGGAGAGATGCATTTTTCAGGTGGTAAGTGGCAGTTATGGTCTGAACCTAGGTTCCCTGGCTCCAAATCTGAGTTCTTTCCAACAGAATCATTGCCTCCTGTTTCCTTATGCCAGGGTAGAGTTAGTAGTACGCAGATTAGAAAATCAATGCTTCCTACAAGCTCTAATTTTCTCATAGATGGTTACTGACCCCCGGAAAAATGTCAAACTCCAGCATAGATTTTAAAAAGAAAAGCTAAAAAGTACAGAAACTTCCAGGAATGAATAAGAAAGCATTGAAAGGTTTACTGAGTACCAAGTAGAGTGCTAAGAAATTTATATGCCCATACATATGCATGTGTGTATACATACACACACATACACACACATATATATACATTTAAGTATTATATATGTGTATATATATATCCATATTCATATGAGTGTATCTACTTATCTGCCCTACTTTCTACTTCTTGCTCTGCATCCAATTATTTTATCAAGATTGCTACTGTTTCTGAAAAAGATATCAATTGACTAACATATGGATCAAACTACCATCCTAATGATTGCACAGATGAAAAATCCTTTCCCTGGCCATCACTCCCCTATGTGTACAAATATGTGGGGTCTGTGTGTATAGACATGTATATATATATGCATATACATACATACATATACACACAATTATAGGTGTAAACAAATACATATATCTATGTACATACACATATGTATATGTAGGTATATATACACCTACATACACATACCCACATATATTTATGTATATCTGAGCATATATAGGGCACATATATATATATAGCACATATATAGGGTATGTATGTATGTGTGTATGTATGTGTGTGTGTATATATATATATATATATATATATATATATATACACACACACACACATATAGGGTAGTGTTCATCAGGGAAGGGATATTTATCTGACGAGTCACAGGGATGGTAAATTGACACATAAGATAGCTGAAATATTTTTTAAAAAAGAAACAATGCCCCTATTTATAGGACAATTGTGCCCAGAGAAAGAGATAGGAGTAGATATGATGATAAGGTAGAAAACTAGTTGGTTCAGGTAGATGGCTGGATGGGATGAGGATGATGGTCTGGACTAGGGCTAGCTGTGTTGAGCTCTGGTGAGTTTGCACTCACTCACTACAAGATGTCTAAGCAACACAAATGTGCCACTTTCCTCTCTTGTTCTTATTTTTGATCATGCTTCTTTTCATAGAATAAGCTATCCTGGCCTCGGAGGGCAGGTGATGGGAAAACTTACATCACCATGGTTTTCTCCACTGTTGTTGCTTGACTGCCCACAATATCTTGGATGAGATGGAATCAACAACTTTACTCCTTCTGGTGACACAGAGAGTCACACAGTTCTTCCATCTGCCTTGTTCCTACTCCTTCATTCTCCTGGCAGTATCATCTGATATATTTATATAAGGTAAGGACCTCTGAGCCTAACCATTCATCCTCTTGCTGAAGCTTTAGCATTTCTAGGTCTTACTACCTTCTCTAAAGCTGAACTTTCTTTTGTTTTTATCTCCCTCAACTAGAGTATGAGAACTCTGAAAGCAGGTACTGTGCCATGTTTCTATTTCTATCCCCATGCTTGGCAGAGTGCTTGGCACATAGTACTACTTAAGAAATGCTCTTTCTCCCTCCATCCCTCCTTTCTTTCCTTCCTTTCTTCTTTCCTTCTTCCTCCTCCTCTTCTTTTTCTTCTCCTCCTCCTCCTTCTTTCTTTCCTTCTTTCCTTCCTTCCTTCCTTCCTTCCTTCCTTCCTTCCTTCCTTCCTTCCTTCCTTCCTTCCTTCCTTCTTTTTTTATCTTTTCCTTTCCTTCTTTCAAGACAGTTCAGTTCCAAAATGGGAGTTCCAAAGTTGAGGAAATGGGGAGTATGATTTGTGAAGATCTAAAGGAGAAACCTACAGAAATCCTCTCAAAAATAGGGACAGAAAAGAATACAATCCAGTTCCTGATTTCTTCACTTAGGACCTGCCATTTCATCATCTTGTTACTGTCTGGAAAGCTCTTCTAGAAAAGGTCACAGGGGCTTTATTCATCTTCCAAAAAGGGAATGTAGGCATTCACAGGCTAGGTATACCTTATATTGCTGAAAATCCTTACACATTTGGACTGTGGAATTAAGCTCTGTTCATCAGCATTCTGTTCACTTCTTGAGATATGGTTTGTGTATTTCCATCCCGATGCCTTTATACATGCTCATTTCTGTCACCTGGAATATATACCCCTATCTTTTCTTGTTTCCTAAAACCTACCCATCTTTCAAGGTTATCCACCATCCTGGCTGTTGGTACTCTGTAACTGAGAAGCTGGATATTATTATAGATTAGATTAAGGATTATAAAACCCAGGTTTTAGACCTCCCTCTGCTAGCCAGATCAACTCAGAAAAATTCCATCCCTTTGAGTCTTAGTTAGATTATACTGACTCCAAGCCCAACACTCTATCCACTAGGTCACCTAGCTGCCCTCATTTTTTGTTACCACACTCAAAGAGTTGCTATGAAGAAAAATTGAAATTGCTATGAAAATTATAGAATCCAATAAAACTGTACTTCATTAATAACTTTCATCGATTAGCATGATAATGTTGGTTTACTGACCTGACAGGATCCTATCCAAAACAATTTTGATACATCCATGGGTCCTATTATTCCTCAGCCCATCCCTGGTAATAAATGAGGTCAGTTCACTCCTTTAGGGCACTAGGATCATTTATAGCACTGTACTGAGTAACAAATATTGTGTTGTCCTTCACCAGTAGGTCAGGTGTTTTGAGCTGTTTTTCCAGTAGCAA
Organism: Gymnobelideus leadbeateri; assembly: GCA_011680675.1. Lineage (NCBI taxonomy): Eukaryota > Metazoa > Chordata > Mammalia > Diprotodontia > Petauridae > Gymnobelideus > Gymnobelideus leadbeateri. The sequence goes on along the minus strand of WOXC01011559.1, from coordinate 270,330 downwards.
GGATGAAATCACACTCTTTCTCCTTGTTCCCAGTAGCTTGAAAGGGTTTGAGATTCCAAAGACTTGAAAAATTCTCATTTACCAACCTGTAGAAATAACCTATCATATTGACCTTATACTGTTGATTTAAAGTTGTAAGGGAGTTTAAAAGCAAACTAGTTTAAACTTTTCATTTTAGAGGTGAGGAAAACTGAGGCCCTAAGATATTAAGTAACTTTCCAAAAGTCACACAGATAGCTGATGGTAAAGACAGGATTTGAACCATGGGCTCTGAATTTAGATCTTTCCATTTTCCAAAACTACTCATAACAGTACTGGCCAAAACAAAATCTTTTTATATAGTTATGTATTACAGACACCTTTGTGGATGAATAGTGTCAAAGTGTCTATGGATCTTTGGTATATTTTTATTTCATTTGAAAGAATAAATTAAAGGACATTTAACAATAGAAAAAATAACTCATACAAAGAAAATCTAATTTGCCCACCCAACTCCTCAAATACACATATTACTAGCACTGAAAATTATAAAATACCTTCATAATTGAGATTGGTCTGCAAAAATCAATCAATATTCACTTAATTCAAATATAAATATGATTCTGTGGTAATCTGTTGAGGTAAAATATCCATGACACACATATAAAAATTGTGATAATTTAGAGCCAAAAATTCCCACTGATAAAGTGCTTCCATTTATAGGAGGTTAAGTGAAATGAATCATAGGCAGTTTCTTCCAGTCTTGAATCCTTTTGTATTTCAGGTAGCTGTCAGCCATAAATCATGGTCACAAAGGACAGGGCAAGGATGCCTCAGGAGGTTGGACAGGGCAGAGTGATACAACTTACCTGTCATGGCTTGCTGGTCATCCACCATTAACTTTAAACTTTTTCCTCGTCGAACCACACGCACTGTGTGCCATTCATTATCATTGAGGTTATAGCCAGCAAAAAGGGTCTCGGGACCTTTGCCTGTAGGATATGCCAAACAGTCATTATGGAAACTCTAAATCAGTCAACAAATGAACCTCACAGAAAGAGAGAGGTGGAGAGAGAGAGATAGATAGAGAGACAGAGAAAGAGAGAGAAAAAGAGAGACTCGCTGGACCAATGTTAAAGCACGTTTAGAACCATAGCAAGCAAGAAAAATGATGAGTTAACTTACATTTCAACATATAGGCATAATCATTTAAAAATTACCTTTAGAATTAGGTATCGATCTAAGAAAAGGTAAGAAACCCCGTTGTCATAAATGGGCACAAACCAATATGTTGTTTCATCTGATTCTGAAGGCTTCCATATTTACAAATAAATATTTTCAGTGTTTAGCTATAGCATACTTAATGAAAAATATGATTAGTAGTTTATGTTTTACTTTCAAAGCTTAACCTGTAATTTTCATCAGGGACGGGGATTGGATCGTTCAGATTATATCCACTAGACAGTTTAAAAATAATTTATTGAGAATTGCCTCTTACTACTTGGGTTACTATATTATATAGTGGATACAGTGAGACTCTATCCTATTTTTCCTTTAATATTCCTTGATTTCAGTTTTAAAAAATTGCCTATCACTATGCTGAGTGTTTTTTCTCCAAAACTAAATGAAAAGCCATCTTGAAATTAATATTCTCTATTTCTTCTAAACTCACATATTCTCTTTGTGTAAGGGGACTGAGGAAGAGTTGGGATAGTCATTTGCTTTGTATCCAGTTCAAAGGAAGGAAAAAAAAAAACCAAACCCATGCATTTGTAAAAGAAGATTACAAAATGATCTTCAAGAATCACAAAAAGGTAAGTTTCCCTGGAAACTTACTTTCTCTCTGCCTTCACGATGTGCAAATTAGATAGCAAGCCTATGTAGGATGTCTCCTCTAATTAAAAGAAAATAAATGCAACAGCATACACACACAAACACACACACACACACTCATACACACACATATAGTGATGGTTCAATAAAAATACTTTCGGAGAACAGATTTTGAGAGGTAGGCTGCAACTCAACTAGAGGGAGCCAGTTAGCAACAGAGAAATTAAAATGTTTTCAGATCATGTCCTGAATTTTAGTTCTTAGATCAAAAGAAATCTCTCCATTTCAACAATGTAAAAGGAAGAATTTATTTTTTTTACAACTTTCTAGCTTACCTCTAGCAACAGGGGGCATTTTCCACTATGACATATGAAATAAAAATACAAGATTTTTACAGTGGAGTAAGTGTTCAGATGTATCTTCTTCTGAAGTCATTTTCCATACCTCTCACTATTTTTCATTTCTTTGTTAAGTAACACATGTATTAAGGTAAGATCATTATAACCATGTTATAATCTTATTTATCTTGCAATAAAGTCATAAAGTCCTATCTGTGACACTTATAACCTTTTCTGTAATAATTAGCCCAAAATTAATTACAAATACTCATTTTGTTTTTTAAAAAATTTCTGAGTTGACTTCAGATTCTTTTCTTCTCTTGCTAAATACCTTAAGAGATTGATTTGAAGGGAAAATAAATTTAAAATGACCTATGCCTAGCTCAAAAAATGTTACTCACCTACCAGGGCAAAATGAAAATACTAACTGATAGAATCAAGAAATTGTATTGAACTAAGTGAACTCTAAAGTCCCTTCCCATTTAAAAGCTTAGATCTAAGGCCAACATGAACCAGTTAGCATTTAAGTTTTCTAGAACCAGATCTGCCACTAACTAGCTGTGGTACTGTCGACGAGTAACTTCAACTGAAATTTTTCACTTCTGTAAAATGATAGAATGGTATATTAAATGATCTCCAACTTCCCTTTTAGCTCTAAAATGCTGATTCCAATAAGTGAAATAAATATATATTGAATTGAATTGCTATTGCAGTGAAATAGTCAAAGACCCACTGTTTAAATTAAAATCTATTGAGTTCTAGGTTATTTGCAGAGGTGAATATCTATAATTATTAGGGGAAGTTGACCTACCTCTTAAAATTTTCTAATTCTTATTAGATTGTGCATTCCCAGAGGCCAGGGGCCAGCTTTTCCCTCTTTTTGTATCTCCAGTGTTTAGCACTGACCCTGGCACATAGGAAGCACTTAATAAATACCTATGGATTAATTGACTCTGTTACTTGATACCTACCATCTGAGACTTCAAATTTTAGTTTGGGTCTACTACTATCTACTATCTATCTACTGGGTCTTTTTGGAATATCTCCACATATTTTCATTTATTATTTTAAATATTCTACAACATTCATGGGAAATTCTACATAACATAGATATTACTATCTTTCTGCTACTCTGAAGTATAGAGGTAATCTTGGTGTGTTCAAACATTTAAAGCTGCAAGAGACCTTAGAGACTGATTGAATCCAATCTCCTTTTTTTTAGTTGAGAAAACTGAGAAAAATGAGGTTAATTAACTTGCCTAGACTCGTAGACCCATCCATTAGTCCTAGGTCTACAACTAACTAGTTTAAACGACCCATGGAAAGTCATGGCAACTCTTTGCCTTATTTTACTTACTTATAGGATCAAGGAGTTGGACTAGCTTAGCAATTCTCAAACTTTTTGGCTTCTGGGAAGCCCTAGGGATTCGAGGACTATATTTTGAAAACTGTTGTATTAGATGATTCCTAAGATTTCTTTTGAGCTCTAGAATTCTGTGTTTAAGGAAAATTCTATGACTACTGGTATGCTATTTTACCTCTAGCAAGGACTAGCTCACAGTAGAGATACTTGGGAGAATTAATAATAATAATAATAATAACAACTAACCTTTATATAGTGCTTACTACATACAAGCGCTTTACATGTATTATTTCACTTAATCTTCATAAAAACCCCGGAATGTAGGTGCTATTATTATCTTCATTTTACAGATGATAAAATGGGCAAACATGCATAAGACTTGCCTAGGGTCATACAGCAAGTAGGAATCTGCAGTTGGATTTGATCTCAGGTCTTCCTGACTCCAGATCTGGCACTCTATCCACTGTGCTATCTAGCTACAGAAAGGACATTAAAATGACATTCCATTAAAGTTATTTGTGTTTTTATTTATCTGTTAGTAATTGTATTGTGGAAATAGGGCAAGGGGACACAACTTAGAAGCAGTTACATTATATAGAAGAGGGTATAGTTTAGTTGTCCCTGGGGTAGTTGAAGGGCAGTTTTAATAGCAATGACTAAAAAACACAACATATTTCACATGAATCTCACAAATACACTATAGCACAGAGTTGTTGGGGGTTTTTTTGTTGTTGTTATTATTTGGTCTAGATCTTTGATTTAACTGGTGTAAGGAACTTCCATCAAGGCAATATTCTTAACCAATTTATGTATGCTCCAATTTATAGCCAGAATTGTCTGGAGCTCTCAAGAGGTTAAGTGACTTACCCAGGATTCCACAGCCAGTATGTATTAGAGGCAAGACTTGAACCCAGGTTTTCCAGCATGGCATAGTGGGTAAGAAGCTGTAAAAACTAAAGGAATCTATTATTGGCATTATTATCTCCCTCATACAGACAGGGATATTTAGGTTAAGGAGGTTCAGTAATTTCTCCATGTTTCCACATCCAATAAATGATCAGGGTTTGAATTGAGGTCTTCCTATCTGTAAATCCTATCTGTGGTATCTAGTAGGACTTGCTATCATCTCCTCCAGCGTGATATTAAGTAGAGTGGATCAATAGTACTGGTGCTCAGAATGTCAGAATTAGAGGTTTGAGTTGGTTAAGTAGGTCATGGATAACTACTGAAGAGTTTTTTGGGGGGAGTGGGGGATGGGAAATGACATGAACTGAGTGAGACACTGTTTCTTTGATCTTTTTATGCTCTGGGCTACCTTAAGTTCTTCCTGGACAGAGATCACTTGGCCAGCATGTTCTGTACCCCAAGAACATAGTGTATTGGCAGGAGATTCAGTATAGTTTAGTTGTCCCTGGGGATCAGTAAAGATCTATAATTGAATAGAAAGAAAAAATGCTAGGATTCTCAAAGGGAGGGGAAAAAAAAGCTATGCATTTTGGAAAAAGGCTAAAACCACAGATGTCCCCAGAGCTGAAAGACTGGATGGGGGCAGTCAATTTAGAAAATTAAATGTGTATCACCTATATAAGCATTTTGAAAATACTTGTATATGTGTTTAAAAAAGAGCCTTGAAACCCATCATACTAGTAAACCTTCCACCTTCCTTGTTTGACTTGATTGTAAAACCAATCTGGGTGGTACAAAAAGAGGATTTTGAATTCTAAGAAGACACAGAGGATAAGAGAGACAGATAACCTGAAAAAATTATCTGATAAATTTGTACCAACTAAATTATCTGATGAATTTGTATCAACTAAAGATTAGGATGGGGACAGTCTCCACTTTTAGGAAGAATGTTCTATTTATCCTCATAAAACTGGGTCATAGACTACTTTAAAAGTTTGAAGGTCAAAAGTTTTTCACATTTATTTACTCACAAATGCCAAAAAATATTGAGGATCTAATGTATACAAGCACAGTAATTTGTGGAGACTTAGAAAGAGAGAAACTAATAAATTACATGAACATGACTGACCATTATTAATATAACAGATAAGAACAGATGTCAATGAGAATGACAGAAGATCTAGGTTGGAAAATGGGGAAATTACTATCCTGCTTAAAGGTTTTTAATAGAGTTCTTTTGATGGGTAAATTGAAGGTAATAATAATATTAGTATTAATTAACCTTAAATTAATCCAGTTATATTAGACAGGACACATTTCTTCCTCTAGATAATGACTCCTGCCATGAAGAAAATGATTTTAAAAATTTCATGACAAATTATTCAAAGGAGAAGACATTCATGAGTATGATGATGCTTTTTTCTTTTTCAGTTATGTTTGATTATCTGTGACCCCATTTGGGTTTTCTTGGCAAAGATACTGCAGTGATTTGCCACTTCCTTCTCCAGCTCATTTTACAGATGAGGAAACTGATGCAAATAGGGTTAAGTAACTTGCAAGAATCAAGTAACTGGTGTCTGAGGCCAGATTTGAACTTTAGAAAATGGGTCTTCCTCACTCCAGGCTTAGTACTCTACCCCTTGCACCACTAACCCTGCTCTTTAGGTAGGGTGGACTTCATTTATGTATTATGACATAAGACAAGGTAAAGGTTCTTTCTTCCCCCCTTTTGTTTTTTACCTTTTTGGAATTGTGCCTCCCTATTGAATCATAGAATCACAACTGTAGGGATAGAATGGGTCTTAGGGATCATCTAGCCCAACCTAATAATTTTATAGGTGAATAAGTTTAAATGACTTGACTGAGGTCATACATGTAGCAAATATAGCAGAGCCAGGATTTGAAACTGGCACTGTGACTGTGTTTAAATTAAACACTCTTTACTTCTTCTAAAGGTGTGAAAAACTTTTAATTCATGACCATATCAATATTTTTAGCTGAATTAAACTGTCCATTGAACTAGACCACGAAAAACAACAGATCTTGTGGAATAAACTTTCATTAGCACAGGACGGGGCTGATGAGAAAAAAGATTCAGGAAAAAAGTCTCCCCCATCTCAACTCTTTCCTTTCATATAGAACTTGCCCTATTATTAAATTCTATTCTTCTTCCTGCCATTTCTATTAAATACACTTAATCTCTTTAATGTAAGAAGTACATGTGGAGAAATGACATTTATTATCACATATGTTATTGTATTCTGGAAATTCAAATTATATTCTTTTAGGATAAAAAAAATCTACTTTTGATTTAATTCACCTGTTTTTAGTTATAGTCCATAGATGTCCTCCCACAATTGTTGAATTTTCATTCTTCAAAATACATTTTTTATATTTGCCTCTTTATATCAAGCTAATTGTCTGATAGGTCAGATTTCTCTCAGAAACTTGGCAATGCATATTGACTGTAAATTTTTCTTAACACCCTGCCAAGGGAAAACTGAAAAATAGGAATCCAGAATCTGCCTTAGGGAAGGCTTTTAACCCCTCTCCACCTTTCAGTGGCAGAAATAAAATGATTCTGCAGCTCAAAGCCAATTAAGATGAGATAGCTGACAAACTGTCAGCTTTGATGGCGTTTATCAGTCAATAATCCAAATGCAAAATCCAGGCAAGAATTTTCTAGGCTTGGGTATTTTGTCAGATCTGTTTTGTCTGAACAAGGATGGGAGAACAATTCTGGGATTAAACCCAAATAGTGGCCACTGAGACTATATATAGAAGTAATGAAAAGCACTACCACAGAACTTTAAGCTCTGGAGTAGAAAAAATAAGATATTATTAGTCAAGAGTCTAGTGTGTATTTATGTACCTAGAAACTCAAAGTAGCCTTATGCTTTCTGTTATATTATACAAGGATAATAAATATATATATATATATAAAACATATCATATATTTATATATATATTACATATCTGTGTATATATACTGACACATATACATAGATGCACATACCATATAAGGATACTTATATTTTAAGTATCTAAGTTATACTATATAAGGATCCTTATACAATATAAGGTTTCTCACAATTTTCTTATCTCTTAATTATATATATAGAATAACTTAAGGAGATATGTATATACACATTATATATGCATATATAATATGTATACACATATACAATGTGTGGGTATATATCCTTAAGTTATCTAACATATAACTAATATCATATATAATACTTAGCTCTCTATATATAATATTTAGGGGTTTTATCTATATATATATATCTACATATATATTAGATACAGACATACATATACCCTAAAAATTACTTATTTTTCCATCTGCATGTTTTAAAACAGTGGTAAAATCACTGGATTATAGGATTTGGAGCTATAAGCAACCTTTAATCATTTAAGCCAAACATATAATTTGGTAATTTTTTTTTTCTGGGCAATTGGGGTTAAGTGACTTGCTCAGGGTCACACAGCTAGATATATAAAATGTGTGAAGCCAAATTTGAATGATCAGATTTGAACTCAGATCCTCCTGACTCCAGGGCCAGCACTCTATCCACTGTACCACCTAGTTTCCCCTTATTTGGTAAATTTTGTAGGAGACTGAGACCCTTTGGAGAAGGCAGGGGGTGACTTGCCCAATAATGAGAGTAACAGATGAAATTCTCAACCAAGGTCCTCTGACTTCCAATCCAATGTTTTTCCTTTACACTATACTTCTTGATAACCATGGCTAGATTAAGAACCAAACAATTTGGCCATTTTTTCACTTGTGCCGTTTTATTTTATTTTGTATTATAAGCATTTGTGCTGAGTACTTTCATTCATTGGTTCTCCTTTTGTCTTGAAAGGCCATTCAGAGCAGGCGTTGAATCCAATTGATCTCAGAACCTTCCTCAGGTTTTTAACAGATTTTTGCAGAACTGAACTGTATTGGTGAAACTTACACATCTTTTATTACAAGGCCTTGGAAACATGAACTAAAAATTACAAGAACATTAATTGACATTTATAGAGAGCTCCGAGGTATGCAAAGCACTTTATGCCTCATCTGAGTTGAGCCAGAAGCATTGGATCATATGCATTGAATAAAAAACAAAACAAAACAAAAAACCCTTTTCTTTTTGTTTTTGTTAAATTGATCAGCTTTTAAAAGACATGTTGCTTTCACTGCAAGTGGCCAGAGCACCTGGTAATTTAGCGAAGTGTCTAAGCATAGAATTTTAGTGCTCTAGGGAATGCTAGAGATCACTGAGGTCAACATAGTATTAGCCTAGTTAAGTTCACATATGAGGAAACTAAGTTGAAAGTTAAGGCAACTTGCCCAATTCTTAAAAATTGATGGAAGTGCCTTAGAGAAAACTTGAACAATTATAGAAGCCGAATCCTAGCCCTTTAGAACTATGAGTGTGTTTTTAGACTTTGCTTCTCCCACTGATCTATCTTGATCCTGTTACCTTGTATTTGTTTCCCTTCTTTTATTACTGTTCCCATAAGCTTTCACAGTGAGTAGTCAGAATCCTGGAGAAAGTACATGAAGTGGAAAGACTAGTGTCATTGAGCATTAGAATTAGGAGATTCCCATGCCAGCTTTGCCACTAATAGTCTATGAGACCTTTGTTCAAGGTGATTATCCTTTTGAATTGAACTGAACATCTTAATACTATTAGATTTGACTAGAAACTTGCCTTAAATCTTAATAACAAACAGATTTGTGTGTGTGTGTGTGTGTGTGTGTGTGTGTGTGCATGCATGAGCATGTGTCTGTCTATGTGTGTAAAGGAGGGGAAGAGTAGGAAGGGAAAATATTATAGACTGTTTTGGGAGAAGTCATAACTATAGCAACTTTTTCAAGTAATGAAGAATTGTATCTAGTGGGGGTGATTTCAAGGACAAAAGAGCTCTTGGCTGGGAAAGAAGATGCAGGAAGAAGCTAGTGACAAGCGTTGACACTGTGACTGTGATGAGATGTGATGACAAGGGAAAACTGGAGTAAGAGGTACCATTCTGATTCCTGAGTCATCTCTTCTGGCAGGAGTACTTCCTACCTGTCAGTGAGAAGAGGATGGCTTCTGGTAGGATGGATTAGCACTTTGGTTTTAATTCTTCCTCCCTCCTTCTGCAATATTTCTTTGTCATTTATTACTGTTTTTTTTTTTTTTTGCAAAATCCCCCATTCTTTAAAATATCAAAATAAATTGAACAAATAAAATAAAGAAATCATAGTGATGGCTTGGAATTTATAATTCATCTTTTATTTTCTTCTCTCTTCTTAATGTATGGCACTATGCCGAGTAAGATTGTTTTATTTACATTTTCCAAATAAGCTAAAGAGATTTAATTGCAAATTAAATCTAGAATTAGACTGACATATAAATAGCATTTTCAATGTTGTCTTTTATGCTTTTCAAATATTACCAGAGCTCAGTGTTTGTGTTTGCATACATCTTAAATTTCTGTTATGAATTCAGCAACCAGAAATGGTGGCAGGCAGGTCAGACAGGGCTGGCAGCAAAATTCCCCATTTATCCATGTAACAGACACAGCTGGGTCACCTTCTCCGTGCTGTTTAGACTTAATGGAACAGCCCCTGAGGGGAAAAGAGATGTGATTCTGGAATCTTTTAACCTCTCCAGCTGGCCAAGCAAGGTGTCGATCCTAACCTGGGGTTTCATGATGGAAAGTCCTTATTGACAAGGAAATTTAACCAACTGTAAAGGAACAAGTCACCAGAAGCGGTCTTTCCCCTTTCCTCGCCCCAATTCTTGTCCAACCGACCCCCAGCCTGGATGAAATTCAATATTTAAGAACTGTCCTAAATACCAACATCAGAGCATGTTTGACCTTTCTCTTTTAGCAAAAAGAATTAAGGTTCTTAACCTGGGGTTCCACGAGCTTAAAAAAAATGACAAATATATTTCAATAAAAGTAGTGTTTTTTGGAAATGTATATCTTATGAAATTATATATTTATTTTGTTTAAAACAATTATTCTGAAAAGAGGTCTCTAGTCTTTACTAGACTGCCATGACATACAAAATATATTATGAACCCCAGAAATAGAGAACCATGCAACACTAAAAAGGTATTCTGCTTCCTATATTAAATATCTGTTTTAAAAGGAGTGACATTTAGGTTAAACATTACATTCAAGGACTTATACCAAAATCATTAGCAACTTGTGTAAAGCCTGTATACTATTCACTTAATCACTAATCATTACTGTATTGTTACACTTCTTCCATCATACACTCTCCAGCCTAGTTAAAGTGGCTCATTGTTCCTTACATGTTATACTCTATTCTCCTGTCTCTACATCTTTATGAAGACTATTCCCCAAGCCTGAATGAAACACATGCCTCCTCTGACTTTTCCCCTCAGAGTTCCTAGTTTTCTTGATGACCCAGCTAACACACAGTCTTCCTATATGAGGTCTTTCCTGATCCTCACAGCTGCTGTAGTTTACCAGAAAATGTCTCATATTTATTTTGCATATCCTTTTTTTTTAGCTTTTTTTTGGTGGGCAATTGGGGTTAAGTAACTTGCCCAAGGTTACACGGCTAGGTTTTTGTTTGTGTGTGTTAAGTGTCTGAGGCCGGATCCGAACTCAGGTCCTACTGACTCCAGAGCTGGCGCTCTACTCACTGTGCCACCTAGCCGCCCCCTATATAGCATATACTTTTATGTGCATATAACATACACACACTCTCACACACATACAACACACAAACAAACACACACACACACACACACACACACATATATATATATATTAATAAACACTTGTTCATTAATATCTAGGGACCTCAGTTTCCTCATCTGTCAAATGAAGGGACATCATTAAATGGTGTCTACTTCTACTGGTCTGTAGATTTAAAATAAAAAAGAAACATAATACCTACAGAATGATTTACAAAAATCGCATCGTCCTAATATTTCTTGTTTGATAGTAAAACGCCCCTCTGATATGGAACTGACCTTTGTCATGATTTCCTTTTACCTACTCGTTTCTAGTACCAACCAGTTTTTAAGTGTTTTGTAAATGTTCACAGCACACTTACAGTAAGAAATTAATTAATATATATTTGTTCATAATGGATTGTCATGAACTTGTATTTAAGTATTATTCTACTATCTAAACATCTAAGAGTTTTTGTTTTCACTCCTGAGTCCTATTGTAAATCCAGGAACAGTTTTATAGTTTGTAATCCCCATAGCAATTTAGTGCCTTTCACATTTAATTTTGTTGATTTGACTCCATAGATTTTTTGTGGGGGGGGGGGGCGGGGGATGTAGGGATCAGGAGAAAATATTCCTTCCTGTTGAAGGAAACATAGATAGTTGTTAAAAAGTATTCCATTTCTCTCAACGATGCCTTTTATAATAGACTTCATTCACTTGAGCAATAACTAGAGAATCTCGTATCAAAGATTTCAAATTCAGGAATGTGAAAATTGGTAAGTTAACAAAAATACCTTAGTTTCTGGAGAAAAAATCATTCAATTCATCTTTTTATTAACATGTATTGAATGGCTATAGAGAACAGCTATAAAAAGTATTGTCTGTAATGCCTGATTGTTCAGAGTTTTAATTTTAATTTCAAAAATCGTTACATGCTTGCCATTTTGTTGGTGTGAAAAACTCTCTCAAAAGATTTGATGAGCAGTTCTGTACTTTACACTTCTATTGAGCTGTCTAGAGCGTACAAAGGTTAATAGACTTGCCATGTTTATAGAGGCAGTATATATCAGAAGAATGACTTGAATCCAGTTCTTCCTGACTCTAAAGCCAGACCATTATTTACTAAGACAAACTACCTCAACTAATATACAACATTGCATTTATTAGGTGCCCAGTAGATTTTAATTTGATCGAATTGAATGGATGTATGGAAATGACCCATGGGGACTTAATTTTGATATTTTTCTTTGTCAACCCTAATTCTTTTCCCCTTAAAATCTGTCAAAAGTTCCTCTTTTGTGAATGTGTCTCTGCATATGTGTGCATGCATGCGTGTGTATGTCCAAATTGTATAATAGCATCAAGAATTCAGATTGACAAGTCAGAATTCAGAATGATACAAATCACTTTTAATTAGGTTGTAGGTAAACCTCCTAAAGTGCCAGAGAAGCAATTTGTTATATGTTATCTTAAAACCCATTTTGCCTCAATGTCTTTGATATTGGTTGTGCCCATTTATGCCACATCAAGATAAATATCTCAGCAATAAACATTTATCAACATGAAGGAAAATAACTTTTAAAGATATTGTACCCTTTCTGAACACCAAGTGTAAGTGAACTTAAACTAAAAAACATTGCTAAGAGAAAGTTTTAAAATATACCTTTTTGCCAGCCTATCTTTGATGTTTAAATAAATGGATTTCAAAAGACCTAATTTAATGAAAGGAAAGATTTGGACTGTGACTTTATTTTACTAACTTTACACTCTAATTTAACACAAAGTACCATTTTCCTTTTCTAGTAATTTTGTTTACAATTTGTTTAACAATTTTGTTATAATTTGTAAGCATTTTGTACAATTTTAAGTGTTTTACTATATCACACTCTCATTTAGCATAAAGTACAATTCATAGCAGGTATGCAATAATATACTTAATGTTTAATGTTCTCTTGGGTTATTCTTTTAAACTGAAAACATGCTCATTAAAAAGAGATAAAATAGAGGGTTATAAAAGTACCAGTGAAAATATATCTCAGGTTATTTCTGCATAACTACAAAACATCTTTTGAGAAGATGGAAAATCTAATTGGTTCTATGTATGTTCTTGGAGGTTGTTTGCTTTGGTGCTTTGTGAGCAGAGCAGGGAGACTAATATTCAACAATGTAAAGATCAAGACTATTTATATCTTTAAATAAATTATTTCTTCTTTCAGGCAATGGTTGTATGGATTTTAGGATTATTGCCATTAGATTAGCTCAGTGTTGAAAGTCTTTATGTATGTATGTACTGTATATGTAAATTTTCATCAAATCCTAAATATTCAGGATGACAAACATTGAAAATTATGAATTAGTTTATATTTTAAGATAGACATAAAGATAATAAAATATAAGAAACAATAAAAAGAAAATAAATACAAATATATCCTACTTCCTTTTAAATTGGGGGATCATTTGAGTATATCTATTTCTTGCTTTTTTCTATAATATTTATTATAAGTTCTTGCTTACATTAAGTTTTCCTAATAATTATTACAAACACTGCAAATCCTCAACAGAGTACCCAAGACAAACAAGACATAGAGGAATGAACTGAATCATCTTGTTTAATATGCTTCTTTGGGCTAACTGGATAGCATCAATGAGGTTGTTTTCTAATTAATTTGATCAGGTGAATGCTGATGATTGGCAATGAACATAATTATTTTCATTCTTTATAATCTGATCATAGTAGACTATATGTATTTTAAAAGATCTGTTCTAAAGGACTCCGATTTATGTGTCAGATTTAAAATATACAGATTAGTATTAATCAACTAAACTTCACAAAAATATCAATACACCTTTAAAAAATACAAACTCCTGGTTTGTTTTTACAAAATAGCATCATCTAATCTATTAGTGCTGCACCTAAAACTATCTCATATCATCAACACTAACTTATTTATTACATAATATTTATATTTAGCCATTGGCTTGGACTCCATGTTTTTCTACCTGATGAATATTATTTCTCCATTTGAAAAATTCTTCTGTTACTCTTTTGCCTAAAATTGTCTTTGACTCAAGGTCCTCTGAAACCAATGACTCAATTTACTCCCTAGGAAGCACTTGGAAACAGGTGGTCACCCAGCTGTAGCAGTGACTATGCAACAATTAAACCATGTGCCAAATCAGTTTGATTTGTTGAGGAGACAGGAATTTGGAGCATCTTTGATGCTGATTTAACTGACAGGTAAAAACGAAAAGTAATGTCTGTCTGCCTGTCTTCTATCACTCCTCTTACATAGAAATTATATCAGCTCTCATTCACGCCTTTAGTTTTTAGTGCATTTATTATTAGAATAGCACATGCCCAAAGGCTATAACAGACTTACAGAGGTATCTACACACTCAAGGTCACTCATATTTGGAACATTTCCCAAAATCTTGGGATAATGTTCATATGGTCCCTTCAGAGACCACTGAGAAATCTGTCTTGCATTTGAAATGGTGGGCAAATGGTTTATAAAGACCTCATCTTTGATTTTCATTCATTTTAAGATCAATAACTTCTTTATGTCGTGTATATGTACCATATGCATATACCATATATGTATGCCATATATGATATATGTATGTATATGATATACATATATGTGGAGAGAGAGAGACAGAGAATGATAGAGACAGAGAGAGAGACTGAATCTAAGTGAGAAAGATAATGAAAGCTATGGATAATCAATAGGTGTCCAACACTTTACAATGTTATCCACTCAGTGCCAATCATACAGAGGAAAGCCCAAGCACAAGGCTATTTGACTTACCCAAGATCAATTAGCCAGTATGCATTAGAGGGAGACCTTGAACACAGGTCTTTCTGACTCTAAGATTGGCTCTCTATTCATTTTGCCACATTGTCTCTCATAGTGCTATTGAAATGAATTTTTGACACTCACTTGTATTTCTCTAGTACATTTCTAGGACAGTTAAGGTCTATTTAGAGATTCAGGAATGAATAGGTAAGTCATTAACAATACTAAATTTATTCAAAAAGAATAATTGAGGATATATGTAGTCAGTGAAACCATAAAATAAAATCATATCATGTGATCAAGAAATGGAGAAACTATATGGAGCGTCCTCTTTGGAGGATTTAATGGAAGATACAGACAAGAATTTCATGGATAGACAGGTATAGACAGGTTGTGAACTGCACTGTTGTATGAAGTATCCATACAATTAGAACACTGATTCATCAAAGTGTCATGTAAGTAGCAGATTAATTCAAACAAGCATATGACCATTTAGTATGCTACAAATATGGAAAACCATGTAGTAAATGGCCATTTTTATGAGAGGGTGAAATGCATTAGAAATCAAAATAACATGGCATAGTTTCAGAATTTCATTGGTGGATTTGGTTTCATTGGATGTGGAGGAAAATATTACTCTAGGTTTCTATTTATTTCCTCTGAAATTAATAAAAATATAAAACATTGACTATACCTAAGTTTAGACCTGGATAGACCATTTTGATTGAGAAGTTAATTCAGTTGGCTAATCTGAGAGAAAAAACAATCAATATTTAATCCGAGTCAATATTGAACTAACATGTTTGAAATATATATAATATATGCATGTGTGCAATATAAATAACAACATATATGTGTGTTGTATATACATATATATGCATGTATATTATTATTATATGTGCCTCCACCTGATTCCAAAGCTGATTTAAGATGGCATATAGACACCATGGAATGAAGATAAAACGATCATAAATATAAATAAAGATTTTGAGCTACGTTGTGAAATTATGTAATCTAGAGTCGATTTCCATTTTCAGTATGTTTCCAGGTTTGAATCTTTTGTCCTCTGTATAGGACAAACTCAGCATATTTTGTCTATTCATTTTATATTTCCAAATGAATAGCTCCTTTCTAAGCATTCTTGATCAAATCAAATTGATATTCTATTCAGTGACTTGAATGATCAAAGTTCTTTTTACTCTCTGTCTGTCTGTCTTATTTATAAATATTATTTCACGGGAGGCGGAGCCAAGATGGCGGAGTAGAAACAGCTCTTCCAAGCCTCTCTGCCCCCAGATTCCCCACAAACTATGTAAAAAAGGACTGTGAACAACATCTGGAGCCCCAGCACCCACAGAACGACACAGAGAAGCTAACCTCCCTCTGAGGACAGCCCAGCAGCCCTGCAGGAAGGACCAGCGCAGCGGTCTGGGAGCCGGCAGCGCGCAGAGCGCAGGAGCCGAGCCGAGCCCAGGTCCGAGTGGGCCGAGGTTTTAGCCCCAGGGCGGCAGGGCCAGCAGCCAGCTGGAGGAACCCCAGAACACCAGGAGCTGTGGCAATTCCAGAATTATCAACATAGACATGCCTAGGACAAAGTAAGAGGTTAGTGTCCTATGGACTTTGGGTCCTGTATTTGGGGAATGCGTCAGCTCCCTCCCCTGGGGGCTAGAAGCCACTGAGGAGACATGCCATTTTGTAGTTTTCATAGGCATTTCCGGCTCCCAGCCTACAAATCATGGGGAGATCCAGCGATCAGTCTTGGGGGGTAATCGCTCTTGCTTTAACCTCCTGGATCTGGATTGTGATCTAGGGTGGAAGTTGTGGGTGGGTTTATAGCTTGCCAGAAACGGAAGTTGCCCCCCACACGTTCGGGACGAAAATTCCTCTATCTGGCCTTAAAGCCATAGTGTGGCAACAATCCCAAAAGTCAAGCAATTAAGTGGCAACATGACAAGGCAAAGGAAACAGAAAAATGCAACCCTAGACTCCTATTTTGGGGGCATAGAGCGGGAAAAGGACTGTGAGGTCAGAAGTCCTGCTCCAAAAGCCCCAGGGGAAAACATGAGCGGGTTGCAGGCCATAGAGACCTTAAGAAGGACTTTAAAAATCAAATAAGAGAAGTGGAGGAAAAATTAGAAAGAGAAATGAGAAGGATGCAGGAAAAGTATGAAATGAGGGTCAACAGCCTGACTGAGGAAAAACAACACCTTAAAAAATAGACTAACTCAAATGGCAAAGGAGGCCCAAAGGGGCAATGAGGAGAAGAATGCCTTAAAAAGTCGAATTTGCCAGATGGAAAAAGAATCTCAAAAAGTTCACTGAGGAGATTCATTCCTTCAGAGTTAGACTGGAGCAAATGGAAGCTAATGACTTTATGAGAAATCAAGATACTGTTAAGCAGATCCAAACAAATGAAAGATTAGAAGGCAATGTGAAATATCTCATGGGAAAACCACTGACCTGGAAAATAGATCCAGGAGAGACAATTTAAAAATTATTGGACTACCTGAAAGCCATGATCAAAGAAAGAACCTAGAAATCACCTTCAAGAAATTCTCAAGGAAAACTGCCCTGATGTTTTAGATCCAGAGGGCAAAATAGAGGTTGAAAGAATCCACAGATCACCTCCTGAAAAAGATCCCAAAAGAAAACTCCCAGGAATATTATAGCCAGGTTCCAGAATCCCCAGATCAAGGAGAAAATACTACAAGCAGCCAGGAAGGAACAATTTCAATATTGTGGAAACACAATCAGAATAGCCCAGGACCTGGCAGCTTCTACACTGAGGGATCGAAGGGCATGGAATATGATATTCCAGAGGGCAAAAGAACTGGGAATGAACCCAAGGGTCACCTACCCAGCAAAACTGAGTATTTTGTTTCAGGGGAAAATATGGTCATTCAGTGGAATAGAGGACTTTCAAGCATTCTTGAGGAAAAAACCAGAATTGAATAGAAAATTTGACATCCAGACACAAGAAGGAAGAGATGCCTGAGAAGGTAATCAGGGAAAAGAAATCAAAAGGAACTTATCAAAGTTGAACTATTTACATTCCTATATGGAAAAGCAATAACTGTGACTGATGATATCTTTCTCACTATGAAAATAATGGAAGAAGGGGGTGTGGTCATATGCAGACATATGTGAATGTGTGTGTATATGGTTACAGTTATATGGATAGATGGCATAGGTTGAATTTGTTGGGAAGGGAGAATACTCAAGGGATGAAATTATGAGGTGAGAGAGGAAAGTGGCAAGAGGAGATGGGGAGAGACAGGGTAGGGTAAACTATCCCATGTAGAAGAAGCAAGGGGAAGTGGTTGCAAAGGAGGGGGAGAATAAGGAAGGCTAAAAAGGCAAAACCACATTCACATTGAATTTGGTTCAGGGAGAAAATGACATACATACTAAGTGGGATATCTCAACCTGCAGCAGGATAGGGGGAAGGGGGATGAGAGGAGGGATGATGGATGGGAGGGCATCCTTGGGGTGAGGGGAGGTTGGAAGTACCCACTATAGAAGAGGAACAGGATTATGTAGGGAATGGACCAGGTGGGGGGTGGGATGAGTGGGAGGGAATTATAAGCAGTCTTGTACAATATATCTACTATGATAATGTCTTGCATAGCTAGACATGTACAACATATACTGAATTACTTATCTCCCAAGAAGGAATGGGTGACAAGGGAGGAAGAAAATGGATCTGAAATTCGAGGTCGTAACATTAAATGTTTCAAATATATATATAAATACTATTATTAATACTCTTTTGCCTATAATTGGGAGATAAGATGTGCAGGCATTGGGACACAAAGATTCATCTTCCTCTAATGGAAAAGTCGATGGGGGTATGGGAGAAGGTATGGAGAGAGCAGATTGGAGGAAGCGATATCTTGTGGGACTGCTATTCTGGGAGGTTGGGTAGGGGAATAATGGGGGGAAAATGATTGTAACTCAAAATCTGGCGGAAATGAATGATGTAAAACAGAAGTTAATAAAGCATTTGTTTAATTGACCAATAAAAAAAAATAAAATAAAATCACAGAAGGTAGTAAATAAAAAAAAATATATATTATTTCACTATTTTCTTTGCCTAGAAGCACTCTGGTATTATCTATATACTTTCTTCATTTCTTGATCACATGATATGATTTTCTTTTACAGTTTCACTGACTACACATATATCGTCAATTATTCTTTTTGAATAAATCTACTCAAATAAAGGAAATAAGTAATTGAAGTATTGTTAATGACTTACCTGTTCATTCCTGAATCTCTAAATAGACCTTAACTGTCCTAGAAATGTACTAGAGAAATACAAGTGAGTGTGAAATAATTCATTTCAATAGCACTATGAAAGACAATGTGGCAAAATGAATAGAGAGCCAATCTTAGAGTCAGAAAGACCTGTGTTCAAGGTCTCCCTCTAATACATACTGGCTAATTGATCCTGGGTAAACCAAATAGCCTTTTGGTACTTCAGTTAACCTTCTCTAAAAATTAGAAATTGTGTGACACCCTGCATTTGGTTGAGTTGCTCTTACCAATGAAATTAGATGTGTGATTCAAAAAATGTGCCTACCATACTTGCAAATATATAATGGGAAAAGCTTTTGATGAAATGAAAATCATTTTCCAGTGAAGCAGAATCAGGAAATAGGAACATGAAAAAGAAAACCCAATATTGATTGTGGTAGGAGGGAAGGATAAAAAAAGAAAAAAAAGACCTCTCTTCCACAGAACAAGTGATGCTTAGTATTCCTTAATTTGCTTTTCAAATGGCAAAGTCCATCACTTTGCCATCTTTCTTCTGCATCAGTTTTGGACCAAAGTCAACAATGGTGGGGGTGAAATAAATTGTAGAATTGTACATTTTCAGTGGAAACTCCCTATTTCTCTCCATTCACCTCCTCTACCAAGTCCTTGTTGCCTTCTTTATGTTTAAAATGTAATTAATGCTCAATAAAATCCAGACATTAGGGGCGGAGCCAAGATGGCGGAGTAGAAAAAGCTCCTCCAAGCCTCTCTGCCCCCAGATTCCCCCCCAAACGATGTAAAAGGGGACTCTGAACAACTTCTGGAGCCCCAGCACCCACAGAACGACACAGAGAAGCTAACCACCCACTGAGGACAGCCCAGCAGCCCTGCAGGAAGGACCAGCGCAGTGGTCTGGGACCTGGCAGCGTGCAGCGAGCAGAGCCAGAGTGCAGGAGCTGAGCAGAGCCAAGCCCAGGTCCGCATGAGCAGAGGTTTTAGCCCCAAGGCAGCAGGGCCAGCAGCCAGCTGGAGGAACCCCAGAACACCAGGAGCTGTGGCAACTCCAGAATTATCAACATAGACTTGCCTAGGACAAAGTAAGAGGTTAGTGTCCTATGGACTTTGGGACTGGTATTAGGGAATGCGTCGGCTCCCTCCCCTGGGGGCTAGAAGCCTCTGAGGACAAACGTCATTTTGTAGTTTTCAGAGGCAGCTCCTGCTCCCAGCCTGCAAATTTGTAGGGAGATCCAGCGATCAGTCTTGGGGGTAATCGCTCTTGCTTTAACCTCCCTGGATCTGGATTGTGATCTAGGGTGGAAGTCGTGGGTGGGTTTACAGCTTGCCAGAAATGGAAGTTGCCCCCCACACGTTCAGGACGAAAATTCCTCTATCTGGCCTTAAAGCCATAGTGTGGCAACAAGCCCAAAAGTCAAGTAATTAAGTGGCAACATGCCAAGGCAAAGGAAACAGAAAAATGCAACCCTAGACTCCTATTTTGGGGGCATAGAGCTGGAAAAGGACTGTGAGGTCAGAAGTCCTGCTCCAAAAGCCCCAGGAGAAAACATGAGCGGGTTGCAGGCCATAGAGGACCTTAAGAAGGACTTTAAAAATCAAATAAGAGAAGTGGAGGAAAAATTGGAAAGAGAAATGAGAAGGATGCAGGAAAAGTATGAAATGAGGGTCAACAGCCTGACTGAGGAAAACAACACCTTAAAAAATAGACTAACTCAAATGGCAAAGGAGGCCCAAAAGGGCAATGAGGAGAAGAATGCCTTAAAAAGTCGAATTTGCCAGATGGAAAAAGAATCTCAAAAGTTCACTGAGGAGATTCATTCCTTCAGAGTTAGACTGCAGCAAATGGAAGCTAATGACTTTATGAGAAATCAAGATGCTGTTAAGCAGATCCAAACAAATGAAAGATTAGAAGGCAATGTGAAATATCTCATGGGAAAAAACCACTGACCTGGAAAATAGATCCAGGAGAGACAATTTAAAAATTATTGGACTACCTGAAAGCCATGATCAAGGAAAGGACCTAGAAATCACCCTTCAAGAAATTCTCAAGGAAAATTGCCCTGATGTTTTAGATCCAGAGGGCAAAATAGAGGTTGAAAGAATCCACAGATCACCTCCTGAAAAAGATCCCAAAAAGAAAACTCCCATGAATATTATAGCCAGGTTCCAGAATCCCCAGATCAAGGAGAAAATACTTCAAGCAGCCAGGAAGAAACAATTTCAATATTGTGGAAACACAATCAGAATAGCCCAGGACCTGGCAGCTTCTACACTGAGGGATCGAAGGGCATGGAATATGATATTCCAGAGGGCAAAAGAACTGGGAATGAACCCCACGGTCACCTACCCAGCAAAACTGAGTATTTTGTTTCAGGGGAAAATATGGTCATTCAGTGGAATAGAGGACTTTCAAGCATTCTTGAGGAAAAAACCAGAATTGAATAGAAAATTTGACATCCAGACACAGGAAGGACGAGATGCCTGAGAAGGTAATCGGGGAAGAGAGATCAAGGGGAACTTATCAAAGTTGAACTATTTACATTCCTATATGGAAAAGCAATAACTGTGACTGATGATAACTTTCTCACTATGAAAATAATGGAAGAAGGGGGTGTGGTCATATGAATACATATGTGAATGTGTGTGTATATGGTTACAGTTATATATGGATAGAGGGCATAGGTTGAATTTGTTGGGAAGGGAGAATACTCAAGGGATGAAATTATGAGGTGAGAGAGGAAAGTGGCAAGAGGAGATGGGGAGAGACAGGGTAGTGTAAACTATCCCATGCAGAAGAAGCAAGGGGAAGTGGTTGCAAAAGAGGGGGAGAATAAGGAAGGCTAAAAAGGCAAAACCACATTCACACTGAATTTGGTTCAGGGAGAAAATGACATACATACTAAATGGGATATCTCAACCTGCAGCAGGATAGGGGGAAGGGGATGGGAGGAGGGATGATGGATGGGAGGGCATCCTTGGGGTGAGGGAAGGTTGGAAGTACCCACTATAAAAGAGGGACAGGATCATGTAGGGAATGGACCAGGTGGGGGGTGGGATGAGTGGGAGGGAATTATAAGCAGCCTTGTACAATATATCTACTATGATAATGTTTTGCATAGCTAGACATGTACAACATATACTGAATTACTTATCTCCCCAGAGGGAATGGGTGACAAGGGAGGAAGGAAATGGATCTGAAATTCGAGGTCTTAACATTAAATGTTTCAAATATATATAAATACTATTATTAATACTCTTTTGCTTGTAATAGGGAGATAAGATGTGCAGGCATTGGGACACAAAGACTCACCTTCCTCTAATGGAAAAGTCGATGGGGTATGGGAGAAGGTATGGGAGAGAGCAGATTAGAGGAAGCGATATCTTGTGGGACTACTATTCTGGGAGGTTGGGTAGGGGAATAATGGGGGGAAAATGATTGTAACTCAAAATCTGGCGGAAATGAATGATGTAAAACAGAAGTTAATAAAGCATTTGTTTAAAAAAAATAAAATAAAATCCAGACATTAGCTAAAAGTACCACATAAGTTACCCTGCTGATATGCTGAAGTATATTTTCATCATACACTACAACTTTTAGGTTTAGCTATTGTTACCTAAATACATTACTTCTAGCTGAGTTTGAAGGGAGTAGAGTTAGAACTGGCATGTCAAGTCAGAATATTTTTTTTCAAAAATGCAGTTTTTAACTTTTTCAAATATTCTAGGCTGACAGTGGTATTCTAAGCATATTAGAGGGAACTAGTTTCAGTTTATAGATAAGTATAATTTCTTATTAACATAACAATTGTATAGATCTGTCTTGGGAACATACTTGAAAAGTTCCTTCTTTTAAGCAATTTAAATATTCCCCCTATAACTTTGTTTACACAATTAATTTACTTAACAATCCTTTTCTTCATAGATAGCTATATAATTCAGCTCAGGCTTGCCTGAAGGATTAAAAATCTGAATTAGTAAAGACTGAATTAATGACATATTATTTTAACAACATAAAAGGTCTAAAGTTCTAGTAATAAGCTGAATGAATGGATGTTTCTAGCAGTATGGTAGGGAGAGAACTCAATGTACTTTTTTATTATGTGTCAAGGCTCATCAGAACCGTGAACTTGCAAAATTTTAATCCCATTATTTCTTTAAAACATTCACTGAAAAATTATTTTCCACCTTAATTTTGAAGGCATTAACATTTTAGAACAATGCAAATATCCTCCAACTGCTGAGTTAGGAGTTCAGAATTCATTGGCAGTTTTCAATAAACTTAGAGATAATAACATTATTGAGAGCAATGGTTCCTTTTCTAAGAAAAGAAGCAACCCTCCCCTCCTTGCCAATATCATCCTTAATGAAAATCTACAAGGTATTTTTCCCAAAAATAAGACATTCATTTCCCAGGCAATGATTGCAGAAGGTACAGACTTCTGAAAACTTTGACCCTTCATCTTGCCACTCATCCTTCCCTCCTCCATTATTTTACAGAAAGTAAACGTCCTCTTTAGGATAAAACAACCAGCTAATTAGAAATCTTGCTCAGAAAAGAGTAGTTCTCCCTTTCTTTTGTATTCTCTAGCTCTTTCTTCCAAACTTTTTATGATTCTTTCTACCAACATTCCCTTTCCTTATTCTTTATCCAACTCTTTCAACAAGGGAAGTAAACAAGAATAAACTTTATTCAATATGACATTTATTAGGAATGTAATAATACTTCAGTTGCAGTTATGGGTGATGGTGAGATCTCAAGTGTGACTATTCTACTGAGTGATTGATATAGAGTAAAGACTGATATAGAGTAAAGATTGCTATAGGGTTTAATCATGGAAACTGAGGAGGTTAATTAAAGTATGTGGGAGAACACTTAGCAAAATATCTGGGACATTTTGTTGTTTGTGTTCATGTAATCATGTGAACATGAGTAAATAAATAAAAATGGCCTAAATTTCTTTTTTTTATCCTAGAATTATTTTAATTCATAAACTTGTGTGGCCTTAAATGTAAACAAGCTAGACCTCCATAAATTTCTTTTTATAAAAATTCCTTAAAAGTTATACTTTTTATGAAATAACACTGGCCTTCCCTTAATTTAGTTCCCATTACTTAAATTCTATTTGTCCTATTCATTTACCTGGAACACATCAATCTCCTCCAGGCAAGATAGCCTCATGTTATTTTTTTTCAATATATTTCTATTGCTTTTCTACCCTTCAGGCCATAACTTCTTTAAGTTTCTTTTGGAGGTTATTTACCTTCCCTCTTCACTTTCATAGGCAATTTTTGGCTTAGGCCATTGGCTCAATTTTCCATATCTATACTCCTTTATGCACTTTCCTTTTCATCTCCTCATTTCCTTAGGTGATGGACTCTACATCCCACTCTCTTCAGTAGCTTTTCCAAGCCTTTATCGCCCTTCTTAGCCATCCCAAGTTTCCCCTCCCCTCTCAACTGATAATTTTACTTCATACTTCAATGAAAAAACATTAAGGCCATTTTCTAGGAGCTGCCTTTAATCCCCTCTTCCTCATCTCCCATTACTCAGATACTTGCCTCCACTATCTCCTCACATGAAGAGGTAGCCATTTTCATTGTCAAGGAAAACCTTTCTTCATGCATAAGTGCTCTCTTCTGATCCCATCTTCTCCAAATTACTTCCTCTATTATCACACTCTCTCACTATTCTTCTGCCTCTTCCTATCTCCTATTTACCTGTTGCCTACACAAAAGTTTTCCCTATCATTGAAAGACCTTTCATCTGTACAGTTTTCAACCTACCCATCTACATCTGCTAGTTATCTACCTATGTACCTTCTTTTTCATGGCTAAACTTCTCAAGAACATCATCTGCACTTGGTATCTCCACTTTCTTTATTTTCACTCTCTTGTTAATTTCATGTAGTCTGGCTTCTGACTCAATCATCCTACTAAAACTGAGCTCCCAAAAGTTAACATCCATCATTTATTGTCAAATATAATGACCTCTTCTTAATCCTCATCCTTCTTGACTACCCTGAAGCTTTTGACACTGTTGATCCCCCTCATATCCTTGACATTATTCTCTTCTCTCTAAGTTTTCATGAAACTACATCATCAGTTTTCCTTTGACCTGTCTTATGATGACTCTTCTCAGTTTCATTTTCTGGATCTTCATGAAGGCCATGCCTGCTAACTCTAGACATCCCACAGAGTTTTGTCCTGGGACCTCTTCTCTTCTCCCTCTGTATTATTTCATTTGGTGATCTCATCAACTCTAGCAGTTTCAATGATCTTCTCTATGCTATTTTTCAAGCCCTAACCTCTCTCTTGAACTGTCTCTCATCTCCAGCTGCCTATCAAATATCTTGAACTACATGTCCCATAATAGCTTAAACTCAACATATCCAAAACTTAACTTATTATGTTAATTTCTAAATCTTTCTGACTTACCTGTTACTATCAGAAATACCATTGCCCTATTGTCACTTTGGCTTGCAACCTAGGTGTCATGCTCTACTCCTCACTTTCCCACCCACTGTTGGCAAGTCCTACTGATTCCCAACATTTCACAGCATTTTTCCTATATGCTTCCTTCTTTCCTCAGACAGTCATTATCCTAGCAAAGCCACTATTACTTTATGCCTAGATTATTGTGAAAGCCTTTTGGTTGGTCTGCCTCCTTCATGGCTCTCTCTAGTCCAGTTTATCCCCCATTCATCTATCAAAGCAGTCTTTCTAAGGCACATATCTGACCACGTCATCCTCATTCTCAGTAAATGGCAATAGCTTCCTATTACCTTCAAGATCAAATATAAGATCCTCTGTTTGACGTTTACACCCTTTTTACTTTCTTCACTTTCCAATTTTCTTAACTCTCCTATCTGTATTCTTTGATTATGACTTTTCTCTCCTTGCTGCTCTTGATATATAACAATCCCTCTTCCAACCCTTTACACTTTCATGATCTAATCCTCATGCAAGGAATGCTGCCTCCTCACTTCTGTCTCCTGGCTTCCTTGATTTACCTTAAGTCTTAGCTAAATCCCACTACATGCAAGAAGCCTTTCCTGTTCTCTTTTATTACTAGTGCTTTCACATGGGGATGTCTCCAATTTATCCTGTATATAACTTATTTGTATATAATTGTTTGAATGTTAACTCCTCTATTAGGTCATGAGCTACTTTTCTTTGTATCCTCAGGGCTTAATACAATGCCTGGTACATAGTAGTAGGTGTATAGTAAATGGTTGTTGAACTTATATTTTGATAGAAAAATCTTGATCAACATGAAGCTATTATTATCTGGGATGTACTGAAGACAACTAGAGAGATGTCCTTTTCAAAGACTATCTCTTGGCCTTTAGAGTCATAATCAAAACATTTTGTTTGTTGCATTTGAACAAATATTATTTTCCCTTGCATCTTCTTAAGCAGTCTGCTGCCAATGCAGCTGGATGAAAGAAATCTAATATAGTTTAAATGCTACTGGTTGACATTTCTCATCTTTTTATTACTTCCCCATCTATATCAAGATAAGAAAAGGGGGTAATAACTGATATCCAGACTACCTTTTCATCTGGTAATAAAATGATAATACATGGATTTTATTATCCACTTGAGCAATCCATCAAAGAACATTTTCCAGTAACACAATACAGCTTTCTTTACTACATTGTAGCCAAATAGAGAAGTTAAGCATGCACAGATTAAGATTCCTTTTCTTTTCCATATTTAGAAACTGAATAGTAAATACAAGCAATTGAAATCTACTACTTGACACTTTTTGGGGAAATTATTCGTGGACTTAATTTTAATAGCATTAGCTTTTTGTAATACCATAAACATTTGCTAACCTGCTAAAGTTTGATTACTTTAATAAGTGACTGTCAATTATTTTTTATTTGAATTCGATAAATGTATTCTAGGAATTTTGAAATAGTCAAAATGTGTCTTGAAGGTGAAAGAAAACAGACATGCTTATATGTATGTGTATATATAAATATGCACAGGATTATGCTTCAGGCATTCCAAACTGTCTCTTGGGAGCAGATTTGTTAAATTTTCAGTGTAAGCATTTAAATCCCAGAAATTTGTGAACTCTAAAGTCAGGATTTTATTTATTTCTTTAGACTTATAAAAGTGATGAAGGAAATGTTACTAAGACAAATTGAATTTAAGTATGTTGGATCTATTTTTTTCTCCTGAGAGCTGGTTGTTAAATATTTAAGAGCACACTCCTCCATTTATGGGTAGGTGTACATATATTTATACTTATATGTTAAAAATCAGGGTGGCTAGGTGGCACAATGAGTAGAGCATCGGCCCTGGAGTCAGAAGGACCTGAGTTCAGATCCGGCCTTAGACACTTAACGCACACACAAATAAAAAAAAAAAAAAACCTAGCCATGTGGCCTTGGGCAAGTTACTTAACCCCAATTGCCCTCCAAAAACCAAAAAAAAAAAATCCAAGAAAGCTAAATAAGGCTTGATAAATAAGGAGCTTGATAAATAAATAAGCAGTGAGTTAGAAAAGAAAAGGCTATAGAGGGAGGAAATAAAGGGAACAGAAGACAGAATAGTTTAAGGTGAAGGAGAAAGGTAATGTGGTTGAAAAAGAAAGAAAAGAAGATATGGGGAGATTAGGAAAAGAATGAAGAGGTAGAAAGAAGATAGAAGCTTAATGAAAAAAAGAAACCTTCTTAAAAGAAAGTCATTTGAGGGGCATTGGTCAGAATCAGATAAGTACAATGCAGAATCTAGGCCCGAGGCTTTTTTTGTCTGACAAGGTGTATCAGATCTTGGCAGGGTTGTGTGCCACGCAAAGAAGAAACAATTTTATGGTAGTTGGTGAGGGGAAATTTGTATTCCTAACACTAATTTGAGATAGCACTAGACAGCTGTTTCATATATAAAGGAGCTGGTTATGTGATATGAATATAGACAGGTCTTAACATATATTTGATAGGACTAAACTAGATATTCAAATCTACTAAATGGGTAAATATCAAGAGATTATAATACTAAAATCTTTAAGGGGAAAAAAGGGGAACTATAGGTACTATTCGGATCAAACGCTGAGAAATGGGAGGGACCTCAGAATTATATTACCAGGGACCAAAATGAGGGATGAAGAGGAGAAAGAGTACCTCTAAAGTTACATAAGTACTAAGTGTCTGCCATAATTGGAAGCCACATCCTCTCATTCAAGACCCATCGCTCTTTTTATTATATGATGATGCCTCCAAATTTGGGACAAACATTTTTAAGTAACAGCAATAAACAATGTAGTGAGTATTCTCTGAGAGATGTGTTATGGAGATTAAGCTGTGGAAACATTTATCTGTACCACAGCATCTTGAGAATTCTGGCTCATAGAATAACAGCAAGAAAGTATTTGAACACTACTAATTCAGAATTTGTGGTAATTTATACATAACTTTGGCCAAATTTTACTTTGGACTACCTATGAGGGAGAAAAATTCATGTCAACAAGATTGCAGAGTTAATGTTTAAACATTTTTAAGACAATAAACTTGTATAAATAACAAGTCAGCCATCATTTACCTAGGATAATCCATGGGATAATTATATATGATTCACATTTTTTTCACTATTTGTTAATCATTGATTGGTATTTTTATAGTTATCTGAAAACAATACCACTTTTTTGACTGCAGGAGATTTTTTTCCTATTTAAAATATTCTGAACTCTACAAATATCAAGTAAAAAAGAATTCTATATGAAATTGTAATTCTCTATTATCATTTTCTTTTTAATGACTATGTTTCTCATAAAATATTTTAACTCCTTTCCTCCCCTCTAACCCACATTGATTCCCCTTATGATTACTACAAATTATCATGGTTTGGTAGCATTTTCCCATGAATCCTTTAATGATCCAATTTCATCTTTCTGATTATTCAAAACTCCATATGTGTTTAAGGAACTTGTAGAATAAAGAACCTCTCTCATTTTCATTCAATTGTCATAGCTATATTAGGAATGTCCATGAGATTATTTGATCAGGAAAAATTGTCTTTTTGAACACTTGATGAAAAGAAGATGAAAGGTGGTATTTTGATTTGGTGTGCAAGGAGCCCCTCTATCTATTTCATGTTCTCAGACCCACCATGACAATTGTATTGGGGAGGACAAAGCATATAATCTCACTCTGATAAGTCAAGCAGATGGCAAGTTCCAAATGCCAGACACGTTTAGACAATGACAAATGATATAATTCACATAAAAGAACTCTGTTTGGCCTGGGAATGTGTGAAATGATGGTCAGTTTGTAATCTAAACTATCAAAGCTGACATGTCACCTGTTAATAGAGAAAATGCATTTTTTTAAAAAGCCTTCTCTCAATACAGGAAAGTGAACTCAGTGTGGGAAGGGCAACAGAGTCCATTATACCATTCTGAAGTTTTTGACTGTTATTATTTTCTAGTCAGAATAAATGGTGGCAACTCAGGACCTGCCAAATAGAAATACAGCATGAAATTTAAATTTGCTCTTTCCCTAGGGAAAGTGGTAAAGAGATCTTTCCTCTTTGCAGTTCCTAAAGGTTTCAGATATTGCATTTGCATGCCAGATACAAGGCTGATAGAAATCTCTGGCAGTCTAAAAAGCCCATGTGCATGCCCAGATACTCTTCTGCCCTCCTCCTGCTTTCCCATCATGCCATTTCTTCCAATTTATCATAAAAGCTCTGAAAATAGAAACATCTGAATTTTAGCTTTTTAATTCTTCCTGATGAAGGAACTTCTTAGTTCCTATTAATGTAGATAGCAGGAAAACTGTTAAGAAGTAGAGGAAGCAGCAGAGAGATTTCTGGAGGAATGGTAGATGGAGGCAAATGAGGAAATATAATTATAGAAGTTCCTATTAAAACTTGGCAACTTAAATTTTAACATCACATTCTCATTTTGGATTAGATCTGTAATTGGTTTTAATTTTTTCTTGCTTTGCATTATTGTATTTTATTATCATTTTTCTTGTTTTGTTTTATGGTTAAGCTAATCTTACAAAACCTTTGCTGAGATTTCTTTTTTTTTTCTGAAAAAGACAGCCATAACTCTGTGATCCAATAAAGATACATATGTCTATGTTGCAGAAAATCATACATGTCTACAATCCTGTCTTTTTCCAGTGGTTGGTGCCGGACAAATAATTTTCTTTTAAATCAGAGAGCAAAACTACAAAATAACAGGTTTACCTCAACATTGAAGGAATTATGTAATGAATTTTATACCAAAGACAAAGATGAAATAATAGAAAATACCAAAGATGAAATGCCAGGAAAATATAGAGAAAAGGAGTAGGTTTAGTGAGGAGAGAAACTTAAGTTTTTCCCATTAGTACCCGGATGGGGAAAAGAATATTTAACAAAAAGAATAGATAATTTTAAAGGATTTTAATATCAAAAAGCATTGTTTTTTTCTCATATATATATATATATATATATATATATATATATATATATATATACAACATGGAATTCATAGACTTAAATATCCTTAATTTCATCAGTAGTTCTATTTTTCATTAGACATGTTTTAAAATCAAGGTTATTAATTCTAAGAGTTGTTATGTGTTTATTCTAAATTAAAATAAATTATTTTATAAAAAACTTAAATGTCTAGAAAAGGACATTTTTTTTCTGACATGAATGGATTTTCTTTAAATTCTGGAGAAATACAGATCATCTGCTTAATTTGTAGATGGAAAGTATTTACTGAGAAAAGACATTTTGTGAGAGCTACCATGGTCATGGGGAGCACTGGGGCAAAAGTAGAACTGTGAGATTAAGCCTAGAAACTTTTTTTCTTTCAAAAGAGGTAGAAGGTAGTAGCAAATATATTTGTCACCTACCAAGGAATTTTGATTATGGGATTTTAAACAGGTAATAGCAAGTATACAGTTTATCAGTTTAATTAATGCTTCAGTCAACTTATTAAATTTGAGAGGTCATTTTAAAAAAAGTACTAAAAAGTTAAAAGTAAACCATTTTAAGAGCAATCAATGGAATTTCAAATAGCTAATTTATTTTAATAATCATTTTTGCTTCTGTATAAGGAAAGTTTTATTTTTGCTGCTTTTTTTCACTTGAACTAATACAAAACCTAGTTTTCGTTCTTATTCAGATAATTTATTGTTGAATAAATGTATGGTCAATGATTTTGATATTTGGACCCATGGACTTGCATTCATCATTCATTCACTAAGATTAAGGAAAATATTTTGGTCTACTATCTCAAAAAATGGATAGTTTATTAGTACCATTAAAAAAAGACAAACTTTAAATATGTTAATGTCAGTTGTGTCTATAATGTAGTCGACAAAATCTCAAGAATAAAACTAAAAAAAAGTATTCAGTGATGTAATATTACTTAAAGGTAGTCTGTAAATGTTACAGACACCAAATAAAATCACAGTCCATTTTCCTTTCATGTGCTATAATCCAAATTTTAAATAATCCCCTTTCCATGCATCTACTTTCTGACATAAATATTGGCATGCATATCATTATAATAAATGTTCAGATTTAAAGGTGTTTTTATAGCTATATGATTAAGGTGTAAAAATCCATTATGTAAATTTAATTTTTGACATGGAAACACTTTAAGGAAACTGTGTTCTATTGATAACAGACTTAGAAAGACAACTTTCTTTCTAAGTCTTTGGTTTATTTTTTAGGATAATTCATAAAGGAATCCACAAAACCATGGAAATTAAGGGACTCTGACTTCAGTAAGAAATGTGAGGTAAAAAATAAGAAATAAGAAGTTCACAGGACCATAGATTTATAATTGCAAGGGACCTTAGGGGTCATACAGTATGGTGTTCTCCTTCTGTACATAAGGAGAAGTAAGTTTCCTGACTGAGATTACTCTGGTGTCTGGTCATTCATGAAAAGACTAGAAACATCAACTAGAAGTAGACAAATTATAATGCCACTTCTACTACCTGTGGGTCTACAAAGGGATGAATGTACCATCTCTGTGGTTGGTTTTTATAGAATTCTTGTCACCTTCTTTCTCATTGAAACTTAAGAAGGATCATGAAAAACTGCTCAATTAGAGAAAGATCACAATGAATTTTTACACCTATAGGATGAGTTGGAGTACTTCAAGAGTGAGTTAATGGTTTTTTTGGAAACTCTACACATCACTTTATTTTTTTCAACTAGCTTACATCATTTTATAATGGAGGAATAACATTTTAAAAATTTTGAATAGGCACTTACTGGAATTACAGTTAATCCTGATACAATCTAGATGGGGAAGAATAGATGAAAAATGAAAATTTATCCTTCAAGGTAATAGCTGCAGACATCCAATAAAATCACAGTCCACCCTTCCGGGGACAGACACATGCAAATATGGCCACTCCATGTCATTTTTCTTTACATAGTGCTGTAACCCAGAATTATTGCCATAAAACTTCACCGTTGAAACAACAATAAAAGGTAAAAAATGGCCAATTTCAAACAAAGCTACATGGTGACAAATCTAAGTGACAAAATCATTCTTAACTGTCAAAGATGCTTGACTTAGCCAGGCTGCAACTTTTTTCCCATCTGTGAAAGAACAGAGAGTTGGTCTCCATGTAATTAAAAAAGTGCTCCGTCACAATGGGGTACAGAGCAGTCCCAGCTAGGCTCAGACATCTGGGACCTCTGAGATCCAGTATCCCACAAAGGCTTCTAGGATTTTTCTAAATGGAAGGTTTTAAATAGAATAAGCTATAATCACTTCCTTTAGCAACTAGGATATTTCTTGTTCTACATACATGGACACAAATTATTGCCATATAATTATAGGTGGGATTCTATGGTTTATGTTAGTAGGCCAAGGAAAGGCATCCTCATGTGTCATTGGCACTTAAGGGGTACACTTTCTTCAGCTTACCCAAGCCTTTTCTCCCACTCAGATCTTTTCTTTCCCACTGGTCTCCTTTTGTATCCTTTCCTCTCTGGCAAGCTAACAATGTGGTTTTTGTGTGAAAATTATTCTTGAATAATAATTTATTACTTAACATTTTAAAGCATATCCAATAAAACAAATTCTTTCTGGTTACTACATACTATATTTATGGACAGTGAATTTTCTTAAAAGGGCATTTGGGATGATTTTTTTGATGTGTGTGTGTTTTTAAATGCCTTTGGGGAGCATAAAAAATAGAAACCTAGATTCTGTTTCCATATAGCTGAGTTTGTCATGTGTCGTCAACCGCATCAGAAAAGTGGTTGCAAACAGCCAGGGACCAGCACCTACACAACTCTTTCCACAGAATGCTTTGCTGAGGGAGGATCTATCCCCATTTAATGAGGACACAGAGTAGGGATATTGTTGTTCTTTATTTAAAGTAGAACTCTTTAAAGTTTTTTTTTTTTAATCATCATGTAGTAATCAAATGTTGCCACTAGAGGGAACTCTAAGAGAACAGTCAAGAAAAAAGCAGTTCATAGGTTCACTTTTCCTTGTGTTTCAAAAGTATTCAGACTCTACATGTTTTACATTTTATAACCTACCACTACCTAGCACAATTGAGGATTTGGGTGGGATTTTCATATCTTGTGTACCTCATGACACAATGCCATCATTCTTAACCGAGGCCTTCAAAAAATGAAAGACAATTTATCGTTTTCTTAAACCTAAGCTATTCTTAATTTAACTGTCTTCTGCATTCTCATTACTTTTGTATTTCCATTTTTAAATCATAAGCAAAGTAGCACAGCCTATGAGTTTAGAACCACAAGATAAAGATACTGTAAGTACAGTAAAACCTCATGCATTTGGACCCCTCCAATTTGGAGCTGGTAATTATCTTTATAAACCTTCAGTATGCTTCCATTTTGCAATATCTAGGAAGAAAGATTTGTTAAGGGAATCACTACCTTCTACAAGATTTAAACAAAAATCTTTCGCCTACCTAGGAAATAAAAATTCTCCAGTATTTTAAAATATATATAAAATATGTAGTTTCATTAAAAAAAGTAATTAGAAACAATTATTATCTAATCATTAAAATAGCTCTAGTTTGGCCTGTACTTGACAGCATCTTATTATCTGTTAGTTTACATGCTTGTCCTTGAAATCAAAACAGCTGAATATAGTCTATAAATTAGACTTTTCTTTATTTTCAATTTTTTCCCTACAAAATTAAACCATATTTGTGAGGTTTTACTGTAGTTAACTTAGAAGTGTTCTTTCTAAATTCTAAATTAAACCAGGAAAGCATTATTTTTCTGTAGAAGAGTCTGTGTTTTTAGTGTTCACATGGCTGTTTGCTCAGGGCCGCAGACTTTGGGCATTGAAGGGTTGTGGGTTATCCTTTGATAGCAAAATACCACCACACAGTAATTCAAAACAGAGAAGATGGGTTACTACCTTGTCTGACTGTTCAAAGGAAAAGCCCATCAGAGGAGAGAGTACCAAAGCACTAAAAGAAAATTAGATAATTGGTATATGGGATGTTTATAAAAAATAGGTTGATCTGCATTCAAGTGCAACAGTGTATTAAAATGTAATTAATTGGAAAATTTATGTTTGCAACACTCAAAATAATTATATATTTCCTTAAGAAATGACAAGATAAACTGGGCTCTCCTTTTGAGAACACTCAACGAGGTAATAGGAGCTACACTATGACAGGTTATGTTAGGCTAAGTAAAAGCAAACCAAAAAGATGCAAAAGTAAAATTTTAAAGAAAAACATAAAAATAAATAACATTTAAAAATGGAAATTAGATCATTAAATGTGTTTACTTCCCATAGCAAACAGGCTGCTCAGTGAATGATTGCAAGCAAAAACAAACCCAGTGAAAAATGTTAGTTCAATGGGGGAAGGGAAGTTGTTACCTAGGTTGACCGTCAGTTTCACACGCCCTGCATCCAGCTCTAAGCGGAGAGTATCAGCAGAATCTCTAGATGTGGTTGCCATTAGAATGCCATAGGCCCGCTGAGATCGGAACCTTAAGGACACGTCCTCTGCCTCTGTGTGCATCACCACAGGAAGTTGGATTTTCATAAACATACTTCCATCATAACTCAAGACTGTTGCCTCTGCAGAAAGGGGAGAAAATAAAATTTCCTTTATTGGTTTAGTTCACTTGTACTTTTCAAAGGAAGAAAGGTCATACACTAGAAATGCGCCCAGTTGTCACTGAAATTTCAATTATCAAATTCTCAAAATTGAAAAGAAAATTTCACATTAGTAGACTTCATATGGAAGCATGAGACTGACTTTTAAATGTTAGTAGTATACATTTTAGAGACCACATTAGGACAAAATTTCCAATGAATAAAATGAAAGAGAAAATGGTATAGCAGTCAGAATGCTTCACTAGAAGTAGACTGGGGATTAAGATTTCATTTCTCACTTTGCCACTTAGTGGGTAACCTTGAACAAGTCACTTACTTTGCTAAGAATCAGTTTCCTCATCAGTAAAATGTAGAGATTGAGCTAGAACATTTCTATAATCTCCTTAAACTCTAAAAGTCCAAGATTTTAGGAATATTTCTTCATTGATCCACACAATATAAAGCAGGAAGATGTTTCAGAGCCCATCTAGTCCACATTCTTCATTTTATAAATGGGAAAACAGTGATCCAGCATATTGAAGTGACTTGTCAAAAGTTACATAACTAATAAGTAGCAAAATGACATTTGAAAACATGTCATCTGACTCAAAATCTATTGCTCTGACCTGTATTTCACAGCTCCCTCTAATCACTTTGGTGATACATAGGAAAGAGGAAAGAAGGAAAGATTGCCTTAACTGTATTCTTTCTATATTCTTTTCTACATTACTAAGTAGAAATGGCACCATCCTTGCCAAGGTGTTGCTGCCCCATTTCTCTGAAAGTAATTACCCCTAGAAAGTGGTGATAAACACCTACCCTAGAAGAAGTAGATTTAGGAGTATGAAGGAGCTGTAACATTAACATGATCATTTTAGTAGAATTTTTGAGGGTGTAAATTTGTAAAGTATTAGCAAATCAGCACCTGGAGAAGTTCCACTTATTACAGATCCACTGGTCATAAATTGAAAAACTATTTTCAGAAAAGAGCCAATAATTTACACCCTATGGGTGTCTAACTTTGCAAAACAAATATGAGTGGCTTTGGATAATGCTGTGTAACATTTTAGAATAGAATATAATACAAGAAAAATATTTGGAAATTAAATTAATTCATCCATGATTAGGTATTAAACCACCTATCTGAAAATAGATTCCCAAAATTTTAGAGTTAGCACTGCCAAGTGGCCACCTGGTCTAAACTCTAGCTGAATAGGTATCTCCTCTGAACTAAAACCAAAAAGTTGACATCCTTCATGTTTCACTTGAAGACCTCCAAGAAGGGGAAAAACAATAGTTCCCAAAGAAGCCCATTCTATTTTTGTATGGCACAAATTATTAGGATAATTTCCTGACATCAATGTTAACATAATGATAAGCTTTTCAGATGTAATTATATTTATTAACAGGGCTGTATTTTGGGCATATGGCTTCTCATGTATATTTTCCAAAAAAAGATAAAAAGGCCACTCTCTCTGGAACCTACATTTTGTTGAACAGAATCTGTAATAAAATGTTCATTCTCTAAGTCGTTTTTAGTTGATTAAAATAGTTTATCCATGAATTATATCATCAGAGACTGTCAAGGATAATAGAAGTATTCAGTAAAAGTACATCCAACAATTGTCATATAAGGTAGATAAATTACAGTGATTATAAACATTACTTTAAAAAATAGTAGAATTTAATTAATTTGAAAATTGATAAATTCAGTCACATTAACTTATCAACTAATTTTTCAAAACAATCAGGTTTTCAACTGATTTACATTACTTCTTTCCCTCTCTCTTCCCTCCAAAAATCACTTTGTAAATAGTCTAAATCAAAAGTCCTAACAAGAGAGGGTTTATCTGAAATTGAGAAGTATATCTTTTGTCTTCCATAAAGTCTGACTCTATTGCCTTGTATGGCAAATGTTGTCAAAGGCTAAACTGGTGTAGCTAACACTCTGGTAGGCCCTCCCAAGCTAGAAGGATTTTGAGTATGGCCACGGTGATGTATTATGTGGCTGTTGTCCAAGGACTAGCCTAGCTAAGTTCAGAGAGGACTATTTCAAAAAATTTTACAGGGCAATAAATTTCACTAAAGTCAATAGATTTTTTAAAGAAACCAGCAACTTTCAAAGTCATGTATTTTTTAATTTTTTTTTGCTTTTTGGAGGGCAGTTGGGGTTAAGTAACTTGCCCAAGGTCACATGGATAGGTTTTTTTGTTTATGTGTGCGTTAAGTGTCTGAGGCCGGATCCGAACTCAGGTCCTTCTGACTCCAGGGCTGATGCTCTACTTACTGCACCACCCATGTATTAAATTTTAAAGAGATTCTGATGTTCATCAGTACAGCTAGAACCCACACTGGTAGAATCATAGATCCTTTAAGGAAACAAAAGTAAGTTTACTTTAGAAGCTGCATCTACACAATACCCAAATGGTCAAAATGACAAATTCCACCCAGTGGACAGTTATTAAATTTATGAAATGTGAAGTAATGGTTTCACTTTTTATTCATGGAGTTGATTAAAGTGTTTTGTGAAGATTGAAAATGTTTTTGCTTAATGTAGATCCAACCTCATTCTACCCTTTACATGTGTGATATTAGGATTACTTGATAATTAGATTATAAAATCGCAGACTTAGGACTGGACCTTAAATTTCATGTAGTCCAACTATCCCCTTCTACATATGAGGAAACGGAGACCCAAGGAAGATGAGTGATGAGTTCAAGTTCACACATGAAGCAAAAGAAAGGATTAAGGTTTAAACTTATCTCCTTATTTCAAGTTTACCAGTCTTTACTCTTATCACTTAGGATCCACCCACAATATTAATTTACAT
This sequence comes from Gymnobelideus leadbeateri, assembly GCA_011680675.1. Lineage (NCBI taxonomy): Eukaryota > Metazoa > Chordata > Mammalia > Diprotodontia > Petauridae > Gymnobelideus > Gymnobelideus leadbeateri. The sequence continues at coordinate 232,238 of WOXC01011559.1, read as the reverse complement.
CTGTATAGTGCTTCAAGATTTATAAAATGCTTTCTTAACACTAAACTTATGAGGTATATACTATAAATATTATTATTCTAAGTTTACAGAGGGAAATAGAGGTTCGGAGACTTATTAAATGTCTTCTCTAAAATCATGTGGCTAATAGGTATCTGAGGTGGGATTTGAATACAGGTCTCTTGATTATGATTAAGAACCACAACCAAAATCCCTGAGGGGAAGATGGAGTAATGTTACCATTTGGAAACTATCCTATATTCTAACTGATGCTCATTGTTACATTATCAACTAAAACTGAGTAATGGAGGGATTGTTGGAATTCTTTGGGATATGATGAGAGGGTTATAGTTATGGCCCAGTGTAGAGGAGATTTACATCTTTAGAGGTGGCTAGGTGGTACAGTGAACCTGAAGTCAGGAGGACCTGAGTCCAAATCCAGCCTCAGACATTTACTATTTACTAGCCATGGGATCTTGGGAAAGTCACTTAAGCCCAACTGCCCTGCCTTCCCCCTCCAAAAAACAAACAAACAAAAAAAGAATAGCTCCATTAGTGGCAGAAGGTGAATTTTTGTAATAGACTGTATCTTCTATAGCTGAGGATAGTACTGGGTGCATAGTAGGAAGTCAGTAAGCCTTGACTGACTCTTTAATCATTCATCTGTAATGTGATCCTTGAAAGCTCTCTTGAGAACCATACTTTTACATAGTCATATTTGAAAGTAGGTAGATATGGCTGTAGGTACACCCTTTATTTACCACACTGAATATTACCCTGATGGGAAGAGAGGAAAGGAGAGAAACAAAATGATGAGATAGAGGAAGGAAGGAAATAAGGAAGGAAGAAGGAAAGTGAGAAAAGAGGGAAGCAAAAAATGAAGGAAGAAAGAAAAAGGAAGAAGGAAGGAAGGCAGGAAGGAAGGAAGGAAAGAAAGAAGAAAGGAAGAAAGGAAGGAAGGAAGGAAGGAAGGAAGGAAGGAAGGAAGGAAGGAAGGAAGGAAGGAAGAAAAAAAGCTTTATTCCGAAATTGGAAAAAGTACTGATTACTTTTTAGCAGCATAGCTTAGTGGAAATAAAAAGGGATTTGGTGTCAGGAAAGGTTTAGATTTAAATTTCATCAATGACAGGATCTGTATAACCTTAAGCAAGTCACTGAACCTCTCTGACCTACAGTTTGCTCATCTGTACAATGAGACAATAATACTCACAATACTTTACTCCAAAGGTTGATTTGAGAATCAAATGAAATAATGTATGTAAAATGCTTTGTGAAACAAAATGTTATATAAACACCAGCTATTCACCACCACCACATCCTTCTCAAAAGAATAAATGATTTCTCTCTCTTGTTCCCAAACCAACTAACAGCCTAAGTCTACAGAGTAATTTTAAAACACTTGGATGAAAAAAATTAAACTGAATTAATTTCATTTCATACAGGGAAAAAAGCTGCACATTTGATGATATTGTCCCACTTTTATCCTGAAAATGTAAGCATCTTGTAAATAAAGCCTTTTATCCACAATTTCAGTGAAAAATATATCATTTTCTAAAAGGAAATTTTTTTTTATTTTGTAAATAATCCTGAATTTCTCTAATATAAATATAAGAGATTAACATGGAGTTATGTTTATTCATAATAAAAAATAGGAAAAAATACACGTTTAACCTTTGACACATTTAAAAGCAGCAGATGAAATAATAATTGTATTTTATATATAAACATATAACAAAACAGGCACTACCCATCCATATAACTTTAATTTTTTTTTACATATGTCAAAAACTGACAAAATTGTAAATGTAATTCTACATGATTCATAATGATTAGTGTATTTACTTGGAAGAGCAATGGAAACTAGACAAGGATGAAATTGGGAGTTGCCAAATAAATGGTAAATAAAGCCCTGACATTTCAAGATTATGTTATTTGGTTAAAATTAACGGTGAGATCATTTTCTAATCTACCTGTGAAAGAGAATTATTAAAAAGCCTTATTCCAATTAAATATTTCCCTGGGGTACAAAGAGGAAGGGAACGAGGCATTTTCAGCTTTGTCTTCTATGTCTCCTTCCCCCTCGTCGTTAAGTTTGATAAATTTGCTTCTTTGCATTATTCCTTGTTGAAGCCTAAGGTGTACACCTGTGTCAGGCTCTGCCGACAGGCAGTCACATATTGTGATCTACGATGAAAATCAGAGAAGAAGCCAAATTATATTGCTGTGACATCTGTCCCTCCATCTGCTGGAGTTTTCATAAACAAGTAAAATGAGGCTTCTGATTATATTGATGTTTTTATTTTACATATAATCAAGAATGGTTTTGAAATGTTAAAATCACCCAAAAATTCTCAGTTTCTCTTTACAAAAAAAAAAAAAAGCTTCATCAAAACAGGTGGCAGGAGCCTGGGTTCAATATTGACAACAGTTTGTCATTTTCTGGGGAGATTTTCCTAATTTGTTTGATGTACATATTTTGAGATGGAGTTTTCCTGGTATATAATTAGCATGTAGAGTTAGAGGAAAATGATTTTTTGTTTATTATAAATACCCTTCAATTATATTAACACAAACCAGTCATTTGCCATAGTCTTCATTTAGAATATGCTTTTCTAACATGACTTCATATTTTCTGAAAATAAATTATCCATTAAAATGAAAATACCTTGATTTTCCTTTTAGTTCCTTCAATATTTATGACTATATTTAATATCACATGAAAAGGCTTATCTATTATTAGCAAAGACCATGAAGTAATAATGATCTATGCAAATTTGTATAGTACTTGACGACTTAGAAATATTTTTTTTGTTTCGACACCTGAAGAAGTTGCTCTAAGTTTTTGGGTTTTTTTCTTCCAATTTTCCAGATTAAGAAACAACAGTTGAGGCTGAGAGAGGTTATGTAGTTTACCCATGGTCACAGAATAGACTCAGAACTCAAATCCAAATTGACTTTCAGATCATGTTTATTCTACTTGACCCCAAGCTTACCTCTGAAGTAATAACACTGAGTGTGAATATATCTTAACTTCTACTTGTTCCCTTCTTGAAGAGGTATCCATATTGGTATATGACCACAAGGGGCATCAATATTATATTGAGTAGCATGGCATACATTATGATATGAAATAAGAGAAATAGCACAGGCCAAGAGGCAGAAGACCTGAGTTCTAGTCCTGCCATGACTCTGGGCACATCACTTCACCTCAGAGCTCTTCATCTGAAGTCAGGAAGATTTAAATTATAATGTGGACTCAGATACTTTACTGCTGTCTGCCTCAGTTTCTCCAACTAATATGGGAGTAAAAAGAGCATGTAAGCTCTATCTACCTCAGTTTCTTTATCTGTAACATGGGGGTAGTAACAGTACCTATCCCCCCACTATTGTGAGGATAAAATGAGATAAGCACATTATAAAATGAAAGCACATAATAAATGCTATTTGCTCTCTATAAACCTAATTTCCTCACATATAAAATGAAGACAAAATAAGTACATTGCCAGAAAATTAGATTATAACCATGGAATTTAGAAGAGGATGAGAGAACAGGGATCATCTAATTTAGTTCCTTCATTTTATAGAAGAAACAAAGGTAGAAAGGGTGAGAAGGGTGAGCTAACTTCACCAAGGGCTCTTAGGTAGCCACTAACAGAGATAAGGTTGGAATGGAAGTACAAAGCTCCCCCGCCCTTACTCTTCCTGGTTTCAAGCTCTAGTATTTGAGATGCTGTCTCAGAGAGGTAACTTTGTCTTTCCAGGCCTAAGTATTTTTACAGGTGAAATAAGGGCAGACTACTATATTATTTCAAAGGATCATAGATTCAGTTATATAAGGGATAACTAAAGAGATTAAGTTTAATCTTTCATTTTTCAGATAAGGAAACTGAGGCTCATCAAAATTAAGTGACTTGCCCAAGGTCACCTAAGTTAAGATTCAAAAGCTGGTTTTTCAGACTGCAAGTCCCATATTCTTTGCCCTGAAACAAGCTGCTTCTAAGTTCCTTTCTGGCCCTAATTATCTTATTCTATGAAAAGCAGTTTCTTTTTTATTAGAAATTCAATAAGTAGACAACATATCCTTTGCTGACTCAAATAAAAAATGGAGAGGCAATGGACAGAAGCCAACTTTGGTAGACACAAACCTGGCCTTCCCTTCTACCAACATTTACCAAAATACAAAAAGAAATTAATTCTGAAATGAAAGGGTGCTCAGATTTCACTTGGATAGACCAGGAAGAAAAAACAATAAAAAACAACAACCTTTCTCTTTACACTAAATATAACAACCAAAGTGGCTGGCCACCAGGAAATCAGCAGCAAGATACAGCAACCTGTCAGATGTGGATATGTGCTGAATCCCAGTGATGAAGTTTGCCATTAAATTCTCATTTGCAAATATGCATATGCTTGCCACCCCTCTTTCTAATTACTGCAATATGTAAATATTCCCTCTCCCTCCTTTCTGCTAGGAAAAAATACAATGCCTATTTTTATGCTTGCCATATGTAATAGCAGAATATTGCCACAGGGTGGTATACCATACATATTTAACTGAAGGCTTTTGTAATTCATGTGACAGTTCAGTCATGCCCTCTTCCAGTATCACTTAACCAGGAATAAAACAATCTGGAGGCATCAGAATAAACTGGCCCTTGTCCAAAGGAATAAAATAAAAGCAACATTTTAGGTCATTTCAGCAAGGACATTTAAAAAATTATTATTATTATTATTTTAAATCAGGCCTATGATATATCCTAAATACCAGGTTTTTCCCCCTTTTTTGTTTTTTTTTCCTATTTCTCCATCATGTTACATTATTTTTTTTTCCTACCCAGAGAACAAAAGGCAGTTTTTTTATTGCCTGTTAAGAGGGAGTAAACTACACAAAGACACCTTTGCCAATTCACGGGTGTTGAGATTAAGTTTCTGCTGGCAGAGACAACTCCACTACAAGCACATGTACTTGTCTGTTGTCCTGTTCAATCACACAACACAAAACTGATAATTTCCTGTTTACAGTGAACTGAACATATGCAGAAGTCAGCCTGATGCCAGGGAAGGAGGACTGGTTTTGGAGTCAAATGGCCTTCATTAAATGTGACATAGAGCCCTTCTGGGCTCAGTTTCCTCATGTGTAAAATGAGAGGGTTGATCCAGAAGACCCTTAAAGACCCTTCTACTCTTCAAAATCTGTGATGTTGGGATATTTGTTACCATTAACTGCTTTTCTGCCTTGTGGAGGTAATTGACCAGAGCAATACATTAACTTATTCAGTTTCTAGCCATATTTTTTTCATTCATAAAGTGAATACATTAATATGTACTCTTTAAAAAAAAGGTGATAGGATTTTAGATTTAGAAACAGGAGGGGCCTCAGAGATGATCTAGTGTAACCTTCTTATTTTACAGATGAGGAACTAAGCCCCAGGGAAATTAGAATAAAAAAGAGGGTAATTGTATGTTATATATTTTAAGTTGTTGAATGTTTTAATGAAAAATATTATTAATGCTATCCAAAGTATTTATTTGGAATGGAATATAGTTATGGTATAAGAACAAGGCATATGCAACTCAATAGGATTATAAAATTGATTTTTAGCAGAATTATTGGAAATGAAAAGAATGGATTTCCTGCCATCAGGGAAAGGAGCAAAGTGATGGAGGTCTTCACTTGGGCAGAAGAGGGTATGCCCATTTCTGCTGCCACTGCTGCCCATTTCCACACCCAATAGCTCCCAAACTTCTCTTGCCTAACCTCTTAACCTCTGTTGTTCCTCCAGTATGCTTTACTCTTTTCTCTCCTCCCTCCCAATCCAGTCCCACTATATCCTCCATGCCCTTCCCTCTCCTATCATACACACTGATGAAGGCTGGAAAAGGTAAGTAAAGAGAAATGTTTACTCTTGACTGATAGAGCAGGATCAATTCTGGTACACAGCTTCATAAACTTATTCATTGGGCCCAGATACATGACATGTAAAGTATTCTTTAGTGGTAGGCGAGGCTTTAGAAATAGGGCTCCACTGAAGGTTGTATGTACTTCTTAAAAGTACATTAATTGTTTTTAGTCTTTCGTTTCCAATGACATCATGATGTGATGGGTGATGTCTTCCTTCTGTGTGAACTGGATTTAAGTGAGGCAGAATTGCACAAAATTACCTGGTTAATGAAGCCCAATATCATAAATGATCTAGTTAACACTCCATAAAAACTGCTTTGATATCTTTCTTTCATAATAAGGGTTGAGCACCAGGCCTGGGGGCAGGAAGACTTGATTTCACATTTGGACCTTGATGCTAGCTTTGTGACCCCAGGAGAGTCACTTTAACCTCTGTTTGCCTCAGTTTCCCCAAATGTAAAATAGAGATAGTATTAGCATCTATTTCATAGCATTGCTGTGACAAGCAAATCAGAAAAAAATTGTAAAGTGCCTACTAAGGAGCCTGGAACATAGTAGGTGCTTTTAAAATGCTCATTCCCTTTCCTTTCCTGATCAAGATAACTGCCTCATATTTTTATTTTTTTGGCCAACCTCATTATTTCACTGATATGAGATGCCTCCCCATAAGACCATCCCCTTACCAAATCTGATTGGCTCCTTTTCTGCAGGTTATAAACTTAGAGAATTATCCGGGGCACTGAATAGTTACATAAGATCTTTAGAATCACACCACCAGTATGTGGCAGAAGGAGTAATTGAGTCCAAACTTTTTTTTCTTTAACTCTGAGGCCAACACAGTATTTGCTCCCACATTTTAACTCCACACCTTCCTCATGTAGAGCTTCAATACTCTCAATGATGTTTCTATTTACATCTTGACTAAAATGATTTAATTTTGAAAAGGGAGGGAGACACTCTGGATTTGTGATTTCATCAGCGTGAAGAACTCCTAGTGTGGGAATTTCATCCACTAGTTCAGAACGCCAACCCTTCTGCAATTCTCTAAAACCTATCATTTTAGAGAGTTTGTTGTTGACACTAAGAGGTTAAATGACTTATCTCTGGCCACACAGCTAATATTTGCTAGAGGCATAACCTGAACTGAGTGAGATCTCCTTGCCTCAGAAGCAAGCCTTCCATCCACTATACCATACTGTCTCAAGGGATATTTTCTGTTATTGATATGACCATTAGTGTCCATAAATCTAGCTACCTACACTCCAATTCATCCCCCATTCCTCTGAATGATCATGGCACAGAGACTATTTCTATAAGTGGTGGCCTTTCTCGATAAAAGAGAAAGTCTCTGTAACCAAAAACACGCGTTTAGTCACATTCTCTGAAATATTAAAAAATCCTGAATTTGTTTTCCAATGATATGTCCAACTTGTATACTTTCCCAAATGTTTAGCGCACTAATAATAATGCCCTAACTCATGCTGTTACTTGGATGCACAACCATGGTATAAATGATTTTATTTATATATAAATGGGTTTAGTATATAAATGGGTATAGTAATAATAATGAATAACAACCACAATTATAATAAGAGCTAACATTTATATAGTGCTTAGCCACTGAGCTAAGTACTTTGTTGTTGCTGTTCCGACCTTTCAGTTGTGTCAGATTCTTTGTGACCCCAATTGAATTTTTCTTGGCAAAGACTCTAGAGTTCTGTTATTGTTGTCTTTTGGGGGTTTTTTGTTTTTGTTTTTGTTTTGTTTTGTTTTGCTATTTCCTTCTCCAGCTTATTTTACAGATGAGGAATCTAAAGCAAACTGGGATAAGTGACTTGCCCAGGGTGGCACAGATAGTAAGTTTCTTAGTTCTTCTTGATGACAGGCCTGGTACTCTATCTACTATACCACCTACCTGCCCTAAGTGTATTTGATCCCCACAATAACCCTAGGATTTAGGTGCTATTATTATCCCCATTCTATCAGCGAGGAAACTGATATAAACAGAAGTTAAATGACTTGTCCATCGTCATATAGTTAAATAAATATCTGAGAGTGGATTTGAACTTGTGACTTCCTGACTCCAGGTCTGATGTTCTATCCACTGGGTCACTTAGCTGTCTCTAAATTGATAAGTAGCATGATTTAAAGCCTATACTTCAATAAGAGTCAGTTTAGTTTCAGTTAACCAGTCTTCTTTCTCAACAATATAGCAAGAACTTCAAATATAATCATGAGGAAGATGGCTTGTCTTTATACCTACCTCTCTCACAGGACCTGCCAAGGTAGCCTGTCCCAGAACAATCGCAGACATATCTGTTCCACCCATCCCTACACATGCCATTGTTTTTACACGGGTTGCTAAGGCACGGCTTTGCTGTTTCTCTTGAGCAAGAAGGCTTGACTCCAGCAGTACTTTGAACCTCAGCCATTTGTCGGATATCTTTACTCTGACCATCAATAAACAAATCCCTGATGCAGCCCACGTAGCCATAGTTGAGAAGAGCAGTCCACACTTCAGTTGGGAAAATGAGGCCTGCCTTGTTTTCTGGCAAACCCCCAAGGTACAGGTCATCATCCAGGTCTAGAATCTCACTCTCTCCTGGGGCCGTGTAGGGTGTACGTAATGTGTTGACGGAAATGGTACCTGATAAAATAAAAATGAAGATTTTCAAAATACAGCACGGTTACCTACTCAAGATCAGACATTGTCCCTATTTACTCTATTTAATTATTTAAATAAACAACAAAAACTACTCAATTTTAGGCATATAGAAGCTTAGACTAAATTCTGAATGAGAAAACCTATACTGACCTCTCCCCTTAGATTAACACCCGTAGTCCTGCTACCCAGAGATGGACAGATCTGAGGAAGAGAAGATTGCCAATTCTCTGAGAAATATAGAAACCTTGGCATTTCCCTAGGGCTCCTTCTGCTGTTGAATAGAGTGTGTAATATCCTGAGTGAGTAGGACTTCTTGTGAATAAGACCAGGTTAGTGATTAATAGAATTAACTGGTAACTAAACTATCATTGATTCACCCGAATAAAACAACATGAAGTGATGGAAAAGGCACTGAAAAAGGTGGTAGGAGACCTTTCCTGAATCTGAATCCTGATTTTACCACTTGCCCTCTAACCTTGGGGAAATCACATGGTCTGCCTGGGTCTGAGTTACTGCATCAATAAAATTAAGAGAATGACTGGGTGATTTCTTAGATTTCCTTTGGCCTTAAATGTCTATGGATCTATAAAAATCCAAAATGCTTTCTTTAACTAAAAAGTGTTTGCCTGTCTATTACTAAATACAGAACTGAAGGACATAAAAGGACTACAAGAAAACAGAAAACAAAGAAAAGAAAAGAATTTTAAAAAACAACACACAGCACTCTTCTGGCACAGTTTTTGTTTTGTTTTGTTTTCTCCCTGTGAGTTTGTTCATTTTGAAGACTTCACAGTTTCTAAGTGGCCACTAGGTGATGATTTTCTTTCAGCCACAGCATCTCATGTAGACCATGTATGACCAGAAACAAGTATAGTCCAATCCCATAACAAGAGCAACAGGGAGAGATAACTGATTGACATTCTGTGTGCTCTACTGTTATTCACACAATGTCAAGAGAAATAAAGGGAGGCTCTCAGCATGTTACATCCCTCTGTTGTGGGGGCCTTATGGGAAGACTTGGCCAAGAGTTACACAGGATGGGTAGGAATATATGGGCTGTGATTTACACACACACACACACACACACACACACACACATCATTGAAGGGAATAGCCAAGCTGATGAGATCAGGTCTCACCTTTCTAGGTATCATGAGATCAAAGTATCAAAGTAATAGTGATCATTTCCCCAAAGAAGAGAAAAGGAGGTATCCATATGAATAACTGATCTGGCTGTTCTGAATGAATTGACTGGATAAAGCATAATACCTGCCAGGCACTGGTAAGTATACAAAGACGAATAAGACATGAACCCTTTCCTTTAGGCACAATGGTTTTATTAAAATGGTAAAAATTTTAATGTGAATTGACTAATTGGGGAGAGAGGAAGTTTAGTCAAAAAAGAGTCTTATAGGGCTGTAGGTGTAAACCAGAGCTCTCTCTATTCAAAGGCAAAATAGTCACCTTCAGAATGATATTTATAGAGGAGTCAAAAGCTGGAGTTCTCAGAAAAAATTATCCAACTGTTTTAGGTTTGCAATAAGTCAAGGAGCTGTGATTTCCTGGCTGTGGGAACTTCCTCTACTCATAAGACTGAAATCCATCTAGAACTTAGTAGCTGAGTCTTAGAAAGTTGTGTGAGACTCATAAAATAATAAATAGCTAGACTTTATAAAGTGTTTTAAGGTTTATTTTTTGGTGTTTTTGTTTTTTGCTTTTTGGAGGTGGGAAGGTAGGGCAATTGGGGTTAAGTGTCTAGCCCACAGTCACAGGGCTAAGTGTTTGTTAAGTGTCTGAGATCAGATTTGAACTCAGGTCCTCCTTTCTCCAGGGCCAGTGCTTTGTTCACTATGGCACCTAGCTACCCCAGTATGCCACCACCTCTGTTTTAAGTTTTTTAAAACAATTTTCAAATGTTACCTCATTTTATCCTTATAACAATGCTGAAAAGTAGGTGCTCCTGTTGGCTTCATTATACAGATGAGAAAGTTGAGGAAGGAGGATGTGGAATGACTTGCCTACCATCACACAGCTAATTAGTGTCTCAGATTAGATTTGAATTTAAATTTTCCTGACTCCAGGTGTTATATCCATTGTGCTACTGGACTGCCTCTGAGAGGTGAAGGGATTTCCGCATGGTCACTTAGCTAATAACTGTCAGAGGCTGGATTTGAACTCAGGTGTATGTCTCCCACTGTCTCCTCACCATTGGAGCTACTAGTGTGATATCAGGCATTGCAAAAACATTAACCCCATAATTAAAAAATATCTTTATCATTTCCCCAATCTGATGAAGGAGAGGAGGGTTTTCATTTGAAGAAGCAGATCATGAAAGATCTGAAACTCGGGGATCCTTGAAGATCAACAATCCTCAGTGGGGCTCCCTGGACCTCCAGAAGGCAGAAGGAGAATATCTATGGAAAGGGGGAAAATGTAATAGACTAGATAGAAGAGACAAATTGCCTGCTTCGTATTTCATGTAAGGTCAGTATTGATGTAGACACAGTCTGTGCCAAATGTGAAGGCATGTATCTAGTTAAGGACACTGAGACATTGCCCCCTACACCATGCACATGGTGATTTCAAATCCCAGCAGAAAGGGCATTCCTTGACTGGAACAGAAGAAAAGAACTTGTCTTTATAGGGAGAAGGGCATAGAAACTACTGACAGAGACTGCCCAGGCAGCCAAGTCATTAAGGGAACATTTGTTTTTAGACTTTCACAAAAAGAAAGGGAAAAAAAGAAAAACCTCCTAGGGGAGACAGGCTGAAAAGCATTACAAATTTGGCTTTCAGTACAGGGGGATTTTACAGAGAAGGGGATTGCCTAGAGAGAGTGTAAGGTAGAATGAGGAAGGAATTTGAATAACAATCTCTACCTTTCATTTTATCACACTCCTACCTAGAGCAGGTGTTCTTAACCTTGTGTGTGTGTGTGTGTGTGTGTGTGTGTGTGTGTGTGTGTGTGTGTGTGTGTGTGTGTGTGAGATAGACACCTAGAGCAGCCTATGGACATTTTCCCAAAAAGTTTTATTGCATATATGCATAATCAAATAAAATGCTAAATTTCACTTAGAACTTAGTGAAAGTAAAGATGTAATTTTTCTAAAATCCAAGTTCAGAGGTCCCCTGAAATCTATCTGTGGGCATTAAATTAAGAACCCCTGACATGCAGTAAGACATGTTTCTTTTTTAACAAAGGTAAGGTCTATGAGTTATGTATGACAGAAATATGGAAATGCACATACATAAACACCTATATTTACCTAGATTGGCACCTATTCTGCAAATTAAAGTCTTTGAAAATTTCTGGGGGCATGAAAGGTTAAGTAATGTGACATTTCATGGGTTGCATTGTCAGTGTGTGAAAGAAACAGGATTTGGACTGAACTTTTTCTGAAAATGATGACAACATCCTCAATCCCCCATGCTAAGGTACCCCTCATATGCATAAATACACACATAAATATATGTGAATAAGGATATATGGCATTCCGTTTTTTCTTTTATCATTAGAACTATTTAAAATGCACCTATTTGTTGAAAACCCTGGCCTCTTTACCATACTAAGTGAGTTTCCTGGTGATGCCTGCCCTCTAAGAGCCTAATTAAAAACAGAAAATCAGGCAGAGATATTAATCACATAAAAGACTGCATACTAAGAATATACAAATTATTTTTTTTCATGAAAGCAAAGAAGTGGGTGAATTAAATAGGCTGACATAGGAAGAGAATACATAGGCAAAGGGATGGGGTTTCTAACCTTCATACAGTGAATTAGGGCAAATTTCACAGAAAAAAAAGTAATCTCTCCACCCTTCTTTGGCATGAGGGAGATACCTTAGCAGGCTAAGTTGAATAGAGCATTCCAAAAATAAAGTATGACATAAGAGCAGGATAAATTCCTGTATACCCTTTTTTGTGTTTATTCTGTTATTTTCAGTCATGTCCAACACTTGTGCCCTATTTGGGTTTTCCTGGCAAAGATACTAGAGTGGTTTGCCATTTTCTTCTCCAGGAACTGACACAAACCAGGTTAAGCGTCTTGCACAGGGTAACACAGCTAGTAACTGTCTAGTAAGCATCTGAGGTCAGATTTGAATTCAGGAAGATTAATCTTTTTTACTTTAGGCCCAGCACTCTCTCCATTATGCTACCAAGATGCTCCCATATATACTTTTTCACCACATTAAAAAAGTTTTTGTTTAACTTCAAGAAAAGAAATTCTCTGTTTATCTTTATTTAATGGCACATTTCTATTTTTCACTCTAAGGAGAAGCAAAATGGCCAAGAAGATATTGGGGGAATTTTTTTTTCTATCACTCATTCACATTCAATTTTACCAGAATCACATGAATAAAGCAATCTACTATAGTGGGACATCACAGGGTCATTGGATTTAGTTCTGGAGAAAACGTGGTATCCAGAAAATCCAGATTTGCCTCTTGTATGATCTCGAACAAGTCAAAAGACTTCTCTAGGTTTTAATTACCTCCTCTGTAAAAATGAGGGGATTAATGTTTTTTAAAATCCCATTTATCTCTAAGTTTTACATTATATAGTAGAAGGGAATTGTGTCAAAACTGCTGGCAACACAACAGATTGGTCTGATCAACCATTTATCTATGTGGACCTGATAGCCAGTCATTAAGAAGTCATTTGTCTTTCTAGATTTTCACAGAAAATGGAGTGTGATATCCTGGGGGAGGAGAGATGGAAATTATTATAAATTTGTCTTTTGTAAGAATTTATATAGAAAGAGATTGTAGAATGGGAGGCAGAGAGGCAAAAGGGGAAAGGAGTATGGGCAACAATCTTTAGGTATCCTTCAATAATGTCTACATTTAGGAATAACGTCAATACTATGGTATTTTCTGGTCCCCCACTAGATTATAAACTACTTGTCTTGTTGCAACCTTGTATCTCACTCTGCATTTTATCGCTGTATTCCACTCACAGTAGGCACATTTATTGACTAATTGATTACACGATTATAAAATAATTGATACTACTCATTTTCTACTGGCTATATTGCTACATAAGTGGCCTATCGTTGATTGATTTAAATAAAGGGATGGACACAATACTTTGAGAATATTTCTACGGCTGTACATGCAGACTTGGTTAGAAGGAAAAAGCTTGCTAAGGTTAGGTTACTACACTTATTACTATGCCATTGTGGCAGATTTGGGTTTGCTATAAGAGAGAATTCCTCCCAAATTAGAGCTATGTAAAGGTCTGCCTAAAAAAGTAAGGGGTCTTCCCCTAATTTGTTGTCTCCAAGCAAATGCTGGATATTTGTGTATGAAATATATTGTATAGGTGCCACTGAGGTCCTGTCTAGCTTTATAATTTTGTGGGAAGGGGATAATATTCAGTCTGGGTAGGGAAGCAGGCAAAATCCTTTTCAGTTTTGGAAGAATTACTGAAGGTAAAAATATAGTTGCTGCTTCCACATTCTCTTCAACTCAACTGAAAATTCCCCTGATACATGGATTTCTGATAAAGTATTTATTGAGCTCTACATTCTGTAAATGCTTTTCCCCCTACCACCAGATGTCTATCAAAGGGCATCTTTGCCTGAGAAAAAGAGAATAATCACCAGTGGTATTAGGGGAACTTTAAGATGATTCCCCATGCTTGGTTCATTATGATTGAATTACAAAAATAGTGATTGGTAAATAAAAAAATCAGATGAATATTAAATCATATTCATTGATACTTAAAGACAGTTGGGCAGTTGTCACAGTAAAGCACATCAATAGGAAACTGAGAATGTTCCCCAGGTTTTCTAGGATCTGCCACTCAAATAATTTACATTGTTAAAATGTATTCGGAAAAGATTGTGCAATTATCCCTCCGTTGTTTTCATGTCACAGGAAAATCTTCCAAGGTAAAAACCTCCTCTTTGGAAAGGGGTAAAAAATAGTTTTACACATATTTTGATTATGTCTAAAACTCAAATACTTTCCCTGCTCTTATAGGCACATGTTTACATTTTCACATGATTTCATTGACATTCTGACACAAAGTTTTAGTAGTAGTCATTTAGGAAATTAGTTTGGATCAAGCATCATAGATAGAATACTATGAGATTGTCTGATGGCCAAATATTCATCATATTTTGATATATATATATATATATATATATATTACTCGTTTATATAGCCATTAAGTGAAATAATAATTTCATGGTTGTGTAAATCTGGTTATTGATACTTTTCTGATAGGAAAATACATTAATGAAGAATTAAAAGAAACTTGGAAATATTTTACTGCATGAACTCATTTAAAGTGAAGAAAGCACAATCAAGAGAACAAAATATACAAAGATAAGATTAATTAAAAAGAAAAACAATAATACAAAACAGAAAGCTGGTCATTAAATGTAGTGATGACCCAGAATAATGAAGCATAGCTCTTTCTTTTCAGAGGATAGCTAGTTAACTACGTGTGCAAAATGTTGTATTTTTGAATGAGACCTCAGAACCCATTCTGCAGATGAGGAAAATGAGCATAAAATATTAGATAAAATGTCCAAGGTCAGTTGGGAAAATCTTGGACCTCAGCTATTTCCTGTTTCCAAAGGGAGAGCTTTTTTCTACTGTACCTCAGTGCTCATAGCCTCCTCTTTCACCATTCTTTTCACCAGAGTTCACAGATAGGAAATGACTGATTCATTGAAATTTCATTTTTGCTTCCTCCATGACTTTCTCTCCCAATAGTGCCAAGTTGATGAAAAGCAACAGACCAAAGAACGGATGACAAAACAAGAGAAGCTAGGATGATCATAGATAATCTATCCTTAATAGCCGAGGGCTGGCTGGCTGGATATTCTTTATGTAATATTGTTTTTATGTCGTAGGACAATTTTGTGCTAGGGAAAAGTGCTATGCCAAAATTAACTTATGCAAACAATAGGTAACCTGTGTTTGCAATGCTAACACCATGATTTTATTTGTTTATCTGCTTCAGTCTTCAGTATAGCCATTTTATTTTTAACTTTTCTTATTAAAAATCTTTTATTAAAGCTTTAACATTTTTATACCATTGATAGTTCTTAATAACCTCTCCCTATCATTATAAAACTATCCCTTGTTAACAAATAAAAATAGTAAAGCAAAATGCTTATGCAACATTCCACATTTGTAGTCTACCCAGTCTCCACTGAGAGGAGAAAATATGCGTCAGCATCCTTGGTCTTTTAGATTGGTCATTGCATTTAATTTGGACATCCTTTAGAGTTATTTTTATTAATTTATTCATTACATATGTTGTTTTATTGGTTCCAGTCCAAGCTATATCTAAAAAAAGAAAGTGCATATTTTCTCATTTGGTGACCTCATCAGTCCTCAGGGTTTTAATGATTATCTCTATGCAGATGAATCCCAAATCCACATATTCATCCTCAGTCTTAGTGCAGTAGTCACATAACTACAGCTGACCCCAATCTATGTTCCCAAACTCATTATTCATATCTCCTTTCCCCCCTCCACATTCTACTCAAACTGACATTTTTGCTATTCCTCACACACAATCATCCATCTCCCCTCTCTATTCCTTTGCCCAGACTCTGTCCCATTCCTGAAAAGCATTCCAACCTCATTTTATTT
Source organism: Gymnobelideus leadbeateri (assembly GCA_011680675.1). Classification (NCBI taxonomy): domain Eukaryota; kingdom Metazoa; phylum Chordata; class Mammalia; order Diprotodontia; family Petauridae; genus Gymnobelideus; species Gymnobelideus leadbeateri. The sequence goes on along the minus strand of WOXC01011559.1, from coordinate 216,061 downwards.
TGGAGGGGGGGAGGGCAGGGCAACTGGGGTTAAGTGACTTGTCCAACGTCACATGGCTAGTTTTCTGTGTTAAGTGTCTGAGGCTGGATTTGAACTCAGGTCCTCCTGACTCCAGGGCCGGTGCTCTATTCACTGTATCACCTAGATGTCCCCTCTCACCTCACTTTCACATTTGAGAATCCTTTCCTTCCTTAAAAACTCTGTTAAGGAACAATTTATTATATAAAGTCATTCTTAGCCTGCTCATGTGGTAGCCTACCATGCTCCCCCATCAATTTGCTTTACATTTGTTTATATATTTAAATACTGTGTGTACATACTATAGAATATAAGTATATACTATATATATATATATATAAGTATATACTATAATATAAGTACATACTAATAGAATATAAGTGCCCTGAAGGCAGAGGCAGTTTTATTTTTGTCTCTGTATTACTATCATATTACCTGGCATATAGAGAAAGTGCTTAATAGAAGTTGGTTGGTCGATCGATTGGTTCTTGGTCTAACATTCTGTGAAAACTATTGGATAAAAGACTTTTTAAGGTGTGCACATAGGAATATTGAAATACGATGTCTGAAATATTACAGATATCAAAGTGTACATTTTAATTATACATATTTTGATAATTCAGTACTTTTATGGATCTTCAGTTTTACTGATAGATACTTCCTTTGATGATGCAGATAGTGATCTGTCTATACTTTCTAATTCTGTGCTACCTTTCTGTTTCCTATATACCTACCATGAGGAGTCCACTCAACATGATGGGTGATTTGAGGATTACAGTGGATTCTATTGGCTTTTTACTGGTTTTCCCTTAGTCTTTCTGTGTAACAGACTCATCTTTTATTTCTATTTATGTATTTGTCTGATGAGAACAATGAGATCACTTCTCTTGCATTTTGTCTAGTATCTAATATGTTGCAGTCTGCTCAAATCATTCTATAGCCCTTTGAGGGACGCTCAGTTTGAAGACAAGTATTCCATATCAAACATTAACAAAACTAATTGTGTCAAAGCTATGGATCTCTGTTTCAGGGGAACTTGGAATCATTAAAAGAACATTGTAATTACCCAAAGTCCTTTTATTGTGCTTTAATGTTCTTTTCTGGGCCCAGTTCTGGGCCCAGATCATTGTCAACTTGTAGTGTTTAGTATATATGCAATTATTCATACAAATGCATCATCTATCAATCACTGACACATATAGATCATGAGAGCTGGCTAGAAATTTCTTTGAATTTCATTACTTAATTCTTCATTTTTTGTGCAACTCAAACTCAGCTAAAATACTACCCTAAAATTATCTTCTCTACTTTTGCTCACTTGAAAGAAGATTCAAACTCAAATGTTTGAATCTTGTACTTTAGATGTCATGGACTTAACTATTTGAGGATTGCTCTGAGGCACTGAGTTAGCTGCTAGGACAGTAGAGTGCTTGACCTGAAGTCAGGAAGACCCGAGTTCTAATCCTGTTTCACCTCTTACTAGCTGTGTGACCCTGGGCAAATCATTTAAACTCTACCTCAGTTTCCTCAATATAAAATGAAGATAATAACAGCACCTACTTCAGAGGGTTGTTGTGAGGATCAAATTAAATAGTATTTCTAAAAAGTACTTAGTACAATGTGTGACATAAAGTTGTTCAGTGCTTTTGTCATGTCCAACTCTTCATGACTTGGTGGACCATGGTGTCCAAGGGGTTTTCTTGGTAAAGATGCTGTCTGTTTGTTATTTCCTCCTCCAGTAGGTTAAGGCAAACAGAGGTTAAATGACTTTTGCAGGGTCACAGCTAATAAGTATCTGAGGCTGGATTTTCACTCAGGTCTTCCTTATTCCAGACCCAGCACTGTATCCCTTGAGTTATCCAGCTGCCTTTGGCACAAAGTAGGAACCATGTAAATGCCTATTCCCTTCTCTTCCCTTCCTCATTTGTGTCCAGTGATCTATTCTAGTCCTCAGAGCAGTCAATTTCTATCTTCTTATATCTTACACTGCTCTTACACCCCCACTCCCCCACTATTGACTTCTTGGCAGTTCCTAGAATAAGACACTTCTTTTCCTGCCTCCAGGTATTTGCATTAGCTGTCACTCATTCCTGGAATGTTCTCTCTCCCCAGCTCTACCTCTTGGTTTCCCTGGTTTCTTTCAAGTCCTATCTAAAATTTGATCTTTGATTAGAAGTTCTCTTTAATTCTAGTGCCTTCCTTTTGCTGATTATTTCCAATTCATTTTGTGTTTTTCTTGTTTATCAATATTTGTTTGCTTTTTCTCCTCCATTAGATCTTGAGCTCCTCAAGGACAGGGACTATCCTTTGCCTTTCTTTGTATTCCTAGTGTTTAGGCCAGTGTCTGGCACATACAACATGCCTGAAATTGTTATTATTCAGCTTCTTTTCAGTTGTGTCTGACTCTCTGTGTCAAATTTGGGGGACACAAATCCTCATTTGGGGTTTTCGTGGCAAAGATACTGGAGTGTTACAGCATTTCCTTCTCCATCTCATTTTACAGATGAGGGACTGAGGCAAACAAGAATAAGTGACTTGCCCAAGGTCACATAGCTCAGTAAGTCTCTGAGGCTAGATTTGAACTCAGGAAGATGTCCTTCTGACTACAGGTCTAGGACCCTATCCACTGTGTCACTTATTTTCCCATAAGTACATAAAGAATGCTTAATACTATCAAAATATATTCCCATAAGTACATGCTTAATAAATGACTATTGAATGACTGATAGATTTTCATTGATTGCTGGAGAGTTTGAAAAGTCAAAACTGCAACTACATATGCAAGTAGATTCCTGTGGTCATGTGTCAGGCAAAAAAGGGACTTTAAAATGACATCAAAGTGTTCAACAGGTGCCTGAGTGGGGATTAGGAGGAGTGTTTATAGTCAGAGAGTGAGTTCATATCAACACCTAAATATAAGTAATCAGCTAATGGTTGTTCCAGTAGAATTTCTAAGTGTGGTGATTCATGAATGGCATACAAAAAATCAGAGCCACTAATAGATAGCTAGAAAGTGCTGTTCACATGAAACAGTGATTACTATAAACCTCTAATTATGTGCTCTGGGGAGAGCCATGTGCCTTTTCCACTGTAATTTCTAGTTCTTAAACTGGAACTCTATGACTTCAATTCAAATCTCAATAGCTTCTTAGCTGTTAAATGCAGGCTTACCCAGGAATAACTGCTGATACAATCTGTTGTACCCTGCTGTACACAATCAGAATTTGACAAGAATAATACGTTTTTCTCTTTGATTTCAATAACTAATGATGGTTTTCCAAAGAATGACTGGCAGTTGGCTATAAAGATTCTAGTGAGGTTATCATTGAGTATGCCAAAGAGCTTAACAAAACTTTGAAACAATTGTCATTAAATTTGCCCTAGTAACACAACTGCCACTTTAATAAATATATAGACAGCTGTTTTCTCCTGGGGGTTTAAGAGTGGACCAGAAGATAGGAGATGTTTAAGGAAGCTGGTTCCCTTCTATATCCTACAGCATTGGGGTTTTACATAACCAAACCTCCAACACTCCTGGTAGCCTGTTATGACATGCCTTTTCCATCATGTTGATGAGCTCATAAATTTAGTTTTCTTAATTCCCACATAATCACAGAGTTTCAGGGTTAGAAGAGACCTCAGTGATTATCTAGGGCAAATCCTGCATGAAAAGAATCCCTACTATAACATCCCTGAGAAGCAGTTATCCAGCAAATGCTCGAAGACCTCTAAGAAGGGGAAACCTCCCACCTCTTGGAGCATCTTGTGAAGGTTTTCCCATCATCAAATTGAATCTGACCTCTTTGCAACTTCCAACCTTTGTTCTGAGTCCTGTGTACCTGGATCAAACAGAATAGTTCTTCTGATGGCCCTTGAAATGCCCGAACACAACTTTAATATCCATCCTGAATATACCCCTCTCTAAAATGAATATCTCTAGTTGATTCAAACATTCTTTATATATCATAAACTGAAAGCTTTTTAAAATCCTAAACGTCTTCTTTTTCCAGTTTATTAATGTCCTTCTTAAACCACAATTTCCAGAATAGAGTAAAATATTCCAGATGAGATCTTATGGTGTTATAGTATGGAAACACAATCACTTCCTTATTTATAGAAGCTTTCTCTTAACACAACCCAGGATTGCACCGATACATAGCATACAGCTGCTGATACTGAAATGGCATTCCATTAAAATGGTCAGATCTTTTACAGAAGAAATACTATTGTCTAACCACACCTCCCCCATCTTGTGCTCATGAAGTTGATTTATTGTATGCAAGCATGACATTTTACATTTACCCCAACTGAATTTCATCTAATCAGGTTCAGTAATAACTAATACAGACATGTAGGTATCATCACTGTCCCTACCATCCCTCCCCTTGCCCAGTAGAATGTTTGTTTCAGTAGCACTTAGCACAATATCTTGAATATTCATAGTAAGTGCTTAATAGATATTTTTTGGATTAGATTAGTTACTTCTTTTACATCTTTAACATCCATTAAGATCCATTAGATTATTAATGTAATTATATAAATGGCATCTACTTGACATCATTACATTTTATTGTTAAAGGGACACACTCAATTTAAGATAGAAATTCAACAAACATTTATTGATTTCCTACTATGCACTGGTCACTATGCTAGATTTCATGAGAAAAAAGAGACAGGTTGTCTTCTCAAAAAGCTTACAGTGTACTTGTTTTTTTTTTTTCTTTTTGGAGGGGGGGAGGGCAGGGCAATTGGGGTTAAGTGACTTGCCCAGGGTGATACCACTAGTAAGTGTTAAGTGTTTGAGGTCAGATTTGAACTCAGGTCCTCCTGACTCCAGGGCTGGTGCTCTATTTACTGTGCCACCCAGCTGCCCCTACAGTGTACTTGTTTAGGACAACATATTCACAGATAAATTATAATAAATGTATGTATGCATAAATGTATACACATATGGGTTCCAAATATAACATACACACATATATATATACATATACATATGTATATAGGTACACACATATATACATATTATAGATACACATATATCTCAAAAGAATTGCATAGTTTTGAGGTTTAATAGTATATATACATATATGCAAGTGTAAGTATGTATGTATATATATATATATATTTATATCTGTGTATGTGTGTGTGTGTGTGTGTGTGTGTGTGTAAAAACACACACGGATGCACTGACATAGAGTGAATTGAAAGGGGAAATGCACTATATAAACACAGATAATAAATATTACATAAATTGGGAGGGTATTAACAATAATACTTAGGAGGAAAAGGGAAGACACATACTAAATATGCCATTCAACTACTCGAAAAACATTAGTGTCTCCCTCTTACGTTAGAATAAAACATAGATTCTTAAATCTGGCATTCAGGGCCACTCCACCCTGCATGTCAAATAGCGGCCTTCTCTACTGCAGGGTGGAGTGGCATATTTAGATCTGTATTGTAAGAAGATCCTTTCATCAACCATATACAGAAGAGGAAAATGGGAAGTAGTGAAACTAATTTAAAAAACTCTTATAACAGTTCTGGAAAGAGTTGGTGAGAACTATGTTAACATGGTTGGGGAGAATAGGTAGATGCAAAAGACAGTGAAGTTATTATGAAGATGGAAGCAACATTTCTTGGCAGCTGATTGATTAGGATTTGAGGAAGTGCAAACAGTTGAGGATGATTCAGAGTTTATATAACTGGGTGAATGGGCAAATAATAAATAGCCCTCAAAAAGATATATGGAATTTTTGAGAAAGGGGAAGGTTGGGAGGGAAGATAATGTTCTTGCTTTGTTCATAATGAGCTTGATATAATGATAGGCTATCCTAGTGGAGATGTCTATCAAGCAGCTGAGATCAGGAAAGAGATAAAAAAGATTTCGGAATAATCTGCATAGAGATATCATTTAAACCCTGGGAGTTGATGAGCTCACCAAGTAGACCTGCTATGATTCTATAACAGTCATTTAACATCTCAACATTTCTTTTGTTCATCTGGAATGGGAAGATAGTAGAACACCATGACTCAAAGTTTAACTTTGTCAAGTTATATTCAAAGAGCACTGGAATTGAAGTCATAACACAGGCTCAAATTCTGGCTTGCTTTTTACTGCCTGTGTAGCTTTTGGCAAGCCACTTAATCCATCTGTGTCTACATTTCCTCACTTGAAAAATGAGGGGGTGGGAAGATAGAGTATTTATTTAGCACTTCTATATGCCAGGTACTGTGTTCCAAACTGATGATATAGAAGAATGGAATAATCCCTTCTCCCAAAGTTAGGCCTCTCTCATTCCAGTTATAAGAGAGTTGTCCTTCATGTATAAAAATGGTACTACTCGTAGGATTTTTCGCTGAAAGAAACCTGGCACAATCCTATCCAATCTCATCCTTTTACAGATGAGAAAATTGAAGCCAAGACAGGTGAAGTGAGGTCACAAAGAAAATAAGGTACAGAATCTGGATATAAACCTTGTTCTCTGATTGACATTTCATTGTTCTTTCTATTACAGCATTCTGTAACGAGTATTGACTCATTTTCAATAGCTTTTTCTCCAGTAGTGAACATGAGTTGAAAGCATTCCTGTTCTTTCTCTGGGTTCTCTTTATAAAATGCTTTGTGCTAAGGGTTCAGTATATGACCAAAAATTGAATGCCCTTCCCCCCTCCCACAACCTGTAAGGATCAAACTTATGTCTTACTATCACCATGATCCAAACAACTGACTGAAATACACAATTTAGGAATTTATTTATATATTACATATTTATTATATAATATTAAATTTATATCTAAATATACATATTTCTATGCATAGAAATATGTATATTTATATATAATTTAGTTGATTGCAAATTCAATATTAATCAACAGTATTGTGATAGCTGAAATACTTGAATGTAAGCTTGGGCTGTTTTAATGGAAGTCTGTCCTCCAGAATATAGGAAATGAGAGCCCCACTATATTCTCTGTGCTCAGACTAAATTAGAGTAGAGTATTGTGTTCAGTTTGGGATGTTACAGGTTAGGAAAAGATTGCTGACTATATAAATATAATAAATATATATTACATATTATGTATTTATATATTAAATGATACTGCATTTAATTTATTTAAATTTAACGAGTATTGATTAAGCTGTTATAGGTGAGGCAGAAAAGCATAGTGGATAGAGAACTTGAATTAGAATCAAGAAAACCTAAAACTGATTCCCATCCATTTCATATATTCTGGTTATGTGACTGGCAAATTACTCGGTGCCTAAAGCAACTTTCTAAGACTAGAAAGAAAGTCAACGATGGTCATGAGGAGTTCCTATAATCATGAAATCCCATAGCTATCCTCCTTAACTCCATTCTTTCCTCCACCCAAAATACAAAGCAATTGCTTAATACTGGAAATTTTGGGAAAAAAAATAAGAATTTGCCCTTAAAAACTTACATTCTATGGAGGAAGAACGGCTTATAACTTCTTAAAAGATAAATATAGAAAATATAGTTTGACAAGAGGATCAGGAAAGGAAATTTGGGTGACATGAAGTACATTTCTGAACTTTTGTAGGAATGTAAAGTTGTGAAGAGAAGCAATGTAAAATAAATTTAGGAAAGCAGGATGCAGCCAGATTTTAAAGGGCTTCATATGCCAAACTGAGGAGTGTGTATGTTATCCTACAGGCAATATGGAACCACTGAAGATTCTTCAAAAAAATCTAACATTGACCAGACTTTTGTTGTGTGGAGATTATTTTTGTAGCTCAGTGGAGAACAGGTTTGAGGTCTGGGAAGCCTGGAAATTAAAGCCAGATGAACAATTAGGAGGCTATATCAGTAGTCCAGTTGAGAAACCTGAGAGTCTGAACTAAAGTATCCCTAATTGATCAGATTATTCTTTGTCCTGCGCTTATACTGTCCCACAACTTTTCCCCCATTATGTGAAAAAAATTACTAGTTTTGGTCACTGGCATTAGATTATAAAATGCTTGAGGTCAAGGAATGTTTCTCTTTTATCTTTGCATCTCCAGAGCTCAGCACAATCCTTTGGCAAACAATAAATGCTTAACACATACATGTTGACTTACTCATTCCTACCAGATATAATTTAGTTACAGCTTCTTAGGGTTGCCAAAGAGCTCATAGTTCATCTGGTCTACCTCTGACTGAAGCACAAATTCATTCTACAGAATGCCTGACACGTGTTCATCTTTCCTCAACTTGTGTATCTCTTGTCACCAGGAAATCACTACTCCTTAAAGTAACCCACACAATTTTTGCCAGACCATATGGGAAGCTTTCCATATATTGAACTGAAATATACCACCCTGTAAACTTCCATTCATCTGTTACTCAGGTTCATAAATTTAAAGGTGGAAGGGGTCTTATAGATCATTTAACCCAAATCTCTCATTTTACAGAAAGTCATAAAGGGATAGAGCCATAAATGAGAGAGCCAGAATTCCTATGTGGGGCCTCTGACTCCAAAAGCCACAATCTTTTTACCAATCTCATATGACATGGTCTTAAGTCCCTCTGTGACCCTGGTTACCTTCCTCTGGACACACTTTGACTTAACGATCTTTTCCTAATCTGTAACATCCCAAAGTGAACACAGTACTCTACTCTAATTTAGTCTGAGCACAGAGAATGTAGTGGGGTTCTCATTTCCTATATTCTGGACAACATGCTTCCATTAAAACAGCCCAAGATTACATTCAATTACTTTGGCTATCACAACACTCTGTTGATTTATATTGAATTTGCAATCAACTAAACAAGGGTAACAACCACAAATCTTAGTCTTCCAATGATTACAGAATTTGACTAATTTAACATATACAAATATTCAGCTAGAGGGCATACAAATCTTGTCAAACAGGTTCCCATCTTGTATGACTCAGTTAGCAAGTCCTGAAATCGTACCTATCTAAGACTTCCTGGCATATCGATATAATTTCCTCACATTATATTAATAAATCATATCACTATGAGCCTTCTGTGAAAGGAGCCGATGCAGAAACCACAGATGACGGATTACACTGTGAAATTGTGTTTCCTGGTTTCAGCTGATCTTTGAATTTGGAGCTTTAAAATCAGAAATAGCATTTAAGCAAAGTCAGTGTTACCATGGCTATTCATTTTCTCATTCCTTCATTTTTACAATGATGTCTTATACCAAACCACCTTAGTGTGCAAATACAGAATTCAATTAAAATATAGCATATACAGTATTAATAGTAACAGCTATTAAAATCAAATTTGACTCCTTTATGTCAAACCATAATGATATGACTATTTATATCCATATTTTGAAAAAGCAGAGGTTAGTTTTCTGAATGTCTATTCTTATGTGGATGCATTTGCATCTTTTTGTATACCTGTTTTGATTCACTAACATGTAGTCATGATGATGAAAATTAGTTTTTCCTCCCAAACTCCATCAAATATCTTCATGTCAACATAATAAAAATTCAGAGGGGTAATTTTAGCTTTTTTTAATGTAACTAATGTTGCCATTTAGTATGTTTATTTTCCTTAAAAAAAATAAACTTCCAGCTTACCTAGAATAGGCAGGCATAGCCTATGACTGTTGATAATGATGGAATACATGTTGCTAAGGAAAATTTCTACTTCTTTTTTTTTTTTTTGCTTTTTGGAGGGCAATGGGGTTAAGTAACTTGCCCAAGGTCACACGGCTAGGTTTTGTTTGTGTGTGCCTTAAGTGTCTGAGGCCGGATCCGAACTCAGGTCCTTCTGACTCCAGGGCCGACGCTCTACTCACTGCGCCACCTAGCCGCCCCGAAAATTTCTACTTCTAGGGCATTTGGACTCTATTATGTATATTCTCAAAGGCCCTATAATTTCCTTAGGTCAGTGCAGGCTGTTCTCTGTGAGATAACTGAGATAGTGAGTCCTACCCAGGAAACTGCCCAAGTCACATAGTAGTTAAGTAGTTTACCCAGAGTCACCTAGTTAGTAAATGTCAGAGGTCAAATTTGAACCCATACCTTCCTGACTCCAAGACCTCTACTCTGCCTCTATTACAAATTTTCAGTAACACAAAGAGAGCTAAGGGAAATCCAATTTGTACTTGAGCTGACTCATTCATTATTCTAATCAGGCATCATCTTTTGCCTACACTTGACAGATAGGGGTCTTCACTTATCACAATGCAGCTCATTCATCCCTAGTGACCAAAACCAAATGAACTGAGGTATATAGTCCATATAGTAGCTGATATTAATTTGACGTTTCATCTATTCATATATATTTTAATCCATTATGTAATAGTGATTCAAATGGCTAGAAATAGACATTTGTGGCTGTGATTAGCTGTGGAAAACATGATTAAATATTTTGTATAGATTTGGCCTAGAATTAGCTATACAACCTATAAATCCAGTCTACATAGCACAAAATGTATTTTTGACAGTTTTTGGTCTCATAGATTATCAGTTTTTGGCTTCACATGGGTTATCACATGAAACCAAAGAATGTCAAGGTTGAGGGAAGAAAAGAAGGAATAAATGTGATCAGCTTCTTAATTCATCTGGGTTGGCATGTGCACATAGATTAAATCAATTGGAAGATTTAGGAAGGACATAGCATTGTACAGTATTGCTTTTGAAGCAAATTCCTTCTTCTCAGATTCAACAGTCCTAAAATAATCGGTATGATACAAGAAGAAGAAAACTATCAACTTCTTCTTGGAACTTCCTTTTAATTGTCTAAGTTTCATAGGAATGCCGTTAGTACAAATAATGCAAAATGGTAGATAATCTACCTTAGGCAATAATTCTTTCTTGTGGTGTTTTCTGAGTCCCAGGGATAGACAGATCAACTGCCAAGAGAAGTATAAATGGAAAATATCATGACCAGGAAGAATCTGGGGATCGAGGTGTCGCATTCTGATAGCTTTTTTGGTCTTTTTTCCACAATTCTTTCAGATTACTTATTTCTCACTAGTGGTCAGACAATGATACCTCAAGGAAGATAAATATGATCTCCTTTATGGATTAATATCGGGCAATGGATGAATGACAGGAAAAGGTAATGCCCAGGGTTACAGTAATTTATCAAGGGATCCTATGATGGTAGCACATTGGAGGGGAATTTAATGATAAAACTAGAATGGTACATAGAGTGATGGTAGAATTTACAGATAATCCTGGGATAGCTGCAGCTGATATTAAAATTATATTTAATATAAAAGCAGAGCTTCCTGCCAAAACGTCTGCCTGAATGGAAGGCACACTGCCCAGCCCCACATATTTACTCAAGCCAAACCCTGAAGATGATACCAGACTGAATAACGATCAAGAAATCCAATGAAAAAACTACAGCAACTGATGTTGTTCATTCCATAACTGCACTCACACAAAATATCAAACAGAAGTCTACAGGCAATTGGTAAAGGGGTCAGAGTGACTAGAGATAGGTGAGATGCAGCCTGCCAGATTCTGTGTCTGGAAAGAGCAAGGTAGTGATCTTGCTTGAGAAAGACCCCGAGTGGTCAGAGAGCCCCAGGGCAAGGATCGTGAAAACCTTAGGAAGGGGTGGCAGGTAGTATTATAGTAACCAAAGTGGTGACCACCAGCATGGTATCACCCAATGTAATACAGTATTCTTCAGACAACAGTGATAAGGTAAGAAAAGTCTAGGCCAGGGGTGGGAAACCAGTGAGAACCAACTTCGATTCAGTCAAATGGCCGCACCTGAGGACATAGAGGGCCACATGTGGCTTCAAGGCCTCATCTTCCTCACCCCTGGTCTAGGCTCAGGGTTTCCAAGTTTGCTAAAACTCTGTCCTGAAACTCCAGAGGGGGCTCTGAACTCCAGCACTCTGAGCCTCAAAGATTCAAAGAAAACTAATTCCAGAAATCGGAGTTTAGTGCAAGAACCCAAAGGATCAAGGATGAGAATAAATGGGGCTAGCCCCTTCACTAAATCACAGTAGAAAGAAGTGACTGCTCCTATTACAAAGTCCCATTTTGAGAACTAGAGCTGGAGATATGAAAAAAATAAAATTAAAATAAAATAAAATACTGACCACTACAATTTATGAATGGAGATAGCCAACATGGAAATATGTATAAATAAAACAACATATTGACCACTACCATTTACAAATGAAGATACTCAAAACTCCATAGTAACAGCAAGCAAAAACCAAAAGGAGAAAAATGGATTTTCCACAATGTCTAAATGAACATATAGAAGAAATTAAATGAGATGAAAAAAATGAAACAAAAGTTTCTAAGATTTGGAAAGGGAATAATGAACTTTTAAGAGAAAGTGTCAAACCTTATCCAAGAAACAGACTCTGAAAATTACATTAGACTGATCAGAAATCAATGGCTCCACGAGACAGAAAGAAATATTAGACAAATTGCAAAATAGAGTAAAATGTAGACAAATGAAAATTACTCAGATCAGTGAGAACCAAGGTCAAAGTAAAAATGGAAAAAATCAAACAATCGTTTCCTGAAAGGAATCACACATGAAAAAGTCCCAGGAACATAATATCCAAAATCTAGAATCCACATGTCAACAAATAATACTGCAAGCATCCAAAAAAAAAGGTCAAGTACTATCGAATGATGGTCAAGAATCACAAAGGACCCAGATGTTTCTACCATTACAAAAAAAGGTAATCTTGGAATACAATGTTTTAAAAGGTTCACAACTGTTGAAGAAAAAGATTAACATTAATAACGGACTCTGAAATTTAGGTTCAAGTCTGCCAGAGACAATATAAAATTCAAACCATTTCTAGCTTGGAGAGAAAAGAGAGAAAACTCTAAACTGGCAGAATCCTCTGCATATTCAAACATAAATCTGCCCTAACACAATTTGAAACAATATTTAAGGAAAAAGGAAAAGCTTGTGATATATTAAAAACAAACAAACAAACAAACAAAACCAAAAACAAACAAACAAAAAAAAGCAATCCCAATAACCCCAAAATCTTCCAAAATAGTGACTCTTCCTTCATCACTTCCCCTCAGGTGTTCCTTAATTTCAAAAGACGATAGACAAGGACTTTAGCTAGGTCATAACACCAATCACTACAAGTGATGGGACAAAATCATCTTATCTGACATGAATTAAATTTGGTCTTCTTCCTTTTATCATTTTCAAAGGAAAGCCCTCACCTTTGATCTTCCCACTTTCTTAAGGGGGAAAGTCTAGAAAGAATTTTAGATTAGTAATCTATTATTTCTTAATATTTCTAGAGAACCCACAAGGATTTAAAAATTATCATTCCACATAACCAAGAATGACTTCTATTATAAAAATGAGTCTAATACTACTAGCAGTGGAGAGAGGAGAGGGATACTCCTTTAATGAAATAGAGGATTTTCTGATGAAAAAATGCAAACTATGTAGGGAGGAACTTTGAAATATAAACCCCCAAATTCAAAGAAACCTAGAAAAGTAAATCTATTTGAGAAATAGTATAGAAATATATTATCTGTCATAACTGGAGCATATAAAAATATCATACAGAGTGGCTAGGTGAATAGAGCACTGGCCCTGGAGTCAGGAGGATTTGAGTTCAAATTTGGCCACAAACACTTAACACAAAACTAGCTATGTGACCTTGGGCAAGTCACTTAACCCCAATTGCCCTACCTTCTCCCCTCCAAAAAGCAAAAAAAAAAAAAAAGATCATACAAACTTAGGAGAAGAGGTGAGGAAAGAGGGCATCAGATGAACATCATTCTTTTTTTTTTTTTAATTTAAAAGTGGATTTTATTACCGAGGGACTGTCAGGGTACATGCCCAAATCAGACAGTGCTTTGGCACAGATATTGTGCAGGTTTTATAGAGTTTCCATAGCCAGGTTACATAAGCTGAAACTACAGTGATTGGTCAGTGTACATTTGAATTTCCTGCCAGCTTGAAACCCTAGGCTGGGACTCCTGCCCACAGATTAATCTGGGGAAAGGAAGGGATGGGGGTCATCCTTGTTTACAGATCAATTAAGGAAAAGGAAGGTGGAGTTCTCTGCTTTACAAATCAATGAAAGAAAGGGCAAAGTGGAGTGGTGTCCTATATTCCCTACTCTTCCTTGGAGGTATGTCAAACCTTTGACATGGCTAGGGTCACCTACATTACCCAATTCTGTGCCTAAAGGATGGTAGTGGGGGTTCCCTGATAATTAACATTAATGGAGTTAACATAGGACTTGACAAATTGTAGAAAGCAATTAATGAGATAGGGTCCTACAATTAGGGCTATGATCAGGAGGAGGAGAGGCTAATATCAATACTAATACCAAGGCTGATATCAATTTAGTGAGTTAGAGGGATGTTCCAGGGGAACAGGAACTGATACCCATTCTCAGAATTTTCCAGCTCCCTCTGTCTATTAGCAATATTCTGGCTTACTAACTTCAGATTCTCCCTCACCACTCCAGAGTTGTTTGCATAGAAGCAACAAGCCTCACCAAGGACTGCACACAGGCCACCCTGTTTAAGAAGGTCAAGGCCTCTGTGGTTATGAAGAACCACCTCTGCCAGAGAGTCCACCTTTCTTTCCAGGGCTGAGATGGAATGCTCTATGTGGGAGAGGTCAATATTTACCTGTGTACTTAAGGCCTGATAGTTGGCCTCCCCCTTAATCAAGGCTGCCATCCCAGTCGCTGCAGAACCCAAAAGACCCAAGCCCACTGAGATGGGAATGATGAGTGGTACTGCCTGCCTTCGGTGGTGGCTCAGTTGCCCTTCTGGGGAAAAGTAATGCCAACCTTGTTCACCTGGGAGAAGGGTGACCTGGGGAATTATGGCCACTAGGATACACAGGGGCCCTCAGTGTGCTGTTGTCTGAGGAACACTAAAGCAGAGACACACTGGGTAAGGCCATTGTGGCATGCCCACCAGGCTCCTAGAGAGGCGGGGAAGTAGTCTGAGCTGGAGGCCAGAATCCCGTGGTTTTGCCCACAACTTGAGCTATACTGAGAGCTGGATAAAGGAGTGCTGGATGATATGAGGCAGAAAACTGTTCTCTGTACATCCCCTAGGGAGAGCCTTGGGTGGTCCCACTCACAATTCTGTATTGGAAATAGGGGTGACTGAAACATTTAGTGCCACCCCTACATAGTAAGGAGGCTGGGGTTTAACACAGATCCAGCAATCCTTTCCCAACTTGTAGGTAGAGCTGTTAAGTGTTTATGAACAGTTGACAGAAGGGTAATTAAGGGGACCTGATATTTGGAGATTCCTGAATCTTTGAAGATGGGGGGGCATATGACCTGACCAGGGCCTATGTGGTGACATCGGGTATTGTGATTTGGACTGATGAGCCTCATTCTTAACTGAAACAGGTAAAGCAGTGTTGCATAAATGCACACAGTTTGGTATGGAAATACATAAAAATCAATAAGGAAACAAAGAGGCATGGGAGACTTACTGGGGAGAATAATATGGGAAGGGCACAGTCATAAGCAAAACAAAATTTAATATCTTGAAGTGGGAATTGAAAGGAGGAAAAAATTAAGTTAAATAATTGAATTTAAGAGGGTTCCTTAGATTACTTCTTTGAGAGTGGGAGAAAGACTGAAATTTTTTCTTAGTTTTTAATTGGAAGGGGATAAAGTTAAGTGTGGTGGACTTGGTGTCTTGGGGGGAGTGAAAACTTCTCAGGCAGTTAACTGCCCTCCCCCCTTCCATTGCTGCTGTCAATCAGCAGTAAGCCCTTTTGGAGTCTTTAGACCCCCACCTTCAGTCCTTCATCTGTTATCCCGCCTCTGTGGGCCTCCTCCTCCCGGGGGCCAGTGGGAATCAGGGACAGTGCACTCCCCCAACCAATGGGAGTGAGGGACAATGGGGGAAATATGACCTTGCTGTGTTAGGGTTTAAAAACCTTGTTCACCACACATTGTGTACCTCTTCCTCATGATCAGTCATGGGGAAGACCACCCTCTTCTCCCAAGGAAGAGAATAAATTCCTGTTCTTATCCTAAGAGATCTACATGTTCTTGATTAAATTTTGGACGAGGTTTTTTTCAACCCAAACATTGGCAACAGAGATTCCAGAAAAAAAAAAGAAAAAGGGGGATCTCTGTATGAATTGAAGAGAGAAGTTCAGAAAACACAAACAAGTAGAAGAGTATTGAAAGTAATGTGTAGAATATGTTGGTCACTTGTTTTACTCATGTCTGACTCTTTATGACCCCATTTGGGATTTTCTTGGCAAAGATAAGAGAGTGATTTTGCATTTCCTTCTCCAGCTCATTTTACAGATGAGGAAACTGAGGCAAATTGGGTTAATTGACTTGCCCAGGGTCACACAGTAACATAAAGTGTCTGAGGCCAGATTTGTACTCTGGAACAAGAATCTTCCTGACTCAGTCTGTTACTGTGCTTTCCAGATGCCTGTATATTATTTACTTAATACAAAAAAAAGCAAGAGATAGGTTCAATTTCATATAAAATCCTATTTCTATGTTCTGTTATGTGCATGTAAATGATCCTTCTTGAAGTTTATGTTCATTTTTTAAAGTCATCTTGGTATAAAATATTATGTTTATAATCAGGAAGGCCTGGGTTAAAATTTTACCCCTCATACTAGCTAGGTACCTGACCTGGGAAAGTTCTTTTGTCTGCTAAGATCCTATTTAGCAAGCATCTCTGAAAATTACCCTCCATGATGGATTTAAGACAATTGATAAGAAAAGAAAATATTATTTCAATTGGGTCAATCCTTATGAGAATGTGATTTAATTCATGTGTTAATGGGAGAGTTGGGATATGAAAGAAATGAAATCAAAGATTATAAAAAATAGCCAGCCCTTAAAGCAAGAGAAAATTTGAGAAATTTAAGGGAGGGGAATTGTTGTTTACTTGCAGGTTTATAAATAATATGCCCTCAAAGTGAATGCAAATAAGGAGGTAATTGTGTTTTGAGAGGTTTTGTGAAAAGAACTACTAAGTAAGTCACATGTGTCCACAAGAATACTTTTGATATAAGAAGGAATTATAGTTTTGTTATGAGTTGAGATTATTATTCATTATATATTTTTAAGAAGCAAAAGCTAATCATCTTTTGATTCTCCTCTTTATAAAATCTAGGCATGTATTTTTCACATTAATGCTGACAATATTTGAACTAAGGGCCAGTGATTAAGATTTCTAAAGTTGGATATTTTAAAATTAATGCTTCTAGTGCTCAAGCATAGATTGAACAGTGACTTTATTTGCCAAAATTCATTTTTGGTCAGTTAAATACCATGATGAGTTTCACTTTGTTGAGGTCATTATTTCTCGAGGTATGGCTCAGAGCACTTGTAGTGGAATAGTCAAGATGGGCTCTGAGAAAAAAAAAAAAGTTTTGTATTCAGTCTCACTGCCTCCTTGTCTCTGCAACTTCTCTTCTCACCCTCCTGAAACGTGGTTTCCTATTCTTTTGTTAATCAGTGATCTGTAACACCTTTCAGGAAGAAAGTGGATTAGAGCTCTAAATCCAAAGTCATTAACACCTTACTATGAATGAGTTCAACCAGTTGCTCCCCCTAGGAACATTTAGTTTTAAAAATGAACCACAGGAAAAGGAACCTAAAAAAACCATCCTAAATCTCTGTGAAATTTCAGAACCCTTCAATGTTGGGTAGGAGAGTCATTTTGGGGGGATTCTCCAGACATCTCCAAGATGTCAGTGTACAATGGAAACCAAGTTGGTTTACCAATTTAGGTATCTTTTGGATGGGTCTTTTGCCCTGATAATCTCTTTCCTCACCTCTGTCTCTTGCAAGTCACAGTTCCCTTCAAGACAACTCAAGTGTTACTTTATCCAAGAGGTATTCCCAGCTTCATCTGTTTATAGTGTAAACCCACACATGTATTGTATTCACCCTAGGAGAATGTAAAGTCCTTGAAGGCTGGACTTTTTTCACTTTTATATTTGTATCCCCAGAGACTAGCACAGTGCTTGGTAGATACTAGTTATTTAATAGATTCTGGATGGATTGAATAACTATTAAAAATAGCAGAAAAGACTGCCATGGAAAACTTGATTAATTAAATATATATAGAGAGAGAGTCTTCCTATATACTAGGACAATATAACTCATTGCCTGAGTCCATGAAGTACAAAATGGAGATCTGGCAATTGTCTGTTTAACTGAATCTTTCTTGATGATGGTACCAAATCTTAAAACACTTTTTTTTTTCCTAGTGGGAAAAGGAAGCCATTTTCTTGTTTAATTATTTTAGCAAGTCTACAATTATCAAATTAAATGAAAACAGCATGGGACAGGACCTTGGTGAGTACTTTGACACCTTTTTAGGGCCTTGCAAATCATGTGGCACAGTTGCCACTCAATCAGCCTATGCCTAAAGTCAACCTTTGTCTAAATGTTTGCTGTATCACAGAGGTTACAATCTCTGGGCAATTTGATTTTTTTCTTCTTTGCAATATGCTATTTCAGCTTCTTCAAAATGAAATAATGTAAGTAATAATCAGCAATTAAGGGACTCTCAGTTCTGCAAAAAAATTTGAGATAAATGTTCTTCTAAGATGTAATCCCTGATCATGCAAAAAGAATGTTCAGTAAAAAAGAGAGCTTTTGAAAATGTGCGCTTTGGGCTTAGTACCCAAACAGGATGATGAAAAAACTCCTGATTCTTTCACTCACCTTATAGCCTGAATATTAATGGAATCCTATTATCCTAACGTTAAATACAAGGAATCCTCAGTATATCCTCGCTTTATTTCCTAGTAAAGGGGAAGCACAACAAAAAGTATGGAAAATTAGAAAATTACCTGATCGTCCATCTCTCTGAAAGTCCACATGATACCATTCTCCATCATTCACCTTCTTTTGCAAAGCTTTTATTTTGATAGTACCCGATCCCATATCCAACAATAGGTAGAGATGGCCATCCAGCATTTCAATAGCAAAGAAGTCAACCTTTACCATTTGGGGGTTTTTGGCATCCTTTTGGTGTCTTGGCTTGCCATGGCTAAAGAGGATAAGCCCATTAGGTTCTGTGGTACGGAAGTCAAATGATATGGAGCCAGTTTTCTTGGCATTCCACTTTGGGAGAGAGATGAAAGACTCTGGTGTCTCAAAGGTGATTGGGTCCAATGTTGCGACATTCTCACACTTAAATGCCACTACTCCATGTATCTTCATTTTGGGATCTCCTTGTTTGGCAAGCCGAGATAATTCCAGCCTGACATCATTATTTTTATATACAACCTGTAAGCAAAGGATAGTCATGAGAAAGAGTTACTAGTCATTTCCCCTTTGAAATTCACTAGGCCAGTGAAATCTGTATTTGTGCAAGGAACCCTTCTGAGGTCTAGTTAGCTTACAGGGACAGGAATGCTCAAAGGAATGAATCTCTTTATTGGTAGAATTCTAGACCCTTTTGTAACTGGAGTTAGAAACATTCTGAATGTATATGATACAGCTGTCTTCCTTGCTAATAAAATTACTGCATCAAGCCATTCAATACTAACTGTATCCAGTTAACTTAATTCCAATAGCATGAACACACACACAAGCCTCTGGATTTAATTCGAGAATTTGAATAAATCTACTTATAATTTGTGCTATTGTTCTTAAATTGACATTGCAGTCTTTATTGTTTAAAAGCCTTCTTTGCATATTCCATTTTGCTGATGTTAATTGTTAAGTTTCCTATTCCTTTAAGCACCCCCTCCCCCAGAGTTTTCCTCATTTAAAAGGCGTTCAACTGATGTGTTTTTGGGTCCCAGATATATTAAGGTCAGGCACTAACAAAAATCATTTCCCCGAAAAAACAGATGCTTTACTGAGTACAATGAGGATGTTAGATTTATAACAGAATCACATTGGAGAAGCAATATTGAAGTAGCAAATAGTTTGGATTTTCTGAGAAACACTGTAACATGATATCAATGATGCAAAACACTAGGTGGATTTTTTTTTTTGCATTAATATCTGCTTGAATAATGTTAGACAAATCAGCAATGGTTCCCTGTAAATCCAATCAACCTGTGTCGCAGGTGTAATACATCACACTAAATTTACACAAAAAGCAGGCAAAATCTGCTCCATTCTGCCCATTTTAAGGTGTTAAATCTCAGCTTACCATGGGCCAGTGTGGTACATTTCAGGGTGATGGCATCCTGGGTTTTCATTGCTTTTCAGACTCCAAATAAAACAATCCTATTTATTGTCACGTCCAAAGCTTTCTCAGGCTCTTATTATAACTAAGTCAAAAGGCAAAATTCAGAACAATCTTGTTCCTCAGATTTCTTAAAATACCTATAAAGGACTTTCAAGGTAATTTGGTCCCATTCCATAATTTTGCATATGAGGAAATTTGGAACCAGAGAAGGGAGGGGAAGTGATTTGCCCAATGTCTCACATTGGGTAAATGGAAGAAGAGGAATTTCAACATATGCCCCTGGCTACAAGTCAAGTACTTTTTCCACTTCTAGTAAAGACTTAGCAGACTTCAGTTTGCAACTAGTAGTTATGATTTCCTCACCACGAAGGAAAACTTCCTAGCCTCATCCTCAAGGATAATTATAGGAAATGTGAATTATGTCATTCAATAAAACATGAACACTGAACAGTTTCTGGGGAAAAAAAACACCATAAGTCATAGCATGAGGGATCTCATTTAGGTTAAAGGAAAGTTCTCTTTCAAGGGGAAGTCTTAGATACCAGAAAATTCTACTTAGGGCATTTCTCTGAAGACCTCTCTAAAAATGAAAAAGTCAGAGAGAAATCACTTTAGATCTAGCTTTAGAGCAAATTTCTCTGGGGTATTTCAGGCTACTGACAAGAAGGTCCTCTGATGCCCCATTGTGGCAAATTTGGACCAAGGTTTCTTACTATCACTCTAACCCATTCTCCACATAGCTGCCAAAATTATTTTCCTGAAGTGCAAGTCAAAGTATGTCATAGTCCTTCACAGTAAATTTAAGTGGTTTCCCATTACCTCTGGGATGAGATGCAAACTCCTCTGTTTGGCATTCAAAGCTTTTCACAACTTTGCAGTTACTCCATGTAGTCCAGCCATATTAGACTACTGGCTCTTCCTTCTACCTCAAAGTCCATTTCTCTCATCTCTGTGCCTTTGTACTGTCTGTTCCACATATCTAATGTACTCTTCCATCTAACCTCCATTTCTTAAAATCCTTGGCCTCCTTTAATGTTCTTCTCAAATGATACCTTCTGCAGGAGGTCTTTTATGGGCTGCCAGTGCCTTTTTCTCTAAAGTTACCTTCCATCTACTTTATAAGTATCTTAAATATGTCTTTTATACACATATGGTCTCACCTATTAGAATCTAACCTCCTTGAGGACCAGAAATCTTTTTTTTTCACTTTTCTTTGACTCCTTGGTGCTTAGTAAAGTGTCTAGGCCATAGTAAGCACTTAATAAATGGTTATTTACTAATATATTAATTTTCAATGACTAAACCAGAATATTGCTAAACTTGCAATTCCTACCAAAGTAGAAATATTTTCATTATAGGCCATTTGATAGATTGTATTTTTATAGTCCTAGGACCAGTCCAACTAATTTGGGAGGGCTTATTAACAGATCCAGCTACAAGATGATATTTTTTTTTGCCTAGATAAGCTCTCAAAAAAGTATATACTCAGAGAGGGACAGAGATCTATATTGTAAATGGTAAACTCATGTGGATGAAATGAGAGACTGTAGAAGCATTTTTAACCTAAATAATATTCATTACATTGATTTTCATGATCTTTTCATAGAAACAAATGTAATGAATTGTCTTTAGGACTTTTAGGCTATATAGTTTATGTTTATGCTTTAGAAATGACTCATATATATGTAAACGATGGCATTCTTTTGCCCTGCCCTGAACTTCTTGAACCCAATACAAAGAATCTGTAATAAAGCATAGTAGAAAAAAAAACCTTTTAGAACCTGCTAAGCCCAATTGAGATCAGCTACCTTAAGAAAATTGGAATTTTGTTGGGAGGATGTAGAGAGAAAAGGTAGATACCACTGAACACTTTGGGAAGCAAGCTAGGCTGGCTTAGAGTGTGTGAAATGAAAATGAAAATATAGTGGGAACTTAAGGTACAAAGATAAGGTCATGGGAGTTCACAAGGGGTATCGAAAGGAAAGGGAGGAGGTTCCAAAGAAAAACCTTTGCTTATTTCTAAATTTTGCCAGGCCTTTATTAAAGAGAAATAGGAAAGCCATCACACAGATCACAGTTCCCAGGACCTAAAATTTAGGCTATTTCTATATGTTGAAGTAGACTCATGTGGTCTAGTCTAGGAACTGATTCTCTTCTTAGAACTTTCTTTCCCTAGGGATATGCATTTCAATTTCAAAACTACCAAGTTGAAAACGAACATTGGAGACAACTCATTACTGAGTTGGGGACTGTGAGTACTTTGGAAATTTTCCCACTTGAAAATTTCCTAGGTACACATCTAAATCATTCCTAGAGTGACAAGCAGGAGGGTCTGAACTAGGTTCTCAGAGGGCAGACACTTTCCTAGAAGACTGTCTTATTTGAGCATGATAATTCTTCTCCCCCTCCCCCTCATCTTGTATTCTATCTGAAGAAACTCAAGGAGACAGGAAGCCAATTTAGGCTTAGGCTGTCATTAGTATGCTGATAGCTCTCAAATTTATACTACTACTGCATCTGACCCAGATTTCATAATTATCTGACTTTTCAAAAGTAAGACTGAAATTTAAAGTGAACTGATCATGGTTCTGCTAAAATAACATAGAGATGGTAGCATAAAGATTCAATAGAAGCAGATATTCTCTTTGCTTCTTCCATCTAAGGGTCTCAATGAAAAGAGATTGGCTTCTTCAGTCCCAAAGAGTCATTTACACTTCTTTCTTTTTGTATGGCCTTAATATTAGATTATATTACTGCCACATAATGTGTGTTACCTGTCCCCTTTCACAATCTGGTTCTCCTCTACCTTTCTACCATTTCACATTATTCTACTTCACTTACTCTGCATTTAAACCAAATGAACCTATTAGCTATTTCCCAAACCTGACATTCTATCTCCGTTCTCCATGTCTTTGCATAAGCTGTTCCCCATTCCTGGAACACACTTTTCTCAGTTCCATCTTTTAGACTCTTCAGGTTCCTGAAAGGCTCAGTTCATATGATATCTCCTCCAAGAGGACTCTGCTGATGGCTGAGCTTTCCTCAGGATTTAGTGTCTTCTGAATCACTTTGTTTAGGATCTGTGTACATATGGTATCAATGCAACAAAGGTCTTTGAAGGCAGGATTGCTTTTGTATCACCAACGCCTCATGCCATATCATGCACTTAAGGAAAACATACTTAATTGAAGTAAAATGATGAGTATTAGTGTGGGATTTCTCTGCTGCATTAGAGTACTATTTTTCTGAGAACAATTCAAGGAACCACATCCCACTTCTCTAACATGTGGAGATTTGGAAAAAAGATACAAAATAAATCCAATACATCCATGTGATTAATAACAGTTTAAATGTTTCAAATCAAGTTTTTCCCCCAATATAGTTTTCAATAGTGTGGCATTGTTTTTATCCTCACTAGTTTTTAAACCAATATAGTGGCTTATAAAAAGGTTATACCACAGCATTCACGAACTCCTTGATTCAGTTAAGGCACTAACAAGTCCTATAGTTCAATCCATACTTGACCAAGAATGCCCACTGTAACATACCCTACAGTATTTATGTCATCAAGGAATTTTTAAAATCTTCCCATAAGTCTGAAGATAATGATTATGTCATTGCTAAATCTTCTACTTTATAGAATAAAAGTCCCTAATTCCATCAGCCAATATTCATAAGGAAAAGTCTCAAAATCTTTCACCATCCTAAGCACCCTTCTCTATGGGCTCTTTAGTTCTTCAGTTTTATAAATACTATCTTTTATCTTGGATACTAAGAATCTTACTACCAAAGCTTAAAATGCCATCTACTTTCTTGACTACATATCATGCTGTTGAATCACATTGTTTTCAATTGGATCCCCAAAGCTTTTTTTTTTTAGTCATCTGCCTAACCATGCCACCTCTACCTCTCCTCCCAATTTGTGCTTCTAAGGTTAAACACAAGTATGAGGGGGAAAAAAAAAATATATATATATATATATATATATATGTATATGTGTGTATACATATACTCTTATAATAGCCATAAATGACTACTAAAATGGCTACTAAAATTACCACAATCTTTTTTGTCCACTAGGTATGGTGCAATGGATAGAACATTAAACCTGGACTGGAAAAGACTTATCTTCCTGAGTTCAAACTTGGCCTTACTAGTGGTGTGACCCTGGGCAAATCACTAACCTGTCAGACTCATTTTTTCATCTATAACATGAAATAGAGAAAAAAATGGCAAACCACTCTAGCACCTTTGCCAAGAAAAACCCAAATGGACTCAGGAAGAGTCAGATGTGACTGAAATGACTGTACAACAACAAAATATAATCAAAGTTTAGATGTGTTTGTACACAGATTACATCATGCAATTATTAGGTATTCTTCCTAGTATAACAGCACCTGCAAATTATGTATGAGTTCCACAATTTAATGAAAATCATTTGTGTTTTTCCTCTCTTAGAATGTGAGAACCTAGAGACCAAGGACCATTTCTCTTTTGTATTTATAGCCCCAGTACTTATCAAAATGATAAATACACTGTAAGCATTTAATTAATTTGTTTTTATTCACGAATCATTGTGAAGGAAAGTTTGCTAGCACTGCACAGTAGAAATTTTCATCCGTTTATTAATCCATTAAGTACTTTCTGAGTTTGTCATTTAATAATTTCTGAATCTAACTGAAATTTCTCCACCTTGTTCATGTAGCTATCATGAGAGGATTTTTCAACTGTTTTTGTTGAAATCTAGGTAACATTTTTATGCTATTCTAGTCAGATAATGCTCCTAAAATAGGAAATGAGATTAGTCTGATAGGACCTACTCTTAGTGAAGCCATGCTGGCTCTTTGTGCTAACCACTTCCTACTATAAATATCCAATAATGTTTTATAATTTTTCCAGAAATCAAATTCAAGTTCATTGCCCTATAATTTCTGATGCCATCTCTCTCTCTCTCTCTCTCTCTCTCTCTCTCTCTCTCTCTCTCTCTCTCTCCTCTTTTGTTTTTTTTTTAAATTGGGACATTAATCTTCTTTCACCCCTATGCCATCTCTCCTGTTATTCAATATTCTTCAAAGATTATTGATAATGGTTTAGCAATCACATTCAATAGATCCCCTTTAGGACCCTGTGAGATAGTTTGCCTGGGCCTAGTGAACTGAGCTCATTAAGAGGAGGTATGTGCTTACTCAGTTTTACTTCTCTATTAACTGGTATTTTTTTCTTCTTCTGACTTCTTCACTCTAAAGATTAATCCCTTTAATAGATGCAATAGAAAAAAAAATCGCAGAATCCTTCTGCCTTCTGTTATCTGATCTCCCCAGCTTTGATTCTGATCTCCAGTGGCTGATCCTTGTCAAAACAGTCCACTATAGGAGAATGTTCCTATTTTATTGCACAGATTTATAGTTTGAGTTGGAAAACATTTATTAATGTATAAGATTCTTGACCTGGTGTCCAAGAAGTCCATGGAGAGAGTTCATGGGATCTGTGAACTTAAATGGGGAAAATACATTTTAATTTTCACTAACCTCTAAATGAAACTTAACATTGCCTTTAATTACTTAAAAATAAGAAGCAACTAGATGACACAGTAGACAGAGTCCTGGACCTGAAATCAGGAAGATCTGAGTTCAAATTAAGTTAGACATTTATTAGCTGTGTGATGAGGCTGGTATAGCTTTTCACAGACCTCCCTCACTCAAATCAAAGTCAACTGCAAGCCACGTCATCATCATCCTGATGTTGTGGTCCTCCTCAAGAATGAAGGACAAACCACAAACACAACAACTTCAGGCAAATTATTTAACTTCTGTATGTTTCAAATTCTTCATCTATTAAATGGGAATAATAAGATATTGAGGTCATGTAACCAATATGATGGAGAACTAGATGTTTTCTCTGATCCTTATAACCTCCCAAACCTATCCAAAACAGAAATTCTGTTCTAAAGATGGAGCAACTTCAGCTGTTTCCAAGTTTTAAGATATCTAGAACACAAACGAAAGTAAAAAAAAAATGGGGATAATAATAGCATTTGCGCATCAGCATTTTTGTGAGGATAAAATGAGACAATATCTTTAAAGTATTTTGCAAACCTTTAAGCTTTGTACAAGTACTAGCTATTATTAAAAAGGGTTATAGGGTTTACTAAAGTACAAAAAGAGTCTGGTAGGAAAAAAAAAAGTTAAGAAGCCTTAGCTAATAGGAACCTATGGACAGCTGCATTTGATATTTTGTGTTTGTTTTTATTGTGGGTTTTTTCTTTTTTTTTTTCTTTTTCATGATTTTATTTGTACCAGGCAAACAAATTTTAATTAAGCCTTCCATGGAAAGAAGAGCAGTGGTTAGAAATGTCTTTATGTAAAAAAGAGCCTGTGCCTTTTGGAAGGAGAAGTTTCCTCAGATAAATAACCAGATCTCTCATTCAAGTAAAGTGTATTCCTGCCAGAAGACAAATGGATAATAAAGGACCACCTCTCTTCCAGTATTTGGCATATTTACACTTGGAATAGCTTTTTCTTAAGCATGAACAGTTCAATTCATGGTGTTTTTTTTCCATGATCTCCTTCTCCCAATTTAAAGCTAAAATGATTGGTTATTTTCTGAAGCCCTTTCTCAGATTTCCTGTGTGAATTTCTTCAGGAGCTACATAAGGACTAAGCACTGATGTTTTTAAAGAATGCTAGGTCCATAATTTTCCTCCTATTTCATGGATGATAAGATCAACATATTCTTATGATTTGTTCCTTTCAGAGTCACATCTGAAACAGTGAAAGGTCAGAGGTTCTAGATGAACAGTTGTTCTGTTTGTGAAGTCGGTGACATTAAATGAGCAGAGGACTTACAGCCAAGAGATGAGGGTGGGAGGTTGAAATCTAATCTCTGACATTTAATTCAATTTAATCTGATCCCACAAGTGTTGTACCAGGCATGGTGCTAAGTATGAGAGACCCAAAGGCAAAAATAAAACTGCCCCTAACCCCAAGGGACTTACATTGTCCTGGAGAGAAGTGGGAGGTACACAAAGAAGTAAATACAGACATTTGTAAGGTCAATAGTAAAGCTATATTGAGGGTGAGGTGAGAGTGCTAATATGTGATGTAATCAGGGACCTAGAGGAAAGGATGATGATGTAAAAGGAGAAAGAACATTCCAAATCCAGCATTCAGCATGGAGGGAGGAGATGGAATATTGTACGGAAGAAAGTCAACTAGTCCAATATGGCTGAAACACAGAGTGTGTTTATTTGGGGTGTGGGTGAGGGGAAGAGATTGTGAAACTGGTCTAGAAAGTGAGACGGTAATCTAGCTATAAAGAGATGTAAATGTTAAATTCAAGAGTACAAGCTTAATCCTAGTGGCATCAGGGAACTCCTGAATTTTCTTGAACAGTAAGGAGATGTGTGATCTGTGAATTTGGCATCTGTGTTTATCAACTGTGTAGAAGATGGCTTGGATAGTGGAAAGAGGAGGTGTGAAGAAACCAATCAGGAGGCTATTTCAATAGTCACATGGAGATCAGAAGAAGAATACAATACAAAGCAATACAAGCAAGTCTCAAGGTCTCTCTCAAGAACTTTCGGTTTGATTGTGTGAAATGGGAGACACTGGCACAGGACCACTCAGTAGGGGTACCCACATAAGAGAAGGTGCTGTACTCTATGAGCAAAGCAGAATTGAAACAGCTCAAATGAAACACAGGATGCACAAATTTAAAGAATCCACTCCAAATGTTCATATGGATTATTTGTGCCCAACCTGTGATAGAGCATTCTGAGCTCATATTGGTCTGATCAGTCACAGTTGGGCACATTGAAACTTGATTTTAGCATAGTGATATCATTTTGGTCCTCTTTGAGAATGGACAACAACTAGGCAAAGTGATAAGCATTTGAACTAGGATGATGACTGTGACTGGATTATGAAGAAGAGCAAATTTATCAGTTTAGCTGGAGTAAAAAGGATGTGGTACAGGAAATAGAGCTATGACTCCATCGGTGTAGGGTCCTACCGATGCAGGTTAACACCTTTTCTACACCTTACAGTCTGGAGTATCCTACAGCAGTAGTAAGTCTTTAAGTTATTGGGCCAATATCACAGAGCTAGGACATGGCAGCAGCTAGATTCAAACCAAGGGCTTCCTGGCTTTGAGGCCAGCCTACTATCCATTTATGCCTTACTTTGTTTATAGAAATGGAATGCTGTTTACAGAAAATATCAAGTTGGCTAATTTGGCTAAAACAGTATTATGATTATATAGTTTTGTGATTATAAACAAGTCACTGAACTATTCTGAATTGCAGCTTTCACATTTAGTAATCATGGGAATTTTAAAATACTTATACTCTCTACCACCTAAGATCTCTGGGAGGAAAGTGCTTTATAAAGCTTAAATCAATATAAAAATGTGTCATCATAAATATCAAGAAATCATATATATCAATTACTATTATTTCACATTTCCCCATGACGAAAACTTATAATTCTATAATATTGTAAATCTAAACACATTGTAGTAGTATCTTAAAGAAGGTAATGATTATGGTTATTTAAGAACAGATTTGGGAATAAAGGAAAGATATACCTTTATCTGGGAAAAATGTTACTGATGTGAGTGATATTAGATCAACTTAGAGATAGATAATTGTATTTGGAAACTCCTGCCAAGTGTCTGGCTGGACAACATGGGAACAGGAAGATTCAGCAAGCCAACTCTTCATTGCTTATCCCACTGCTGACAGGAAGAATTGAAGCATTATATAGAGGTTCTCTGTAGGTAAGTGCTTTAGCTATAAAATATACATAGCAGGGTATGGGGCTTGGGAGTTCCAGAGCCACCCATGAAATGCTTTCTGTCAGGAAGAAAATGAAATGGTGTCTGCTCATAAACTACCATTGAATGAGTTGATTTAGAGGCAATGTAAAATACTCTAGTCACAGAATCTAATCATGTTAATTCCAAATACTGTCCTCTGTTCAACAAGGGACATCACTTAGACTGTGACAGCAGTCCCCAAGTTGGATTTACAATTGAGCAGCCATCTGACACCTTGAAAAAGGATGGTCTCCATGTGAGTTTCATGGCTGTCATCCAAAGGGATTGGTATTTTCCATAACAATATGCTTCCCCCCAAAAAACAAAATAAAATACTTTTATATCTTAGGCAAATGCTAAAATTGGAGTAAGAGGCCAATTATGGGTATTTAAATTAGATGATTTTAAGGGCTATTTTTGCATGAGAAGTTTACATGTAAGATTGATTTTTTTCCTCTGGTCTGCATAGCAGTCTTACAGAAGTTACTATGCGGAAATTTTGTGTTTCATAGGGTGTCTTTTTTCCCCCTTAAGTAATAAATCTAACCTCTAGAACACACACACACACACACACACACACACACACACACACACACACAGACTGGAGATACATCTCTGTCTCTCTCTGTCTCTCTGTCTCTCTCTGTCTCTCTTTCTTTCTCTCTCACCCTCTCCCTTTTTCTCTCTTCTCTTCCTTTTCCTCTCTTCCTCTGCCCCTCTCTTTCTCTGTCTTGCTCTCTCTCTTTTTTCTCTCTCCTTCCTCATTTTGGCTCTTAAAACCAGCCCCCAACCTATTTTTGTTAGCTTCATTATACATTACTCTCTTTCCCACAAGCTGTGAAGCAGCCAGATTGAACCTCATTGTCACAGAAGCCCTCCATCTCCCATTTCTGTGTCTTTGTCTTAACTGTTCCCCTATGTCTGAAATGAACATTCACCTTTTTCTCACATTCACCTTTTAAGAGTCATTTTCTCTAGCTCAAGAACTTCCTTCTACATTAGATTTTTCTAACCCTCCATGCCAAATTCTGGTGGTCTCCCAAACTACACTATCTTATTTTTTGTGTTTATTCTGTAAATACTTTTATATGTATAAGTTATTGCCCTAATAGAATATAAACTTCTTGAGATCAGGGGAAGTATTTTTTTGTCTTTGTATTCCTAGGGCCTACATTTGTACCTAACACACAATAGGCACTTAATAAATGTTTGTTGATGGAATATTTTGCAAATGGAGCTGTACCTTCAGTGGTATATCTGTGATTCTAAGTGCTAACTTACAAAAAAAAATAGTGCTACTTTCTTCCCTTAAGTACAGTTCTGCTACTGATAATTTTTGGTGAGACTATTTGGGAATCTCTTCCAGTTACATCTTTATCTTTTAGTAGTACATTAATTGCTCAGTTAAAATCAGGGTCATAGGATCATAGATTGAGAGTTGTAAAAGGTTTTAGAGGTCATCCTTTTAGAGACGAGGAAACTAAGGCACAAAGATATTTTATCATTTGCCTAGGGTCACATAGCTAGAAAGTGTCTGAGGTGGGGTTGGAACCCAGATGTTAATGATTTCAAGACCAGGGCACTACCTGCTTTACCCATTGCCTCTCAAAGACTCTGATTGCCAAGAAATGAATGATTCTAAGAGCTGCCATTTGTTTTGCTATGACCAGGATGAATACAACAAGGGGGAAAAAGGGATCAAGAAATTTTATTATGACACAGTATCTATCTCTAATGTGCTATATTATTATTGTTATTATTTTCAGATTTACTTCTATTCCCAATTAACATGAATAATAAAAAAAAAACAACATTTAAAAAGCTTGGGGATAGACTGCCATGGGAGGATGAGCCTACATTAGTAGAGAAAAGCTCACCATTGCCAGAAGATCATCTATCTGGCCAAATTTTCTCATGATATGGCTCAATTAAAAAGTAATTTCACAATTAAAAGGAAAACCCTAAACCTCTGGATCTTCTGCAGTTTCTTACCATTTGCCACTTAATGTCATGGATTGAAAGCATATTGTATCCTTTATGGACATTTTATGATTTAGAAACACTCACTATGAAACTTTATGTACAAAATATAATGCACTTCTCATTCTTATTCTGAAAAAGCAATTTTCTCAACAGAGCTATATGCAATCTCTAAGGAGGAGTTTTCTCTATGCTTTGTTCACAAATAGCAGCATGACTAGAAAATAGTAGAAGGAAAGTAACCATAGGGGGATAGCCTTCCTTTCCATGCCTATCTTTTTGAACTCATCTTCCTGGCAACTATGCATGATAGTAGCTTTGGGTCAACAATATACAGAATCATAGAGAAAAAAAGTCAGACAACTCACTTCATACAAGTGACAAACACCATTTCATAAGTCAAAGCTGAAAAGTCTAGAACTTGAATCTTTTATTGGAAATTTTTATTATGTAATAATATCCCCAGTCTTGCCTTAAGGAGCATTGCATTGAGATTGGGGACCTTTGTACCAAGAGAAATACAACAATGTACCTGACATTCTATAAGTAACATCCTATCCAATACTCCACCAACTTGAAATCATTTTCAATGCTTTTCTAAATACATTTTGCCAATAGTTGCAAAATTACAGGCAGCAGGAATAGTTTCTAGTAGCAACATTGAAAATGGCACAAACTTGTCCACAAAGGCAAAGAAAAAAGGTTCAGAATGAGGTTCCAGTCCCTCAAGTTAGGGAACCCTTAACACAAATATATATATATTCACCCTTCTTTTCAGACTAAGAAGTTGGATTATTTCAAATTGAAAAATGAGATATGATTTTGAAGTGTCATTGTAATCCCAAAATAGGATTCTAGTTTGCTATATTATATACACTAGAAGCATTTATGTAGGTTTTTTTTTTTTTTTATAATTAGGTGTTTCCTTTCCTCATTCCGCTTCCAGGGGAAAATAATACCAACACAGCAAAATGCATACCAGAACTACTCATTTGCTGTGAATTTGCCATTCTAGAGGTGTTGTTTGCAAAGCTGATACCTTATTTAGATTTATATGTTCAAAAATGTAGAACTCTAAATCAGGTATCTGAAGCCCAGAGAAGGGAAATGATAACTTAGCAGCAGCATTTTCTTCACAACAAATCTAACTCATTTTATAGACAAACCACCAAAAGAGTGAATGAATTGTCCACAATCACATAATTTGTGAATATAGAGCTGAGACACAAATCCAAATCTTCTGTGACATAGTCTGGTATCCTTTTCACTGAACAAAGTTCTCTATCCTTTAAAAGATCTGTAATGTTCTTCATAGGAATCTCTCAATCATCAGGGAAATATTAAACTACTTTCACTGTAATGTTATTGTTAAGCATGTTTGATAATATACAAATTCTTCTAAAAGTGGTAATACATAGATGAAAATTAATGTATAGTATGCATGTATCTATCTCTATCATCTATCTGTCTATCTATCTATATCAGGATATTTGATTACATTGAATATTTTACTCTCATACCCATTAAACTACCAAGACTTTACAGGGAATCAGTCACTTCTATAATACATAAAGACACACATTCAGATATGCACACATACACAGACCATCCAAGGAAAGTCAGTTTAGTATCTAGGACAAAAACAATTCGACTTCCTAATTTCACACATTTCAATGAACAGGAAAAAAAACAATAATAATCAACAACTAAACATACAGTTAATAATGGAAAAAAATTGCTTTAGAGGGTGGAGCCAAGATGGCGGAGTAGAAACAGCATTTCCAATGTGCTCTGCCCCACACAAATTTCAAACAATGTGAAAGGAAGCGCTGAACAACTTCTGGAGCCACAGCACCCACAGAACGGCACAGAGAAGCTAACCTCCTGCTGAGGACAGCCCAGCAGCCCTGCAGGGAACGGCCAGCACAGCGCTCTGAGAGCAGGCAGCACAGTGCTCTGGGAACCGACAGCTCAGCCCGCATAGCTGAGCCCAGGCCTGCGGTTTTAGCCCCAGGGCGGCCGGGCCTTCAGCCGGCTGGTGGAACCCCAGGACACCAGCAATTGTGGTGATTCCAGAATTATCAGCACGGATATGCCTAGGACAAAGTGAGAGGTTAGTGCCCTATGGACTTTGGGACCAGTATTTGGGGAACACTTGGCTTCCTCCCCTGGGGGCAAAAAGCTGCTGAAGAAACAGCTGCACAGAAGCCATTTTGCAGCATCAGTAGTGGCTCTAGCTCCTGATCTGTGAACTGTAGGAAGATCCAGCAATCAGTCTGGGGGTTAATCGCTTTTGCTTTAAACTGCCTGGATCGTGATTGTGGTCTGGGGGGGAAGTTTGGGGTGGGTATCCAACTTGCCAGAGTGGGTGGAGGCTTTACAGAGGCCACCCAATGGGCAGAAGTTGTGAAGACCCCACATTTGGGCGGAAGCTCCCCTGTCTGGTGGCAGAGTCCTACTGTGGCAACAAGCCCCCAAATCAAGTAATTAAGTGGCAATATGCCTAGGCAAACGAAACAAAATAAACAGAAAAGTTCAACACTGGACTCCTATTTTAGGGGCAAAGAGGCTCAAAGCATGGAGGAGGACTGTGAGGTCAGAACTCCTGCAGCAAAAGCCCCAAATGAAAATACAAGCTGGCTACAGGCCATAGAGGACCTTAAGAAGCAGATAAGAGAAGTGGGGGAAAATTTGGGAAGAGAAATGAAAAAGATGCAAGAAAGTATGAAATGACAGTCAACAGCCTGACTGAGGAAAATAACACCTTAAAAAATAGACTAACTCAAATGGCAAAAGAGGCTCAGAAAGGCAATGAGGAGAAGAATGCCTTAAAAAGCCAAATTTGCCAGATGGAAAAAGAATCTCAAAAGTTCACTGAGGAGATTCATTCCTTCAGAGTTAGACTGGAGCAAATGGAAGCTAATGACTTTATGAGAAATCAAGATGCTGTTAAGCAGATCCAAACAAATGAAAGATTAGAAGGCAATGTGAAATATCTCATGGGAAAAACCACTGACCTGGAAAATAGATCCAGGAGAGACAATTTAAAAATTATTGGACTACCTGAAAGCCATGATCAAAGAAAGAACCTAGAAATCACCCTTCAAGAAATTCTCAAGGAAAATTGCTCTGATGTTTTAGATCCAGAGGGCAAAATAGAGGTTGAAAGAATCCACAGATCACCTCCTGAAAAAGATCCCAAAAAGAAAACTCCCAGGAATATTATAGCCAGGTTCCAGAATCCCAGATCAAGGAGAAAATACTACAAGCAGCCAGGAAGAAACAATTTCAATATTGTGGAAACAAAATCAGAATAGCACAGGACCTGGCAGCTTCTACACTGAGGGATTGAAGGGCATGGAATATGATATTCCAGAGGGCAAAAGAGCTGGGATTGAAGCCAAGGGTCACCTACCCAGCAAAACTGAGTATCTTGTTTCAGGGGAAAATATGGTCATTCAGTGGAATGGAGGACTTTCAAGCATTCTTGAGGAAAAAACCAGAGTTGAATAGAAAATTTGACATTCAGACACAAGAAGCAAGAGATGCTTGAGAAGGTAATCAAGGAAAAGAAATCAAAAGGAACTTATCAAAGTTGGACTATTTACAGTCCTACATGGAAAAACAATAACTGTGTTTGATGAAACCTTTCTCATTATGAAAATAATTGAAGAAGGGTACATGGCATACGTTCACAAGTATACATGGATAGAGGGCACAGGTTGAATTTGATGGGAAGGGATGATTATTATTTTTTTTTTGGAGGGCAATTGGGGTTGGGTGACTTGCCTGGAGTCACTCTGCTGGGTTTTTGTTTGTGTGTTGGGTGTCTGGGGCCAGATCCGAGCTCGGGTCCTTCTGGCTCCGGGGCTGGTTCTCTGCTCACTGCACCACCTAGCTGCCCCAAGGAAGGGATGATTCTTAAGGGGTGAAGTCAAGAGGTGAGAGAGGAAAGTGGCAAGAGGAGATGGAGAGAGACAGGGTAGGGCAAACTATCTCATGTAGAAGAGGCAAGGGAAGTAGTTGCAGGGGAGGGGAAGAACAGGAAGGCAAAAAGGCAAAAGCATATTCTCATTGAAGTTGGCTCAAGGAGAGAATCACATACATATTAAATGGAATATCTTACCCTCACTCACTCTCCTGAGTAGGGGAAAGGGGGATGAGAGGGGGGATGATGGAGGGGAGGGCATTCTGGGGAGAGGGGAGGTTAGAAGTACCCACTATCAAAGAGGGACAGGATCAAAGTAGGGAATGGACCAGGTGGGAGGTGAGACAGGTGGGAGGGAAATATAAGCAGTCTTTTACAATATATCTACTATGGTAATGTTTTGCATAGATATACATGTACAACACATACTGAATTGCTTATCTTCTCAGAGGGAGTGGGTGACAAGGGAGAAAGGGAATGGATCTGAAAATCGAAGTTTTAAAATTAAATGTTTCATAAGATATCCAGGCAGTGGGGCTCAGAGATCACCTTGCTCTAATGGCAAAGCCAAAGGGGGTATGGGAGAAGATATGGGAGAGAGCAGATTGGATGAGGGGATATCTGGTGGGACTGCTATTCTGGGGTGGTGGGTAGGGAAAAAATGGGGGAAAATGCAACTCATAATCTGGTGGAAATGAATGATATAAACCAGAAGTTAATAAAGCATTTGTTTAATTAAAAAAAAAAGAAAGAAAGAAAGAAAGAAAGAAAGAAAGAAAGAAAGAAAGAAAGAAAGAAAGAAAGAAAGAAAGAAAGAAAGAAAGAAAGAAAGAAAAATGCTTTAGAAACTTAGAAGAAAAGCAGCAGGCGGTCCTCCCATCTTGGAATGTGGGAGAATAACCGTGCTATTTTTCTTTCTGGTTACTTCAGAAATTCAAACTGTTCCCCAAAACACAAAGAAGTATTGTCTGGTGCTGATATTATCTAATATTTCCATCTTTGGGAGATCACTTGAGATTTGCTAAATTGAAGAAATATAATAAAATTATTTGGGCAATTTTATTTTTTAAAAATTGATTTGATTTGGGGTGGCTAGGTGGCACAGTGAGTAGAGCACTGGCCCTGGAATCAGAAGGTCCTGAGTTCAGATCCGACCTCAGACACAACGAACACACAAACAAAAACCTAGCCGTGTGACCTTGGGCAAGTTACTCAACCCCAATTGCCCTCCAAAAAAGGCAAAAAAAAAAATGATTTGATTTGAAAGAAGATAATTAAGAAAGTGAGCTTTTAGAAATCCTATATGTAAACCTGTTCAGATAGATGCCAGAAATGAGGGATGATCCAGCTTCCCACCTTTCACATATCAATCATGGCTTTAGCTCGCATTTCTTCAATGAAATTGGAGTCACCATGTATAAAACATTGGTAGGATGAAATTCCACTGGATTTTACCATCTGCCTTACTGATATGCCCTCTAAACAACCAGGTATTGCTAGTTGACACACTGATATGCCCTACATATCCATGCATCTTGTTTGTCATCTGCCCTACTAATGAACTGTATGTTTTCAATTGCCTTGAAGTGAAAATCCTATGTGGGTTGTCTTCCCCAATTTGAATGTAAGCTCCTTGAGAACAAGTACTATTTTGCTTTTTTTTTTTTTTTATTTCTATACACAGGGTTTAACACAGTGCCTGGGATATGGTAACCAATTAAAAATGCATTTCATTTGTTCTTCATTCATGTGAAACTTCTGGAAGAAAAAAAGGGGGGAAACTGTAAGGATTGATTATCCAAGTACAAAGATGTCCTTCAAAATGCAAAACACTAAATTTTCCTTCCAAAGACACTGTTAAAATAAGGGGAGTGCAGAGGAAGGTTTTTATTTTAAACTCCATTTTAAAAAATTAAGAACACTTATGTGTTGAAGTGGCCATGTACAATTATGTGTACCGGAGTGCTTGATCAGCAGAACAAGAATTTTCACACTTGGATGGAATAATGGCCTTTTGTCTTCCACTACTCACTAGTATTTCTTCTTTGGTCCATTCCCTTCAATACATTCCTAGCTGTCAGCTGATGGCTTAAGCATATTACTACCTCAGAACTTCTGAAAGCACAACCCCTGTTGTTCTCTTCAAATCAAATAATTTTTATTATTTAGCACAGTGCCTGGCACATAGTAGGTACTATATAAAGCCTTATTCCTTTCCATTGCCCTTACACTTCTTTTTCACCATTGATATATTTCCTTGTTTCTCCTCTTTTTCTCTACTTCTTCCTGTTTTCCCTCTGGAAGTTGTTTCTTTCTCTGGCAGCCACCCAACTGAAGATTGCATTCTTAGTCTGACTAGGGGCCTGGCAGCCTGCCTACAAGTTCAATTGTTTTAGTGCTGTTTTTTATTGTTTGATTTCTAGATGGAAAAAGCTGCTCTATTAAGCAGATAGCTGCTGAACCAAGACTGAAATTGCTCACCTTTTGGGGGGTGGGGAGGGGATGGCTAATTGAAGGCTTTCTCTCTTTCTATCATAGCCATTTGACTGTCTTCCTTTCCAACTCTGTTTCTGATATTTTCCCAGAACTAATGCATTTCAGTTGGCCACTTTCTTGCTTCATATCAGTTACTATCAGATAGTATATAGTCTTATTCATAGGGCACTGCTTTTGTCCTATGTCATCAGTGGAGTCACAGTTTTGTCTGATGCTGATATTGGCTAACTTCCAATTTATTTTGCTACCATTTGCTTATTGGTGAGACAAATGCAATTGACTAGTCAAGTTATTATTACTTATAAGTAAAAGTGACATCTCATCTCCAGTCCTTTCTTTCTTCCTGAGTTTTTTTTTTTCCTCCTTGGCCTTTATCTCTTTGCTTTCAGGTTGATTTTTTTCCTTCCAAGATAATCACAGTTTTCTATCTCTCCCCCATCCCCCAGCTTTGCTTCCTTCTTTCCTTCTTTCCTTTCTTCCTTCCTTCCTTTCTTCCTTCCTTCCTTCCTTCCTTCCTTCCTTCCTTCCTTCCTTCCTTCCTTCCTCCATCTCTTCCTTCTTTCTTCTCTCTCTCTTCCTTCCTTCTTTTCAAAGTTATTAAATATCCATTGTTTGTAAAACAATATGTTAGACACTGGTATAAAGTTTGGATAAAACCAGGACTTACTCTTACAGAGCACACATTCTTATACAGGGATAAAACATAAATGCAGATGATTAAAATGCCCAGTATCACATGAGAAGCGCATTATTGAACTATGAAGCCAAGACTCTGTGATGTAAGTACTGTGATTCCAATTCTATTGTTTTTCTTTTCTTCACTTGTTACCAAATTTCTTGGCAATGCCTTTGTGGGAGTTAATTGGTATTTATGAACCACCTTGAGAGGCTGCATGGCATCAATGGAGAAAGGAGTGATCTTGGAATCAGGAGGACCTGGGTTCAAGTTTTGTCACTGACAAGTATAAGGCTTTATAATCTCAGGCACGTGAGTGACTGAACTGCTTGGTGATCAAGGCAAACACTAAAGATTTTGAGTTATCAAACTGTAACTGTAGAGAATTTCCATACTTCCAAATTTCCAAAACACAATGAAAGAATTTCCATTTTGAAGTTTCCTGTACTAATGAACTCACAGTTCTAGACCTATAAGACCCAGAATAGCCTAAATAAAGCTTCACCCTCTCCTTGCAGCTGGCAAACCATAAACATGATGCCTTGGGTATATTATTGGTCATTGATTTCTTTTGACCTGGGCTTTTTTCTTGCAACAAAAGCCTCCCTTGATAAAGGTATTTACTGTATGGGTTCACTGAAATAAAATGTATATTTCTTAGAGAGGGGAGGTTAAAAAACAAAAGCTTTTTCTTTTTCTTTCCACCACCAATACAGTATGGTGCTCTAGGCTCTATTAATCCTCTCTGGGAACACCTGTATACTGAAATAGGGCACATGATGCTGAAGGTTATTCCAAAAACACAATAATAGCAAAAACAGCAAGAATTTCTTCCATAATTGTCATGGGTAACAAATATCAGAAATAGAACAAGAATACAATTTAAAAATTCTTGCTATCTTAACTATCAGTGAAATCATTCCCACAAAAAGCCTTTAATGAATTAAGGCTCTTAGACCAAATATGCCTTACCCACTCCCTTCCTCCCAAACTCCTGGTGATTGCTAATCCAAAGCAACACCAACAACAGGAAACCCAATACTTAAAAGCCTGATACAATTAGAGTTTTCAGACAAGTGAAGCACTGTTCCCGAGGTTAAAGTTTGGGGCGTGGGCACAATATTTTCCAGGAGTCAGTAAAAAATATGAGGCTCACAGCTCATAAATATCTTTCTGAAAACAGTCTGATAGTCACTCTCTCTGGAGAGGATAAATATATATTTGTTTTGACTTTTCAAGTTTCCGCTGAAGTCTTTCTACATCCACTTGAGATACGTCACTGGTGACTTTATTCTCGGTGACAGCTCAGTAGTATGGAGCATTTCTAATGTGACCACGGTCACCCAGTTTGGAAACTTGTTGGGACCATCTAGCTTTTGCCCTTACTCTGGTTTGCCATGTTACAGAAGTGTGACACTGGTAACAAAGAGAATAAGGAGAGGGAGGGGAGGAGGGGGGGAGAGAGAGAGAGAGAGAGAGAGAGAGAGAGAGAGAGAGAGAGAGAGAGAGAGAGAGGAATTTGTATAATCTATCCCTACATCTAGGAAAACCACTCAAAGAAAATGCTTCACCAGTCCTGAATATGATAACGTGCTTCGATAGAGCCACAATCCATTCAGTGTTACAGATCATAGCCCATCCGTGCCTTTTTATCCTAACATTCATTTATCTCATCCACATTTTACCCTAGTACTTTGAGGTTCACCAAACACTTTCTGCTCAATAGCCCTGTGAGGTAGGAAGTATATTTATGAACATTTTACAGATGAGGAAACTGAGGCTCAAAGAGGTTAAATATTTTGGACAGTATCACGTAACAGTGTCAGAGTTTGGATTCAATTACTGGTCTTTTGACTCTAATGTAAGGCTTATTTCCACTTGAAATTCTAAGCCTAGGTAACCCTGCCTCTTTTCTTATTGTACTCACTCGGTGTAGACTATTACAGCTTTGTCAAACGAGTCCATTGAAAATTTGTCCCTATCCCTGTGACCTTGGGCAAGTTACTTAACCCCAACTGCCCTCCAAAAAAAAAAAATTTGTTTCTAATCTTATATTCACTTCAAATTCTCTTTTTTTAAAACATAACACTATAATTTTAAATGTAATGTAAGTTTTAAATATAAATAAATATAACATTTTAAATATAATATATAAATATAATCTAATTATCAATATCCCAGGGGTAGGGATTGTTTTATTCTTTATATTTCTATTCCCAGCACCTAGCATAGTATCTGGCATATGGTGGAAGCTTAATGAATGCTTGCTCCCTCTTACTACCACCACCCTCCCCATCACTGAGGTGCATGTTAGGTGTCACCCTCTACTCCTTATTCTCTTCCCTCCCCCTCTGCCAAATCCATATCCAATCCCTTGTCAAATCTGGTTTTTACCTTCATACAATCTCTCCCATATACCCCTTTACCATACAGATGCAGGCCCACATAACCTCAGGCCTGCACTATTATATCATCTGCTTATTGGTTGGCCTTGCCTGCCACAACTCTCCACCTACTCTAATCCATCCTCCACTCAGCTGTAAAATTGATTTTCCTAAAGCACAAGTCTGACCATGTCATGCCCCCATCCATTTAATCAGTTACAGTGGCTTCAAATGAAAAATCCTTTATTTGGTTTATAAAGCCCTTCATAACCTGGCCCCTATTTTATCTTCATAGTCTTCTTGCACTTTACTCCCCAAGCCCACATATTTTGTGATTCAGTGATACTGGCCTCCTTGCTGTTCCTTGCACAGGACGCTCCATCTCCTGACTGAGCATTTTCACAACTTTCCTCCAGGCCTGGAACACTCCTCTCTCTCCTCATCCCTACCTCTTATTTCTGTGAATTCCTTGAAGTCTCTGCTAAATTCCACTTTCCCCAAGTTTAATCCTCGTATCTTCCCTCTGAGATGATTTTCAGTTTAGCCAGTAGATATCTTGTTCACAGTCACTCTCATGTTGTGTCTTCTCCCTTCCCCCTCTTTTTCCCTCCCCTTCCCCCCATTCCCTGACCCTTGGAATAGGAACTTCTTGAGAGCAGGGATTGGCTTTCTTTTCTCCCCTGCTCTTAGCACAGTGAATGAAACATAGTTGGCACTTAATAAATATTAGTTGATTAATAGACTAACTTATCTGAGTCCTTGCCACATTAATCCTTTTTATTCTTTCCTAATTATTACACTATCTATAGCAGCTGTTCAAAACATTTTGTTGGGTGGCTAGGTGGCCCAGTGAATAGAGCTTAGTTCAAATAGACTTAGTTCAAATCTGACCTCAGACACTTAACATTTACTAACCATGTGACCTTGGCCAAGTCACTTAACCCCAATTGCCCTATGTTCCACCCCCCAAAAAAGTAAAAATAAAAAACTGCTACCTTATTAAGCCTCCTATATTACTTTCACCATCTCCCACTTAGCAGAAGACCTTGCCTTATAGAATACATTGGGAAAACAGAGACTATCTTTGATGTTTCCTCTTTTCGCTATTCTGGACCTCAAAACTTCGTGATATCATGACCCTTTATCCTTACTTTTGTTTCACTCTGACAAAAAAATTGACTTTTCTCTTTATTAAGGGATATCCTCTGTCTTCCTTTGTTTTCAACTTTTCCCTAACATTTTGGTAGCTTAGTCCTTCAATAAGCTGATGCTGATGGCCAAAATGGATAAGTAGATCATATTTTTGCTTCAGAAGAAATTTGGGAGACTATGGGGAGGGGGAGATACAATCTTATACATCCATAGCCACCCACACATATTCACAAAGGATGCATTTTTATGTAGCCTTCAAATCACTCAGGCAAAGGGGAAGAGAGAAACTTGAACTCAGTTTCTTTAAATAAAAAATGCAAACATTTCCAAGGTAGGAAAAGGGTGGGAAAATAATGCTTATGCCTGAAGCAGCTCTTAGCAACAGATAATTTTTCTTCCTATTTCCTCATACTCCAATATAATAAATTTACAAATAACAATTATACTCACTCCTTAGAAACTCCTAGGTTATAGCTCTGGTTCTTTCACTAATTAACTGTATTCTTATAGTGAGTCATTTCACCTCAAGGCCTAAGTTGTTGTTTAGTTTTGCAGTCATATCTGGTTAATCATGACCCCATTTTGTTTTGATTTTTTTTGGCAAAGATACCAGAGTGGTTTGCCATGTCTTCTCCATTTCCTTTTCCTGCTCATTTGACATATGAGGAAACTGAGGCAAATAGGGTTAAATGACTTGCCCAGGGTCACATAGCTAGTAAATTCAGAGGTCAAATTTGAATTCAGGAAGATGAGTCTTCCTGACTCCAGTCTGACTCTCTATACACTGCACCACCTAGCTGTCCCAAGTTACTTCTTCCATAAATGAAGGCTCAGATATCGGATTAGATGATCTTTAAGTTCCCTTTTAACTCAGACATTCTAAGATACCTAGGTACAAGTCCCAAGATAAAGGCTACTATGCTAACAACTTATTCCATTAAAGACTCTGCAGTGGAAATGTTTAGAGTGACAGAATGTTAGAAATGAAAAGTTCATAGGATTTAGAACTAGGAGAAACTTCAGCATTATCTTAGATAATTTTATGAGGTAACTGAAATGAAAAGAGAGGAAGTGACTTCACCAAGACCTCACAGTAACAGACCTTAGATTTGAGCAGAGGTGTATAATCCAAACCGATAATCTACATTGTGCTGGAAATTAAGGAGCTTTCAGATCATCTATTTCAGATGAGGTAACTGACGTCCAAAGAAGGCAAGGAGAAGCATTTTCTAAGAGCCTGCAAATGTGCTAGGCACTGTGGTAAGTACTTCCCCCTTAAGACATAAAGCACGTTAGCAGCAGAGTCAATTCTTATAATAAAGGACCTGTATAGAGTCTATTAAGATGTACAATGCCTTTGGCACATACTATCTTATTTGAATCTCAAAAAAAGCCTTAGGATATTGTCTTTCCATCCCACCCACACTAACTTAAGGGAAGGTGTTAGGAGACCCGTGATGTCATTTGCATAGCGATCTTACAATGAGCAAATTCCGTCTACCCATACAGATAGATTGTTGCTTTTCATTTCTGGTCTCAGAGAATGCTTGGGAGTCACTGAGAGGTTGTTATTTCCTCAGGATCAAACAAATAATATGTGTTGGGGGAAGAAAACCCCGCGCTTTCTTGACAATGAGATCTGTTCTCTATATACTATGGAATTCTGCCTCTTGTAAAGAAGTTCCAACAGATATTATTATCCTTATTTTATAAAAAAAATTCATTGAAACTTAGAGAAGTTAAATGACTTGCCTATGGTCATAAAGCTAGTAATCATCACAAGTGGGTTTTGAACCCATTTTCCTGACTTTAAGCCCTGCATTCTATTTACTATGCTGAAGAACTGAAGACTCCTGATTCCTAATCAAATGCATTTTCCTCTACACAATTTACATATATATATATGTAAATATATATATAAATATATATAATACATAAAACATAACACATAAAATATAACACACATACACATATATATTTATATATGCACAATAAAGATATATGCATATTATATTTACATATATATGTAATAATGCACATCTAAGTCTCACATTTAAAAAGTCTTCTATATTTAGCAAAGCTGTTTTTCCAATATGGCTTCTACTTTTAGTACTAATGGCAAAGGGCCAATTCCTGGGCTTTGGTCTTTTTCCTAGTGTTCACTCAAGATACAGAAATTTGGAAGAATATTACTCTGATCATTAAAAATGCTGGTTGCTATAATAGTTCTTCTTTAAGACTGTAATTCCTCCCTTCCCTTTTGTCCATCCAATGGATCAAGTTATAATCACCAGAGAGGGAGTTGCTGACAAACCACACCAGGTCATGTAAAATGTCAAATGACCCCAAAAGGATGCCACTTGCAAAACTGCTCAAGTTCTCACAGACTAATTCAGAATCTGTCAAGACAAATATCTGATGAGCAGTTAAGATAAACACCCAAAGCTTAGGTCTTCAAGGACTTTTCAATTTCCTTTGGTTTGCAAGTTTGGAAACTGAATAGTTCAGCACATCTCTAATA
This sequence comes from Gymnobelideus leadbeateri, assembly GCA_011680675.1. Taxonomy (NCBI): domain Eukaryota; kingdom Metazoa; phylum Chordata; class Mammalia; order Diprotodontia; family Petauridae; genus Gymnobelideus; species Gymnobelideus leadbeateri. The sequence continues at coordinate 171,970 of WOXC01011559.1, read as the reverse complement.
AAAAATCATCTCCCAGGGATCCTTCTCTATGTAGGCAAAATCAAATTAACTTTAAACAGAAGAGGTTAGATGCATACATAAAGGAGGTAGCAAACTGTAACATCCACTCCCTCCAGCTCTCTAAGGCCTGCTAATATCTGCCCAGGAGAGAAATTCAAATATTAACTTCACCCAAAATCACACTGCAAAAAAAAAATCTAACTAGGAATGCAGTTTCCAAAAGGGAATGGCACTGAGTAAATTAACCCATTGCACTAACAATATTTCCAATTAAGCCATGTTTATTCCTCTCAATTTTTATATAACATTTGCTGAGAATCAACTGTACACAGCAAAAGAGTGATGAAGAATTCCTGCTCTGGGGGGCCAGACCATTTGTTTAAATTAGGGAATCCCCTGTGTAGGCATTGAGGAGTTAAAATGATCAGAAAGCAAGGCAGGACCCCCAGCTGTCTCATGCTAACCACACAGCTTTCTTCCACTGATGATGCATTGCACTAATATGTCCTCAAAGCACTCTTGCTATAATGTATTGCGGTAATACATCAGCAAAATGCTCTGGCTTGTATGATATATTAATGTGTTGATGTAGAAATGGTAGCCAGGGGCATGTTTGAAAGACAATTTCTAAAATCCCATATTAAATGATTATTATACCCCCTTTTGTTGGTTTGGGAAATAGATATTTGGGTTTTGTTATTGTTAGGTCAGAGTACTTTTTCTTTTCCCAATCAAGGAAAGGAAAAGGAAAAACATCCGGAAAAAGGTCACTATCAGTGTGAACCAGAAAGAACATGAAGATTTGCTTGAGATGCTTCTGAGGGAAAGAGCAACATGGAGGAGTCAGAGGGTTGTAGTGCCCAGTGCTATGCTGATGTACTCACCATTGGATTGGTAGAAGTAGACATAGCTTCTAGAACCAATTTTGCCACCTCATTGCCTTCTATTTAGATGTATGACCCTAGGTAAAGACTGTATTCCTTCTAGACTTCATTCTCTTCACTTATAAAATGAGAAGACAACTAATTTTCTCCAAGTTCCTTCTAAGTTCTAACATTCTATATTTTGATTGCCTCATATTTATACAAGTCTTTATCTGACCCTTCTGGTCTCTGCCGTGTACCCTCAAATGTGAGGCTCAGATCATATAATAAATGATAAGTGCTTTAGAAACCTGAAAGCACATGATAACTGTATATTATTAATTACATATTAATAATTGTCACATAGATTTACATACTTGAAAGCACTAATAATCATTGCATATTATATATACATTAAAATAACCTAAAACCTCTTTTAGATATTAATCTGTGTTACAAATTGGGATCATTTTCCAAAAGGAAAATTTTCTTAAAATTAAAAAATAATGTAAGTTTTAAAAAATTTAAAAATTTTAATTTTTAATTTAAAATTAATTTTTAATTGAAAAATAACAGAGTCAATTGATTTCAACTTTATAAAACTATAATAATAGTTATTAGAATTGTTGCTACAACATAACAATGTTTTAATGTATTATAATTATATAATACTTATTGTTTTGTATTTCTATGGAGTCTGGATAGAAACTGTCCAAGAAAGCTTACTATTTTGCAACTGATCTTTTAAATTAAACTTCTACAAATTATTTTAAAAGTAAATAAAATAATTTTGTGCATAATTGAATAAAAGTATCAGCATGTAAGCTTTGTAAGCTCAATGTAAGTATCTTTAGGTCAGAGTGAGTATCAGAGAAGATGACAGGGATAATATACACCTCATTCTGTTCCCATATGAGTATTTGGTAGGAATACATAGAAATTTGGTATCTGATTGTTTGTGAAAGATAGTGAGCTTCTGGTGTGTAATGATTGCCACCAGTGTATCTCCTGTGAGATTTCTGATGTCTGCTTAATTTTGGAATCCTGCAGTGATGAATTTCACCATTTCTTTGCATTTATCAGCTTAATAATCAACATTATCATTACCAACTCCATCATCATCATCATGAAAAGCTACATTTTTTCAGGCTCTATAGTCTGATGCTCTGAGAATTTCAATTCTTTTTTTATTTCCCCTCCTCACCCAACCCCTCCTTCTTCAGTACTTATTTTCAGAAAAGATATAGGTAACAAGTTCTAAAAAAAAGACCCTTACTGGGGTGGCTAGGTGGTGCAGTGAATAGAGCACCAGCCCTGGAGTCAGGAGGACCTGAGTTCAAATCCAGCCTCAGACACTTAACACAAAAATCTAGCCGTGTGACCTTGGGCAAGTCACTTAACCCCAACTGCCCTCCAAAAAGCAAACAAAAAAAAAGACCCTTACAATTGACTAGATTTCCATTTCTAGCTCTATAATGTTACTTTTTCCTAGATCAGCTACAATGCTACAATTGCTGGGATGCATGTTCCTATTTTGTTTTTTGGGTTTTTTTTTTTTTTTTTGGTACACAGTAGATTCACACACATTTTGAGGCAAATTGTGTTTTCTGTTCAATTTAATCACTCTTTTTCACTCCCTGAAATTGAAATATGCCTAATAAAGGTGAGTATTATCAGTTCTTATTCAAGTAGGGCACATAACCTGAAATATAAGGGGGGATTTTTCTTTTTTTTCTTTTTTCATACCCATTGTATTGTTTGGAAAAAGATCCTGATTTATAACACAGGTCATTATATAAAAGATATTATTTATTATAAGAAAGGATTCTTGGTTTTTCAAAAAGGTTAGCCATAGCATTACTTTAAATAGCAAGCATGCCCATTGCGCTGACCAATAATTTTGATCCATGAGAAATCAATTGATGTACAACTTCTTAGGAATATATCTATGGTATAAGACAAGGTACTCCACACCTTCCTTAACCAGGTTTAGAAAGACTTTGAATATAAAATAACAATTAGTTTTATTTTTACCTTGTTTATAGAGCATTTAAAACTTTTGAGAGTGACACTACTTAAAAATATTAGCAACCATTGCTACGGTACTTTAGTTTGTAAAATGCTTATGTCATTTGATCCTGACAACAATCTGAGATATAGGTGCTATTATTATCTTTATGTAATAGACAAGGGAACTGTAGCTAATAGTGACTTGCTCAGGGCTACAAAGCACAAAAGTATTTGAGGCAGGATATGAACCCATAAGCACATCTATGTTTGAAACTTACATGTTCTCCATTGTACATCTTGTCACCTTTAACTTAGAAATAGATACTGTTAGAGAAGAGATGATGTGCCTAATTTAACTTGGGTTCTTCCTTGGCTCAGTAGGTGTTTAATTAATGTTGGTTGAATTAATTGGTGATGATAAACTATCCAGGATATTGTATTCTGAGTAAGTTGCCTCAGATGGCCAATATTCAGTAGAGCGTTTGTGTATTACAAGGGTGATGAAACATGAAATCAGAGTCATTTCTTGATTTGTATATTAAATGAAAATCTGTAGACCACAAAATGACTCCTTCTTTTCTATGAAATGAACTTTTAGTCTTCACACATTCCACATCACATACCCAGCATCTTGTGTATCAAGAAATGTTTGACTTATTTGATTTATGGTTGCCCTAAAATAATGAACTAATAAGTTATGTAGATATTTTTTTTTACTTATAAAAGACTCCAAATACCAATCTTTCTCCAGACTACCTTTTATAATGATATAAACATAGAATGCTTCTACATTTTCTTCACCCCATTTCTGGTTTTATATATACAGGCTACTCTTCAGTGCAAGTAGCATTTTAAATAAGTTTTGCCCTACTATCTTTAGGACATTAATTTCATTTTGAAGCACACTGAGAGAATATTGTATATATATATATGAAAGGATGATTCATATTTATTAAACACAAGGGTATATAAAAATCTCAGATTCCTTTGGAGTTATAAAATAGGCAGCAATCCTTGCCAAGGAAATGTACACTCCAGTTCCTGGCCATAATTTCAAAGGCAGTGTATTATATATATATATATATATATATATATATATATATATATATATATATATATATATATATATTTTTTTTTTTTAAATTTAAGCAATTGGGGTTAAGTAACTTGCTCAGGGTTACACGGCTAGTCATTTGATTTATGCGTGGGTGCTCATTTTCTGAGGCCGGATCTGATCTCGGGTCATCCAAACTCCGAGGCCGACGCTCTTACTCACTGCGCCACCTAGCCGCCCCTTTAGGGCAATTGGGGTTAAGTAACTTGCCCAAGGTTACACTGCTAGGTTTTTGTTTGTGCGGATTAAGTGTTGGAGGCCGGCTCCGAACTCAGGGCCTTCTGATTCCAGGGCCGGCGCTCTATTCACTGCACCACCTAGCCGCCCCCAGTGTATTATATTTAATAGAATCCTGGTTTCAAATTCCACCTCTGACATTCATTATCTGACAATGGACAAACCATTTCTCTATCTTAGCTTCCTCATTTGTAAAATAAGGGAAATAATAATTTATGTTTCAGAGACATTAAGAATATCAAATAATCTGATAAATGTAAAATCCTTCATAACATTTTAGATATAAATAACAGGTTTTGTTATTACTCTGGTACTCACTCATATTTCTCTTCTCTGAACCCCTATAGCAAAGTTAGTGAGAGCATAGAATTTAGGCCAGGAAGACAACTCAAGATCATTTAGTTCAATATCCTCCTTTATCCATTGTGGGAATTGACATCCTAAGAGTTTAAATGACTTACCTTTTGTTAACACAAGTAAGTAGCAGAACTTAAAATGTATACCTTTTAACTCTGAATCTAGATTTTTCCCCCTACTCCACAGTACTATACCCCTTCTAGCCACCTCATTTCTCAAGCTCTAAAAATAACAATTCGATATCTGACCTTACCTAACTTACCACCAAGCTTCCCAATCATTTGATGGCCTTTTCTGTGATTTTATGCTTCTGAACTTCATATAGCTTTTGACACTGTCAAATACTATCATCTATTAAATACAGTCTTTGCTATTCACTTCCATAACAATGCTTTTTGGGCTCTACTACACCTGTCTGAAAACTCACTCTGTGTCTTTGATGATTTCTCATCCCTGTCTTCTTCTCTAAATTTAGATGTTTTCCAAGGTTCTTCTTTATATCCTCTTCCCATTGGCATTTAAGTGTCAGAAGGAAATCCATTATGATTTCCCCTAAACCTACTACACCTTTTTTAATGCTTCCCAGAACTTTTGAAAGCATTATCTTCCTGTGAAGCACTCGGAATAGTAACTTTGTAATCATGTGTTATTTTTGCCACTTTATGTACTATATATATTATCCCTTCCCTGGAATGTTGCAGTAGCCTCTTAATTGGTATCCTTCCAGTCTCTTTTCTCTGCTATTCATCCTTCACATTACTGCCAAAATACTCTTCATATGGCACAGATGTGACTTTATCATTTCCTGTGCAAAAAAGTACCTCAATGGTACCTCCAAACCTCAGTGATATTTTATACACTCCTAAGTGTGGTATTTAAAAACATCCATCCATGGGGAGAGAAGGGGAGGGGGAGCCAAGACTATGGAGTAAAAGCAGGAACTTGCTTGAGCTCCCACTCCAACCACCTCTATTACCTGTAAAAAAATGACTCTAAACAAATTTTAGAGCTATACAACCCACAAAGTGATGAGAGAAACAAATCTCCTGCTAAAGGCAGCCTGGCAGGACGAGAGAAAGAGTCTATTGCGCTGGTCTGGGAGCTGAGCACAGTCCCACATGAGCTGAGCCGTCCCAGACTCATGGCCCAGACAGGCTGGAGCAGACTTCAGGAGACTGAATCATTGTCAGCTGTGGCAGTTTCCAGACTTTTCAACCCATAAACACCAAAGAGAAAGTAAAAGGTCAGTAGGGAACACTGTTTGAACTGAGTAAGAAAAGAGTGTGATCTGGCCCCTACCAAGAGGTAGGGCAAGAGGTGGCAGTGGCACAGAGGCTCCAGCTGCTACTGCATGGCTGCCTCTGGAGCTCTGGCTTGCAGATCATAGGGGGACCAAGCAACCATTCAGAGGGTAATCGCTCTTGCTTTGAAATGCTAGGATCTGGGTTGCAGTCTTGGGTGGTGGTCCTGGGGTGAGGAACACTAGTGTGCCAGAGTTTGTGGTGGCTGTAGAGAAGATGCCTTCCTTATAGCTCTGACAACAGCTCTGACAACAACAGAGAAAACCACAGGAATTTGGGACATAGCTCTCTCCACTCTAGAAGCAGAGTTCTACAGTGGCAAAGAGCTCAAAAGTCAAGTAATGGACAAGTAAGATGAGCAACTAGAGGGAGTGCAATCCGACCATGGAATCATTTTGGGTACAAAAAAGATCAAAACATGGAACCGGAAGAAAACAATGAAGTCAAAACTCCTGAATCAAAAGCTTCCAAGAAAAACATGAACTGGTTGCAGGCCATGGAGGAGCTCAAGACGGATTTTGAAAATCAAGAGAAGTAGAGGAAAAATTGGGAAGAGAAATTAGAATGAAGCAAGAAAATCATGAAAAGAGAGTCAACATCCTGACTGAAGAAAATACCTTAAAATAGACTAACTCATATGGCAAAAGAGGCCCAAAAAACCATTGAGAAGAATGCCTTAAAAAGCCAAATTGGCCAGATGGAAAAGGAATTTCAAAAACTCACTGAAGAGAAAATTTCTTTCAAAATTAGATCAGAACAAATGGAAGCTAATGCTTTTATGAGAAATCAAGATACTATAAAACAGAAACAAATGAAAAAAATAGAAAGCAATTTGAAATATCTCATTAGAAAAACCACTGACCTGGAAAATAGGTCCAGGAGAGATCATTTAAAAATTATTGGAGGACCTGAAAGCCATGATAAAAAAAGAGCCTAGGAATCATCCTTCAAGCAATTTTCAAGTAAAATGTCCCTGATATTCTAGAACCAGAGGATAAAATAGAAATTGAAATAATTCACTGATCGCCTCTTGAAAAAAGATCCCCAAAAAGAAAACTCCCAGGAATATTATAGTCAAATTCCAGAGTTCCCAGGTCAAGGAGAAAATATTACAAGCAGTCAGGAAGAAACAATTTGAGTATTGTGGAAACCCAATCAGGATACACAAGATCTGGCAGCTTCTACATTAAGGGATCGAACGTGGAATATGATATTCTAGAGGTCAAATAAAAACCAAGAATCACCTACCCAGCAAAACTGAGTTTAATGCTTCAGAGGAAAAATATGGTTATTCAATGAAATAGAGAACTTTCAAGCATTCTTAAAGAAAAAACCTTAGCTAAACAGAAAATCTGACTTTCAAATACAAGAAGCAAGAGAAGCATAAGAAGGTAAACAGGAAAAATAAATAATAAGGAACTAATTAGAGTTGAACTTTTTACATTCCTACATGGAAGAATGATAATTGTAACTCATGAGACTTTTCTCAATATGAGAATAGTTGAAGGGAATGTATTTGACCAACCAATAAAATTAGGCAAGTAGCTTTCCAGCAAATTAACCAAAAATTCCTTATCTTTATGTAGTTTAACAACCTGTAGTCCTTGCTTTGAATGTATTCTCTCCTTATCTCTCCCTCATAAAAACCCTTATTTTCTTTCAAGGCTCAATTCAGATTCCAACAGCTCCTTGAAGCCATCCCACATATCCCCAGGTATTAATTCCTACTTTTTCTTTGAATTATCTAATATCTATTTATGTGTTCTATAACTCAAGTAAACTATAAAATCCTGGAGGGCAGCATTTGCTTTTGCCTTTGAAACTATAGGACTGTAACTCAACTCAAATCACCAATGTAGTATGGGGTTCATAAGTATTTGCTGAGATGAAGTGAAGGATCAAACATGAGAAGCTGCTAACCTACTAAAGGAGATTATGCTATCATAAACACTAAGGAAGTGTAATATTGCCCTTCCTCTTCTATAGGTGATATGAATGTTAACAGAATAATTTTGAGAATTGCTCTGATGTTGGGTGCAAATAGATTTCTCTTTATAGTGAAGTGACTTAGATTAATGCTATTCAATAAAATGAACAAAGTTTCCATTAACAAGTGGTTAACCACAATGGCAACAAACATTTATTAGACAATTATTCCTGTTTTCCCCAATACATTGTGAGCACCAGAAGAGCAGGAACACCCTTTCCCTTTCTTTCTATCCTCAGTACTTAGTGTCTGGCATATAGTAGGGAAATAAAATCTTATTGACTGATGAAGTAAGTGTATACTATATGGCCAACAGTGTTCTAGGCACTGAAGATACAAAGACAAAAAGAAAGATGGATCTGAACTCAAAGGTCTTATATTCTATAAATGAGATATTTGTAAATAGTTTAACACAGTCCCTTATATATAGTGGTGCTCAACATTTTTTACACACCACTGATAATGTAGTGATAGGACATGGTCATATACATCTACCACAGAAGCCATTAATATGGTTATGTGCATATATGGTACTGAAAAACACTGACATATGCTAATTAAAGGTCACATTGCTTTATCCACCAAAAATGTAGGGCAGGGATGACCTAATGTTATTTTAGAGAAAAAAAATCATTTTAAAATATAGAAGACTAATTATTCTGTTTGTGATGTACAAGATTGCCATCTGTTTACTCTGAGTACTTTTGTACAGTCTTTATGATGTCTGGACCATGTTCTCTTGAATCCTTATGGAATCATTTAATTACTTATGTATTAAGATATAATCTAATAAAATTGTTACATGCCCTCCTTTATGATTGGCAAATAGGAAAGGGACTTCTTGATTTTTTTAATTAGTAAAAGGTATTGATCTTATTTCATGGTTTAAACTCTTAAATGGAAATCCTATGGGGAAGACTGCAAAATCCCTTCTTGCTAAGAAGCAAGTCTTTGCACAGAGGTTATCAGATCTTCTACAGTATCCTATTTTTGGTCTTCATAACACTTAATTAAAACCAAACAATCTTCCTTTGACACTATGAAGTGCTTTAATCTCTGCTGGACACATAAGAGTTTAGAAACATTGCTGAAAATAGAGAAATCTGAGCCATAACTTGTATTAGGACATCACGGAGCTCTCATTTCTTTGGCCTCACTTTAAGTGACATTTCACTTTTAGATGACTTTCTCTTAAAACTATATTCTTCTTTTACCAGGTCATATGGTATAGAGCAAGGTTGTGTGAGTGTAGGGGAGAGAGAGAGAGAGAGAGAGAGAGAGAGAGAGAGAGAGAGAGAGAGAGAGAGAGAGAGGAGAGCCAGCTTTTTATCATTCTGGTTAAGCCTATGAAACTCTTCTCAGAATATTTTTAATTCATAAAATAAAAGACATAGGACTATAAAGGGCAGCTAGAGAGTACAGTGGATAGAGTGATGGCCCCAGAGTTAGGAGGGCCTAACTTAAATCTAACCTCAGATAATTACTAGCTGTGGGACCCTAGGCAAGTTATTTAACACTGTTTGTCTTAGTTTCCTCATCTGTAAAATGATCTGGAGAAGGATCTCCATGCATCTCCATGGATATATGAAGAGGACAACTTTTCATTCTTACTTTATGACTTCAGAAACTACCATAAAACTACCATGTCTAGATTTTTTTTTGCTGATATTATTTTGTATTTTTTATTGGCATATCATGGTATATCTATCATCATATAATAGGGAAATGCTTATTAAATGCAGGTAAGTCGGTCCTAAACTCAAGGATCTTATATTCTATAAATGTCATATCTGCAAATCATTTTGTATTGTTCCTGGAACATAGTAGGTGCTTAATAAATAATTTTTATGGTTATCACATATGTAAAAATAGAGATAGCTACATTAATAGCAGGTAAGGAGCCAGGAGTCATGGAGGATTCTATGTAGACAGAGGGTGTAGAAATTGCTGGTCCAGAAAGAGTAATGTATAACTCTACAAGGTATGTCACTTCATTTCCTGATTTCCTCTTATGGTAAGTAATAATAAAATGCCCTAAATGTTGTTTTTAAATTTTCCAAAGTGCTGTCACATATATTACCTTACTTAATCAGTTAGTCAGTAAGCATTTACTAAGCATCTGTGCTAAACAATGGCAAATACAAAGGGTAAAAATCAGTCCTTGCTCTCAAGGAGCTTACAGTCATTTATCACTATGCTCACTTTTTGAGGCAGGTAGAACAAATATTAATATGCCCATTTTATAGAGAAAGAAATTGATACTCAGAGAGGTTAAGCTACTAACCTAAATTCACACAGCTAGAACTTAGCTTAACTAAGGTCCCCTTACCTTAACTACAAAATTCTTTCTACTAGACACATCCTCTTTTGAACTCCCACAATCTTTTCTTTTTTCCTATCTTCTGATAGATGAAAAATCCCAGATATTTGAAATACTGGCGTTTTTAAGTCAGTGCATATACCAGAAGACAACTGGTAAATTACCATGGAACTTGTCAAAATTTCCAGTATATTTTATATTCCAACTTTGAGGCTAAAATTGAATATGAAGTCAGGAGAAATGCATGTCTCAAAAAATTCAGAAAGAATCCTATTTCTTTTTCCTTTAAGACAAAATGCCTCTCCCATGCCATCTTCCCTCTCCCTGTGTCATACAATTAATTCCGTTACAGTGGGCTGATAAAAATCAATCATCATTTGGGAATATGTTATGACGATGAATTGAGCATCATGCTTTTGAAGCTTGGTTTGGTTTCCCATTTTATTCAGTATCATATAGCTAACTATGATGAGTTATAAAAAATACTTTTAGTTTTTTTCCTTGGATCTGAAAATAATTTTTGAAAATTTTAAGTACTAGCAGTTTGGTTTATAAGCAAATAATTTAGGAAGAGAAGAGATTCAATTATAAATATAATGTCTTATCTCCTAGACTTGACTGTAAGCACCTTGAGGGCAGAGACTGTTTTGTTAAGGGAATAAGATATAGAGCTGGAACGGTCAGTCAGTCAACAAGTTTTTTAGTAAAAATTACATGCCAGACATTTCACTAAATACTGGAGATACAAATAAAGTTTTATAAAATGGTGGCTTTGCCTAAGGAGTTCACATTCTATTGGGGAAGATAATATTAAGGAAGGCCATATTAAATAATGATGTGCATGAAAGATATATAGGTTGTAAATGGAAGCTTATCTCAGAGGGAAGGTACTGTGAGATGAGGCTTGGGGAGTGGGGAGACTAGGTAAAAACCTCTATAGAAGGCACGATTTGTGCTGAGTCCTGAAGGAAATCAAGGAAGTTAGGAGGCAGAAGTGAAGAGAGAGGATTCAAGGAATATGATAAAAGCCAATCCAAAGATAGAGGGGAGTGAAATAATATTGTGTAAGGAGTAACAAGCAGATCATAGTTGGATCATAAATTGCATAGAAGGCAATATGATTAAGAAGGTTGGGAAGGTATAGAGGGACTAAGTTTTGACAGGTTTTTAATACTAAAGAGACTATCTAATTTTGGAAATCATAGCTTTTGCTGAAGGTTTTGAGTAGGGGATCATATTGTCAGACCTGAACTTTTGGAAGAACACTTTATCAGCTGACTGAAAAATGGATAGAAGTAGGTAAAGATTTGAAGATGGAAGACTAATTAGAAAATTATTTCAATAGACCGGAAGAGATATGATAAAGACATAAAAATGGTGGTGACTGTGTAAAGGAGAGGAAGGAACATAAGACAAGAAATCTGAGAGTAGAAATGACAAAATTTGACAACATATCAATGAACTGTGAGTGACAATTCAAGGATAATGCTGAACTTGCAGACCTGGGTGATGATGTTAGTGATACCCTTAGCAAAAAGAGTAAAGTTGAGAAGTAATCCCCTACCTCGCCCCCCCCGCCCCGAAGATAAGGAGACTTGCTTTAGACATGTTCAATTGGAGAAGCCTATAGACTATACAGTTCAAGATATGCAAAAGATACTGATGGAAAACTGAAACACAGGAGAGATAGTAGGTTGGGCATATTGATCTCAGTCATCCCATGGAGATGATAATTTAGATGATAATGAAATTTCCAAGTGAGATCTAGAGAAGAAAGAGAACAGAAACTAAGACAGAGATTTGGTGAACACTTATATTAATGAGCATGACTTGAATGACTGTCCATCAGAAAAGGCTGATCAGTTTTCATATGAGAAGAGGCACAACTAGGAGAGAGCAGTATCATGAAAACCTAGAGAGGAGAAAGTATTTGGGAGATGGTGATCCACAAGGTCAAAGGATTCAGACAGGTCAAGAAGGAGGGAATGGAGATAGGAAATCATATATACCTCTGTGACTGAAATAGGTTTTATTCTTGTTCTATGTATCATCAAACATAAGTACAGTCACAAATTAAGCCAAAAAAAAAAAGAAATCTATTGTTTCATTTAGCTGCCCTTCTTTCTCCTTATATATCCTCTGAAATATCTGCTGTTGCATAGTGTTTATTGATTGGAAGCACAGACATGTGAGCTTATATACACACCAGGGCTACTCTGTCCACAATTACAATGCTGAGTCACCTGCTCCACTGAGCATCACGGGAAGACTGGTCTTGGTTCTAAGGTGTTTCTGGTGATTAGTGCTAAGAAAAACATTATATTCTGAAAAAATGGACAGAATAATATATTTAATATATTTCGTATTTGTGTGAAGGAGTTTGGTCTTCAATCTTCACATGTACTATAAGATTGAGGAATATTCATGGAAACAGCTGAGAGATTGTTACCTTTTTATTACTAGGATCATGCTTTGTATTCAAATTCTATAGTACCTTGAATGTCAAAGAATTTTATAATTAATGACAAATTTCTTTGTATAAATTCTCTATTGATAACCAGACAAAAAATTAAAGTAGATTGAATATTCTATGTTACATCTTCTAGAGAATGGAAAGGTTTAAGGAACTTGGGCTGTCTATAACAGTGAAGAATAAATCTAATCATTGAATTTAATTACTGTCTTTAGATTTCTATTTTCATAGAATCTCTTGCTTTTGCACACTTCTCTCCACTATCATAGCAACATGCTGGTACATGCTCTCATAACTTTGAGGTTGAACTATTACAGGTTGACCTCGCTGGCTCAAATATATCTCACTCTGGTACATTCTTAACTCATCTGCCAAAGCACTCTTCCTAAAGCACAATTCTGGCCATGTTGCTACCTATACTCAGTAAACTTCAATGGCTCCATATTACCTCCAGAATAAAATCTAAAATGTTATATTTGGCTTTTACAGTACTTCAAACCTGTCTCCTTACTACTTTTCCAGTCTTATACTTAACTACTGTCCACATACTCTATGATCTGGTTTAACATGTTTTCTTGATTTTCCTTGCACACGAGCCTTCCTTGACTTTATGCCTTTTCACTTGCTATGAATTTATCTCATCATCTGTGTCTTGACTTTTTTCAAGATTCAACTCAATCCCACTTTCTCTCCTTCCTATAAACCCTACCCCCACTGAAAATGTTCTGTCTTTGAGATTATTTTCAATTTACACTATATATGTATATGTATATATGTACATGCATATGTGTATGTGTGTATATATGTGTATATATATGTATGTATATATATATATATATGTTATTTGAATATTGTCTTCCCTAATACATCATGAACTCCTTGAGATCAGTAATCCAAGTTGTTGCTGTAGTCTTTCTTTATATCCCCAGGGCTTAATGTTCAGAACACAGCAGGTATTTAATAAATGATTGTTGACTGATTCTGTAAAAGTTCCCTTTCCTGAGCAGGATCCAAAGTTTTTCTATATTAGTTGTAAGCTATGGTGTTGTTCAGCCATTTCGGTTGTGCCCACCTCTTTGTGACCCCATTTGAAATCTTCTTGGCAGAGATACTGGCATGAATGGCCATTCCATTTTCTAGTTTATTTTACAGATGAAGAAACTGAGTAAAACAAAGTTAAATGATTTGCCCAGGGTAACACAGCTATTATGTTTCCGAGGCCAGATTTGAATACAGATCTTCCTGACTCCAGGCCTGCTGCTTACTGTGCCATATAACTAACCCTATGATAGTTTGAAATCATATCACAATAATTCACAGTTTGGTACTGTTCTTAAAATATCTCTTTAAGGAGGTAGTACAATTGCTATTTCTTCTATTTTGAGGATGATAACATTGAGTCTCAGCGAGGTTAAGAAACTTGCCTGGGGTCATATAGTTATTAAGAGTTGGCACTATTATAAGACTCAAACTCTTATGCCTATAAGACCTGTGCATTTTTTAGTAGGCCACACTGAACTAGACCAATATACAAAGGAAAGTCATGTTAGCCATGATAGAAAAAAATGTATTTCTAATCCAATATGTTGTAAAATGTGTATTATTGGCTTTTTGAGAAAATAACCTCAGGGAAATGAAAGATATTTTGGGAATATCATCAGATTATTACATTTTGCTTAAATATCTCTATGTTCAAGATAATTTGAATTTTAAAAACATGATGGTATTTTAAATTTAATTTTTCAATATACAATTCTCAATTGAAAAGAAATCACTTTATGTGAATAGCACCTTTTATTCCAAATATTATCAGGTAGATCACCTTAACACTTAAAGTAGAACATAAAAACAAATTTTACAGTATCTGGATTTAAAATGCTATTATAAGAAAAAACACAAAAAAGTATACGTGGAATTAAGTAAAAATTCAGGAGTACTTAGGAGAGCTATTAGGCTTAATTAATGCACATGATTTGAACATTTTTCCAATTCTCTATTATCTCTACATTTTGATTCATTTTATAAGGCCTCATTAAAAGTTAATATTATCTATTTTTACATGAAATGTATGTAATTTTTTTTGTCTAAAGACTGTCTTTATCCCTTAGGAAAATAATATATGGGAGCTTACTAGATCTGGTGCATTAATATCTTTAAGACAGGCAGATTTTAATGTTTTTCCCACAGAAAATTTCAGTGGATGATACTGCAGGGAGGTGGTGGGGGGGTGGGGAGTCTTGAAATGCTGCATTTAATGACTACAAAACTTCAGTGCCCTCAAGTCTGATTGGATTTGAGTTTAAGGAAAACCTAAAACTATTCCTTTAAATTTATGAGGGAGAAGGCTCCTTTCTTGTCAGTCAGCTTAAGCTTCTTTTATTTTAAATGTAATCCATGTGGACTGAGGAGATGATGTCTGAATGACACTTCAGACAGGTGCATTTTAACTTGGCTGAACAAACAAGACTGAAAGTATTAGTTAATAGACCAATGTCAACATATAGGGAGATCTCTAGTGCAGGACTCTCTCGTTGACCCTGTTCTCTTTGATATTTTTTATCAGTGGCTTAGATGAAGGGAAATATGGTGTGCTTTCCAAAAAAAAAAGAAAAGGAAAATGAATATATTCATTTATTATGCTCTGTTCTGGGTGCCACAATATTTTCTGTGGTGGGGGAGGGAGAGATTGATAAATAGGAGCAAATCCAGAGGAGGGCAACTAGATAGCAAAGAGCTAGAAACCATATGAAGTAATTATAAGTTGAATGGATGTTTAGCCTAAAGAAGGTGAGGTGAGGTTGAATGAGTAATGTTTAATATCTTCAATATTTAAAAGAGTGATAGGAGTTGGAGGACATCGTAAAGACCTAGGATCAAATCTCATCTCTAATATATGCAGGGCAAATCATTTACTTTCTCAGTGATCCCAGCAACTCTGGAAGTTTCTAAGTTGCTGACAATGGGTTGATTTGTATTGATATGAGGGAATTCCTCGCATGGAGGTCCCTACACAAATAAAAATCATTGGCTCAAACAAACAAACAAACAAACAGCAATAACAAACTATTAAAAATAAATGGAACGGCTATTAAAGTTATTAAAGTTATATTAGCATTATTAAACTAACTCATACCCTTTGATCTAGCAATACCACTACTTGGTTTATTTCTGAAGATAATTAGGGAAAAAGAAAAGAACATAGATGCTTTAAAATGCTTGTAACAGCACTTTTTGTGGTGGCAAACAACTGGAAATTGCAGGGATGTCCGTTAATTTGAAAATGGCTGAACAAGTTGTGGTATATTATTATGATAGAATACTACACAAGAATTATGAGTTCAATGATTTTAGGAAAACATGGAAAGGCATGCACTAAATTATGGAGGTCAAAATAAGCAGAACCAAGAGAACATTATATACAGTAATAGCAATATTGTTTTAAGAATGACTTTAGGGGTGGCGAGGTGGTGCAATGAGTAGAGCACCAGCCTTAGAGTCAGGAGGACCTGAGTTCAAATTCGGCCTCAGACATTTAGCACAAAAACTAGCCTGTGACCTTGGGCAAGTCACTTAACCCCAATTGCTCTCCAAAAAACAAAAAAACAAAAAAAATAGAATGACTTTAAGCAAGTTATTTTGACTATTTAAATACCCAAACTAACTTTAAAGGACATATAAAGAAATACACTAGCTGCATCCAGAGAAAGAACTGATAAATAGAAGTATATATAATAATTTTACATATATATGTATATATATATATATATGTGTGTGTGTGTGTGTGTGTGTGTACATACACCAATTTGTGTCTAATGGCAGCTATCTCTAGTGTAAGGAGTGGATAGAGGGAAGAAAAAAAGAAATTTATATAATAATTTTGCTGTATATTTGAAAGGAATAGCAAGTTGTGCATAGTAGATTTGCAGTTTTATGTGCAATCATCTTTTTTATGGTACTATGTTATAAAAATGCTTGTTTTATTCAATAAATTAAAAATATAATAAAAAATAAACAAATGGAGCAGTCTGCCTTTGTAAGCAGTGCATTCCCTTTGCTGAAACTCACAAAGAGGAAGATGAATGATGTCTTCCTGAGGATAATATATGGGGGATTTATTCTTTAGGAAGCATTGGACTTGATGCGAATTCTCAACCAACTTAATGATGGGAGTAGGGAAAGCTACTATGTGGGAAAAAAAAACTTATAAGAAAAATATTAAATCAATTCATCTCTAAAACATTTATAAGCATCAATTATGTGCTGTGAATTGTTCTGGGTTCCTTTCTTCTTATTCTTAGCATAGTAGCAGATCTATAGTAAGTACTTAATTAATTGATCTCTGGGAATATCAAGATGTGAATGAAATAGTTTTGGTCCTCAAGGAATTAATATTCTACTGGAGGGCAGATAAAATTGAGTATAATATAGGAAAGTATAAATAAGAAAATGTATACTATGAGAAATATAAATATAAGAATGAGTATAATAAGTATAATATAATATTATATTACAAATATGCATAATATAAAAAAAGTTTAGGACTGACAGGATCAAGACTTTCCTTAAGGAAGATTATGTTAATATTCATGGGGAGGATGGGTTTAAAAGGGATAAAAATCAGAAACAGGAAAACTATTTAGATTATTGTAATATTCTAATTGAAAGGTGTTGAGGGCATAGTCTATGGTTTATGTGTGAATGTGAGATTCCTGTGGAGGCAGAATTGACATAATTTAGCATCAGATTGGATATGAGTGGGATGAGTTGGAGGCAAGAGTTGGGAATGACTCCTAAATTGCAAACTTGGGTGACTAGGAGGGTGAAACCTCCTTCCTTATATCTGATTGAGATATAGGTTTGTCAGAGAGAAAGAGAAAGAGTTCTATTTTGTACATGTTAAGTCTGAGGTGCCTATGGTACATCCATGAAGAGATATCCAGCATACAGTTGGTGATGCAGAAATATCTCACAGGGGAAAGACTGGCATAATGGTAATGGTAATTTGAAGATCTTCTCTGCCCCTTAATTAGCCTAAGGGGGTTGAAGACCTTTCCTACTTGGAAAATAAACTTTGCCCCCTAATAGGCTGAATGAATCACATGGAACCTGTGGTGGGAGGAGTTTGCTGAAGGGGTGGAGCAGAGTCCACAGGAAGCTGGGAGCCAGAACAGCTAGACAATTGGGAAGAGAGGATGCATCCTAGGGATACAGGCTTGTGAGTAAATATTGGTCTTGTGTTGGTTTGTGGTAAGGCTAAAGGATGGTGCAGCTCTCTGCTATGTTGTGGTGCATTAACTTCTATGTTGCTATGATGGATTCAGTTTCCTACTATTGGGATTTGGTTTTCTGGTGTCTGAATAAATGTTTTGCTTCTGTCTTCTATATAGAGAGTCTGTTATATTGTGCAATTGAGCAATATCCAAGTATATTTATCACGACTGTTGATGCTATGAATATTGCATTGGTGTTACAAGTGGATATATAGATTTGGAGGTCATGTGTCTAAAGATGATTGACCTGCCAAGAAAATACATTAAGAAATAGAAAGAAAAGAGAAGAGGGACTGGGAAAATGCCTTGGTGGAACCCTCATGGTTAGAAATAAGGACATGTATGATAATCTTATAAAGGAGGTGGAAGATTGGCCTGAGGATGATAGTATCACAATAGACAAGGGAGGATAAACTATCAAGGAAGATGGATTAAGGATTGGTATCAAAACTACTGAACACTCAAACTGAATGGGGATTGAGAAAAAGTCATTAGATTTAGAAGTTAAAAGATCATAGGCATAGGTATAGAAAAATTTCAGTTGAGTAGTAGGCTTAGAAACCATATTACAAGAGACGGAGGAGTGAAAGATAAGGAAGAGAATCAGTAAAAGTAAATTATAATTTGAGTTTTGCCTATAAAAAGGTGGAGATACAATATGAAAAATTGAGGGAATGCCAGGGTCAAGTGAAAGTTGTTTTTTTTTCCACATAGGGTAGAGTAAAGCTTGAGCATGAATAAAAGTAATATGGAAAGACCCAGTAGCAGAAAGGGATAAAAATTGAAAGGTGCAAATAAGATAATGTTTGATAGAGTAATTTCAAAGAGGAGATGATGATATTAAAGGCACAGATAAAGTAGTTGACTTTGGAGAAGAGAAGGCTTACTTCTTTCTCAGAGAGAGGAGTATAAAATGTCTCATGGAGATATAGAGGAATTCTTAGAAATGGAGTAAGTGGGAGTTTATAGTAGATATATTTAAATTCCAATTCAGTCACTACTTACTTGACCTTGGATAAATCACTTAATCTCTAAAATGAGTTCAACTAGATGGCCCCTTAACTCCCTTATAGATCTCAAGCTATGATCCTATGAAATTGTTGCCTTATGTTTGATGGTTTCAGGTCTGGAGAAATGATTTCATCAGTGTGGGGAGTTCTCAGTGACAAAGTCTCCCTACCAATTCAGATCAATTCAAAGCTTAAAATTTTAAAAGTTGGCTGGGACATTGAAAGATTAAGCCCCTTATTTACCCTGCATCTCACAGATACTGTGTTAGAGGTAGCATTTGATTCTAAGTTTTCCCACCTCTATGGCCTACTCTATATCTACTGTGTCACTCTGCCTTAATAGCATGCTATGGTTATCATTCCTCATAATAACTATATTTAGTTAACTCTCTCCCAAATCACCTTGTTTATGCATTATTTACATACACCTGCACATACTGCTTACCTCACAGAACATAAACTTCTTTTTTTTTAAACAAATGCTTTATTAACTTCTGTTTTACATCATTCATTTCCACCAGATTTTGAGTTACAATCATTATTCCCCTACGCAACCTCCCAGAATAGTAATCCCACAAGATATCGCTTCCTCCAATCTGCTCTCTCCCATACCTTCTCCCATACCCCCATCGACTTTTCCATTAGAGGAAGGTGAGTCTTTGCATCCCAATGCCTGCACATCTTATCTCCCCATTACAAGCAAAAGAGTATTAATAATAGTATTTATATATATTTGAAACATTTAATGTTAAGACCTCGAATTTCAGATCCATTTCCTTCCTCCCTTGTCACCCATTCCCTCTGGGGAGATAAGTAATTCAGTATATGTTGTACATGTCTAGCTATGCAAAACATTATCATAGTAGATATATTGTACAAGGCTGCTTATAATTCCCTCCCACTCATAGAACATAAACTTCTTGAATGATGGTATTATTTCTTCTTTGTCAGGGTGGCACAGTGGATATAGTAGTAGCCCCATAGTCAAGCAGACCTGAGCTCAAACTTGTCCTCAGAGAGCTTCTAGTAGTGTGACCCTGGACAAATCACTTAACCTATGTCTACCTCAGTTTCTTCCTTGTAAAAGGAGATAATAATGCCTACCATATAGGGTTGTTGTAATGATCAAATGAAATATTTTAAAGCATTTTGAGAATTTTAAAATGCTACATAAATGCAGGCTCTTGTTTATATTATTATAGTTATTTTTGCTATAGATATGATTATTGTTGTTTTATTATAGTTATTATTGTTATAGATGGAACTAGGAGTAATAATACTAGTAGTAGTAGTAGTAGTAGTAGTAGTAGTAGTAGTAGTAATAGTAGTAGTAGTAGTACCCCCAAAGCATTTCACTGTACATACAAGTGTAATGAATGCTTTTTTGTTCATTTATTGTTTACATTAATACGCCCAGTGAAAAAAGACACAAACATTTCTTTAGAGTAGGAGCTCTAAGAGCTGGTATTTTGAATTTACTTTCACAGGACCTATTCTGCTAAAGAATTCTGAATACCTAATACTTAATGACAATGGAATTAAGTTCATTAAAAAATTAGTTAGCTAGGCTGTTCAATGACAAACAGACTGAGCTATTGGATGATTAACTTTTTTTTTTAACTTTTTCCACAGTTGTTAGGATATAATGTTTATTTAATCTTAGCTAAGGGCTTTAATATTATTAGGAAGCATTTGTATTTCCCACTTAGAGGTTGCTCCTTTGTTTAGATGGAGCTTTAACTAGTGTACTCAATGAAGCACCAATCTCCTGCAAGAAAAAGGCGCTTAATACTCAAACAAGCCACGTGGGTTAACAGCATTCATTTAAGACATTGTACAATTGTCAACAAATACTGGGGACCTTTTGGGAGAGCAGTAAAATAGAACCTATTTTGGTTGGGGGGAAAAACAAAACTAGACTTCGTGATTATAAATTCTTAAAGTTATCTTTTAATCAGTCAGAATTAATAATCATTTCTGAAGAGTACAAATCATATTTCTTTAAAAAAGGCATTATCTTTGAAAAAAGAATAATTGATCAGCCCACTTAAAGTACAACTCCAACCTTACATATAATCAGGATATATTGAAATGAGATTATTTTAAACTGACCTTCCTTGTTTATCTGACTTTCTCATTCTGACTATTTTTGTTTAGAACAAAGGTATTTTGTAAAATGTAAAAGTCTTTAAAATCAATATGAAGCCTAATTTCCCAATAGATGGAAAAAAACATCTAATTTAGAAACTCATAGGTACAAAAAGATTTGTAGTAAAAATGAATTCCTTAAAAAATTAAGTTATAAATTACCTGCTAGGGTTTTTTAGTCTACTCAAATGTTTCCCTATTTTCCTATTCTGTTCTCGGGTTAATGCCTAAGCATCAAATATATCTCGGTCTAGTTATATCAATCTGAATTGGTTGGTCAATATTCCATTCCTCTCTTCCATATCAGTAGATGATGATGATGATGATGATGATGATGGTGATGATGGTGGTGGTGGTGGTGGTGATGATGAAGGATGTTATAGAATACTAAAAGAAAACCTGGGATTGGAATTTGGGAGATATTGGCTTTACAACCAGTTGTGTTACTAATGATGTTGCATTAAGCTAGTCACCTTATTTTCAAAATGAAAATGATAATATTTGTCATACCTATTTCACAGTATTCTATAAAGATGAAATATAACCATTAATGTGAAAAGGAGGACTTTTCAAAATTGAAAAAAAGTATCCAAAATTTAAATTTGTAAAATGTTCTTCAGTAGATTAGTGATTTCCTCAATGTGGGTATTCCCTCCACTGGTGAAGATTACAACTCATACATGCCATTTCCTTTTCAGTGATTTTTTCCCAAATACTCCTATGAATATTTGTAATGGAAAGCAAAGAAGTAAATACCTTGTTTCAGTTATTTAGTTGACACCGTATTTCATTTCTTGCCTATGATTGTATCAAGTCTTTTGTTGAGAAACAGAACTTGTGAACCCTACAACTTGTGAACTCCTGCTGTTGATGCAACAGGAAGGGCAGGAGTAAATGACCACATATAAGGAGAGGCCCAGGATGGAGAGAGTAAAATTGAGAAAAGAACTTTTGGTGGCAGAACTAAGAACTGAGCAGAACTGAGAACTAAGAAGAGAGAAGAACTGAGAGAGCATTTGTGGTGGCAGCACTCTGTCTCCTCTGTCTGTGTTGATTTTTGTGATATGTGTTGAGTTCTCAGACCTTGTTGGCTGGTCTGAGTTGATTTCACAAGCATATAGTGAATTGATGATGGTGCTGGCAACATGCATGAATGATATTGTGGCTCTGTTAAGCTTTATCTTTCCAAGAACAGAAACTGTGAATGATTTGAGGTGCAACGAACACTGTGAGCTTCAATATGGAACAGGAACTGGACAAGGAACTGGATGAGAACCTGGACAAGTTGCTGTGACCTGCCTGCCTTTGAACCCAAGTGACAGTTGGGTTCAGGTAGGAGCTGGAACCATAGAATCTGAAAGCCAGCCTTGAGTCAAGATGAAAAGACTTCTCCTTGAGTATTTAATGCAAACTGAGAAGATTATGATTTACTATGGCCTAAGGGTAAGAGAATTTTATACTCTGTGTCCTATACCTCTTCAGAATGATTGAATTTAAGGATGATTGGAAACTAAGCTCCAATTAAGAAGAAAGATTTTTTGACTGAGACATTAAGGCAATGTGACCTAAGGGTAGAGAACTCTGACCTTTGTACGTTGTGTCTATTAAAGACTTACTGGATGATTGTACTTTGTGTCCCTTAAGAAGGCTTTCCTCCTTAAGGATGATTGAGTTAAGTTCTTAGTGAATGATATTCTTTGTCTAAAACTATGTTGCCACTTTAGTGATAACTTGTTATGCTATAACATTGTGAATACTGTGCTTTGGTTTCTGTCAATGTTTTGTCTTAGTTTGTTAGTGAATAAATAGAGAGTTCAATATACTGTGTAATCAGAACCTGTCCTCTGGAAAGCTGCTCCTGCTTGCCTTTACAATATTCTACAGGGGGCCACCTTATACTGAAGGTCTTCCCCAAATTGACATTGTTCAGAAAGTAATGGTCCATATAGGCTGTCTATTCTTTGGTTATTCCTGTTAATGCTCTTCTCCTTATTCTCCCAATCTGCCCACTTCCCATTCTACAATTCTTGGAAAATTACTATGCTCTTATTTTGTTTATATTTTGCCTTTTCTTTCTTTTGTACATATTATTTCACCTAGTAAAATAAAAACTCATTGAAGAGAGGGACTGTTTTTTTTTTTTATCACTAAAACCTATAACAAAACTTTGTGCATAGGAGGGGCTTAAGAAATACTTTTTGAATTGAATCTTATATGACAAACTCACCTTATTTTTAGTAATATGCATCTGTAATAATATGCTTTACCATATATAACATGTGATGATTGTGATATAACACTATATAATATGACAAAATTATTAAGTATAATAAAATAATTACTACTACTAAATTAATCAAATTAGATATTTATAAAATACTTAAGACAGCATAGAATAGACAATTAATAAACACTCATTTCCTTTCTTCATTTCTTCATGGGAAAGACTAATTCCATTTTTAATATGTAATGAATTTATGGTAGATTGAGAGCCCCATTAAAAAAATAACTATACAATCATCAAATAAACATCACTTGATATCAAAGATGCAAATTCCCATATATCTTAGATATTTTTCTTTAAGGGCCAATACTCTACAATGATATCACATTAAGATACAAAATATGTCATTATTTAATAAATTAATGGGAAAAAAAATCCTTAAATGATTACTATGAGCATTTCAATAAACTTGAGAAACAAAAATATAAAAGCTAGGCAGTTCCTGTTCTTGAGGTTACTACCCCAGAACTTTTGGCAGGAGAGCCCAGAGAACTACAAATACCCAATTAAGCCTTAAATTATTTTGGTAACACTGGCAAAAAATGTAGGATTATAAAGATTAAAGTGGTTTACCAAGGCTAAAGAAAAGATTGGGCTTAGAAACAAAGGGAACAAAACTCTAGTCTTTTGATTCCCAGTTTGTCCATTCTTTACTTCAGCCCAGATTTTTCCTACATATTTCCTTAGTTTCACTACAGTTGTGATAGCAAAGCTAATTACATGCCTTATAAATAAGAGGTCTATGTCAGAAATCTTCCTATATCTAAAGCCTTAGGAAACAATTGGGCATATGATAGGAGCAAACTTCGAGGTGCTTTGAAAGTAGTGTTGTTTATTTTGTTTGGAGCTGTGATTTAAACAATTTGATGAGCTCTCGATGAGGAATTTCTTCCAATGAAGATTGCACATTCTCTGCAAATTATATTCTCAGGGCATGGAAACATTAAAGGCCTTTTTCAGGGTGACCCTTGAACACAGTTCTTCCTGATTTTAAGGCTTTTTCTATATCTACAATGCTACCTTCAACCTGTCATATAAAGATGAATCATTAATATGTTTGTTATTTTGGCATTTTTAAATGTTCGTATTGGGCAATGACTGGCCACTTAACTAACAAGGTTTTTAGAAGGAGTCATTGTTCTAAAAATGGCAGCTCTTCCCTGCATTAGGGCTAAACCTGGCTTAGGTTTAGCTTAGTAAAAGTAAACTACCATGAGGATTTGCTGAATGCCCCATAGAAGTGGTAAGAGTCTCTGGCAGTGGATGCTGCTGCATTATCTTTTAAAGAATGAAGTGGATGGCCAACAAAGAGAGGCATGAAATAAGAAGCAAGTCCTAGACTAGATTAGAAAACTTTTACTTTAATATTTTAGTATTGCTTCTCTGACATTTTAAGATGTATTTCTTTTCTTTCTCCCTGCTTCTTAAGCACAGCATACCTTGCATTGATTGATTGCTTAGCACTCCCTCCATTGCAGGGAGCCAGCAAATATATAATGGAAGTCAAGAGACAACAAGCAGCACCACTTGACCAAAATATCAACTATACTGCCTGCTATTATATTTTTTTGGCTTCATTAGTTAGAGAATTTAAAATGTCTTAATAATTGACAATAATTGGCCCTTGTATAGAACTTGAATGACTGTGATCCACTTTACCTATATTAGTTAATTTGATCCTCTACGACAACTTTCAGAAGTAAATACTAGAGGTCTTAATATTTTCACATTAAATATGGTTAAACTGAGGCTAACACAGGTTATGCTGCTTGTCCTGTGTCACATAGCTAGTATATAGCTTAGCTGGGACTTGAATTCTGATTTTATCTCTATCTCCTACAATTTTGACTATATATTGACTATATATATTCCATTTTCCAGAAACCTCTTTTAAAAATAGATATACTCCTATGGGAGGGTCATATATATATATATACACACACACACACATATATATATACATATATATATATATATATATTATCCATTCATTTCTGTTATTTCCAACTTTCTGTGACTCCATTTGGGTTTTTCTTAGAAAAAGATGCTAGAGTGGTTTACCATTTCCTTCTCCGGATCATTTTATAGATGAGGAAACTGAGACAAACAGGATTAAATGATTTGTCCAGGCCCACATAGCTAGTAAGTGTCTGAGTCCATGTTTGAATTCAGGAAAATGAGTCTTCCTGACTCCAGGCCTGTTACTCTACCCACTGTGCCACCTAGCTCCACACACATACATCTATGCCCATTACCAACTAACCTGGCAAGCTCGTAGGAGTCAAACAAGAAGAGAGAATGGGGGCAGGGTTAGGAGAAATTGAGGGTAAGAAGTGGTATTAATGCAAAAAAGATACACTATTGAGGCAATTGGGAGAATAGAAATATCAACTTTACAATTATCCCAAGTGCCAGTCATCTTCACAATAATTCTGTGAGAAAGATTCTGCAGTTTTTAGTATCCAGAGCTCTCAGATGAGGAAATGGTGAGGAAAAGATTTTGTGGCTTTCCGTGGTCACAGCTAATTTATAAAAATATCTAGTAAAGATCAGATTAGATCCCCAAGCCTCTGGTTCTAAATCCCATGTCCTTTCCACTCCACCACTGCTGGCTCTTTTTGTTTTTAGCAAAGGGATGTTGTGTTAACCTTTACTTTAAGCACCTTACTATAGTAGAAAAAGCACTAGACTCGAAATAAGATCTCAATTTGAGTCTCAATTTTGCCATTTACCAGTCTTGTGACCCTGGCAAGTCACCCAACCTCTCTATGCCCTATGTCCCCAATATACTACTCATGTCACTAGGTGTTGTGAGTTAGATGGGTAAGCACTGACCTCTCCTCCAACTCTGAGATTCTGTGGTTCCAAGACTCTTGTAACCTGCTTGAGGGAGAACTCAGATACACTTACCCAGGTGCTTACCCAGGCATTATATGATGTTTCAGATGATTAATACAGACAATAATTGTTGCAGGGATCCATAGTAGAAAGATGGCACTGTGGACAGTGGTATTCAGGGAAATTTTCCAAGAAGAGCTTAGAGCTGCAGGAGGGCACTATCTGAATAAAGGAAAAGGAGCTGGGAGAGCCATTTGAATAAAGGAAAATGAAGAAAGAATAACAATGAACATTTAGATAATGGCATCCTTGCTGAAAAACTGACCTTGAGAACCTGAGGATGTAGGTTCCAGTTTTGTCTCTAACATATATTGGCTATGGGACTCTGGCCAAGTCAATTAAACTTTCAATGTTCTAGATTAGAGTTGTTAAACCCACAGTTCTAAGTGGCGCTGAATCAAATTAAAATGTAATTGGGAAGTGTTTAACAAAATAAAAATAAGAATATAACATCAACAATGTTAATTTGTGACTTTCTAGGTCATTATACGGCCCCAAGGAATCACTGTTGGACAACTCACAAAAACTATAAATTTCTAGGAAAGTGCTCACCTATACTGGTAAAGTAACTTTCCTCCCTTGGGAGTCACCTATAACAATGAAATCACAGATCCAGCCCATATCTATTGATGGTTACAAAACACTCTGCATGTTGTTGATCTAGGTACCATAAATATTATTATCCCAGTTTTACCAATGACAAAACTGAGATTAAGTGACTTTCATTTTTTCACACTGCTAGTCAGAGGGGCAATTTGAACTCCAGTCTTCTTGATTTAAATTCATTACTCAGTCCATTACTATTTAATGAAGAGTGTGTGGGTGTGAATGTGTATATACGAGCAATAGTTAGTTGTGCCATAACGATTGATGTAATGGCTCTTTCTGCCTCACTTGTGTTTATTTTTTATTTTTTTAAACTGATTTTCTTCTTCCCTGTTACTACCATTTCCTTCCATACTCAGTGTTCATTCCTGAGGTAGCTGGAAAATGTCTGACATGCCTATTGAGTGCTGTGGCTAGGTAACTACTCATTATACTAGAGATCTGTCCCTATCACCTATCATCAGATGAGATTTACTGAACCACTTTAGGGAATGATGCCATGGCTTATATAATACATAGTATTCTCAGATCCTCCAGCCTATACCTAACCTAGCCATCCTTCCCTATAATTTCTAACCTACATTTTTTCATAGAATGATGACTTGTCTGAGACATCTAAAAGCTTTTATGTGAATTTCAAAATTCTGTTATTTTAGAGCCAATTTCTGACATTGGTTAAACATCCAATCCCATCACTGTCTGTTGTAAGGTCCTATAAACTATTCCTCCCCTACCTTCCTATAGGAGGAGTCCTTGAAATTGTCAAAGGAATTACTAAATAAGAAAATATTGAGGCAGAGCTAACAAAACACTACAGACACATAAAGAAGGCTTAATTAGGGTGAAGGAAAATAAATTCGCTCTGCTTCGGCAGATTCTTTATTCCGTCTTTATGGCTATCTGTCCATACCTTCTTATCCTATTCAAATATTCTTGTTCATGCTCTCTTGTGAACTATTCAGTGAGGATCTATTTAACATGGAAAAGGCCTTGCTTTAGATCAGCCTTCTTAAACTATGGGTTGTGACCCTATACTGGGTAACAAAAAATTTGGCAACAGTAAAATGTTTCTGAACACACAATAACCAAAAATTAATTCAAAATCAAATGCATAATAAAAGTGTTTCTGGCATTGTTTGTCCCTGGTACAATTTCACTGAAGTCTTGGTTCTGAACACAAAGTCCAAGCACTTTGCACTGAACATGCTCTCAGGTCACACAACCCAACAAGAAAAGAGGTAGAATTGAAAATGTTTAAGATCACATTTAGATCAGAGCCTCAGAAACTCAGAGCTGCAAGGGATCGGAGGATTTATTAAGCTCACAACTTCCTAAAACTAGAACTAGCTTATGATTTGTTTTGCTTATTCCCAAGCTGCTAATTTAGTTTGAGAAAGTCATATAATTTTCCAATCCAGGCAAGAGAAGTTTGTTCATAAAATTAGAGAGGGAGAAGGGAGTTCTTAGATCATCTAGTCTAAATATGTCAAACATATCCTCTTCAGGAACTTCTAAGTGTGGGCCAAATTAGGTTAAAATGTAATTTGAAAATATTTAACAAAATAACATATAATAAAACATAGATAATATAATACAGTCTTTTTTATAATAATGGTGACTAACTGCACAACATTGTCCTCTTTACAGTTTTTTGTCACCTTTTCTGTCCTCCATGATTTTTTGAAAATCAACTATGATGGCTCACCAGTCATACCCTAGAATGTAATTCAATAATGGCAGGTGATTTGAACTCACTGAGGAAAGCTAGGTGCTATCTCTTACCATCTTCCATTATTTCTAGGTATAGATTTCCTCTTAACCATACTTCCCCTTTGTTCCTAGTTTTAAGATCAACCTCTTTGTAGGAAAAAGAAAAGCAAAGTAGGAACTTAGTAGTTCTGTTTTCTTTCTGTCATCTTTTTACATCTTATCTATTGTTCCCAGTAGTTTTATCCCTTCTTTCATCTTCTTACAGCGATTACAGTTACTAAAAAGGTCCCTGTTCTCCAGCCCCCTTTTAAAGACTTTTCTGGGCTTTAGTGTTGCTCACAGTATTCTTAAGAGACCAAATAATTCTTCTGTACTCATCCTAGAGGTTTTCTATTTTGAATTGCATCTTGAAATCAGATCTGTAGCTTTCTAAAATGTGAATTAATCACTGAATATCACATGATGATACTGCTCTCTTTTGTAACATTTTCAGAATTTTGTTCTTTACTGTTTTATATTTTTTCTAGACTCTAGTCATTTTTTCCTCTAGAATGTTGACTGTAGGATCGTATCTACCTTTCAATTTCAAAACTGAATCTACAATTCAGTTTTAAAATCGATTTCCCCAAAACCTATTGAATTCATCAGGCCGAGGCTAATTTCCCTCTCCTTCTTATCATTCATCAACTATAAGAATGGCATGGCCATTCCCTCCCAAAGTTCCACTCATTATCACTTTGATGACTAGTTTTTCTGGATCAGAAATATGATCTTTGTGTAAAGAAAATACCTGTGTTTGAAGTTTTCTAGGAGAGGAGGAGGGAGGAGAATCTTTCATATTGTAAGACAAATAATTCAATACTTTGGTAATACAACCAGGAATGCTAAAAGAGTTATGACACTTTTGGCTTTTGGTTGGCTGGTTGGAGATGGCTATTGGACTTTGGGTTCATGGAGACCTTTGAACTTCTATGGCCTTTAATATTAGTGGTTTTTGATGAGGGGTTGCTGCCAGGGTTAAAGTTTGTTGTTAAAGGCTTAATCTAAGTTGTAGGCTCAGGAATGACGAGTGGTAAAAGGACTGCTTAGCTTTCCTTCTAGAATAATCAAATCTTTTAAATATGATATGAAGACAGTCAGAGGTACAGAGTAGATATTCTGGGAAGTACACAACTTGGGCATACTCCTTATAATAACATGATCAAGACCCTTCTTGACCTTCATTAACATCTATCAACAGTTTGCTATAGAAAATCTCTATTATGAAAAAATTTGATTAAAATGATTAAAATTTGATTAAAATGAAAAAAAATGATTACTTATCATTCACCAAATATGCACTGTGTTTTCTAACCCGGACATTTTTGGACACATCATTCCTCCTCCCCAGTGCAGAATAGCTCTTTAAATTCTCATTGGAGCTCTGTTAAAGAATCTATTTCACCAATGAGGAAACTGAAGCTGAATGAGGTTATACAGGGTTATACAACTGGCAACTGTCAGGTGACATTTGAATTCAATTCAATCTAAATACAGCATCCTATTCATTATGTCACACTGCCTCTTGCATCCTTATCAAAGTGTTTGGCAAATAGTCTCTTTGCAGTAGTTATACAGAAATATGCTAAAAGAGCGCCAGAATTTGGAATTGGAAGAGAGACTTGGGTAGGATTCCTGCCTCTAAAACTTTTTGGTTGTGTGGACTTTAGGAAACCACTTATCTTTCAATATCATTCTCCTAGTCTATAATGTGGGCATACAAATACTTGTATGTTTACAGAAAGTTATTTTGTAAAATTTTAAGTGCTATATGTGTGAGAGATGTGTGTTTTTCTTTCATTTGTTTTTGTAAATGTTGAAATATCGACACACAGCATTTCAGAATACGTAGTATTTTATGAAGCTGGGATTTGAGAAAAGTAGGGAAATTGAAGATGTAGAACAAGGAAAGCAAAAAAGTCTCACCAAAACTAACTTAAAATGACATAGCTTCTTCAATAGAGCAGGGACTGCAAGAGATATGTAATAAGCTTCTATAATTGGGCATAATTCAGTTGTATGTGGGGAAGTAGGAGAAAAAGGAAATGATCAGAGGACTTATTTAAGGTAGGTCTGGATGCTTTCCCAAGAAGCTAGGAAATGTGTTATGATTCCAGTTATCAGTCAAAATTTATAAGCAGGATGTTATGGGTGAATAATTGGCTTACCAGTTGTTGAGGTGGTTTTAAGACTTTTTTTTTTTCAACAGCTGCAAGTATAGATGAAGGAAAGCAAGATGGACCATCAGAAAGAGATGCTTCAATGCCATATGGAGGAAAACAGATTGACACTAATAAGGAAAATTAATACTGAAAATTACCTTGACAGATTTTTAGATTAGAGTGATGGGGAAAATAATAATTTAGAAGCAGTCAGTCTGGATCCAAGAGAAATGTGAAAAGCTCAAACATTATAGTATGTTGTGAAGGTAAAGAGAGGCAGGAGAAATCTTGTTCCTGCAAATGATGGGTGCACACATAATATGACTGCGTAATTAGCACTATGCTACATAATTGCAGTTACATACTTTTAATAAGTATAGTAGCAAGAATAGCTCAGACAGGGTTTCAAACAGCAAAATTGAACTTGAAATTATTGAAAATTAAAAAAAAACTAACAAGATTTGATCTCTGAGTCAAAGGAAAGCAATTTAGTTGAAAGTCAGAGAACTTGAAAATCATTGAATACTAGCACTGGATAAAGTCTTGGAAAACATGTATTCCAACCTTTTCATTATGTAAACAAGGGCACTAAGGTCCAAAATTGTGAGGCGTTTTGCCTAATATCACAGTGAGTTAACATCGAACTTTGGACTAGAAATCAGACTCCTGGCAATCTAATTCATTCTCATTTCACTATCTTTTCACTTAGGAATGATGTAGTCAGAGGAATCAAGCATTTAAAGTTTATTAGTGACTTGAACATTGAGATTATTCTTTTTTCTTAGAGCATTATCTATGTTTCTTTTTTCTGGCTGTTTGCTTATATGTATTCAGCTAGAGGTAAATTAAAATTAATTCTGATATATTTTAAAGGAATCATGTGGTGATTAGGTCATAATTACTCATAAGGATGAGTAATAAAGTAACACAAAGGCTCTTACTATTTAAAAAAAAAGCTGACAAAGGGAAAACATGTATTTTCATATTCCAAATATAACTACTGATGGAAAATTTTATGAAAAATATCTGTCTTTCTGCAATGAATGTGTCATGGACTACAATGATGGGGAATCTACTAGCCCATTCCAAATCTGAACAATTCTATGACTTTGGGAGATTTTCCTTACATTGAATTTAAACCATTCATGCTGGGTCAATCAGAGCAAATCATAGATTGTTCTTCATGAAGCTATGTTTAGTTAAAATGATCACTGTTTCTCTTTATTTATAAACTATCTATATAAACATTCTAGAATTTTGTGAGGGAACAAGTTAAGCCCATTGGTCTGGGGTTTGAATGGGCAGGAGCCAAGTTTTCATCAGATCAGCACCTTAAATCAAGCAGTAGTTAAATGACTATTTGATGATTTTAGGGGAAAGGGTTTTAAGCCATCTTTTGCAAAAGTGAGAGTAGATATGTGACTGGCCCATCATGCTTGACTAATAACTTTGAATAAAGAAAAAGGTGGTGTGACTTTGGCCATTTTCCTTCCCTCTCTGGCCCTCAGCTGCCACTTCTATAAAATCAGAACACTGAATTAGATTGTTAAGGTTCCTTCCAGGTCTGTATTCTATGACTCATTGTTCCATCATTTGCCACCTATGCCTAATATTACTATCACAAAGTTATGGCTGAAAAACCAGTTCTTTTGATGAGTTCTCACAGCTTGCAAATGTCAAAAATACTATGTGAATGCAGCTAAATTATTACAAATTAGACTGACTTTTCTCATGTAGTCTAATGAACCAAAGTTCACTGAACTGAATTCAAGAGGCTAATCTGGGCAGTTTTCTGAAGTTCGAGAAAAGAAGAAAAACTCATAACACTTGAAGTTAAAGTTAGTTCTGCATAACTTTTCAGAACTATAGCAACTCCAACCCCAATATGCTCTGAAGACACAAACAAGATTCTCAAATTTCTTTAAGTTTGCATAGTGTTGACCTAGACTTTTCAAAAGCCACTTCAATTTGATTAATGTTTGCCAAGTCACTGTACTGTAGATGGTGAAATGAAGGATATTTGAATAGGCTGGATGTGCCTGGGTATTGTGAGTTAGGTACTGCTCCTCTTTTGCTCTGGGTCAGTTATTTTGAATTTTTCATTGGTCAAGTACACAGGAAACCCATTTCTAAGAACTGCACTGTGTTACTTGCATTGCTTTCTGTGTGAAAGCATCAATGATAAGGTGGGGGCTGATGGAGGTGGAACATAAAAGAGAAGCAAAAGAAATATCATGGAAATAGGACTGCAATAAGAATCAGGAGATCTGGGTTATAGTCCCATTTATGCCTCTAGCTATTTAGAGAAACTCATAATTTCTCTGTCATATTCCCTCATTTAGAAAGTGAGATGATCTCTAAAGGCCTTTCCAACCCAAATTTTACAGAAAACTCAGGCATATGGTTGCACTGATAGTTAAGTAGAAGACCTCAGACATTAATCCTGAATGGCCAAACTAATCTATCTACAATCCAATACATCTATAGGGTGGTATGATAAGCCAAAGGGCAGCTAGGTGATGCAGCAAATAGAGGAGTGTTGGGCCTGGAGTTAGGAGGACCTGGGTTCAAATCTGGCCTCAGACTTTTACTGGCTGTGTGAACCTGAATAAATCATTTAGCCCTGTTTGCCTCTATTTCCTCACTTATAAAATGTGCTGGGGAAGGAAATGGCAAGTTACTCTGGTATACTTGCCACAAAATCCCCCAAAGGGGGTCATGAAGAGTTGGGCATGACTGAAAAAAATAATAAGGTAAATCCAAGAAATTTGCTCTGATAAAACCAGTTTCGAAAGATCATAGAACTTTGTTTCCCCAAAAGTTTTAACAATGTCTTTAAATACTTTGCATATATTACTTTAGAGTAATTTGCATGTATAATTTTTTGAGACTCATAACAACCTTGGGAAGCAGAAGGAACAGATTTTATTATCTCCATTTGGTAGAAGAAAAAATTAAGGCCCAGATATGTTAAATGACTGAGCCACAATCTATTAAATGTCAAGGGTAGAAAACCAATCCAGTTCTTAGTGATTCTAAGTCCTTGTTTCTATCCTTTCTGCAATTCTGCCTCTCTTCCTATTATGACTGGAATGATTCTCAGAACTTCTCATACAGCTAAATAGAGCCAGAGTTGCTAGGAGATAGGGTTGAATTTTTCAGTTTTGACATGCCACTTCAATGACCCTGAACAAAATATCCCATGCCTTCAGTGTCTTAGATTTCTTAGCAAAAAAAGAGGATCTCCTTTATCTCTCTTCCCAGTAAGATCTTTGCCTTTGAGTTCACTGTACCTAAATCATTCCAGATAAGTGGGTACACTCTGTTCTCTAAGAGCCTCAGAGTGAGAGCTATGCATAACACATGTGAGGTATAATTACTATTGCTGCTTCCTATCTACCTGAAATGCCTGTTTTGAGGAAAACACTTTTCTAAATTCAAAATGCTAAGAAAGTTTGAATTATTGATGAGGTAGCGGGGTACAGTGGAAAGATCATTAACTCTCAAGTCAGAGGATATGAGTTTGAATCATGCCTTTGTCAATTATTACCCATAGGCCTTCACTAAGTCACATCCTCTGGGATTTGGTTTCCCCATGACAGAGTGGAACTAGATGAACAATGATCTTTCTTCCATCTTTCAATCTCTACCACCAGTACCATTGAGGTTATAATAGGAAGGGAACTCTGGAGTAAATGCTAGGGAAGGCAAGTGGGTGGAAAATGGTTTGAGTATAGATTGTTCTTGGAAGTGGCCTCTACCACCTCCCTCAAAAAGCCTCTTCCAGTCTCCCTCATTGCTAGCACCACACCACTGTGCCCCAATTACATTATAATTATTTCATATTTAATTAAGTCTAGTTTCCACCAGTAGGATGTAATCTCCCTAAGGGCAAGGAACTTTCATTTTTGTCTTTGCATCTACATTTTAATTATACAAATGAGAAAACTGAGGCCCAATGATATAAATGACTTAGTTAAAGTCATGCAGGTAATAATTTATAAAGCCATCTTTCACACCCATGTCCTCTGACTTGTGATCTTTCTAATATATTCACTTTAGTGATGTGCACCTAATAGGAGTTTAATAAGTGCTCATTAAATTGAATTGAATTGAGCTGAATTGGAGGCTATCCTTTGCTGGCCTTGAAGACACAGTTAACCTGCCCTTGAACACACCCTCCATTTGATTATTCTACTGAAAGCTCCATTACAGCCTGTGTTTGCTTTTTTCCTCTCTAGTGACACACAGTTCCCCAACAGAAGCCTTCATTGTGCTCTCCTTTGAATCATTGGCTTTTGACAACAGTCGTCACTCCATGCCTCAGTAGTCATTCTGTTTCTATCAGGATGTTGTACTTGATTTTTCCCACTGGGAATGATGGATTACCAAAATATTTTTTAAGACAAAACTATAAGGTGCTCAGTTAATCGATCTGCTCTTAATGGAAGAAAAGATGGGAAACTGCTGAGGAAAAGAATATGTCTTTGTTGTCTATGAAAGCCATTCAGTAGTTGTAATGGTGGAAACTGATTATTAAAACAGTCACAGTTCAGCCAAGGGATGCAGCTGCTTCCTGGGATAGCAAACTACCAAAGGAAAAAGAGTATTAAACTGACTAGAAGGCTTTTTAATTGCAAAGAAATCAAGCTTAGTCTGGTTGTGCTTAAAGGTCAGAGGAACCATGGTATAGTGGAAAGTACACTAACTCTGGAGTCTAAGAGTAGGAGTTCAGATCTCAGCTCTACAGCTGACTAGGCCTGTGTAATCAATCACAGGCCAACACAGAAAGCGAGGTGATGCTGTGAGTGGAGTGCTATTCCTAACCTGCAGTTAGGAAGGCCTGAGTTCACATCTGTCCCCAGACACTTCCTAGCTGTGGGACTCTAAGACACCTAAATTGTATCTACCTTGTCTAAAAATGGTGATAATGCCACCTGAGACTCTCCTGGAGTTGTGAAGATAATATTTCCAAAATGTTTTGCAAATGTTAAAGAGCTATATAAATGCTTGATATTACTACCTCCTTACAGTGGACAAGTCCCTTAATTTCCCTGGGTCTCAGTTTTCTCATATATAAAATAAGTATCTTGTAGTAGATGGTTTTTGATGTTCTTCCAGGCTCCAGGTCTGTGGTCAAATAAACCTTTTCCCAGTGTAGAATTACAGGATTTTAGCATGAAAAAAGGACTTTAGAAATTATATGATCCCAGTAATTCTCTCAATTTGCAGGAAAGAAAATGGAGGTCACTATGGCACAGTGTCTTAGGCTAGCTTACACACTTAATGATTGGTAGATGCAGGACCAGAACCTTGATGCCCTAGTGAATTTGTTCTGACGATGGCATGAAAGATGGATTACAAGACTGCATAGCTAAAGATGAAAAGGTCCTCACAGGCCATCTAGCCTAAACCTTCTCACTGTCCCCATTTTTCAGATGAGGAAACTGAGGCCCAGGAAGATGAAGTGACTTGTTTAAATGTCAGAAGTAGGAATAATTAGAGATGGGCTTGGAACATAGGAGACAAATCTGGAATATTGTACAGCAGTTGCCAGAAGCTCACTCATCTTCAGGGATGGAGGATCCATAGTATCCCCTGTCTGTGTGGAAGTAGTACTCATACGAATCTTTGCCAGAACTAGTCCATTTTTAGGGTTTTATTTGTTTTGTTTTGTTATTTTTTAAAGCTAGAAGTTCTAAAGTTTGAGGTCTGGAGGTAGGGCAGGTATAAGAAATCATTATTTCAAATGACCTGGCAGAATGTGTCTTTTGAAGAATATCTAAACAGTTCTAGGGATTTCTAGGAAAGAATTGCTTTACTGGTCCATAGCTTTTTCTCTTTTTAAATCTATTTTCCAGTGAAGAAAACAGAGGTATAACATGTTGTAGTAGGGATAAGAGCAGATAGTAAGAGTTTCGTGAATGCTTATTTTTTGTTTAATTGACCCCTGGATTTTGAAACCGTGCTTTTTTATCCTTCCCCTGACATTACTTTGGTTGAATGCGGGGCAAGTCACTTAATCTTTTAGGGTCTCAGTTTTTCCTTCTCTAATGTTATTGTTTAGTCATTTTCAGTCCTGTCTAATTCTTTGTGGTCTCATTTGGGCTTTTCTTGGCAAAGATACTGGAGTAGTTTGCCAGTTGCTTCTCCAGCTCAATTTACAGAGGAGGAAACTGAGGCAAGCTGGGCTAAGTGACTTGTCCAATATCACTTTGCTTCTGTCTGAGACCAAATTTCAACTCAGGTCTTTTTGACTCCAGACCTAGTACTCTGTCCACTGTGTCACCTAAATATCCAGCACATAGAAGCCACCCCAAAGTGACTTAACCTTGATGAGACTCAGTTTCCTCATCTGTAAAATGAGGCCATTAGATCAGATGGCTTCTAAATTTTGTTCCAGTTCTAAATCTACAATTCTATAATTTAAAAAGTGAATTTCCAAGTAGCCACAAGTCAATAAAATGTCTCCTCTGGCTTGCTTGGGAGCTGGGCAGATGAGAGTAGTAGAAATATACTGCATACTGTGAATCTTTAAAAATGCCAGGTTTTTGATCATATGCCCTATGACTGGACTGTGGGAAAGACTACAGATTTAAAGCAGGGAAGTTTTTTTGATGGAAAACTGTAAAGCT
This sequence comes from Gymnobelideus leadbeateri, assembly GCA_011680675.1. Classification (NCBI taxonomy): domain Eukaryota; kingdom Metazoa; phylum Chordata; class Mammalia; order Diprotodontia; family Petauridae; genus Gymnobelideus; species Gymnobelideus leadbeateri. The sequence continues at coordinate 134,546 of WOXC01011559.1, read as the reverse complement.
TAATGAGGGTGGCAGGCTGTAGGCTTCAAAGCCAGTGGCTGACTTGGAGAGGATTTCTGGACCTGCATAGATGAAGGCCTTTACATTTTGTACTTCTTGATAACCTGATTCTGGTTGCTTTTCCCAGCTTCACTTAACACACACACACGCTCACACACACACACAGAGCAGACACAGAAAAATCTCTTTCATGCAAAGTTTTTTCAAACAACTGAGATTATTTAGGGAAAAAATATTTACTTCATATGAAAAAGAATATAGCCAAAATTTAGAGCACAAAAGGAGTCCTTTCATTGGGTTAATTTTTCCAGGGGACTTTGGGGTTCCAGACATTTAAAAAAATATATTTTGTGATAATAATTTCATTTATATCAGTTGAGAATTTAAATATGAACTTATATTGCTGAAAGGGATCTTAGCGACAACCTAGTCCAATTTTATTATTTTAAGGATGTGGAAATTGAAAGAGGATGTTTAAGTGACTCATCCCAGGTCACAATAGATATTTTATTGCCCCTCCCTCCCTTTTCAGAATAACTAAATGAATCCTGACTAATCAGTTAAGGTACATTTTTGGGGGCATCTCTCACAACTACTTACCCTCTCACCTCTACTTCTTTTTCTTTTTCATCACTGGAAAAACCTCCACCACTGTAGGTGATAATTCATTTAATTTTTTTTTCAAAGAATCACCTGGGACATGAGAGATTTAGTGATTTTTCTCAGGTTCACATTGCTAGTAGAGATTAGTGGCAAGACTTGACTTCTTGACTCCTTCTTCTAGACTCCCAAGGCTATTCCACTGAGCAACGATGCCTTTCAGTCTACATTTAGGAAGACACAATAAGTAGTCAAATGCTTTCTCTTGACCTAGTGTTTAATTCCTAATTCATAAAGTTCCAGGGTCTTTGGTTTTGTTTGGTCTTGCTAGGATTCAGCATTGATGGGAGAAATTTCCTCATAGTTTTGTAAAAAATGAGAAATAGTCTTTTCTTCTCTTATCTGGGGGAACTGAAGAGTGAAAGGAAATGATGTCTACATGAAGGGGAGGACTCTGAAAACTAGCCAATGCAGTGCGAATTTTATGTCCCAATTAAAATACGTCACGTCTGTGTGTGTATATAATATAATATTTCATAAAGCTATAATAGTTACCTAGAAGTTAACACATCTCTCAAATTAATATATACCTAAACTTCTATGCTATTCTGAAATTCCTCTTCCTTCTTTTCTTTTTTCCTTCCTTTCCCCCTTCCTTCCTTCCTCTTTTTTTTCTTCCCTCCCTTCTTTTTTCCATCCTTTCCTTCCTCCTTTCTTTCTTTCCTCTCTCCCTCCCACCCTTCCTTCTTTCCTCCTTCCTTTCTTTCCTACTTGACTGCCTTCCTTTCTTCTTCCTTCTCCCCTTCCCCCCTCCCTCCCTTCCTTTTCCACCAAAAAAAAAAAAAAACAACAACACAAAACTATGATATATTTATTGTAGAGAATTCCTAGTGATGAACTTCCTTTACCAACACTCATCTTTTCTGCAGCTTAGAGTCTCGGAGAATTTCTTGGAGGCATTAAGAGGTTAAGTGACTTTCCTAGGGTCAATCAGCCAGTCTGTATCAGAGGCAGGATTCAAATAAGTTCTCTATTCACCAAGTCGCATTATTCTTAAAGAATTACATCTGAGGAACTGAAAGGGATTTTGAAGAATTCTTTAATCCTTCCATCAGCTCCTAAAAAAATCTGCATCCAAAACTGAACTGCAAGTAGACTTTCCTTCAAAATGGCTTGAATAGGATACTTTCTACACTCCTTTTGGGACACATTCCTCTCTCTGACTGTTAATGCTATAGTTTCAAGTACATTTATCAATTTACCCACCAAGAAACTCTTTCCATGTTTTAGGGCAGGTTTCATTAAACATTTTGAGAGGTACATGCTTTCTTTCCTGCCTCTAGGGGAACATTTAGTAAGTGACAGTGCTCCAGCACTAATTTCCTAAATGGTTCCCCAATGATTCTCCAAATCTCTAATTTATACCCTGGGAATATCTTTCTCCCCAAGGGCATGGCCCATCATATTAGAGAGTTGCAAAAATGAAAATGCAGAGAAATGCATTTCTCTAAGTAAGCAAATTGCAGTAACTGATAAAAAAAAGGAAAGGTAACATAATCACTATGAAACTCTGACCTAAAAAATACGAGGAAATATATGGTGAAAGAATGTTATTATGCAAGAATTAAAAGTAATAATAATAATAATAAATATGTATATGGTACCTACTATGTGCCTGGAGCTTATTCTAATCACTTTGAAAATATTATCTCTGTTAATCCTCACATTTCTGGGAGGTAGGGGCTATTATTATCCCATTTTACAGATGAGGAACCTGAAGCAAACAAATTAAGTGACTTGCCCAGGTCACACAGCTAGTACATATATCTGGATGTGTTTCTTTACCTTGCAGAAGGAGTATTTAAACTACTCAAATGAGTCTGTGATCTCTCTCACTGGTGTATGGGTTTCCTATAATGATTTAGACTCCTTTACATTCACATCTGCCCATCCTGTGTTCTCTTATGCATGAGTTCTCATAAATTCAGCATAAGCAGTCCAACAAACCTGCTGGATATTTTCTTTTGTCCTGACATTACAAGGATACCACAAAGGCCATCAGCTGGTCAGATAAACAAGCATTTATTAAATGTTTACTATGTACCAGGAAATGTGCTGAGTTTTGAGGACAAAAGAAAGGCAACTTCTTCCCTCAAAAAGCTTATATTCTAGTGGGGGAACCAAGAAGTAAAGAAATGGCTACATGTAAGATACATAAAATATTTCAAAGGTATTCTTAGAGGAGAAAACTTCAACAGCTGTAAGAACTGGGAATCTATTCTCTTGTTATCTTAAATTCTTGCCACATGTCGAGCCAATGTCCCCATTTAATCTTAATTGCTTGCAACCTTTAGTCTAATTCTTTTATTCTATGTATTAGCCAATTAACTTGCAATGAAACTTTCCATTGCTTTCTATGTGAAATACATTTAAATGTTTCTAGAAATTAAATTTACACAACCATACCAATAAAATATAGATTTTTTAAAAGGTAGGCCTTTGCTTCTGAGACAAGTTTGAGGTCAGTCAGAGAAGCTTTAGAATTTTCCAAAGGCAATCTATCCTGGCCTTTTCCTGCTTTTTATTTCTGGACCTATATATTTTCCATTTGGAAAATACAGGGGCTAACTAACTGAAAACATCAGGGCTATCTTTTTTCTTTTGGAAAGGTCTGTCATATTTGTGCAACCTTGTGTGAACAGGGATCATAGTTAACTTGCATTACAGATTGAATGGAATAAAACCCCAAGAATCAGGAGATCTGTGTTCAGAACCTGCCTCTTCTCTCCATGAGTTTATGACTTTTTTTTACATCCTTCTATTTGGGGCTCAGTTTTGTTATCTATATAAGGAAGGGTTAGACTTTATAATCTCTAAGGTCTTTTCTAGTTGTAACATTCTAAGGTTCCATGATTATATAGTTTCAAATTGCTTCAGCCTTCCAGTGTGCTGTTGTAGTAACTGATAGAAAAAAAGGAAAGGTAACATAATCACTATGAAACTCTGACCTAAAAAATACGAGGAAATATATGGTGAAAGTATGTTATTATGCAAGAATTAAAAGTAATAATAATAATAAAAATAAATATGTATATAGTACCTACTATGTGCCAGGCGCATACTGTTGTGGGGGAGGAGAGTAGTGTGCAGAGACTCAGAAAGACTGAGCTGTCAATCTATGTCATCATTTTGTAGAGTACTGAAACATACAATTTTGAGTTAGAGGTGACTTTTTACAAGTGTTATAAAGCATCTTTTTTTGTTAATTGTTATAAAATAAGCTGATTTATCTAAACCCACATAACGTATAATATTGTTTACTGTAAATAATTACATTATGGTTTTGTTTGGTTTTTGGTATGCAGTTTTTAAGAACACTGAACAGTAAAGTGTTGCATAAGCTTATTAAGGATAAGAACCAAGATAGATACATATATTCCTTCTTTATTTCCTCTCTTGCTTTTATCTATTCATTCTTCTTTCCCTCTTCCAAATATGCAACCCTATTTTTTCCTGCATAGTTCAGCATAATGAATGGAAATGGGGAGTGTAATAAATATTCTTATGTGATGACAACATAGAAAATCTAGAAATATTCAATGCTTTTTCATTCTGTAAATTAAAATATTATCTCCAAATCAGGGTGTCATTAGATATATTAGGAAGAGGACCTTGGTGTTTGCAGGCATAATAGGTTAATTATCTGATATTTTTTTTTTTTAAAGAGAGCATAGGGTAGCAATGGTAGTAACCACAGTGGATAGAGAAAGGAATATGTGTGTGTATACCTGTGTTTCTCTTTGTGTGTGTGTGTGTGTGTGTGTGTGTGTGTGTGTGTGTGTGTGTGTGTGCATGCAAACACCTACAAGTTTGGTGAATCTGTATACACCTTACAAGAACTTAGATATGTAGTTACTGATTTACTTGTCAATGGTCTTTGGAAGGTCAGGGAGAGCAAGACCTAATTATGAAAAGGGAAAATGTCACTATTCAAAGAAAGGAAAAAGAGACTGTAACATGCACACCAACAAGTTTAACTTGAATTCCTAACAAAATTCTAGAGTTCTTATTAAGGGAATGGTTAGTGAAAATCTAGAGAAGGAAAAAGTAGTCACAAAGAACTGGTATGGCTTCTTCAGGAGTGTGGCCCACCTGATAAAACATACTTCCTTTTTCTTTTCTTTTCCTTTGGAGGGGGGAAGGTAGGGAAATTGAGGTTAAATGACTTGCCCAAGGTCACATGGCTAGTTTTTGTGTTAAATGCCTGAGGCCAGATTTGAACTCTGGTCCTCCTGACTCCAAGTCCAGTGCTCTAATTCACTTTGCCACCTAGCCACCCCACCTTACTTCCTTTTACTGATAAGGTTTGTAGATGTGTAGATAAGTGATATGTTTTTAACAAAGCACTGGACTAAATCTCTAATACTGTTCTTATAGATACAATGGAAAGATGTGGTCTGGTTGATATTACAGCTATGTACATTTCTAGCTGGTTACATGATAAAACCCAATGATTAGTCATTCATAGTTCTATTTCAGCTTGGAAGGAAGTCTACAGTGGCAGCATTCAGTTATCTATCCTGAAACCTATGCTGTTAACTACTTTTATCACACAACATAAATAAAAGGATGCTACAGTCTGTTTCAAACTCTAGATGACGAAAAGCAGTTTAACATTTTAGATACCACAATAAGGATCCAAAAATATTCCTATGGTCTATATTGAAGTGGTGAATCTGTTAAGATGAATTTATCTGTTAAGATGCATGTTAATCGGGAGTTTATCTCCATCTATCTTCCTCTATATTTTATGCATATATGTGGGTAGAAATATACACACATATGTATATATCATCTTATATTTAGGTTCAAAAATCAATTTCACAAACACAAATTGGGAAAGGCTTAACTAGACAGCATTCTTTAAAAGGAGATATGGGGATGGTACTGGATGGCGAGGTTTCTACCAGTTATCTCTCTGATTTGGCAACCTAGAAATACAATGAGATCTTAAGTGACATTGAGAGAAGTACAGGGTCCAGGACCAAGGGAGGAGTTATATTTCTATTTCATTATTCCCTGGTGAGATCACATCTGGAGTATGATGTTTGGTTCTCATTGTCTCATTTTAGGAAGGCTAATAATAAGCTAGATAGTGTTCAGAATTGTAACAAAGAACAAAATCCTGCTACATGAGTAGCAACTGAATGAAAAGGGGAATGTGGCTTTCATATAACAAGCACATATTAAATACTCACTGTGGGCAAGGCCTTGGCAATACAAAACAAAATAAAGCTCTACCTTCAAGGAGTTTCCATTATTTTGGATTGGATGGGGGGGGAGGGAATATACCATATGCACAGATAAGTAAATATGAAATATGCAGAGTAATTCTTCTGGGCGATCCCTAACATTTGGGGGAATGAGTAAAGCCTTGTATAGGGAACAGAGCTAAACCTTAAAAAGAATAAGAAATCCCTAGATAATGAAGATAAGAAATAGGATATATCCAGACAGAAGGGATAGCCTGGAATGGAGGTGTTCCCCTAGAGGCAGGAAAGAAAGTATGCACCTCCCAAAATGTTACCTGTATGGGAAACAGCAAGAAGGGCAGTTTTGTTGGAAAATGGAGTATATGAGGATGAAATAATCTTGGAAAGACTGGAGGCAGATTTTGAAAGGCTTTAAATGGAAAGAAAAGGAGTTTGCATTTCACCATAGAACAAATAGAGAGATACTGAAGACTCCTGAGCAATAGTTTAATCTGGATTTTAAAAAATGAGGGGATATATGAGATCTGTCTTCAGTTATTAAACACACTATTATGTGAAAGGGGGAATAGACAAGCTGTTGTCTATTGTTCTACTTGGTCCAAGAAGGCAAAATTGAGAGCAACAGGTGGGAGGTGCCGAAAGACTACTTTAGGCTTGATGTCAAGGAAAACAAAACAAAAATACAACACAACACTCTACACACTAATTAAACTTAACCAAAGGAGAAATGGGCTCCCACACAATAGAGTTGGTTTCCTCTCCCTAGAATTCTTCAGGCAAAGACTTAATGATCCTTGTATATGTGACTGAGTATTTTTGTTCAGGGTTACCTTAGATGAAATGCTCTCAAAGCTGCCCTCCAATAATGTTTCTCTGCCTTCTACACCCAGTTGAAGGCATGAGAAAGACACAAGGGGAAGAGGGAGAGAGAATGAGAGAGAGAGAGAGAGAGAGAGAGAGAGAGAGAGAGAGAGAGAGAGAGAGGGACAGAGACAGTGGGAGAGAGACTGAGAGAAATACAAACATTTTTGAGAATGGGTATGAATATAGACAAACATATACTGAATATATATCTTATAGCACGGTCATGGTCCTGTGTTCTAGAATCTAGAGGTTATGCTTTTAATATGAACCTTTCTTATTTTAGCACATTTCTAAGATGAAGTAATTGTCACCTGGGAAGGGAAAGATTTCCAAGCCTTGTACTTCATTTGCAGGACAGATAGGTTTCAGCAGTTGTGGAAAGCAGGGCATCAGTCATCCCTGGGCAGCAGGGCATGGTAAAGAATATGCTACAGGAGAGTATGGAAATACCAGTTCAGCTAAAGTGAACTCTAAACAAAGGAGGCAGAGGGAGAGGACCACAGACAAATTTTATGTATTTCAAAGGCTGGTCTTGACTCTAGGGACCTTACTAGTATTTGCATGACTCACATGCTTTAAAGGATGAATTCTATGGTTTCATAACTGATCATAATAACTAAACATGCACTGTACTATGTAGATGATATTCACATGTGTATAATTACATAGCAGTGCAGGAAAAGGCCCATCGTGATAGAAAAAAAAAAGCCTGCATCAGTCTCACCATATATGCATTCATAAAAACAGGGAATGATAATTGAATTATTTATTCCATAAATTAGTGTCACAGGCTATATCACTTTCATATACACTAATATGTCCATGTATAAAATATTTCTCATTTAGTGAAAAATCTCATTGCTCTTATTATCTTGTTTAGTGAAATATATATGCTACTGGAGTTAGGGTGAATTAATTTGTTATTAGTAATTAATTTGTTTTAAATAGTTTTCATTATTGCTGACTCTCCTGAAAGAGCTCCAATTACCACACAAAAGAATAATTTTCTAAGAAAATAGAACTGTTCTGTCAAAATCCTATAGGCAGGGATACACAATTTTACCATTTAAAACAAAAGGAAAATGAAAGTCTGGATTCCAAATATGTATTACCTTTGGGTTCAGAGTTCAGAGTTTTCTTTTATATTCTTTAAAATCATTGTGGTTTATGTGCTAGGTCAAATATTTCTAGTTTATAGGCACCAGTCTACTTTTTGAATGTGCTTTGACAGCCAACTTTCCATTTTATCCTCAATAAATCCTGTCAATCCCAACACTTATGGAATGATGAGTTCTATCTCAAGGCCACGTAAGGCAGGTTTCACAGCACCTATTATACTGTTAATAAAAGAGAGCCTAGAGATGGATCCATTTAATCAAGGCCACCAAAACAAGATTCAGTGAAGACACAATAACCAACGTATCTCATGTCTTCTTCTTGGCTTAGTAGGCCATATTCCACATGATGTATAAACCCCTTGGAGTCCTAAAGACTCCTAGATACCAATAGGATGAGTTAGGCAAACTACATTGTACAAGGTACATTCTGAAAATGGGAGTTGAGAGCAATGCCATTCAAGATGCCAACTATTTAAATAGGGTCAGATTATTAGGGTATGTGCCTAATTTGCAACTAAAAAATAAAATAAGGCCTAGAAAACCTGGAAAAGGAACCTTTACATTGCAAAGATCCAATTGCCAAGATTGAAAGTCACTAGAAAAAGTCCAGTTTTGGGGGGAGTTAAACAGATGTGACTGATTGCTGCCCAAGAAGACAGCTGACAGCTTCCCCTCCCAGTACCCATGCTGGAATTAGAGATGGCCACACTCCCAGTTTCCGCCCCATTTATTACTTATTTGTTCCCACATCTATAATAATGGCTGGCATCTGAGGAAAAGATACGCTTTGGGAGAATTCATTTAAAATCTCATTCTTTCTCTACCCATGTAACCCAGTCTGCCAAAGGATCACGAGAGTATAGCAAACCAGGGCAATTGTTCCAAACTTTAGATACAACCTTCACTATCCCTGCTATTCTTTATTTGATATTAATTAAGGGAGATAACTGGTGAGGAGAAAAGAGAAAGCCCTACCAAAGGTTAATTTTCAAACTTGTACTCATGTTAAGAGAGACCTCAAGGTATACTTAGTCCAACTTATACCTGACCTTCTACCACTACATTTTACCAGGCAAGTTATCATTTGATACTAATTTAAAGATTTCTAGTCATAGAGTTCTCTCACTACCTCCCAAGAGAAGCCATTACATTTTGGGAGAGATTTAGTCATTGGGAATGTGTGCCTGCCTCTGTGTGTGTGTGTGTGTGTGTGTGTGTGTGTGTGTGTGTTTTCATTACATCAGGCCTTGAAACCAACTCTCTTCAATATTTAGTTCTGCCCTCAAAGGCCAGTGGAAATAAGACTAATTCCTTTCCCACAAGGCAAGACTTTGGATACTTGAAGACTGCCCTGGGTCGCTGCTGAGTGTTCTCTTTTTCAGGCTACACATTCTTAGTGCCTTCAAGAAATCCCTTGTGTGACATGGTTTTATATCCCCTTGCCATCTTACTCTCTCTCTTTGGACACATTGCAGAATTACCTGTGGTTTTACATAGTCAGCCCATAATTCCCCACTGTTACCAAGGGACTGTTTTTTCTTCCCTCCACACATTCACTTCATTTGCCTTCAGGAGACTTTCTTACTTCTCCTTCAAGGCTGTCCTTGACTTTTATCTTCCCTTCGTATTTAGGAACACAAATATAGGAGGAAAGAGAAGGGAGAAGAAAAGGACACCAAAGGCAAACACAAGCTGACAACATTCTAGTGGCACCCTTCTTAATAAGAAAATACTGGGCTTGGAATTAAGAAGTCCTGAGTTCAAATTCAGTCTTTGACATTTGCTAACTATATATGTATGATTCTGGCAAAGTCACTTATCCCTTATGAGCCTCAGGCAACTCCTGAGCATCATACTATCATAGATTGAAAACTAGGAGGGACCTCAGAATCCTCATGTAGAACCTCTACTTTTTCACCACCTTGCCAAAAGGTGGGAAGAATGATTTATTACTAAGTATTCTAGAGTCAGGATCATACAATCATATATTTAGAACGGTCAGGGGTCTTAGAGGCCATCCAGTTCAACTCCCTCTTTTTACAGTTGAAGACCTAAGACTTCAGGTCACACAACTTTTGTTATTTAGTTATTTTCAATTTTATACAGCTCTTTGAGGTTTTCTTAGTAAAGACACTGGCATGGTTTGCCATTTCCTTCTCCAGCTTACATATGAGGAAATTGAGGGGCGCCTAGAATAGCAGTTGTGGAATCAGGAGGACCTGAGTTCAAATGTGACCTCAGACATTTAACACTTACTAGCCATGTGACCTTGGGCAAGTCACTTAACCCCAATTGCCCTGCCTTCCCCATTCCAAAAAAGCCACAAAAAAAAACCCAATCCCAAAACCAAATGAGGAAATTGTGACAAATATGGTTAAATGACTTACCCAGGGTCACACAACTAGTAAGTATCTGAAATCAGATTTGAACCCAGGAAAATAAATCTTCCTGATTCCAGGTCAGGCACTTTATTCACTGCTCTTCCCATTTATATTCTAACCTACATTGATAATATCACACAGAGACACATGGGGGGACCCTAATCAATCAATGAATAAAAAATTAATATCTGGGGGGGCAGAGCCAAGATGGCGGAGTAGAAACAGCTCATCCAAGCCACTCTGCCCCCAGATTCCCCCCAAACTATGTAAAAGGGGACTCTGAACAACTTCTGGAGCCCCAGCACCCACAGAACAACACAGAGAAGCTAACCTCCCACTGAGGACAGCCCAGCAGCCCTGCAGGAAGGACCAGCACAGTGGTCTGGGAGCCGGCAGCGCACAGTGCGCAGAGCACAGGGAGTGGAGCTGAGCAGAGCCCAGGTCCGCGTGAGCCAAGGTTTTAGCCCCAGGGCAGCAGGGCCAGCAACCGGCTGGAGGAACCCCAGAACACCAGCAGCTGTGGCGACTGCAGAATTATCAACATAGACATGCCTAGGACAAAGTGAGAGGGTACTGCTCTATGGACTTTGGGACCAGTATTTGGGGAACACGTCGGCTTCCTCCCCTGGGGGCTAGAAGCCACTGAGGAGACACGCCATTTTGTAGTTTTCAGAGTCAGCTCCAGCTCCTGGCCTGCGAACTGTAGGGAGATCCAGTGATCAGTCTTGGGGGGTAATCACTCTTGCTTTAACCTCCCTGGATCTGGATTGTGATCTAGGGTGGAAGTCGTGGGTAGGTTTACAGCTTGCCAGAAATGGAAGTTGCCCCCCACACGTTCGGGATGAAAATTCCTCTATATGGCCTTAAAGCCATAGTGTGGCAACAAGCCCAAAAGTCAAGTAATTAAATGGCAACATGCCAAGGCAAAGGAAACAGAAAAATGCAACCCTAGACTCCTATTTTGGGGGCATAGAGCGGGAAAAGGACGGTGAGGTCAGAAGTCCTGCTCCAAAAGCCCCAGGGGAAAACATGAGCGGGTTGCAGGCCATAGAGGACCTTAAGAAGGACTTTAAAAATCAAATAAGAGAAGTGGAGGAAAAAATTGGGAAGAGAAATGAGAAGGATGCAGGAAAAGTATGAAATGAGGGTCAACAGCCTGACTGAGGAAAACAACACCTTTAAAAAATAGACTGACTCAAATGGCAAAGGAGGCCCAAAAGGGCAATGAGGAGAAGAATGCCTTAAAAAGTCGAATTTGCCAGATGGAAAAAGAATCTCAAAAGTTCACTGAGGAGATTCATTCCTTCAGAGTTAGACTGGAGCAAATGGAAGCTAATGACTTTATGAGAAATCAAGATGTTGTTAAGCAGATCCAAACAAATGAAAGATTAGAAGGGAATGTGAAATATCTCATGGGAAAAACCACTGACCTGGAAAATAGATCCAGGAGAGACAATTTAAAAATTATTAGACTACCTGAAAGCCATGATCAAAGAAAGAACCTAGAAATCAACCTTCAAGAAATTCTCAAGGAAAACTGCCCTGATGTTATAGATCCAGAGGGCAAAACAGAGGTTGAAAGAATCCACCGATCACCTCCTGAAAAAGATCCCAAAAAGAAAACTCCCAGGAATATTATAGCCAGGTTCCAGAAGCCCCAGATCAAGGAGAAAATACTACAAGCAGCCAGGAAGAAACAATTTCAATATTGTGGAAACACAATCAGAATAGCCCAGGACCTGGCAGCTTCTACACTGAGGGATCGAAGGGCATGGAATATGATATTCCAGAGGGCAAAAGAACTGAGAATGAACCCAAGGGTGACCTACCCAGCAAAACTGAGTATTTTGTTTCAGGGGAAAATATGGTCATTCAGTGGAACAGAGGACTTTCAAGCATTCTTGTGGAAAAAAACAGAATTGAATAGAAAATTTGACATCCAGACACAAGAAGGAGGAGATGCCTGAGAAGGTAATCAGTGAAAAGAAATCAAAAGGAACTTATCAAAGTTGAACTATTTACATTCCTATATGGAAAAGCAATAACTGTGACTGGTGATATCTTTCTCACTATGAAAATAATGGAAAAAGAAAAAAAAATTAATATCTGAATAAAACTAGCTCAAAATATCTTAGAGTGGGATATAATATTTTAGCCCTTTACTAATGATCTGGATAACCCTTGTATTTTACCCATCTTCACATTAGATTAGGAGTTCTTAACCTAGGGGTTCATGAAATTCCTATCTATCATCCATCCATCCATCTATCTATCTATCATCTATCTATATATCCATCTATCATCTGTCTATCTGTATCTCTATCTCTCAATTTTATATGGATATATGTATAGGTATGTATGCATGTGTTCATATATACAATATATAATATATACTTACATTTGCATTTCAACATAATTGGTTCCCTATATCATCCTAAAGATTTCATTTAATTCATTTGTGGACATTATTCTGGAGAGGGGCTCATAGGTTTTACTAGACTACCAAAGGGATCTACAAAATAAAATAAAACAAAAAAGGTTATGGACTCCTGTTAGATAGATGAGTAGCTACTTGTTAGATAAAGGTATATGAAATGATTTGGTGAGAAATGCAAGTAGCCTCTATACATAATATTCCCATCTATAAACACCATCTCCACCCTATTCTAAAGAAGAGGAGGCAAGAGAGGGACATGTAACCATCTTCATTGTAATGGACAGGAAAAGTCAGACTTAGAGAGGATGAGAGACTTGGACTAGGGGTTGAGTGAGGCAAGCAAGGGAGGAAGGAGTATTAGGGCTAGCTTTTCCTTACTTACAAATTCACTGTTCTTTTTACAGAACATTGTAATTTCTGCAATTGGTTAAAAAAAAGATGAATTAATTAATGAAAGAACTAGGTTTTATGGCTACTCCCTGGTGGCTCCCCTACATAATCTATTAGGTGACATTTAGACTTCATTTTCCCACCTGAAAAATTTGCCATCTTGATCTAGAATACCTTCCCAGAATTATTTCCTTCCATATAACCCACTACATTCCAGTTAAACTGCCCTGCTTTTACTGTTCTTTAAATTTAATATTTATCTCCTTTCTCCATGCTCATCCACAGTCATTTTCTGTTTGGGAGGTGCTCCATTCTTCTTTATGTCCTTCAGACTCCTTAGTCACATTCAAAACTCAATTTATTTGCTGCCTTCTACAGGGGATCTTTCCACTCCTCAGATACTTTAATATTTAAACATCTGTTTATACCCCTTTCTCCCCAGTAGAATATAAGTTCCTTGAAGGCAGGGACATTTTCCCCCTTTGTATATGTATCTCTAGCATCTACCTGATACTTTGAATGACTGATACAACTAAGAAATGCTAATGGAAACAAATGCTAGATTATAAAAAATACGCTGGAAGACCTTGATGAAAGAGGCAATGAAGTTACAGAGTTCATGGGACAAAGATTATTAGTTCTCTGAATGTCCTGACTTTAGTGAAAGATCATTAAAGAAGAGTTCATATGGACCTCAGAGGTCATTTACTCCTACCTTCTCATTCTGACAAATAGAGAAACAAAGGTTCAGAAATTTTTAATGATTTGCCCAAATACATTCGAAATTTAGGTGCAAGAACTAGAATTTGATCCTAGGGTTTCTGAATCTAAATCTAGCCTTCGTATCTCTGCACCTTGAGGCATCAAGGGACAAAGAATAACTGAATCACAGATTTTAAGAGTTAGAGGGAACCTCAGTGGTTACCTAGTCCAACCCTAACCTGAAGAGACTACTGACTATGGACATTACTCTTACCCATGGTCTCCCATTCAGTCAGTACTGAAGAGTGATGCAGGTTCTCCATACAAACATAAATGTTTGCATATGTATAGCACCAAATTTCCACCTTAGAAATCACTCACATGGTCCTATACTCCCCTCTCTAGGATGATTTCTATTTCAACTGCAAATTGAAAATTACGGTCGTCACTATTTTCCCCTTTCCGTTCCCCCACCTTTCTCTCCTACTAGCTATAGAATTCCCTCAAAGATTCTGTATATCTTAGTTGTCATAAAAAATAAGTCCAATTCTGCTTAAATACATTTATCTAAGGGGTGAATAATGCCCCTTTCACTGATCTGCCACTTTTTCACCCTCTCTGTCTACCTGGTCTAAAATATTAAAGTAAATGTAAAGGCCGAATTACATATTGAGAAAGCCATTTAAGCACTTTTAATTATTTTATCTACAGGATGAGCAAAGGGAGGTCTTTATCCATTAACCATTAGCAGGAAGTCCATCAGATATGCTAGGCTGTAAGATAGGTCTGATGACTAGCCCTAAGGAGATGGGATGATAGTAAAAAAATATATATTAGTTGAACAAATGAATGAATGAATGAGGAAGGGGAGATAAATTACACTGGAAGGGAATATATATGACAAGATGTCCTAGAGACAGCAAGAAGTCATGGAGAAAAAGTCTTGACGAATGAGGTGCTCAAGGCAGGGTCAGTATTATACTGATTGGTAGGGAATACTTACAAACTGTGTTTTCATGGGCACTCTCTCCTCCAAATAGCCTTACCTGCTAAATGTCTAAAATTACATTTTTAGGAGACTAAAACACTCAGTGCACATGATTTTGGTTTTCTTTGTACCCTCAGTGAATAGTGTCTGGCACATTGTAGATGTTTAACAAATCCATATTGCCTAATACTTTTCAGGAGGTTTTAGTATAAATATACTTGGCATATTAGCCTAAATTTCTGGCTAGAATTTATTAATGTTAAGATGAAAAAAGACTGATAATTAGTATGACTTTAAGAGAGAATAGGAGAGAGCAAGACAGAGATCTATAACATCAAAATTTTGTCTATGGCCTAACTTGGTCACAAGCCAAATGCCTGGGATGCTATGAAATAGAGAAGTTGGAGGTGACATTGAATGCAAAACATGTAAAAATTTGTCCCAAATAAGTCTTGACTGAGACCCAGGGTCATTACAATGCTAAGGATATATCTCTGACAAGTATGCCATCCATGCCCGGATTTGCCCTTCTCTTCCTTAGGGACACACTGCTTCTACTCTTTGTTCACTGCATAGAAGAGCATCCACCCTTCAGCAACTTCGAAATCTTCAGTGTTAAAAGTTTATAAGTGTAATTAAAGGCTGTGCTGATCTAATTAGGTTGATGAAATTTTCAGTAGGGATTTAATTCCCCTTAGCAATTCACTTATTTTTCCCCCTAGAATCACTCCTCTGTCTCATTCCAAGCAACCTTATAAGGCACGACAGAAAATTACCTCTCACAGGCAACTTCTGCACTCAAATGACTGTTTCTAAAACCTGAGGTGAGCACATATGGCTTAAAACTGGCCTCCAACAAAGACTTTTCAGGGTTGCTTTTTATTGAAAATGAAATGCTTTCCCACCTCCTGAGTTTGTTTTCCCCACATACAAAAAGAGTGTAAAGGAATGTTCACCTTGCAGGGGGAAAATAATGATTTCAAAGAACTATAGGGGTACAATGAAATAAAGAAATGAATAGTGGACAGAATTATTTTTTCAAGTGAAGACGAGTGAGTTGGCAAAACAGCCCTCACTGATGGGTAACATCTTATGAAGACCCATGAGGCCAAACTCTCTTTCTACTCCTCTAAACAGTGAAAGATGTATGTGAACTGTAACAGATGGTAAGGATGCTTTAACCTGTGTTTGAAGATGTCTTTACAAAGTCATGGGGAGTATACATGAATTAATTTTATTGCACTTATACAGAAAATTAAAACTAAAAACCTTGCAAAAATAATTGAAGGCATATATATGTGTATACGCACACACACACACACACACACACACACACACACACACACATATGAATATATGAGATCAGGAGCCAGCTAAATGCTATCCTGGATAGAGTATTACCCTTCTAGTCAGAAAGACCTGAGTGCAAATCCTGCCTCGGTTATTAACTGTGTGATCCTGGATAAGTCACCTCATTTCCCTCAAATTCAGTTTCCTCATCTGTAAAAAATGGAGATGACATATAGGATTATTGTGAAGATAAAATGAGATCTATGTAAAGTACTTTGCAGAATTTAAAGTGCTATATAAGTGTTAGTGAGTATTATAAAAAAGGTTAATGCCTTTCTTTGACCTCCTACAGGGAATTAAATATGATATTTACTACAAAACAAGGAGGTAATTTATTAAGTAAATATAATTTGTTATCTAGTTCACTGTTGAGTTTTCCCACAAAGCTTCATTATTGATGGTTTTATAGAATCATTTTTAAAACCCTGGCAGATAAGAAGGAATCATTTTTTAGCAAAAAATTCTAGAAAGCCTTCCATTGGGAGCGTAAATTTCTCAGCTTCCAATAATGAGCAAGGAAACCAATAGTTATTGACTTTATTATATTTGTTTTCTAACAGAATGTTCAAAGTCAATGGAGTCTCCTTAATGCAAATGAAGACATACAAGGCAAAACTTTTCTGAACATTGTTGATTAAATTAAAATCTAGGGAAGTTTTCAAAGGCTTTTATATGATTTATTCAGGCTTCAACTCAACTTTCCCAATCCTCCTAATTGTTAGTTTTTTTCCTCTCCTCAATTTATCTCATATTTATTTGTTTACATGTTGTGACTCCCACCCTCCCATAAGTTCCTCCAAGGCAAGGGCTTTCTTTCTTTCTTTCTTTTTTTCTTTCTTTCTTTTCTTTCTCTCTCACTGTTTTCCTTCCTTCCTTCTTTCCTTCCTTCCTTCCTTCCTTCCTTCCCTCCTTCCTTTTTGTTCTTTGAGTTCCTAGCACCAAAACCATTGCTTTGTACATATGTGCTGAAATGGTTCTGTTGTTACTGTTACTCCTTTGCTTATTGGAACATAGGCTTCAAAATAATAGTCCATTGTATCCATCAGTCTCGAAGATATGTTGATTTTTTGGGGGGGAAGCAAGGTAATTGGGGTTAAATGACTTACACAAGGTCACACAGCTAGTAAGTATGTCAAGTGTCTGAGACCAGATTTGAACTCAGGTTTTCCTGACTCCAGGACCAGTGCTCTATTCGCTGTACTACCTAGCTACCCTATGTATTGCTTTTTGAAAACAATCTTAATAATTATTTCCATTATTTTTCTGAGTTTTCCTCATTTTCCATCATTGAAAATAAATTGGAAATGATTCAAGACAAAAGGTCCACCCATCCAAATGTCTTTTGACAATTTGTCATCTAAAAATAATTTGATCACTCGCCCTTGATATTCTCTTACAATTTTTTAAATTTCATTATAAAGAAGGTACAATGTAGAGATCAGTTTGACATTTTCCCTATTTCTATTTTTAAAATTTTTTCTTTCATTTCAAAATTTTAGAATCACTTTAAGAGATGAGGAAATTTCCACTGAGGAGAAAGGTTTGCTAGTTTGTATACATGTAAGCTCTATATCTTACTCCAACACTGAAGAAATTAAATGCTGAATCCAGAAGGAACAAAAGCTATAAAGGAAGATTGCTACCACATTATGGATTATCTTGACATAAATCAATGATTTACTTTTAATTCCTAAACCTTAAAAGGATAAGGGCGTAAACTAAAGTGTCAATAATAAGTGGTAGTTCTCTTAAATTAATGTCTACTTTAGTAAATGGATTTCAGAATATCAAAATGCCAGAGCTGAAAGAGACTTTAGATGTCCTCTTTTCTAAGCACTTAATTTTAAGGAAGACAAAACTGGAGTATTAGTGATGTAGTGATTTTTTTTTTTAAGTTGGTTGCAAAAATAAATTCAAACTCAGGTCTTCTGATTCTCAGGCTACTACTGCTTCCATTATGCCACATTCCTATCCCAATATGAAAAGATTACCACCTTTTGACACAGAAACAGATCCACATATTAAATTATCAATCATTGGATTATAGACATAGAACTGCAAGGGATTGCAGAGGCCATGTAGTAGATGAGGAAGCTGCAATGAGACCTAAGGAAATGTGACTTGACCACAGGCACATGGGAAGAGAAAAGCAGGAGGATTCAAACTCTGATCCAATTTGACTCCAGTGCCTTTGTTCTTTTCTTTGTAATTCAGCCTCATTTTAGACAAGACTTATTAGAAAAATTCCCTACAAAGGTCAGACATGGTTTCCAGACTGAAAATCAAATGGGAATATTGTACAGACCCACATAACCTGAAATGAATGTTTTTGCTGGTTCATTGGAAGTCAAAAGGCACTTTTCATAGATTCTGCAATAAAGCCTAATTGGAGTTAAAAAAAAAAAAGCTAAAACTGGATTCACTCCCAAACAGACTTGATTTTAACTGTGCAAGCTACGATAGATGATATCAGAATTATTCATGCTTTGTTAAAAAGTTCATGTCATAGAAATCTTTTTCTTTAAAAAAAATCATGTCTCTTCCATGTCTTTTTCTTTAGTAACTTTACAAAGCTCATACATCTAAATGAATATGGTTCAACTTTAGATCCATGATACTTTATTGAGGCTTTATTCCATGCTTAGACTTAAAGTTAAGGAAGAGTGGGGGTTTCTAAATAGACTAAAGTCAGACAGGAACGGAAATTTCTCAGAATCAAAGAGCTCTGAAGTTGTCCCCTGTTTTGATGTATTGGGCAATTGCAGCTGCTGTCACTACCCTTGACAGGACAGGAGGGAGTTACATGAAGCCAATTACAAAAGTAAAAGAGAAAGTAGGTGGAACTGGCTGCTAACATTTGGCAGAGTTGATAAGAGAGAGAAAAATTGAATGTGAATGATCAATAAAGAGGAGTGTTTCATTCTTTCCTTCTTTCTTTTTTAAAATCCTAAATCTACAAAGGACACAGTCGTATTTCATTGTGTGGTTGTAGAAATTGTCAATATGATGCTCTCTGTTAATAGGGCACACTTCTTTGTTCATTGCTTCCTCTATCTTGTATTTGTAAGTCTGCCAGAGTTGATGGGTGATTGGACAAAGGAAGGAATAACAAAAAACCTATAAAGACCTTGGTCAACAAGGCTATGTCAACAAATGGTAACAGAATGGATTAAGGATTATTTTGATTATAACTGGTCAAGCCAGTTAGTTGTTTTCTTGCTATCTAAGAATGTAAATGATAAGAGACAGAGAAACATTATTTGTTCTGATGGTATCATCAGTGTAGGGAACCCCAGCTGATTGAATCAAGCACTCTTTTTTGAAAGTGAAAGATATACATGTGGTTTTTATAATACAAAGAGTGAAAGTATGGTCAACTAAAGTCATTGATTCTTAAATTCCATGATAGAAACTCATCATTTTATAGCACAAACAACTGAAATGCAGAGGAGCTAAATGATTTGCCCAGGATTACACTGTGAATCAGTGGCATTAGTGGTAGATTAAGGTGTACGGGAAGATAATCCTATATCTTTTTTATTCATAATTAATGATATTCCTATGGGAGGTTCCCATTAAATGTCTAGCCTTATTCCTGCCAGGGACCCTCATAGTTCCACCATTCAAGTTCGACCCTACACTACTATGTTATAGTAAGGTAAATAGAAAAATAAGAAAGTAAAGATATCTGCATTAAAGTCAGTGAGAAGCTAAGATGAATGAAGAGGTAGGCCAAGTGTGGTTTTAGTTGTTCAGGAAGATAGGTTGTTATATCCTGTTTGAAGGTATCTAAACCATGCCCCCGCCCACTCTCCCCATGTCTTTCATTCATTATTCATCAAAAGTAAACCTACTCCACTTTGCCCATTCAATTCTTTGTCTTTCTCTAAGGCCAAACTGAAGCATCATCTTTGTTAATTTCAATAAATTTGTCATATGAGGTAGTCCTTCACTATGTACTGAATATCATTCTATGATTAAATTAGGTTTGGTAATATTTTCTCTTCCCAAATAACATAAATTTCTTTGGGGCATGATCCATAACCATGTGCAAATCTGTTTATTTATTTTACTATCTCCAATAATACCAGGCTCAGTGCTAGCACATAGGACCATAGATTTAAAAGTAAAAGTCATCTAGTTCAATCACTCCCTTTTATAGGCAAGGAAACAAGATTAAGAGCCATGGTCAAGGTAATACAGGTAGAGTTATGAGCAGAACCTAGGTCATCTGATTAAAAATCCATAACTCATGCTATATAATAGACACTCAATCCACACTAAAATTTGTAATTAGAATAGCGTCTCCCTATGTGTCTTGAGTTAGCCTTAGAGAAATTAACTCCTTTGTTCTCGTTGAACTTATGACATTTTGAAGGTCCCCAGAGTTATTTCTTATAAAGCTACAGTTTTCAAAAGACAACAGAAAAGAATATTGTGAATATAAAATAGCAGAGATGACTCAGGGCAGGAGACTTCTGTCTGCAGCTATGATTGCATCTGGACCAATATTTTTTGCTTTTCATCCCTCGGAAACATCCCTCCCATCCCTCACTGATTCAATTTCACATAGAAATATTTTCCCTCTGAACAAGTCTTATTGTACACAGATGGCAACAAGATAGAGTCACCCATAAGCTCAAAATCACCAAACTTGAAACTGTCAAAGTACACATAGTCAAATATTCACCACACAATCAAACAGGGCCTCTCAGTCTAGGAACTAGAAGAAAAAAGGACAGGTCTGAATTGAAACCAGACTGATTAAAAAGACAAATGTTCATTAAAAAATGATTTTTATTATAGTACTACATTTTCCATCCTCTAACAACAACCATTGTCAGGGGCTACAGCAACACTCTGACTCTGTAGGGTAAGGGGACAGATAGTTAACAGCCTGACTGATTTTTTAAGGGCGGCACAGACTAGTCTTATGCTTACATTCAATCAAATAGCTATGAATTTAGCTTTCATCATGTTATATTTTGCATGTACAAATATAACTAAATTACTTGATGGCATTTTTAATAGACTCTGTCTTGTACTAACTTGCCTTTTTCACTTTCTTCCCCCTTCCTCCTGCCCATTCTTGAAGAATAAAGCTATTAGAAATCACTGTGCTGCTTGGTAACAGCTTTTACCTAAGGCATATTAGTGGAAATGAGCCTGACATTTTGCTGACCACTCATACTGTTATCTCACTTCTCTCTCTCTTTTCTTTCATAACCAATACACTGCTGCCCCAAATACTCCAAATGTGAATTACATACAAGTTCCTGAAGGGAAGAGCTCATACACATTTCCTTAGCAAGTTTATATCTCCCCCCGTAATCCCACATAAGCCCTGTATTAAATAGCATGTGAGGTTGTGACATTGACCTCAGGAAACATCATTTGTCAAACATTCTTCAGCAAAGACACTTTCATTTCCGGTACCTGTAATAATGGAATAATGAATCAGTGACAATTTGAGTGATGGGTGATATTTACCTCCTTGAGGCAGCCCATAAAGTTGTTACTGACTGGTGACCCTGGGAGGTCTGCTGTGCTGGGACTGCCTCCAACATAGAAAAAGTCATCAGAACCCAGCATGGTATAGTCTTCTTGGGTGTAGCCCGTTGTGGTAAGAATTCCATCCACTGATATTGTCACCTAGATAACAAAGCACAGGGAAAGGACACGCTATACTCAGACCTAGATACTGCAATCCTGGGGTATGCCTGTTTTGTGTTTTTTGTTTTTGTTTTTGTTTTTGTTTTTGTATTTTGACTTTTTGTTTTGTTTTTTTTTGTTTTTGTTTTTTGCTTTTTTTTTTGCTTTTTTGTTCATTTTTTGTTCTTATTTATTTATTTGTTTTGTTTTGTTTTGTTTGTTTGTTTTTGAGACCTATGGCGGAACCCATTTTCATGTCTGTTTGAGGTTTAGTCTTGGTTTCTAGTCAACTATCCCTACAAGATCTAAGCTAGTTAAAGACTTAGCTGATTATTGAACTAGTGTCAGCATAGTCCCTATTTGCAACTTAAAAAGTTATTTAGCAGACACAAAAATGGTGTTAGTAAAATGCTTCCTAGGTTAGTTTTGCTGGTGTACATATTAGTAAAGTTTAGTTGTCTGTCATTGACTAATCACAACGTGCACCTCGTTAACATAAAGGGCGCAAGCTATATCCAGCGACATCACTATTTGCACTATAGAGCAGCAGCTACTTAGCATGCAAGTGTCTACCTTCATGCCAAAGGAAAAAAGGAAGCAAATCAACCAGTGGAAGCAGCCCACGCTGATGTGCACATGCTTGAGGTACAGTACAGTTCAGAAAAGGAAAAGAAAAGAAAACAGGGAGAACCAAAGGAACAAAACTGCTTTGTGATGACGGAAAGATGAATGGTTGTGGCATCTCCATCATTCCCAAACCAAATCTTCATGCCATGCATTATGAATGGTTAGAAACTGGCTAAGCCTGCGGTCACTTGGGCCAGCCACCATTTTAGTCTTATCCCTCGTTAACCACAGCTGGATGCAAACGTTCGAAACGTTAACGATGCCCCTACAGGTGAGTTGGAAAACAGAAGTTGACAGGAACAGGAAAAAAAATAAGGAGGTCAACAACAGATGGAAAGAAGGAGTCCAAAGTAAGCAGAAGAGTACCAACCGCAGTTCCTCTTTTGTTAATGATGTCTACAGTTAAAAGAAAGAAAGAAAACACACGGCAAACCCAAAATAAGAAACAATTAGAATGATATCTACCGAACAATGTAGTTTGTTTACCATAGCGTGTCCAATGCCTGAGTGCTTTGTGGAGAAGGGGGGAGAAAGGAAATTAAAAACTGTGAACAGAATAACGATTGTTACTTAAAAAATATGATGGTCTCTACCATGTTAGTACATTTTTTGATTAAGGTAACGGTTAGTAGAATGAAACATTCCATGAATGGCATGTTAGTTATTAAGCATGTTAGTAACATAGAAAAAGGGCAAAAAAATCTTACAAGAAAAAAGCAGACTAACAAATAGGCCTCCCACAGAGGTTACAGCAATAAGATTTGTCCTGAGATTGTAATTCATAAACTCACTCCTTAACAGAAACAGACATATGGCAATGTAATGCTCCCTCCATCCTCCTTCCACTGAATACAACTGACAGATATTTAAAATGGCTAGAGGGATCCAAAGGCCTAAAGCTCATCAGCTGACCACTGCTTGCCCTAGGTCCCCAAATGACCCCTCCCCCATCCATCCCTCCCCCAGAAAATCAGTAGGAATTGGTTGGCAATGCCCTAGTACTCAATTTTACTGCATACAAGGAATCCTCCTCAACTCCAAAACTTCTTTCGGTCATATTGATGGACTTTAGGATCACAGTTTACTGCAATGAAACAAAGCAAAGATCCTGATACATAGAATGAGTAGAATGGAATTTTGTATCTGCCCTGCCACACATGCACCCCAACTGTACAATGACAGTTTTCCTTTGAGCTACCAATTTACTGTTTGGTGGGTAACCTGAGCAAAGGCAGATCTAGAAAGCTGGTGCCCCCAACCCCATGTCTCTTTGCAGCTTCTTTCTACTGGTGTGTTGGATCTCTTGGTTGGCATCTGAGAAATAGTACAGGAACCAAAGAGATGGGAATAGTAGGGAACCTTTGCTATGACTGCATCACTGACTATGAAATCTCCCAGGGCAGTATGACGCATGCTGGGACCCTACCCATGCATGGACAGAAGGCATCTTAAAGACGTTTGGGACTCAAAAACACTTTGGGTGAACTTCTCTGCCTTGTCTAGAACAACACTAAATCCCTAAAGATGTTCCTGTTTCCCTGGCTCATATACTTAAGTCCTCGTTTTGTTTTGTTTTAAAGTAGTGGAGAGAAACGGTTAGACAGTTAACAGCTCAGAAACAGACAGCTGTTTTAGTAAAGGAAAACCAGAGATAATCCAGTCAATCTGCAACTGTTTAGAGAAACAACAAATATGTTAAAGGATATTAGTTTAAAAGAGGCATGTATGGCAGAAAATAGTTATTGTCAACACTTAACAAAATGATACATTTTAATATATGTAAAATATCAAATGGAAACCACAAATGATTGCGTAATAATATATAAACATATCATTTAATGCTAATCTGATCATATAATATATGGCATATACTGTATTTTTGTGCCTTTGAAATAAATATACAGTATATATGAACCCATAGCTAAATCAAGAAATTTTTAGTTTTTCTAGGATTTAATATATTTGGGGAGACACCATTAAAAGACAAAATAGATTAAACAGGCCACTAGTTTATTTTGGGGTTTCATTTAGAGGGGGAAAAAAGAAAAATTCCCCAAAGGAATACTACTGGGCCATATGCAAAACCCCAGGTTCATGCTTCAGGACATCTGTCTGATTTCTCTCCCACTTTTGGAGAACAAAGAAAAAAAGTAAGAGGGAATAAAAACACACAGACCTCCCCCAAACCTAGCCATTTGTAAAACCAGTTCTCCGATTACAAAAAAGGAACTGAGTTTCAATGACCCCAATGTGCATGCTTCATGATGATCCCCATGGAACTGTTAAAACAACAACAACAACAACAACAATAACAACAATACCAAAAAAATACACCATCACAAAAACCAGAGTTGGGAAATTACTGAGTGATCCCTGAAGCCCCCTTAGAAACTGCAATTATGCCCCTGCATGAAACAGCCTCTGGGCCCCAGGACTTTCTAGATATGCCCCTGCTCAAGTATGACAGGGAGATCCATCTTGGTAGAAATCATAATAATTTTTAAAAAGCTAATTTGTAAGTAAAAACCACAAGTCTAGTATCATGTTGTTAGGTTTTAAGGCACCACACAGACAGCTGTAGCAGGAAACAAAGTCAGTTAGTCTTATCCATTGTACTGTTACCTGACGCAGATTCCTGGTTACTTTCACATCATGCCAGGCATTGTCATTAAACTTTCCATTCACGGGTTCCACCAGTGCTTCAAAGGCCCCTGATCCCAAATTAATGACCAGGGAGACGGCTCCATTTTTCAAGGCAAGATTGACATAATCAGCTGATTTCCCTGTGTGAAGCATCAGTCCATTCCTCTGAAGAGTTTTAAATGACAGGGTTATTTCGTCGCTGCTGCTTTGTATGGGATTTTGGGACAAGTCATAGCAGAAATACTCTGATCCCTTGAAGGTCGCAATATATTCTTCTTTTCCTGGGAGAAGACAAGGAAAAAAAAAGAAATCTAGATCAGCAGGACTCAAATTAACTTTTTGAGTAATTAATATTTACATCACTAGACATATCATACACATAGTAATAGATAGCCATGCATTTTAAAGGAATTACACATATTGAGCCATAAGAAACAATGACTAAAAACTGACATTCTTGAAAATTCAATTAAATTTAAAGTATCACTACAAGAGCTCTGACAAGAGAGCTTGGCCATGTGATACCTCCAGGGTGCAAATCAGGTACCATCAAGACATATTGGATGGTTCTACTCTGCTAGCTTCAGTGGATTCCTCTGTGTTTGTAGCATCCAGCCTGTGGCATTTATGTTCCATTTTAATTTCCAGTGAGTCATTTGTATTCAAAGATCTTTCCAGTAGAGAATCAAATATTTGCACCACTGAACACCCATAACAAATTGGCAAGATGTGGAAACAGGGAAGGGAGAGAGAAGACAAATTTGATACTCAAGGTAAAAATCATATCTTTTAGAGTGTGGGCATTTCTCTTTACTGCGTTGAAAAAAAGCTGCTGAGAGAATACCTATTGGAATCTGTTGGATATTTTTACTCTCTTCCTGGCTTTGGAATAACAGATGGTGGTACTAACTTTTATGAGACTAGTAAGAATTCCAGCATATCATCATGGGAATCATCATGCAAATGAAGTCTCAACATTTTCTCCACAACTCAGTCTTCTCCAAACCCAAAAGCAAACATGTGGTACTCAGAGACTACAGACCAGCTAAAACACATTTTTTTTCAGGATCTGTCTCTGCCTTCTGATGGAGTGAATTTAACCAAAATAACTGATCAAGAAGGCTGGCTCTCTGGAATTTGGCCAAGGGGAATGTGCCATGATGGACTGACACAAGTTTCTTGCTATATGCCTGGCATTGAAACACAGCATATAATAGTCTCCTGAAGCAATCTAGAACCCACCACAAATTAGGAGCAGCATGAATCTGCAAGCCCCTAATTCTCCCTTTGACTATGATTAATTACATATCAGTAGGCCCTTGTACACCGACATTCAGCATTTTTGCTGACTTTCTAGTGTTTCTACCTTGAACTACTTGATTTCCTAGAAGTTTGTTCCTTCATACTTTATCTGTTTCCATGGGCTTGACCCTGCCCTGATCTATCTTAGCTACCTCCTATACATGAGTTCTTAGACACCTGATTGTAGTCATGCTGAATGAGACTTTCCCCTGGCACAGAATTGTACTTTAGAAGTTTAAACAAAGAGAAAGAT
This sequence comes from Gymnobelideus leadbeateri, assembly GCA_011680675.1. NCBI lineage: Eukaryota > Metazoa > Chordata > Mammalia > Diprotodontia > Petauridae > Gymnobelideus > Gymnobelideus leadbeateri. Next base: position 107,966 of record WOXC01011559.1, on the reverse strand, counting down.
ACCTTGCATTTGAACAACAGGATATATTCTCCAAAGTGATACTTTTGAATATCTTGTCACTAAACCTAGTATAGTAATACCAAGAAATCTGTAAAATCACAGTACCCCAAACATACTAGGTATGTTTATTGATTGTTTGATTAATCTCTAAAATTACTGTGTCATAGCAGTGAAATGCTGGGGTGTATAGAGCATCATGAGTTGCTTCTAGTCCTGGCTACACTTCTAGATAACAGAGTCAACATGAACAAATCATGAAACATGGCTATGAACTATGTTACTCAGCTTGGGATTGGGCATAATGGAGAGAAAGAACTTTTAAGAAAATGAGTTGCCACAGAATTCGTCTGGTGGAAGCCAGTTAAAGGTAATGAGTCTCTCTGAAATTAGTGAGTTAAAATCACACATCCTGTCATCAGGGTCATACTTAAAGGTATAATCTCTAGAACACAGTTTCATGTTCTTGTCATGATCAGAGATACATTAGATATAAAATCTCTCTCCCTCTGTCTCTCTATACCTCTACCATCTACAAATATTTATATCTATATCTAATCTAAATCATTACTCTGATATATATATATATGACTATTACATATATATATATATATATATATGTAATAGTAATGAAATTTGAAGATCCCTTTGTATTGACAAGCTAACAGGTACTTAGCACTTAGTGTCAAGCTAATTATATCAAGCCTCTGTTAAAGAAACATAAAGTATGAACCCCTGTTACTGATGTAACAGGAAGGGGCCGAACAGGATGGAGTTAATACCATATAATAAGAAAAATCTCCATCTGGGAGTGTTAGAATTTCTTGGGGTAAGCATAGTGGAGGCAGAACAACTGCTGTCAGGTGGGGAGGAGGGAGGGAAGGAGGGAGGGAGAGAAAGAGAGAGAGAGAGAGAGAGAGAGAGAGAGAGAGAGAGAGAGAGAGAGAGAGAGAGAGAGAGAAGGTTGGAGGCTGGGCTGCTATTGCTGGACTGAAAACTGAACTGAGAATTGAGTGAGAAGAACTGCTAAGGGAAATGATAATTGTGAACTGAGACAGAATTTCTTGGAGCAAGCCATGTGGAGGCTGGATAAAGTGATTTTGATTTTGATAACAGAACTTGTGGAGGTGGAGCTTCTTCCCAAGGGCCAGCTGAATTGCTGAGGACTTCCAAGGGCCAGCCAGAGCTGCCAGAAGAAGCATGATCGTGGAGTTGGTACTTTGTCTGTTTTGGGTTTATGTTGATATCACAGGCAGAAAATAAATTGAGATGATAGTACTGACCACGTGTGTGAATATTGTTGTAATTCTGCTAAGCTTGATGTGTATAGATATTATTGTGGCTCTGTTAAGTGTTCTCTTCCCAGGAACAGAAACTGTGAAGGACTTGAGGTGGACTGGACACTGTGAGCTTCAATGTGGGGCAGGAACTACACAGAGAGCTGGATAAGGAACTAGGAGCTGTCTGCCTTTGAACTCAGGTGGCAGTTGGTTAGATTTGGGCAGGAGCTGGGACCATGTAAGAGGAACCATGGAAGCTGAAAGCCTGCTTCAAATCAAAATGGAAAGACCTCTCTGTGGGTACTGAGCAGTGACTGATGAAATTGTGTAGTGACTGATGAAATAGGGTACTGTAACCCCAAACATAAGCAACTTCCAGGTTTGGATTATGAGCATAGCAAACTTCATTTATTCAGTGACAGATTAAGGCAAAACATTCACAAAAAATCAAAATCAAAATACAGGACAACTTAGTCATTTAGTAAGTCCTCAATTCAATCACAAAGTACTAAGGTCCAAGTACTCCACCCCTGGGCTGTACTTTCATTTAGTCAATCACAAAGTCTTCTCTCTATTCAACTGGAGATTAGTTTCCAATCATAAGCAAAGTACATTCATTTGTTCAGTCACAAAGCATAAAAGTCAAAAGTTTTCCACCCCTGGATCACAACTGAATTCTAATACCATCCATCACCACCAAGCACCCTCTCAAAGGGGCAGTGGAGAACACAAAGGCCACAACAAGGTTATGATATCATCACAGTATTCAATACCCAAAGAGAGGTCTTTTCTTCATCTTGACCTGAGGCAAGTTCTCAGCAATCTCTGTTCCTGGGGAGAAAAATCTTAACAAAGCCACTATATACATTGCCAGCGTCCTCATCAATTCACTCTCTGCCTGAAGAAGTCTCAGGACCCCTGAAAACATCAGCAATACCCTCCTCCAGGATTTCTGTAAACATACAACAAGAATATTCTTCTTCAGGGCTTTTGAACCAACAGCAAGATTCCAGGACCTCTGCAACAACAGGACTGACTGTCCATTACCAGCAGATGAATCTGGCAATGTAACATCACAACAGACAGAAAAAATTCCGGCACCACAATCATGCCTCCTCAGTTCTTGGCAGCTCTGGGTAGCAGTTCTCAAAAGTCTTGGGCAGCTCCAATTGGGTCTCAGCCGTCCAGGTGGCTTTGGCTGGCAGTTCTCTCTCTTTCTCAGCTACTCTGGCCCCCAGAAATGTTCTCTCTCTCTCTCTCTCTCTCTCTCTCTCTCTCTCTCTCTCTCTCTCTCTCTCTCTCTCTCTCTCTCTCTCTCTTTCTCTCTCTCTGCCTCCATGATGCTGCTCCCAAAAGTTCTTCTAGTCTATCTCTGCTTGAGCCCTTCTCTAAATCCACAGCACCAACTCCTCCCAGTTCAGCCCTCTCTATTCACATCAATAAGTCCATCCCACAAATAGGATTCCCAAGCTCTGGATTTTAACAATTAACCCAAAAACCAAGCCAATACAAGGGGATATTTAAATTCCATTACCATTACAGGTACTGAGTAATGGCTGATAAAATTGTAACTTACTTGTGACCTAGGGGTGGATGGCCTTTGTAGTTTCCCACTACCCCTTAAGAGGGTACTTAATAGTGACTGATGATATTGTAACTTAATTGCACCCCATGGGTGGAAGACTTTGACTTTTGTACTTTGTGATTGAATTAAGGACTTTGTGATTGACTAAACAAATGCATTTTACTTAAAACTATGTCTCCAGTTTGTTGAAACCTATGTGGCCATTTTAGCAATAAGTTGTGAAGTTATAACATTCTGAATGCTGTATTTTGGCTTTCTCTGAATGTTTTGCTCTGATTTGTTATTGAATAAATAGTTTGCTATACTATGTAATCAGAACCTTGAAAGCTGTTCACAGCAGCAGTCCTGTGGAAAGCTGCTCATGCACGGCTTTACTATGTACTATAATCAACTAAATATAAACATAAAATTTAAATTAAAAAAAAAAAAACATTCGGGGCATCTAGGTAGCACAGTGAGTAGAGCACCGGCCCTAGAATCAGGAGGACCTGAGTTCAAATCTGACCTCAGACACTTAACACAAAAACTAGTCGTGTGACCTTGGGCAAGTCACTTAGTCCCAATTGCCCTCCAAAAAAAAAAAACCCAACACAATACAGTGTACTATAATCCTATTCTAATATACTGTATTATTATTCTAATGTATTTGTATAACTTATCTATAATATATTGCTATGCTAATATACATGTCCCAAAAGTCTTAGTTCAAGGCTTTAAACTTACATTCTATTCATTTGGAATAACCTGTATATTCATACAGTATATACTATATATGATATATCACTGCTCTTTTATACATATTATATCCACATGATTATATAATATATATATGTATTAATACTGATAATAGTTAAAGTGTATATATTGTTTTAGACTTTTTTAAGCACCTTAGGAAACTTTCCTCATTTAACTTCAAAACAACCCTGGCAGATTAGTGATATTATTATCCCCATTTTAGAGTTGGTTTAACCAAGACAGATAAAGGTTAAGTGACATGCCTAGGATCACATAGCTAGTAAATGTCTGAGGTCTGACTTGAACTTTAACTCTTCTTAAATATCTGTTCAACAATATTTGTTTATCCATTGTACAACCTAGCTGCCTAGGAAAAGAGTATATTCTCTATTCTTATAACCTAAGAGTATATAATATTCCAACTCAGATATAATGCATTCATTATATATTTATTCATATATATATATATATATTAGATATATATTCACATATAGTGTGAATTATAGGAATATAGGAGAAAATGTATAGATGTATATGTATTTATGAATGTAAATGTACACATAATGATATATGTATCATGACATAGGAATGACCCTGGGTTCTAGAGGTTATGCTTTCAAGTTTGGGCCAATAAATAGAATGTGTGGTTCACTGCTCTTCACATATGAGGGAGGATGACTCTCCATTTTAACCTTTCTGAAATCCTGAAGCACTTCAAAGGTATACTGTCTATTAATAATGTTAGTTACTTAATCAATATTACATGAAACTGGCTTTGTTTGAAATCCTATTTCTGTGCATAGATGCAGATTTAAGGTTTAATTTTAGGTTTAATTATTAGTTTTTTGTTTTTGTTTTTTGCTTTTTGGAGGGGGGAGGGCAGGGCAATTGGGGTTAAGTGACTTGCCCAAGATCACAGGGCTAGTAAGTGTTAAGTGTCTGAGGACAGATTTGAACTCAGATCCTCCTGATTCCAGGGCCAGTGCTCTATTCACTGTGCCACCTAACTGCCCCTTAAGATTTAATTTTGTTTTACTGCTTAATTTATGTCAAGAGAAGTCTTACTTTCATTAGTTTTTCTGACATTTTAAAATCTCTTGCAATTTTTAGATTTCTTCAATAAAAAGGATGCTGATCATGGCCTTAGAATAAGGAGGAACTTTGACTTTTATCTAATTTAACTTCCTCATTTACAGATGAGGAAACCAAGGTACAGAGATGAAGGGCCATGCCCAAAGTCATACAGTAGGTGGATAACAAAGCTGGAATTCCAATATAGACCTTCTAATTCTAGACACTACACTCCTTCATCTACACCACAGATGTACACAAATGGGCAAAAGAAGGCACTAGGAAAACATAAGCACATTCAAAACTGTAGATTTTTGTACATTGTAAATAATTATTTGACCCCCACAAATAACATCCATGATATTGTTAAATTAGAACCATTGGACCTTAATCTGAGCAGACATGTGAATACACACACACACACACACACACACACCTACACACACACAACTATCACATCCATGATATTGTTAAATTAGAACCATTGGGCTTTAATCTCAGCAGACATGTGATTATACACACACACACACACACACACACACACACACACAAAACTATAACAGAAAGTCTTTTTTTATATAAGAAAAATAGTACAAGGAAGCAATCTTTTTATGAGGAATTTGTTTTCTATTTGGGAAAAAGCAAAAAAAATAAGCTGATACTAATTTAAAAAAACACTTTAAGACAGAGTGAGGTGGGGAAGTGCTGTGGGTGTGCATGTTGAATGTACTTTTATATAAGGTTACTATATTCTTGGTTTTGCTTAATTACTGTGCTACTATGTAGCTCACAGGGAGTGGGGGCAATGTGGAAATGATTGTTTAAAAACACAAAATAGATCAGTGGTATCTAGGTAGTCCAGTAGATAGGGTGTCGTGCCTGGAATAAGGGAGACCTGAGTTGAAATCCTATCTCAGACACTTGTTAGCAAGTCACTTAACCACTGTTTGCCTTGATTTCTTCAATTATAAAGTGGTAGAGTAAACAGTAGCTCTCACCCCTACACTCACCGACCCCTTCCACCCTACCCTGTCTTTACCTTCACTCTCCCTTTCTCAGGGATGTTGTGAGGTTCAGATGACAGGATATTTGTAAAACAGCACTGTACTTGGTACACAGTAGGTACTATGTAAATACATCTTCTCCCCTCCCCTATAAAACTTTTAAAATATATGCATTAAAAAAGCAATAAAAGAAACAAACAGGATTTAGAATGTGCAGTGGTAGGGGTTGGACATAGGGAATAATTCTATAGTGTTTTGTGTCAGGAGTGATTGGCAAAATGACCATATGAGAAGTGGATACAAGACATTTTTATACAGTGCAAGTAATTTTAAATCTAACTAAATGAATTATATTTATTAGCAAAAATTTTATATTGCAATGATTATTTTTGTGGTTAGCAACAGCATCATAGGAATTAGAAGGAATTAAAAGGATAAGGATGTTGTACAGGTCATCAGAAAAGGGCGACTTCTATGATACATACCAAGGGAATGCAGGAATTCTTCTGCATTCCTCTCACCAACCCCCCCCCCCATCTTGGTACCTACAGCAATTAATATACCTCATTTTGCCAGGGGTCTGATCCCATTGTAAACCTTCAATTCCTCTACTTTGCTTTGTTGTTAGGTAGGACTCAATACATATCTGTTGATTTATTTAATATATCTGGAAAATTACAATATTTATTATATATAGATAATTTTAGTATGTTCTTGATTTTAAGGTACTATTCTCTTTACCTCATAGTATAAAGTTCTATTGTATGATAATTATATTTTATTTCCCTTTTATAGAAAGTAAAAATCAAAGCAAAAATTTTGTAATATTTTAGATGCTTTTTCCAGCTTCAGGTGGGATGATCAATAGAATCTTAAATGACATAGTCCTGTCATCATTGCCATTCTTATTGTCATCAATTTATTTTAATGAATGCATAATCAATATGTGATACTAAGGGTCATGCAAAAATTAATGTGGAGAAGTCTTAATCTCACTTACATGACATGTTCTATCTCTCTGCCACTGGCTCCTGTTATTTCTTTTATACTTGGTATATTCTCCTTCCTCAATGCTACCTCTTACAATTTCCACTCAAATATCAACTTCTACGTGTAATCTTTCCTGATTATCCCAGCTGCTAGTGCCTATCATTATGAATTTACTTTGCCCTAACTTTGACTACATATATTGTTTTCCACAATGAACTCCAAAAGACACATGTTCTCATCCCCTAGCACTCAGTACAATTCTTGGAACATAGGAAATACATAAAGGCTCATTGATTAATTAATTGCTAAATCTCTGCCCATAAAGAACAGTGGAATAGAAATGGCTGGAAGTCATTCTAATACTGAGCCTTGGCCTGACCTATTATATTTCTTCTTCTGCCTTCTCCAGCATTACCTCCTCTGCCACTGGCAAAGATTACCCTTCAACTTACCAAGGGATTTCCCTAATTAACAGCCAGTGCCACGTCTACCTCCTGTGGGAGGCAGATAATACTCCTCTTCCAAATATATGTAACAAAGAACACATAATTCACCTTTTTTCTTATTCTTCAGACCAGGCCTCATGTTGGGATAATGGCTTTAACTCCGGATATGATCTGAGTACAAAATAAATCTTGGGAGTTCTGAAGACTATTCTTATTTGAAGGGAAACACCAGGTTCTAGAAACAATGTATCCTGCAGGAATCCAAGTCACTCTTTGAATTCTTTAAGAAAATCTATCTAGACACCAAGTTCCCCAAATTCAGTATTAGCCCTTGGATATTGATAACAGGCAAACCGAAGCAAAGAGATACCTTTATTAAGAAATTCTCCTATTAGGGATTTTAATCCCCTTATTTCTAAGACATCTTTTTCATGCTTTTGGTTGGCAAGGGAAAACTCCTAAATTAGTGGCCCAAGATGAATGAGCAAAGGAGTTCTTTAAATGAATTTTGTAACTGATCACATTTTCCAAAATGCCAAGAATGACAAGTTCAAAACCTCCAGTGGCCTAACTTCCTAGCTCTATTTTGCATCAATTTGCATTCATTTAAAGCACCACAGGTGTTGGAAAACAGACAGGTACCTGCTGTGCTACCTGGGCTGATGGCCAGTAAAGCCCTCCTAGATACGGAGATACAAAGGGAAATTTTTGACTAAATACACTTTGATTTGCCAAATTTGCAGTATTGGCATTTCTGGGCCTGCCTTGACTTGAAGTTCCAGATATGGTATGCAAAGCACAAACCCACAACAGCGGTCAAATGTACTGGACTCTAACATGTTTCAACTTGGTGAAAACACAAGGATACATTCAGTATAATAACATGCTCAGGAAAATGAGGAGCTTACCAAAGATTCACTGCCCTATGAAGCAGAATGGGTGAATTCTTTGAATCCCAATGAATGAATATTTAATGGAGGAATAAATGCTAACAGCACAAATTTGTGCAGAGAAGATTTATGGAAATTCTGTTTACAGCCAATTCTCATTTTGAAAATATCCATAAAGTAAATTAATTCAAACATGAGATTGCCTCTGTACCAGTTGGTTTTAAGGCAACACACTATTTAGCCTTGATGACCACTGAGTTGTCCCTATAGTGACAACTACTGAAGATGAGGTTGTGTTTTGACTAGAGACAAGTAGAGAGGCCATGCAGTAAACCAGAAAAAGTACCCTACTGAGAGTGAGAAAAGGTGGGTTCTCATCAGAACACTCCAGCTATTTCTATCATCTTGGATAAGTCATTTCCCTCACTTTGAATATGTTTTTCTCATTCTATAAAATAAGGGGGTTAGACTGGAGGATCTCTAAAGTCTCTTCAAACTGTAACAGTCTGTATTGCTAAGAACGGACACACTGAAAATACTGGAAATTATTATTTTTTTAAAGTTTTATTTGTTTATTTTTAGTTAACAAGATTCAATTCCATAGTTCCTTGATTTTCAAATTTCCTTTCCCTCCCCCTGCCCCCCACGACAGCATATAGTCCAGTATAGGATCTGCAAATACTTTCATATTAGACATTAGTCAAGTTACAAAGGCGTATTGTACCAGGTGGGATGAAAAATGGTAAAGAAGAAATAAAACCAAACAATGAAAAGAAAAAGATCAATTAGTTTGCTTCCATCAGGATTCAAGCTCAGTTCTTTCTAGTTATTTCTCTGGATGTCACATCTCTCTCCTTCATGAGTCTTGAGATTGACTTATATCACTGCATTGCTGAAAAGAGTCCAGTCTGTCATAGCTGGTCATCACAATATGTTGTGTCTGTGATTGTATACAAATTTCTCCTGGTTCTACTCTTCTCACTCAGCATCAGTTTGTATAAGCCTCTCCAGGTAAATATGAAAACCATTCCTCCTTGTTTCTTATAGCACAATAATATTCCATTACATGCATATACCATGACTTGTTTAGCCATTTCCCAATTAATGGGCACCACTTTAATTGGAAATTATTCTTAATGCAAGAATACTTTTTCAAAAATGATTAACCTGATGACACTTGCATGGATTCAGACTCAAAGATGGTAGGTGGGGGAAGGGGAAGGATCTAGTTCAATAGGAACTGCTTTAAAAGGAAGAAATTATGAATCAAATGCTGTGCATGGAGCCTTGGCTTACTGATATTTAGAAAAGCTTTTTTAAGAATTTTAAGTTTTTGCAACCTTCATTCTCTCTCTCTCTCTCTCTCTCTCTCTCTCTCTCTCTCTCTCTCTCTCCATCAAGAATTAAAGAAAAAATTCCATTAAGCATATTGTTCTTGATATGAGAAAAAGAGGGGGTAAAAGGCCAAACAAGTAACAAAAATCAGTCCCAATTTTTCAGTGATGACTTGTGAGTGACAAATATATTTGAATATGTATGCCTTATATCTCACCTCCCTTTTACTTCCCTGTATCTACAAAGAGCTGTCTACTTGTCACACTGCTTCTGTTTTCTTACCAACCACTGACTTTTCAGCCTTCTATAATCTCTCTTGTGAACTCAGACCACTACTCAGATTCTTCCTCATTTATTTGTTTTCCAATGATTTTTTTTTTTTGCTTTTTGGAGGGCAATTGGGGTTAAGTAATTTACCCAAGGTCACATTGCTAGGTTTTTGTTTTTGTGTGCATTAAGTGTATGAGGTCAGATCTGAACTCAGGTCCTTCTGACTCCAGGGCCAACCCTCTACTCACTGCACCACCTAGCTGCCCCAGCCAATGATTTCTTTTAAAAATAGTTTACTATTATTTTTTTAATATAGGCTAAATTCTTTTCCTGCTATCCCTCTAACTTTGCCCTCCCAAAGAGTCATTCCTAAAACAAATAATTTCAAAAATAAAAAAAGAAGAAAAATTCAGCAAAACTGATCAATACATAAAAACTCAATGTTATGTTTAATGTCCTGCTGCTATGGACTCTCCATCTCCCCTCTTTCCCAAGACCTCGGAAAAAGAACTATGGGGAGAGATCACCGCATATATCTTATTTGAAGTGAATCTTATGTTTTATATTTGCTAAATGTTAATATTCAATTATTCTGAGATTATGGATCTTTTACTTGCAGAATTAATGTCATTTTTTTCCACTTATCATAACCTACTTGATGTCTTTTATATTTCAAAAACATTCATGACGTTCTTCTGGATACTCTCTCTCTCTCTCTCTCTCTCTCTCTCTCTCTCTCTCTCTCTCTCTCTTAGCATCTGTGAAATTATTTTCACCTGGTTCATCATTTATACATCACTTCCTAAGAAAGGATGTCTCCTAAGCCTCTCTTTTGAGCTTATTTCTCATGTCTCTCTATACTCTCCTACGTTGATCTCATCAGCCTCTGTGGTTTCATTTTTCATCTCTACATAAATGATAGCCAAGGGTCAAATCTGTCCTCTGTCCTAGAACTTCTTGCTAGATACCACTACCTCCTATACTGTTTCCATCTCAAAACTCAACATGTGCAAAATGAAACTCATTCCTTATACTAAATCCATCCTTATTCCAAATTCCTTCTCCTTCCTTCTCCTCCTCCTTCCCTTCTTCTTCTTCTCTTATTCCTAGTAACCTCCCTCAGTTCCTCCTCCACCACCTCTTATTCCTCCCTCTTTGCTCCTCTTCTCTGGTCCTTCCTAAATTACACAGTCTAGATGTATAATGGTCCTGACACTTGAAACGCTTGCTAACACAGTGAGGAAGACCTAAATTCAAATGCCCCCTCTGATATTTACTATCTGCATGTGACATTGGGCATAGCACTTTACCTGAGACTAAGTTTTCCATAAATTAAATTGGGTTTATGACAATTACGAGGCTCAACTAACATAACATATACAACCTTCTACATAATTGTTAATGATCATTTGTGTTGGATATCTCTAATAATTAAAAAGTCCTTTGTCATATTATAGTAAGGAAGGTGCCACTCTTTTCCCTCCAGGGTGATACAGCTGTTCTCTACAACACTGATATAAACATGGGAAAATTAATGGTTTCCATGATGTTATATTTTCTCTTTACCTAAAGGTGTTTCATCACATTTAGTACTACATAGAATCTGCCTGAAATGATTATTTATCTTCCTCTCTCCACCTCAAATTTAGTTCATTTTAGAAGGAAGTCGATACAAGACTAACCTAATAAATATCAGAGACACCTATTCAGGAAAAGCCAGTCACTTAATAAGTGCTGAACTAAACATCAGGCTCTAATCTAGAATGCCATGCATATTAAGATGGTAAAACTTTAACTGCTTCATTTAGTTGACACAAAAACTCTCTAAGAATATAACTAGATGTCTCTCTAACTAACTAGCCATGTGATTTGAAATACATCTGGTCATTCTTCTGGGGTTTCAGTCTTCTCATCTAGAAAATGAGACTGTTGAAATATATAAGCTTTATGGTCCCTTCTGTCTTTAAATGTTTATGATTTTAAATTTATTCTTGCAATTTTTTAGAACCCAAGGTTTCAAGTTCAGTTAATTTAAACTTTTGGACAACCATGCTATAGTGGATGAGCATGGTAGGTAGATAAATAGAAGACAGATATCTGAATTAAATGAAATGAGCAAATATGAATGATGCAGCAATAGTTTTAAGGTGAGATATATAGCTGATACTTAATAAGTGATCATTGAATGAATGATTTTTTTCTGGCAAAATCATATAAATAAACATGGTCACTGATGTGTTGTACCTGTAAAGAAAGGTCCCACAGATGAAGAGAATCTGGAATTAAATCTTAAAGGAATTACTTGATTTAGCCTATCTGATATTCAATAAGCAGCTTTATTATTAAACACTTACTGTGTATAAGCTGGCATGGTAGATAGAAAACTAGTTTCTGATTCAAAAAGATCTGAATTCTCATCCCATCTCTGTTTTGTTGTTGTTCTTGTTATGTCTGAGTCTTCATGACTCTATTGTGTGTTTTCTTGGCCAAAATACTGGAATGGTTTGCCATTTTCTTCTCCAGTTCATTTTCCAGATAAGGAAACTGAGGCAAGCAGGATTAAGTGATGTGTCCAGAGTCACAAAACTAGTGTCACACACCACTATTATATTCCTGGCAATTCAGTTACTTTCTCAGTGCCCTAGGCAACTCTCTGACTTTTTATTGAAGAGAAGGAACTAATGTGTTCCGGTAAAAGTGTGTCCTCTCCGTGAGGAGATTTCATTATATCAATGAAATCACAGGTCTCTGCTCTGTACTTATTTCTATGTACTAGGTATATAAATGACAGAGAAAGGCATCTATATAGTAGAAACAGTCTAGATAGATGACAAGAATGTGAGTGTATGAGAAGGATGAGAGGGATACAGAGGAGGAGAAATAAATCCAGAGGAAAGCCAAGGTCTACTGGCTTATTCAAGAAGTGACATGCTGGGGAATAGAGAGTTAATAGGCTTAATAGGCAATATGAGACCAGGTGACAAAGGGTCCAGAATTCATAGCTGAAAAGTTGGGGAGAGGCTCATCTAATCAGGAACAAAATATTAAGTCCTGTAAAGCTCTTTACAACCTGGCCTCTTCCAACATTTACAGCATTTGATCCTCATAAAACCCTTCTACACATTCTACAATCTGGTCATATAGACCCACTTACACAAAACATTCCATCTCCCACCACTGTGTCTTTATCCTTGCTGTTCCCTATACATGGTATGTTCTTCCTCTTTATCTCTGCCTCTTCAGATCAAATATTTCCTTAAGAAAGAAATTATTCTTGATTTGACCAGCTATTATGTCTACTATGTCTAGTCCTTACATATATTGTTTAGACCTGTATATGCATATGATATCTCCTGAATTGGAATACAAGCATCTTGAGGGTAGGAACAGTTTTTGCTTTTTCTCTGTATCCCCAGCACTTTAGCATAGTACATGTTACATAGTTGTTTAAAAATGCTTAGTAATTGATTTATGAGGAACTACAATATGTCTTTAATGTCTTATGGCTCTTTTATATTTTTATTTTTATATTTTTATTTATATTTTATATTTATATATAAATAAATATAATATACATAAATATATATTTATATTTTATATTTTTATATTTTTCATGTAGACATTGCTCACCAGTACAGATGCCTTTATGGTTTATTTATTTACTTGTTTGTTTGTTTGTTTATTTATTTATTTATTGCTTTTTGGAGGGAAATTGGGGTTAAGTGACTTGCCCAAGTGACTTGCCCACTTGTGAAGTGTCTGAGGCCAAATTTGAACTCAGGTTCTCCTAACTCCAGGGCCAATGCTCTATTCACTGTGCCACCTAGCCACCCCTGCCTTTATGATTTATAAAGTGAGTTTTCAAGAGTGACTGTGGATAAAAAATTCGTTATTCTGTGGCCAAACTGATAATAAGTTTCTCTGATCATAGCTAGGCTCTGCACTCACCCATGGTTAAACTCATACTTAGTCATATGTGATTAATCTATTCAAAACCAAACTAATACTTTCCCATATCAACAACCTGAACTGTTCCCTTTTTATGATTTTAGTGTAATTTCATTTGTAAAACCAAAATTTTCTCCTTCCCCTCACTCTTAAAACAAGCTTTATCTTTTCCTCTCTCCCACCCAGAATGCATAAAATATAGGCTTAGTGCATTAATATTTATTTGCAAAAACATTTCTGTTAAAGTTATGTGGTGGTAAGTACTTTTCACATCCATCTATATTAACAGGGAATATTGCAGTATTATTTAATATATAAATTTTGCTATGAAAATATGTCTTTCAAAATGAGAAGCATCACCACCCCAATTTGTCTAAGTTTTTTTACTGTGATTTTGGCTGCCTTATATCAATTTAAACTTGTGACTATATCACAACACTGATTAACAGTTGGCATGATTCAGCTGTTCAAGGTAGGCTGAATAAAGAATGCCAGATTGGCATTTAGGATATTCAAATTCTAGTCCTGATTATGTCATTTACTTCTCGTCTGACACTGGGCAAGGCATTTTAGTTTCCTTGTCTGTAAGAAATAAGTGGACTGGACTAGTTAAATCTCTAAGGTTCCTTTACGCACTAAAATCTTCAATGATAGATCACTTTTGGAATAACTTTTAATTCAGTTTCAACTGAACATCACCCCTGTCCTTCCCACAAGGTTATACTTTCCTTATCTGTTTATATGAAATACAAATTTAGGTCCCAGGAACCCAAGCTAATAGGCAATGTATAGTGTTGATTTGTGGATCACTGTGCTTTTATTATACAATGAAATATTTTCAAAAATAGCCTTTCCCTGAGGCTAAAGGACAAGCTTCCTCCTGGCAAATAAGTACAAAATATATCTCAAAATACCTCAACCTTGAATAGCATAAACACTATTATACATACATACATGTATATGTATATATGCATACATGCATACATATACATATATTTCCAGGAAGAATGGGTGAGCCTGCCTCTAGAATTGAATGATGTAGTATATGAAATGACTGTATCACTTCTAGAAATTAGAGCATTCTTTGGACCTCTTGGAAGGGAAATATTTTAATTAGTTTACTCAAATTATCCGTTGCTTTCATTTGTCTTTTTTCCTAGATATAATGCTAGAATTAAAATCCCAGTAGAAAGTAAGTTTCTTGAAGGCAAAGTCTCTTTTGTTTTTGCCTTTTTCCTCCAGAGTCTAAAACTGTGACTGCACACAACAGATAATCATAAATGCTGGCTCAATTGAGTTGAAACATTAGCCAATTCATTTGGTAAGATATTAGCATGGCTAGCTTTTCTTCATTCATTTGACACTAGATGGCGCAATGATTCAATCCATTTTATATTTATATTGTTATTGTAGGCTATCCCCTACTCAGGAAAGACACAGGGAATCCTAGAATTTTGGCTGTTGGAGAGACCCTAAAAGATCATTTTATGCATGCTTTTTCTTTCTTCCACAGAGTAAAGTGACTTGTTTAAGGTAATGAAGCAATATGTTGGTGGAAGAAGATTAGGACATCAGATCATAGACACTTTCCTCATGTGTCCTAAATTCTTTGTGCTGTGCTCTTTGCATTACATCATACCGCTTTTCCAATGTTACTTGAGAAACTATTGCTTTTTCTGGTGTTTTCATGGTTCCTGATTTGTAAAAAAAGATATTCCTTTTGAAGGAAGTAGGGCAGTTTAACCACTAGCCTATGACATAAATACATACCATCTTGATTTAATCTTCACATGAGACAGATAAGGCCCACTGGCAACTGATGGTTGGAAAAAAAGAAACAGGGGGGAGGGAGAGAGAGGGAGAGAGAGGGAGAGAGAGAGAGAGAGAGAGAGAGAGAGAGAGAGAGAGAGAGAGAGAAGAGGGGAGGAGAGAGATGCTCTCATCCCCTATCTCTTTCTCTGTCCCTCAAACAGCTATAGGATGCTGTTAATTATTTTCCCAGTTATGTCCTCATAGTGAGGTAATTATCCCTAGCTACATATACACATGGGCAAGACTTGAGAATTATGTTGAGCTTTTTATCCCCACCCACATTAGCAGTTGGAAGCATCTGTGCTTTCTATTATTACAATTCATGACTTTAACTCCAATCCCAATTAAAGACTAGGTGCTTCTCAGAAAGCAGTTTTAATTGATAATACTGTTAATGTAGGTATGTATGTTAAGCATAAGTATATAGAATAAGGTATTACCAGTAAGGCTTTGGGTAACCTGTAAGGCTTTCGGGGTGAGAAGTAAAGTATTTTATCAGAGCCATATATGACCAAAATACGGGTTGATCATATAGTAAGAATGATACATGGATAACTTCAATGAAATATATGGAACCCAGAAAATATTTAAAAACCCAAAAGAAAGCCTTGGTCATTATAGGTCATTCTTCTATGGGGGATTTATGGTAGAACAAGTGACAAAAATTATGCAATATGAGAAAGCATGGATATGTTACTTGATGCATCTTTGGAAGAAGTAACCTATACTGGTGAGATCTCAAATCTGTTGAGGTATTATAGTGTGGTAGAGAATTGGAGAGAACTCCAGGTCCATTTATTCCCAAACACTCATTTTACAGATGTGGAGGCTGAGACTCAAAATATATAATCTGGTACTGATGAAATGTATTCATTTTGACTGAAGGTTAATATTTGACTAATAGTAAATCTTGCCAAAATAGGTCTGCATTTAGATAAATTATACGCATGCATTTAATGTAAAAATCAATGTTTTTCTCTTACTGTTATTTTGTTATGATAATAGTGTGGCTAGGACACTGGCCTTGTAATCAGAAGACTTAGGATAAAGTCATGCTTTGGCCAAATATTAGCTCTGTGATCAGGATGAATCACTTAATCTCCTGAGGCCCTGGGCAACTCTAAAGATAAAATTATCGAGTAGGTGCCTATCTGTATTAATGAAGGGAATTTATAATCTCAGAGTTCCCTGCACAGATGAAATCATGGGACATTTGTAAAGAAAAAAAAAACACTCCATATTTTTTTGCCTTCCTGAGAGTGAACATTTGTTGGAGTTTGAACAATAGTTATAACATGCATTCACCATTAAAAACACAAAATTATATTGGGCACAGAGGCAGATATGTAAGGAGACAATTATGAATAATTCAGGCTGTCCCAAAGAGGAAGTGGAAGGTGCCCCTTCATGGAATATTTTCAAACAGAAGCCAGACCTCTATTAATCCTTATTCAAGTACTGTCCAGAGTATTTCTCTCCACAGATTTTAGGTTCCTTCACAAGAATTTCTTCCTTCCTTCCTTCCTTCCTTCCTTCCTTATTTCCTCCCTCTTTTTTCTTTCTCTTTTTCTTTCTTTCTTTTTCTCACTGTCTCTCTATTTCTCCCTCCCTTCCTTTCTTTCTTCCTTCTTCCCTTCCTTTCAGAACAGGCTTCACTCTCTTCCCTGGGCTAGAAGTTCTGCATTTACTAAAGAACCTGATCTCACTATTGGTCAGCATGTAAGCTTTGACTTGTTTCCTACAAGAACTGGCTCATGGCAATGTGGTGGGGTGGGGTGGCTGATTAGATGGGAGGGGGCACAGCCAGAAGAGGAATTTAAGATGTCTAGATTGAGTCCTTTCTCAAAATATATTATAAGAGGAACCAATAGGAAAAGGAGAGAAAGGGTAGAGAGGTAAAAGATGCTCCCCCCTTTATTTCCTGTGTTAATGACTCCTTCCTTTCTTATAAGGGACAATGCATTTTGCCCTGATAATCTAGAAAGTTAAAATGCATTTTTAAGCCCTTTTGATTTTTCCTCCTGGGTGGAGACAAAAATACTCTTTATACATAGGTAATGTATGTTATTGGAAGAGACACAACCAAATCACTTTCTCCTTAAGACACAGCAGCATTCTCTATGTCCTCTACACTTGTTAGATGCAAGGTCCATAGTCCTATGTCTTCTGTCCTTTGGATTTTTTCCCTTTTGATCAGATACTGTGTCAAACTGCCTCTTTTTGATACATACTTAGAAATGAGAATATGCTGAGATTCGTCTACCTAATTTAACCTGGCTGCTTATCTCTATATGTTTCCTTCTACTCCTCTTGTCACAGCTCTCTAGCTCCCCTTGGAAGGTGTGGGAAAGGCTTAACTTGATGACTATACAGGCACTTTAGAAGCAAGAATACAAGAGGAGGCTTAGGCTAAAATGAAATTTTCTGTTCCCCCTTACCTGTTAATGCACTCCCTCTCAGACTCTCTTCTGTGTTAACTAGTTTGTATTTGTTGATTTTTTTTTCACTTTATATTTGTTCTGTATAAACTGATAGGTGTACTTTTATACCCTATTATACAAATAGGAAGTGTTTCAGTTATTGTATTTGAATTTCCAGTACATGACACATAGTAGTAGGTATTTAATAAATACATGACTGATTGTCTAATGAGATCTATATATCTTTATACTTTGTCCTTATTCTCCAGAAACTTTCACCTATTTTCCTGGACACTAGATTCCTAAACCCCTGATGCCTCATTATCTACTGTACCGTTGGCAGTTCCAAATGATGAGTGATATTTCGGTGGGAGGGGAATGGAGGTAGTCAGTTCCTACCTAAACCATTTCAGTGACTGAATATTTCTGGACAAGGAAAAACAGCATACTCAGAGTTATAGCTCTTCAACATTTAAAAGCATGTCGATCTTTCTAAGAGTTATCATTCATGAAATGTACATATACTGCCAATTGGAACATACCAATTTGCCCCAGTGCAAAGCAATGCCCTAAATCAGCTGACTTCCATGTTTTTTCCAATTCCCAAATGTCACTCAGTGTATGAATGTACTTGTTTTGTTTTTATTTTGGTTTTGATTTCTGGAAACATATAATAGAAACATTTTTTTAAAAAGGGCACAAGCACCAAATCCATCAAAAACCTGTTCTGAATATAATTCTTTCCTACCTACTAGATCACAGCCTAGGGCAAGTGGAGAGGATATGGAAAACTAGATATTTCCATAAAGAAGTCATTCAATTCACCCCCAAAAAATATTTTTAAAGAGCACACTATACAAGGCAATCTGTTATGACATTCTACTGGGGAAATAGAATATATAAACCCAAACAGGATAAATTGAGAAAGGAGAGAGCAAGAACAATTAAAGAAGTTGGGGAAGGCTTTGAAAGGAGACGCCACATATTTTCCCACTGCACAAAAGGGAGATGTCTAGGGAAAAGAGTAGGACTGTAATAGTATATTTTTAGAGAAGGTCAGGCAACCAGTACCTTCCTCTCTGATAGACGCATCTCTGTGACAGTTTGAAACATCTGCTTGCTGGGAACAGAAGCCTCTATAGGCTAAACTACTCTTCCCTCTTCCTGTAAACATAGAAAGGATTTGTTATTACTAGCCTAATGGCTGGTTTTTAACAAACAATAGTCATTTAGAGTCAAGGTAGCCAAAATGTTGATGAGAAGTTTCCATCAAAGGCTTTGTTTCCCCGGCTTCAACTACTTCATGTTCTATTTTCACATATTTTACTTTCAAATTAGTGACTTTCTGAGTTTTTTTTCTGTTCTGTTAATTGTTTTCCTAATTAAAGAGCTGGCTAGGGGGTGGCTAGGTGGTGCAGCGAATAGAGCACCGGCCCTGAAGTCAGGAGGCCCCGAGTTCAAATCCAGCCTCAATCACTTAACACAAAACTAGCCATGTGACCTTGGGCAAGTCACTTAACCCCAATGGCCCTACCTTCTCCCTCCAAAAAGCAAGGAAAGAAAGAAAGAAAGAAAGAAAGAAAGAAAGAAAGAAAGAAAGAAAGAGCTGGCTAGTAGAAAAGTAGAAGGAGAAAATATAAAAGCCTGGGGAAATGAGTCAACGTCTAAATGATTTGATACTGTCGGGCTCCCTGTTTCTTTCCTTCAAATGAAGTGATTCTTTTAAACCTACGGCCACCTATGATCACTCTGAGGGCCCACAAGGGGCCCTCACACCTCCCTTACCTCTCTTTTGACTGCTTTTTGTCCTTGGCAATGAAGCTGAGGCAAAATAAAACTGTGCAAAATACTATTTAGAGTGGCCGTGTTCAAGCTGCTGAGCAATTCTGCCCCATCACTGTGAGACTGGCCACCATGTCAGATTCAGGGCACCTCTGACAGTGCTGAGTTTTGAAAGTTTTGAGGTTTTCCTGGCTATCAGGAAGAATAATTTGACTTCTCTTGGGATAAGATCATATTCAGCAGAAAAGATCTGCTGCACTCAAGGTCATAGATCTTGACTCCATGGATGCTCAGTCACACAGCAGAATGTTTAGCCAAAGTCTTCAAAGCATTTCAGACATTGCTGCAGGTGTGGATCAGCCAGGGGAGCTTTTTGGCTGCTGGTCAGCTCCTACATGTGTATATCCCTTCCTGACCTTCTCCCTTCCCCATCCTCTGGAAGTCACAGATAACTAACGAGTATAAAATATAAACATGGACTCTTTCCTAAGCTATACTAAGGATAGGGAATAGTAGAAGTAGTTGGCAAAAAATGACATTTGAACAATCACCATGTGAGAGAGGCTGGGTCCTAGAAGGGTACTAGAAGAGTGCTATAAAAGGTAACCTTTTATCTGTTGAATACGTAAGTAAATGTATATGTACCACTTTACTTTGGCAAAAGATAATGCCTCTGAGAACATCAGAATACACTGGAACGTGTGAATTTTTGGAGAAACAGTAACTATTCAATGCTTCAAGAACTTTTCCTTTTATAAGATGGAAAATTAAGCAATGCACTTAGACCAAATAAAGAAAAAAATTAGAGAAATATGACAAGCTAAGCATGTTGGGAGTATTTGTAGAAACAGATTCCTCATAAGGAGAAATAAATGTCATAAGGGAGAGAGGCCAGGAAGGATAGACTCTTCAGGGAACATTTTTGTTCTTGCTCTGTATCAAACTGGTATAGAAATAAAATAAAATAAAAAGCATGAAGAATTACAAGTCTCGAAGCAAAAGAGGCCACTTTCTACTGCTTGCCAATGAGGATATTAGCCACCATCAGTTATAGTAATGAATATATCCTCCCTATGGCACAGATTACCCTTTTGGGGAATTCTACCATGGCATATTCCAAAGAGTTAAATAGAATGTGAAAAAATAATGCAATAAATGGTCTACTGAAATACACACACACACACACACACACACACACACACACAGAGGCTGAATATGTGTGAAAAATGGAGTAAGCTGTTCTTGAAAGAACTATGCAAATACCTGTCTTTCCTTTGTTGAAGTCCTTTTAAGTGCAAATGAAATTTATCCAATGAAATTTACAGAAGTACCAGTGTACTCAAAATATAATATCTAGTTACCTTAGGGGAAAAAAATAAAATCTTTCTATTTCTTGTTTTTATAGTGATATATGGCAGAAAGCATGTTAATCTCAAAATGCATTGGAGGTCAGTGATGGGTAGGCACATTTCAACAAAATTAAGATTTAAAATTACTTACACAATGAATTCTTCCAAATGCATGACCAAAATTTAATAGGTCGGAGGAAAGTAATGCTTTTTTATACAGTTAATTACATCTATCTATTTAGAGTTAATACAATTAATGTTCTATAGAGATATAATTACCTGTTTAGAAGAAACTAACATAATAAAAGAGATAATTAAGTTTTGACATAATTTTAATTTGAATTCTGTCTAATAATAATGTAAAGAACTTATATGGCATTTCTCGTTTTTGAAGCACTTTACATGTATTATTTCACTTTATCCACATAACATGAACATGCTATATACTTTTTCCAAGTATATCTATAAACAATGAATTTTACACATAAAAATGATGATAGGAAACTTTTTTTTACTATACTTTATGGTTTTCAAAGAGAGTTACCTATATTAGCTCATCTGATCCTTAAAAAACCTCTGTGAGGTAGAAGCAATTATTATTCCCATTTTATAGATGATGAAACTGAGGTGGAAAGAGGTTAAGTGTCTTGCTCTTGGCCATGCAGAAAGTGTCTCAGGCAGGTTTTGAACCCATTTTTTAGACTTCAAGCCCATGGCTCATTCTAATATGTCACATTGCCTCTCTTTCCTATCAACTTAAACTCCTTCTGTAAAAGAATAAATCAAATAAAATCAATATTTTTTGAGCTCTTACTATGTACATGTCACTTTTAGGCACTGTGGCAGGGTATGTTACAAACAAATAAAATAGAAGAATTCTCATTAATAGCAGAAGAGCTATCACAAGGTAATGTATGCTTAATTGTCAAATGAATGATATAATCAGTCCTCTAAAGATTTAGATAAGGAAGCACTCACTTCATACTGGGGCAGCCTGGGGTGGTTTCATGGAGGAAATGCCATCTGACCTGGACTTGAGACTCTTTAAACTCTAGTTGGGCAAATATAATTCAACAAAGAGAGAATTCCATGCAGCTATAACTATATGATCAAAAGTGTCACTATAGGAAAAATAGGGCATTGAGGATGGGTAGGTGAGAAGGGTGTGGGGTATGGAAATTCACTTCTAAAGGGAGTAATTGCATTTTCCTGGATGAAAGGCTTAGGTTGTAGAGGTAAATCGTGGGAAATTTTGAAATGTCAGGAGGGAAATTTTAAAATGTCAGGAGTGAGATTTAAGGATATTTTATTTGTAGACAATGGGGAGCTATGGGAATTTTTCAACAGAGGAGTAACCTAATCAAAGGCTGTGTGCAGAGAATTTGAATGTCTCTGAAAACTGTCATTTTAAGGGAAAAATAAAGGAAGGCTAATCTTAAAAAATGTGATGCCTGATACTGCTATCCTTGACACAATGGGGAAAGCATCATAGAAAGGAATATACATTGGTTATGAAAAAACCCAAATTTTGGCCTTCTTTTTCAGTTTTAGACCTTACCAACTCTGCGAAGAAATGAATCAACAATGAAAATAGCTATGCTTATATTGCATCTTTCATTTCAGAGCATGGATTGTGTTTTTTCTTAAAACCAGAGTTAAGTATATTTGCACTCAGCAGTGAGAAATTTATAAAATCCATATATTCTTTATCAAACCTTTAAGATATCATCTAGAATGGTATTGCAGAACCGTAAGGGAATCCCAGAGTTGAAGATCCTTAGATTGTCATCTGGGAAGTAGTGCTACTAATCACACTAGACAGATATGGATGGCTCACAACCTGAGTCTGATGGATCTCTGGGAAAGGAGATGCTAATCTCTTAGATTTAATATCAGGAAGTTCTCTTGTCTTCACTGGCATCTATATCTTTAGGTTTATTCACTTTAGAGATGGAGATTAGTTGTTCATCAGCAACAACTGAAAACTTATTAGCTACAAATGGATTTTTTTCACCTAAATTTCAATATCCTCCACATTTTTAAATTGCCCTCTTTCCATTGTTTTTCATGTTGTATTCCTCCATGTTCCATATATTATAGTAGAGTTGTACTATCTGCCTAACTAATACACAACACTGTGCTTTCCCACCTCCATGTCTTTGCTCACACATTGCCTAATGAATTCTTTCTTATTTTTAAGATACTCAGTCAAATACCATTTCTTCCTTCAAATCTTCCCTGACACCTACCCAATGACTTTCCTGTTTTGACCATGCATACTACTTTGCTTTGTCAGTCTCTAATGTACTTATTCAATACTTTATGTACTACAGTTTATCATAATCTATATGTGTCTCATCTCCCCAGGCTACTAGAATACAAAGTCCATAAGGGAAGTGACCATATTTTAGCTGACTTTGTGTCACCTTCAGCATATAAGCCTACTGGTATTCACACAGCAGATGTTTAATATTTTTGAGTATTGCTAAAGAAATCAAATCCCTAATAAAACAAAACTGAACATTTAATAGCTTAAAGTTATACTTTAGTTCAGGAAAGGTCACTACTCAGACACATAATGTCATTGTATTGCTATGAACACTAGAGAAGCATTGCACTGTCATGGGTTAAAAATGGGCTTGAATTAATGAAGACCCAGTATACGGCTACTAGGTAGCACAATGAATAAATTAGACCTGGATTCAGGAAGGGCTGAGTTTGAATGTGGACTCAGAACCTTCGAAGCTAGGAGACCATAGGCAAGTCACTTAACCTCAGCCTAAGTTTCATTCTCTGTAAATCAGGGTTGATAATACTACCTACCTTCTACCTATCAAATGAGGTAACATGCAAAATACTTTGTAAACCTTAACACACTTTTAATGCTAGCTACCCTCCTCCTCATTCTCCTTCATCTTCTTCTACTGGCTCTATGACCCTAGGCAAGACATATAACCTCTCTGGGTCTGAGAGAGCCTCTAAACATTCTCCATACCTGTTTTTTGCTTTCGTTGTATTCTATTGTATTACAGTACGTGGTATGTAAGAAATGCTTTATAAAGGCTTGCTGATTGTTCTATATCACTGAAATCACAAAGTCAGTCTCTTCAACCAAAAAAGGAAGAAAGAAAAAAAAAGATGGAAAGGAAGGGAGAGGTGGGGGAAGGAAGAAGGAAAAGAAGTAATACCTACAGACAAGCTAAATTGTCCCCCATCCCTCTTTTAAAAATCACAGTCTCACAAATCACAGGATGTTGAAAATAACACAGTGGTAAATGTAGACACTTAGCAGAAACATTTTTCCCCCAAGAATATTTGAGATACTAGATACTGAGATACTGAAAAAAATGGAAGCATCTGTGAGACAGAATTTTAAATGGAAGTAAGGAATAGATAAAAAGGAGCAAAGACCATAGCGCAATTCCTCTCCAAAAGTGTGACAGCACGATTTACATTTGAACAAGAACAGGAGTTCTAAATATCAATCAAATAAGTCGTTTTAGACTATCAACAAATTGTCCTTCATGACTGTTATCCTTTTACATTTTACTGAACCTGGAATTGCTAATCAGGTTTGGCTGAAGATTTAAATAAAATTACTGTCTCTTGGGAGCAAGAATGGTTTGTCTTTACAATGTTATTAGCCTTAGTTATCCAAAGGCAATACCA
Source organism: Gymnobelideus leadbeateri (assembly GCA_011680675.1). Lineage (NCBI taxonomy): Eukaryota > Metazoa > Chordata > Mammalia > Diprotodontia > Petauridae > Gymnobelideus > Gymnobelideus leadbeateri. The sequence goes on along the minus strand of WOXC01011559.1, from coordinate 83,383 downwards.
TTTGGGGAAATGGTTTGGAGGTCATTGAATCATCTCAGTACCATAAGTCCTTTGCATGATTGATGTGTGCAATGTGGTAGGAAACATTACTGTGGGCATTATAAAACCTAGCATGTGTGACTGTACTTTAAAAAAAATGGGGGAGGGGCAGCTAGGTGGCACAGTGAATAGAGCACCAGCCCTGGAGTCAAGAGGACCTGAGTTCAAATCTGGCCTCAGACACTTGACACACTTACTAGCTATGTGACCCCAACTGCCTTGCCTTCCCCACTCAAAAAAAAGTCAAGGATGTGGGGTGGGAAATCAAGTATATTTTTGAAGAAAGAGAAAACAAAGATCTGCATTATTCTTTATAAAACTTGATAATACGGGTTGATGATTTGAGTAAGGGAGGAACTTCAGAAGCATGATACTACCTACATTCATAATATCATGGGGAACTATCATGAAGTATATACAAATCAGCTGTGAAATTCATGATATGAAAATAATATAAAAAGTAATTAATATAAATTCTGTTCAGCAAGAGTGAGAATTAGTTACTAGAGAGTATTAGTAAGAGAAAGTTGGAAGGAACCTCAGAGGTCATAGAGTCCAACCCATGGGATCTAGAGTCTCATTTTCTTTCTACGACACCAAAGGCCTTGGTAATGATCCTTCCCCTACAGCATGAAGGAGGAAATGTAGCGACAGGATTGCTCAGTCTCACTGGGGGAGTCAATTAAACAATCAACAAGCATTCGTTAAGTACCAGTAGGTGGTGAGGATATAATGACAAAAGCAAAAATAGTACCACTCCTCAAGGAATTCACAGGTTTGCTAAGGGAGACAATGCATACATATAAAGGCTTATATAAAATGGATTCAAGTTGATTTTAGGGAAAACAAACTAACAGTTGGGTGGGGGGAAATCAGGAAAGGCCTCTTGTGGAAGGTGGCACTTGGCTTGAGTGTTGAAGTAATCAAGGGATTCTAGAGATAAATATGAGAGGGTATTGGGAGTTGGGCAGCCAGTTCAAAGATATGGTGGTGATAAATGGAAAGTAGTATATGATAAATAGCAAGAGTTGAAGTGCTTCTGTTTGTAGAGGACATATGAGAGGTGTAATCCAAGTGAAAAGGATGGGAGGAAGGGGAAGTCCTGAAGAGAAGAGATGAAGTAAAGTTTTGGGGATTTATTTATGGGGCAGTTAGAGAGAGGGAGGAATAAACAAACAAAAAAACCTATTTTTTTCTGTCTCTACCAGCACCTAAAACCTAGACATCTTATTCTATGCTTTGACATCAATGCCTGGGGGGAAAGTGTTGATGGAGAAAAATCATACATGTATATGTATATATATATATATATATATATATATATATATATATATATATATATATATATACATATCTTCATTCATAAGTCACGGTCCTTTCAATTCCTTCTACTTTGCTAAAGTGTGTCATTTCTTTTTACCCACTAAATATTTGTGCTTTTGGTGAAATTCCCAGGTGTTCAACATTAATTACAGCTCTGACAATATCTGAAATGTATTGACCTAATTTGGTTCAATATTAGACATGAGGGATCACACACACACACACACACACACACACACACCCAGAAAGAGAGAAGGGGGCAGAGGGAGGGAGGGAGGGAAGAAGGGAGAGAATGCATTGATGAATAAGGTAATATTAACCAATGGTAGATTTTTCTGGTAAAATACATCAGTGAGATTACTACTTATAACCGATATTTTCTCAATATTGGAACCAGAAATTCTGTGATTAGATTCTACCTTATAGTGGTATCTTTTGGGCTGATTGGAAGTCTCAGAACATTTCAGTGAGGAAAAGGACATCTCTAACCCACTCTTCTTAAATATATGGGTTGAGTTCACAATTATGAAATTGACAGGAACTACAAACAGAGCATGTCTCAATGTGCTTTAATATCTGTGACATAACAAATATTCACTGCATTCTCAAATCTGGCAGTCTCAGCTAGAGAGACCAACCTTAACAAAATCTTAGTCAATGATTTGTCTTTTAAAATAATTTTGCACAATTAGGAAAAAAGGAATATCAATGAAGTTTAGCAGAATGAATCCTAAGCTTGTCATCATCAAACAAAAACATTTACTAAGCACCTACCATATGAATTAAAACAACTGGAGAAATGTCAGAAAAAAAGACAAAAAAAGGGTGAGGGTGAGGCTTAATTAACAGGTAAAAGGGAGCCATACAAATTAAAGATCCTGTTTCCTCATTTAAATAGCAGGTTAGGACTTTGGGGCTTTTCCCATTTCCCATAGCATTCTGTGCCCTGCCAGATGTAGCTTCAGTAAGTAGGCAGACAGAGGAAAAACACTGACACATGCCAATCTGTTTATCAACAGGAGTGATTTGTTCAGTGATGGTGATTGGCCAGGTTGGGTGATGATGCAAGACATCATCTCTATACAAAATCTTCATTAACTCAGAAACTCAACCCAAATTTTACAAGCACGCTGTGTCACACTTAATGGAATCAAGTCCCTCGTGTACATACAACATTGACTCTACATTTGACATCAGAATTAAAAGAAGACAAAATGAGATTGAAACATATTCATCTATTTTTCTTTCGGGGAGGTGAAAACTGATTTATCTACTTGTATGCCATCCCACCATGTCCCAACATGTAATCAGTACTTTTCTTATTTTTTTTTTTTTTTTTTTTTTTTTGCTTTTTGGAGGGCAATTGGGGTTAAGTAACTTGCCCAAGGTTACACGGCTAGGTTTTTGTTTTTTTTTGTTTGTTTGTTTGTGTGTGTTAAGTGGCTGAGGCCGGAACCGAACTCAGGTCCTTCTGGCTCAGGGGCCGGCACTCTACTCACTGCGCCACCTAGCCGCCCCAAGTACTTTTCTTATGAACTCTTTCATCACCATTCCATGAACATGACACATACTCTGTTTCTCTATGTTTTCACTGACATCTCTCTCTTCTCTTTGCTGACCCAAACCTTATTTATTCTCATTTCATCTTTTTTTTTTTATGAATCCTTACCTGACTATTCTGAACTCATTTTATCACTCCCCTTTGAAATCTCCAATATTCAAACTGCATATCATTCATATAATATAGCAATTACATTATAGTTCTTAAATTGTTTGATATGGAGAAAGAAAGATAAATTGTTGATACCATGGAAATATTTAGAGTATTTCAACAGAAGTGCTGTATTTTCTAAATGAGAAAGCCTCTCTTAAAAGTTTGGAAATGAAAATCATATTGTGGAACAAATTAATTTCAGTGGAGTTCTCTGGATATATAGGCATGCATGTATACATATACATACATACATGCATGTATGTACACATATGTATATGAAGATCTATAATGCATATATTAACATGTGTGTAGAAATGTGTCTAGATATGCCTATGTGTACATATATGTGTATAATTACACATGAAGGCAGATGATTTTACTTAGGTAATGTCTATAATCCTCATTTATTTCTCTCTTTGCCCCAATCTATATTTTAGACAAGACTTAACCTAAGTCTTCTGATTATATTCTACTACTCTATAACTGGATCATCATTTTGCATCATATTTGTTGGTGGTAATCAAATTAACACTGTAATATCAACAATGGTGTTATATCAAAATTCACGTTCTCTAATTATCCTCATGCCAAAGAACTTGTGAACTCATCAGATTCCTCAACTTAGATTCTACATTTATATACATATGTGTGTATAACTTGTACATAGAAAGAACCTAAAATCATGCCTTAATTTAAGCGTGCCCTAATATGGCAGAGGAATTTTCTGAATCAATCAGTATATTAGACACTATGCAAAGAAATGGTAATACAAAGAAAAAGTAAAACCAGTTTCTTTCCTCAAGGAACTTAACCTAATTGGGAGACAAAATACACATACATAAATCTGCCTACAGGTGAGGAACCTACAGCCTTTAAGCCACATGTAGCCTTCTATGTGATTGTGTACAGTAGCCTTTTGACAGAATCCAAGTTTTACAGAACAAATCCTTTTATTAATAAATCCTTTATTTGTTCTGGGAAGTTTGGGATAAATCAAAGGGCTTCACTTGAGGGTCTAGAAGGTCACATATGGCTTCAAGACTGCAGTTTCTCCACCCCTGACAGTCTGGGTTCTTTTCTTCACTGAAATGTTCTGAGATTTTTCTGATGAACCCACAAGATACTATCATAATCATCCACCCTTGGATGCAAAACACCCATAAAGTAAATTGAATATAACCTTAGAAAGAATGACCTGGGCAGCTTGGAGGAACCATAAAAGTTCTCATACACAATGCAGGGCTTGAACTTAGTCATCCAGGAAAAGAGGGAATCCAAGACAGGATGATGAAGAGAGAGAGAGATTTCTAGACATGGAAGATAGGGAGTGGCAGGATTACAGAGATCAGAAATGGAATATAGTATGTAAGGAAGTTCAGTTTGCTTGTACCATAGGGTGACTTTAGGGGAATTATGTGTAAGAAGGCTGGAAAGGTAGGATAAGGCTAAGTTACAAAGAGCTTTAAATACCAGAGGAATTTATATTTGATCCTGGAGGTAACATGGAATAATTGAAATTAGGGTAGGAGTCAATATGGTTAGATTTATACATTAGGGATCTCACGTTGGCAAAGGAAAAGGAGGTGGTTTTGATGTGGGGAGAGGCTTGAATGGGAGAAGAGGGAAGACAATCAGGAAGCTGTTGAATTAGTCTAACTAAGAGATGGTGTACCCTTGAATTAGGGTGGTATTTTTGTGAATGGAGCCAAAAACACATACAGGATTTATGTAAAGAAAAAAAAAATAAGATTAGGCAGCTGATTGTTCTGTATGAATGAAAATGAAGAGTGGAGAGACTTATGGGACACATAACCAACAAGATGGAGCTAGATGTATAGAAAAACAGAAGTGTGTTTTGCCTACCTATGGTGTCAGGGTATTTTACTTCATGAGTATTTAGCCAGAGAGCTATATAGCAGAAGAAACTGGGGCAGGGAGCTCACTTATGTGGGGGATTTTCCCAGGCCTAAAGGAAAGGTGACTAGTAACCATTTGTTCCCAGTTTTGGTTCCTTACAAGTCATTTAGGGAAGGGACTGCAGCTGGTGAAAAGGGAATTCCCAAGCACTGAAGAAAGCTGAAACAGCTTTGAGGTATGGTTCTTAGAAGATTGCAATCAAAGAGAAGGAGGAAGAAAGTAATTAATAAGGAATATAAGGGTGCCAAGCCTATCAATTATCAATGGCATCAGGAGGAAGAAAATTCAGAAGAAAAAAGAAACAAATAATTTGGAGAATAGAAAAGTTTGAATTCACAGTGGCAAGCCCTCCAAAGAAATAAAACAGGGAATAACTGATTGGGAATACAAATACACAGAATTGAAGGGAACTCTGGAAAAAGAAAAGTAAAAGCAATAACATTTTAAAAAAACAACCATTATCTTTATTCAAGCAAAGATACTGATCCTGGAAAAAAGTATGTTTAGAGACAACTTAAAGATGGCAAATCCACCAGAAGAATGAAGAGTTAAGTATGACACTTAGGAATTTGGGTATCTAGAAGGACTGGAATGCCCTCAATAGTAACAGGGAAGTTGAAAGGAGAATTTTTTAGTGTGAGAGAGAAGATAATGAGTTATTTTGGGGACTTGTCAATGAGATGAGACATACAATAGATGATTGGTAATGTGAGATTAGAATTCAGATGAGATTCTAGGGCTTGACCATATAGATCTCATAGTCATCTGCATAGAGATGATAATTTATTCCATGGGTTTTAATGAGATTATCAATAATAATAGTATTTATAGCATTTTAAGATTTTACAAATTCCATTAAATAAGCTATTTTATGTGATCCTTTTTTTTGGGGGGGGGAGGGCAATTGGGATTAAGTAACTTGCCCAAGGTCACAGGGCTGGGTTTTTGTTTGTGTGTGTGTTAAGTGTCAGAGGCCGGATCTGAACTCATGTCCTTCTGACTCCAGGGCCGACTCTCTACACACTGCACCACCTAGCTGCCCAAATTTTACTTGATCCTTACTAAAACTTTTGGAGGTAATTTGTTGCCTTCATTTTACAGATAAGGAAACTGATACTGAATGGACTAAGTGGTTTTTCTAAGATTTGAAGTAAGATTTGAACTCAGGGCTTCTTGACTAAGGCTAGCACTCTATCCAACTGTTTCTCTTTTGACCAGGAAACCTGAGGGTCTTACCCTCCCAGTTTCTTTTTTCTTTCTTGATTAAAGGGGCCACCCCTTTGATTAACTTCTTTTTTTAAAAAATTTATTAATTTATTAGTTTAGTTTCAGTTAACAAGATTCAATTCCATAGTTCCTTGATTTTCAAATTTCCTTTACTTCCCTCCCCCCTCCCCCCACGACAGCATATAGGCCAGTATAGGGTCTGCAAATGCATTCATATTAGACATTATTCCAATTACAAAGGCATATTGTACTAGGTGGGATGAAAGATGGTAAGGAAGAAATAAAACCAAACAATGAGAAGAACAAGATCATTTAGTTTGCTTCCATCAGGATTCAGGCTCAGTTCTTAATAGTTATATCTCTGGATGGCACATTTATCACTTTCTTGAGTCTTTCGGGATTAACTTATATCACTGCATTGCTGAAAAGAGTCCAGTCTGTCATAGTTGGTCATCACAGATATGGTATGTCTGTGATTGTATACAAATTTCTTCTGATTCTACTCTTCTCGCTCAGCATCAGTTTGTATAAGTCTCTCCAGGTAATTATGAAATCCGTAACCTCCTCATTTCTTATAGCACAATAATATTCCATTACATTCATATACCACAACTTGTTTAGCCATTCCCCAATTGATGGTCACCCCTTTAGTTTCCAATTCTTTGCAACCACAAAAAGGGCTGCTAAAAATATTTTTGTACATATGGTTCTTCCTCCCACTTCTATGATCTCTTTGGGATATAACCCTAGGAGTGGTATTGTTGGGTCAAAGGGTATGAAATTATTTATAATCCTTTGGGCATAATTCCAGATTGCTCTCCAGAATGGTTGGATAAGTTCACAACTCCACCAGCAATGTATTAGCGTTCCAATTTGTCCACATCCTCTCCAGCATTTGTCACTTTCTTGTTTTGTCATCTTAGCCAATCTGACTGGAGAGATGTGGTATCTCAGAGTTGTTTTGATTTGCATTTCTCTAATTAATAGTGATTTAGAGCATTTCTTCATATGCTTATAGATATCTTTAATTTCTTTCTCTGAAAACTTCCTATTCATATTCTTTGACCATTTCTCAATTGGGGAATGACTTGTATTCATATAGATTTGGCTCAATTCTCTATAAATTTTAGAAATGAGTCCTCTATCAGAGACACAAGTTGTAAAAATTCTTTCCCAATTTCCCACCTCCCTCTTGATCTTGGTTACATTGGCTTTGTTTGTGCAGAAGCTTTTCAATTTAATGTAATCAAAAGTATCCATTTTGCATTTTATAATGCTCTCTAATTCTTGTTTGGTCCTAAAATCTTCCCCTCTCCACAGATCCGTCAGGTAAACTATTCCTTGCTTTCCCAAATTGCTTACAGTATCATCCTTTACACTTAGATCATGCACCCATTTAGACTTGATTTTGGTATATGGTGTTAGATAGTGATCTATGCCCACTTTCTGCCATCCTGTATTCCAGTTTTCCCAGCAGTTTTTGTTGATTAACTTCTTAAAGAGGCCTATTCACTGAATGGGCATTACCTCATTCAAAGTGAGAACCTGAAAAGACCTTAGCCTACATGGGCCAGGATCTCCCATTGCACCCTGGGCCATCTCCAGTCATTCTGATGAATATCTGGCCACTGGACCTAGATGACTCTGGAGGAGAAAGTGAGGCTGGTGACCTTGCACAGCCCTCCCTCACTCAAATACAACTCAATTGCAAGTCATGTCATCATTTCCCTGATGTCATGGTCCTCTTCAAGAATGAAGGACAAATATAACAAGCACTCTATCTACTGTGATACCTAGCTCTCTCTCACAAAGTTAGGGAATAATAATAGGGAAGAGAAGTGGTTTCAGGAAAGAGCCTACATATAGATTCCCCATTAGTGAATAACCCAGAAACGGAGATTGAGGAGCAATCAGATTGGTAGGAGGGGAGTTAAGGGATAGTACTGTAATAACTCATAAAGGGGAACATATTCAAGAAGAGAGTGTGACAACAGGGCAAAATATTGTAGAGGTTTCAAGAAGGAAGGAGGATTGAGAAAAGGCCACACATTTTGTCAGTTAAGAGATCATTGATAACTTTAGATATGACATAATAATACTTGCATTACCTATTTCACAGTGTTATTTTGAGGAAAGTGCTTCCTAAAGTTCTGTGGAACTATGAGCTAATGTTATCATTATTATTAATATCATTATTATTGTTTTAATTGTTATTATTTAATGAAATGTAAAAGTTGGACATAGAAATTCATGAGTGCGTCAAAATCAAGGTCTCTGAATGAGAACCGTTTTTGTCTATAGCCTTTTCAAACTGAATGACACTCAACCAGATCCACTGACAGTAATGGAGTCCCCTAACGCTTCCTTATACAGATATATTAATTATATTATCTGAAGGTATATATGTATATGTCTGTGTATATATGTATTTTCTAACCACATTGCCAACTTACATCAACATAATATTCACTGACTATAGGGTCATAGATCATAGTCAGAAGTGTTCTTAGGATCAACAAGTCTGATCCCACCATTATATACCAAAGGAATATAATATCTAGAGAACTTAATTACTTTTCCCAATGTCTTTCTTGGAGACAATAAGTAGAACAGTTGAGATGTGAACCCACATACTGTGAATCTAAAACTACCATTCTTTCCAATGTAGCATGGTGCCTCTTGTGGGGAATCAGAATGATCAAAAAACTAGATTACTAGAATTGGAGTATAAGACATGAGTTCAAAGTCTGCCTCTGGCACTTAATATTTGTGAGATCTTGAACTAGACATTTAACATAGCTTAGGTCCAACTGATTTTCTAAGACTAGATAGAGATAGATAGATTAATGGATAGAGATATCTGTCTATATCTATCTATCTATCTGTCTACCTATCTATATCTGTCTTACAATGACCAGTTTAGTCACATTCAAATAGGGTAATTAATAGGTTTTGGTGAATGGAAGGGAGAAAGTGGTGATTTTTTTAGGGGCCATAATAGCTGAACAAGATACAAAAAGGTTGAGATCTACATTAGTGTGTCTATGCCCATGAAGATCCCTGGGACTCTAACATCAGTATATTTTTAGATATGAATAAAATAGAGGAAAACTGCTGATCTTTATATTTTATCCCTGACTTATTAAGGTATCAGAAAAAACAATAACTTCATTCCCTACTTCATTTTCATGTTTAAACTGAAGTAGGGAACTAAGGTTCTCTCTCTCTCTGGGTCTGTCTGTCTGTCTCTCTCTCTCTCTGTCTCTATCTCTATATATTATTATACTAATTGATATTTAATTACTCAATGGACTCCCTCTTTTCCTCCTCCAATCTGAAGCAATTTCAGAGAAACGAATTCTTATTCTACCATGACAGCCTCAATTGTTCATTTTACTCCATGCACCAAAAGTGTTAAAAATATTGACTTTGATAAACCATAATTACAAACTGCAGACTTGGGACAAATTTCCGTTAATCATTTGGGAAAGTAGTATTGTTGTAGTTAATCTCTTTTCATCTGAGATAAAATAAGTGGAGAAAAGTCTCACCTTAACCACAGTAATATGAGCAAATGGAAACACTGATTGGATTTAGAGTGAGAAAGAAATAGAGCACAGGCCCTGGAGTCAGGAGGACCTGAATTCAAATCCAGTCTCAGACATCTGACACACTTACTGGCTCTGTGACCTTGGGAAAGTCACTTAACCCCAACTACCTTTCCTTCTCCCCTCCAGAGAGAGAGAGAGAGAGAGAGAGAGAGAGAGAGAGAGAGAGAGAGAGAGAGAGACAGAGAGACAGAGAGAGAGAGACAGAGAGAGACAGAGAGACAGAGAGAGAGAGAGACAGAGAGAGACAGAGAGACAGAGAGACAGAGAGAGACAGAGAGAGAGATGACTTTGGGGTGGAGGAGTGGAATCTGGACATGATCTTAGAGATGATGTTGTCTAAGAATTCATTGTATTAATGGAGAAACTGAGGTCCAGGAAAATTAAGTGACTTGCCTAAAATGGAGCACAGTTAATAATAAGCAGAACTGGGATCTCATTTCCAACCTAGTTCTCCTTCTTCTACACTCAACTGTGTCATTTAGTTATTGAGGTTCTGTCATAATCCAGCATTGTTGTTGCTGTGTTATGTTCTCAAAGAGGACCAAGACATCAGAGAAATGATGACATGACTTGCAGTTGACTTTTTTGGGGGGAGGGAGGGCTGTGCAAAATCACCAGCCTCACTTTCTCCTCCAGAGCCATCTGGGTCCAGTGGCCAGATATTCATCAGGAGGACTGGAAATGACCCAGGGTACAACGGGAGAACCTGGCCCTTTTAGGCTAAGGCCTAATCCAGCATGTTGTTATAGTGGAAATATCAATGTGGTTCTCACATGCTTATTCACTTTTTTTGTTAGGTTCTCTTCCCATAGATTCTCAAAAGAACCTACTCTAAAATTTAAGCATCAAATAAAATTGCCTCCAAACAATTAACGTGGCAGCAAACACGCCACTAAGTGGATCCAAGGCAGCCTAGTATTTTACTCCAGTCTTTAATGTCAGGTTGCTTTTTTATTCTAGGGGTCAGGAAAACAAACACACTATGAGCTCATTATTGTGCATGCCTAAACAAGCAGAAAAATAGGCCCCTTTCCAAATGCTAGACAATGAAACCAAGGATTTTTTTTCTTTGTACCTCAGTGTAATTTGGGTGATAAAATACTTGCTAATACAAGCTATTAAAACAAACCACAAATGGAAACCAGTCTCTCATACTCTATTTTAAACCCTCCTCAAAGTGTTCTAAGTAAGCTGTTTACTTTGAAACCCAAACTACATTTATATTAGTACAAAGTTACCTCTCATATATCTTATCTTAAAATATCCTGGAAACTTTATATTTGAAGCTGAAAAAACAAAAGATCTGCCAAAATAATTAATTGGTGGTCCTAAGCAACAATTATTTCCAAATGGCAGGCTAGTATTTCACTGATTTCAATTATCTTAAATGCTTTAATCTATGGTTTCATCAATGCAGATACTCCCTCCAATGATATATAATGAAACCCATCCATGCCCCCAAATCTTGTACAATTTTTGTCAATAACATCCCATAAATCTTCGGCAAAGTGCTACTACCACCCTATTGAAGGCTTTCCTTTAATTCTCTTGACATTGCATGAATAACAAGTAAATGTTGTTCACTGGTTACAAATTGCCCTTTCAAGAAAACTTGAACATCCTTCTCACCTAGTCATTCATATTTAGTTAGTGATGTTTTTATAACTTATAGCAATCATGAGTCTCTCTATTACCCTTTGGGTGATCTGCCATTTTAATATTTCAGATATTTTAAATTCCATGACTTGTAGCTATCTGATATCACTGAAAGGATATTGATCTTAAAATGTCTACTTTTATCTCAGGTAGATCATTAAAATTAAACTTTTCCAAAGGCTATAGAGAGCTTGTATTAAATAAACCCTGCTTTTTTCTTCCTGTTCAATTCTGCCTCAACTCATCACCTTTGTGATGTATTTCACCTAGGGACAAAGTTGGGCCCAGTCTATGCATTGTCCATTCAATTGTGTATCATAATCTGAACTACAGATGGTCATAGTCTATTTGTTTTTCCCCTAATTATCTATTGAATAAATTAATTACAGTAAACTCTCCATTATCTTTCATTTGATCATCAGAAATTTCTCTTACCTAGCATTTCTGTGATCTACTAATGTTGCAGAAATGGATAATTCTGTGACTGATCTTAAGACATCGTGAAATCTTGAAATATTTTTTCATGAAATGATGTTGAGTATAGCTTGAATGCTAAAACATTTTTCTAGCTTTGTTCTAGCCCCTACTAATGTTTTTCTTTTGCCTTTGCCCTTGTTTTAGTCTTTTCTCTTTTCTTTATACCCCAAGAACTTAGTACAGTATCTGGCACATTATAAATAAGCACTTAATTAATGCTTGTTGTCTATCTGACTATGTATTTGACTCATCTTGATTATAACCCTAAGTCCTTGAAGTCTAGACCAGTGCTTGTCCTATCAAACAGGAAACAGTTTGATGACCAGCCTAGTTAAATTCATAGTGGTCCACTGTCCAATTGGTCACAAAGTGATAAACAACTCCTGTAAAGTGTCTTCTATCTTTGAGAGGGTCTCCAATCTGAATCTCTTGCAGTATCCACAGTGAAGAAAGGCTAGATCCTAACATATTGAAGTAATTCAGTGAAAAGCAGCAATCAGTGTGGTAATTCTCTATTAACTTGAATACTCCATTTTCAAGACAGATAAAATAGAGTTGACTGTATTTATTCTTCAGGGCCATTATCAAGGGAAGATTATCTCTGAAAAGTGAGAAGCTAACTTGCTGACAGAACATTTTCTTCTTCTTCTTTTTTTTAAACCACTTCTCACAATGATGGGATTAGTACAGCTTGTACTGGGGTTTGGGAGCCGTAATAAACAAGGAGCAATTTTCTGTTCCTAATTAACTTCCCTTAAAATAAGCACTGACTGCATAACAATAGCCTGTCAGTCCAGAGCAGTGCCAAAAACCCAATATTCTATACATAATGAGCCCTATTTAAATAAGCAGATTAGAGTGGTTTCCTAATGAACCAGGGCCACCGGACTGGTGAAGTAGTCCCAAGTAATAGACAATTTCTATACACAATTGCAAGAGAGACTATCCATAGGATGTCTTTTTATGTCCTTTGTTCCTTAAGCATAGAGTTTCATTACTTTTTCCTCCTGCATCCAAAACTCTTTCAGTACTTTTTGATTCATCCTCCTGATTTCTAAGACATTCCACAGGTAATGTGGGACAAAGGAAATGTGTAGACTCTAGAGTCAGAGGACTTAGTTCATGTCCCTCTTCTGATGTTTCAAATACTGATGTGACCTTGGGGGGATACCATGTAATCTCCTTTGGGTTTATATTTCTTCACTTATGAAACAAAAATGCACCACATGATCTAGGTTCCCTCCCATTTCTAAATCTATGAACCTTTAGTACTTTACTTTTTTATGCTCTATCACCCCTCTCTTTTTCTTCCTATCATTCATTTATATAAATTTTACAATTTTGAGTTATCTAATTCAAATGTTTTAAGTATATTCTTAACATCTTTTTATGCATCATCAAAACTTCTCCTAGTATCCTTCCCTGTTTTTCTCTGAGAGCTATCAATATAACACATATATTTAAAGGGAAAAAATCAGTAAAACCAACCAATACATTGAAAAAGTCTGAAACTATATGGAATGTGCCATGACCACAATGATCTTCCACTTCTGTAAAGGAATAGAGTGGGGGAGTCTTCTCTTTTTGGAGGTCATGTTTGTTCTTCACAATTTCATAAAATTCTTTTTCAATGCCTTGTGGTCCTCAATTCTAACAAGAATATTCAGGTCATGGGGTGGTTAGGTGGTGCAATGAATAGAGCACTGGCCCTGGAATCAGGAGGATCTGAGTTCAAATCCAGCCTCAGACAAATAACACTTACTAGGTGTGTGATCGTGGGCAAGTCATTTAACCCCAATTGCCCCTCAAAAAAAAAAAAAAAAGGCAAAAAAAGAATGTTCAGGTCAGCCATGTCTTCACTGATCTCCAGGTTGCACAAAAGTCCTAACTCTTTGAATTTTTCCTATGATGCTACAGAAAGGTTTTCACCCTGAAAATTTACTATACCCCTGGACTTCTCATACTGGACATACCCTCCACCCCTGTAGCCTCTCTCTTTCTCTTTTTTACTGGTTCTTCCCAGAACCTCCATTTTAAGGAGGATGACCAAGCCTGTATTCCTGGATCTTCAGACTTTTTTTTTTGCCTTTTGGAAGGCAATTGGGGTTAAGTAACTTGCCCAAGGTTACACAGCTAGGTTTTTGTTTCTGTGTGTTAAGTGTCGGAGGCTGGATCCGAACTCAGGTCCTCCTGACTCCAGGGCCGGTGCTCTATTCACTGAACCAACTAGCTGCCCCTCTTCAGACTTTCCATGACCTTTTTGTTTTAGCTTCTTTTTATGTGGTACCTTCCTCCATTAGAATGTAAGCTCCTTGAGGGCAAGAGTTGTCTTTCTTTCTGCTTATATTTGTATTCCTAGAACTTAAGTTAGTGACTGGAACAAAATATTTACTTAAATGATTGTTGACTGTTGAATGACTGATTTACCTGGACCTGTTCTTCCCATTTATAACATTGTCATTACATATATAATTTTCCTGGCTTTGCTTCATATTGTATAAATTGAAGTAAATCTTCCCATGTTTCTTTTCGAAATGTTCACGATTTTTAGAATGAATCAATATTCTATTGCTTTTATCTTTCACAATTTGTTTAACCCTTCTATAATTAATGGCCATCTACTTTGTTTCCAATTTTTTGCTAACATAAAAAGTGACACCTTAGAGTATATGTCTGGCAGTGGAACTTCTTGGTCAAAGGATACGGACATTTTAATCATGATTTTAAAAGATAATTCTAAATTGCTTTTCAGAATGGTTGTACCAATTCATGACTATACCAAAAAATATGTCCCTGTTTTACTACAACCTTTGTAACTTGAATATTTCCTTCTTTTTTTTTTAAGGAAAAAAGAATCACTTCAAATCTGGTCTAGATATTTATTAGCTATGTGACTCTGGGCAAGTCACTTGACCAGGACTGCCCACCCCCCCCAAAAAAAATCACATAGTATGCTTTTACATTGCTTCAATAAATGCCTGTCCACTATTTTAATCAAGTTTCATTACTTGCCATTCCATTCCATTTTCTTCTACACTAATTTCCTTGTCCCTAAATAGCTTCAATTATTGCCTACATGTGGATATCTCCCAGAGCTACAGTTTTAATTCTTATATTTGAATCTCCACAAGCCTATATCTGCAATTGCCTATAACATGTCTCCACTTGGATAAGTGTGAGAGGGGCCTTGAAATTCAAATCTACACATGAATAATTCAGATCTAATGATATTCTATAACAGAATTTTGATATTTTGTAATAGAATTTCCTGACAAGTGGAAAACACAAGTTTGTGATTACCATTATTTAACAAACAAGGTAATTGTTCCATTGGCTTTATGTTTACTGCAAATATTTATATTTCAAGGAAATGTGTTCACATGATCAGATTTCCTTCCTTATTGCTTTATTTGTAGTGTAGGATTTATCTTGGTTGGGAGTAGTTGCACTTTAAAAGTTAAGCTTTATGAAACCATTCTGACATTATTAAACTTATTTGTCTCTGTTTCTTTCTGCTGTTACTCCTCTGGTTTGAGAGTCTTTTAATTTTTTTCTCATTCTCCTCACTCATGGCATAGTTATTTCTTTGTGGGAGTTACAGGTGGGAATACATTTTTTTTCTATAATTCTCTCCATACTTCAGTTCAGGACCATCCTAATCAGTAGTCAATACAGAAATTCCTTAAAGGAGTCAAACAATACTTAACCAAACTATGCATTTCACTTTGAGTTACAAATCACACACTTAGATCTAGGGGAAAGAGTATTAAGGCACAGAGTCTTAGCAATAAGAAATGAAAAGTACAACAAAGGTCAAATCAATTTAATTCCTTGCAATATGTAGGGAAAAAAAGACACTGAGAGCCAAAAAAAGTTGGCAAAATGGCATTATCCTTCACTGTGAGGTTGCTCTTTTCTCTTGATATGCACATGGGCAATTTAAGATGAAAGGGCATTAGCATAAAGTGAATGTCATTAGATAATAAGTCAGACTCAGAATCAGACTGACTAGCTATGACCATTTCACTTTTTGCAGTTAACAAATGTTAGGCTCTGGTGGGGAATGAGTTGGGGAATAGAAAGTATGTCATTGTTCGTTTCCCCTTTTGCTTTACATTTCTAAACAAGCCAAACAATCTAAAGAAAGTTCTTCTAGAAATAAAAGGGAATAATTTTAGTTCAATAAATATTTATCACAGTATACTATATTCAGAATTTACCATATAATCTCTATCCTTTATAATTCTTATTTTTCTTGAAGACTCATCTCAAGTTACCACCTGAGTCTTGAAGGCTTCTCTGACATGCATAGCAACAAAACAAAACAGAAGGGGCAGCTAGGTGGCGCAGTGAGTAAAGCGTTGGCCCTGGAGTCAGAAGGACCTGAGTTCGGATCTGGCCTCAGACACTTGACGCGCACACAAACAAAAACCTAGCTGTGTGACCTTGGGCAAGTTACTTAACCCCAATTGCCCTCCAAAAAGAAACAAAACAAAACAAAACAAAAAAAACAAACAGAAGACCTATTCCTCTTCAAATTTCCGTAGAACATCAAGTCTGAGACCACCTTTATACTCATTGTACATCATATTATACTTAATTGTGTGCATTCCTGAAAATAGACTCCTCCAAGAACTTCTATCTTTTTAAACCTCTCCTTATGAATAAAATTTTACAAGGCATGCTACAGATAAATTTTGACAGTGTACTTATCCAGGACAAGACCTCTGCTAGCTTTTCTTGAGAACATGAAATAAGTATAAGGCATAGTCCACATTCATGAGGATCTTGTAATCTTGTATCTAGAGAAATAAGACTAACATACAACAAATAGTTGAATAACAATACAATATGATGTAAAAATAATTAGCAATGGGAACAACACAGATAATCAATTTAAAAAGCAATATGTGTTTCAGCCACTGTCAATTTAGTAAGTACTGCAAGACTTCTGAGAAGATGGATGACAGTGTAGGCTGGAGTACTGAGGGAAAATTTTTGTTTTAGGGATATTGTCTTCTTGAAAATTGATTTTGCAGTTCTTTTTACAATTGAACCCTGAAAATTATATATTGCTTTCTCTAACCATTCTGTTCTACACCAGAAGTCAGTAGTTTTCCTTCCAATTTTACAGGATGGTAAGACCACTCCCTTTTTCTATCACATGCTCATTACCTCTCATCAGGAAAAGAATCAAAGAATCATAGAACTTTTTAGATAAACTTAGAAATCACCAAATCCAAAGAAAATAAGGAGCCAAGAAGAGTGAGAAGAAAGATATGTTCAGTTGATGATTCTTCATTTCATATCCATACTATTAATTCCTCAACCATCATCACATGATGTTCATTATTGTCAATGACTTAAACTTCTGTGTCAATGGTTCCTAGAATATAATCTTTCTCATCTCCAATAAGCTTCATCTTTATTTTAGCCATATACTGGCACATCCACATTTTGAATCTTGTTATTACTAAAACAAAACAAACAAAAAATCCTGCCACACCACTGAGATAAGCACAAAGGCTGTGTTGATCACTTGTCTCACTCCTAATCCTTCATGATCATTAAGTAACACTTTTAAACACTGAGAAAATTCACACCAGGATCTCACAAAGTCCTTCCTTACTACCTCAAAATTTTTGTCACATATATATACTTCTGCACTTTAACAGTTCTTTGTTTCTTTCTCATTTCTTTTCCTTCATCCTTTCTGATGTACAAAGTAATCCAAAAGCCTCTGCCTGTTTTCTTGATCCCATAACTCTCTTTTTTTTGGCAGGGCAATTGGGGTTAAATGACTTGCCCAAGGTCACACAGCTAGATTTTGTGTAAAGTGTCTGAGGCCGGATTTGAACTCAGGTCCTCCTGACTCCAGGGCCGGTGCTCAATTCAGTGTGCCACCTAGCCACCCCAACCCCATACTCTTTAAAGTCGTGTATGTTAATTTGTCAATTATCTGCTTCTGTCCTTGGATCTCCAGGTTTTTCCTTTTCTACTGCTTTCATTCCCTCTGACTTCTATTCTGCTCAGGACATCCATCCATCCATCTACATCCACATCATCATCATCATCATCATCATCACCATCATCATTATCCTTTAGTGTCTATTATGTTACAGGCATCATATCAACTTTTGGAGACAGACTTCGAAGCAAAGACAACCTTCTCCAAAGGGAATTACATTCTATTGGGCAAGAATAATATAAAGAGAAATAAGTAAATAGAAAATTTATGCAAAGTAATCAAAAAGAAACATACACCACAATGGATATAGAGATGGCCTGATAACAGTTGTTGATTTGCATGGGTAAAGGGAGATTCCTTTCCAGGAGTTTCTTACATGAATGGAATACCAAATCCCCCACTCCCTCCTCCATAGAATCACCCTCAGCCCCACCCCACTGTCCATCCCCACAGAATAAAGTCTTAGGTAGATACAGTATCAGGCAGTTGAATGAAATGACACTTGAATGAGGTCTTAAAAAATTACCTATAGGGGGCAGTGAAAATGGAACGAATTTTAGGCTTGGAGGACAGTCTGTATATTTACAGGGAAAGAAGATGGAAACTCACGGATTTAATCCTAGCTGCAATAGAGAAACACTAAAACTTTCTGAACAGGAGAAGTCAAATAATCTGAATATCAATCTGGCAATCATGTGAAGGATAGGAGGGGAAAGACTAGAAGCAAGGAGATAAATCAGGAGGCTAAAATCATACAAATGTTGGGAGATGCTGAGTGCCAGAATTATGGTGATGTTCAATTGGATAGAGAAGAGAGGCTGGATTGTGATATATCATTAAGGTACAATAAACAAAATAGCAACTGGATAGGATATGGGGACTGAGGGAAAGGAAAAAATAGATTATAACTACAAGGCTCAGAATTCAGGTGACATGGTAGTTCCTTCAAAACAAAAGAGTAAGGAAGGGGGTTGGATTTTGTAATTTAGTTTGGATATGTTGGCTTGGAGGTGTCCAAATGAATAGGCAACATTTCACAGGAGCTCTGAATAGTTACCTCTTGGACAATCTGAAGTCCTCTCATTTCCCAAATTTCCTTGTTAAGAGTGAGAGCAACACCATTCTTCTTGTCACCCAGTCTCACAACCTTGGTGTCTTCCTTTAGTCTTCACATCCTCCATATTCAATCTGGTGCTAAGTCTTATCATTTCTCCCCTCACAATACCTCTCTCATACATACGTATCACCTTCTCATGATTCACACAGCTGTCACCTTGGAACAGGCCCTCACCCTTCATCCCAAGTCTCTCTGTACTCTAAGCTTTCCTCTGCTTAGTTGCCAAAATGATATTCCTAAAGTGCAGGCTTAATTCTATCACTTCCACTTCTCTCTACCCCCCTCCCTTCAGTAAACTACAGGCACTCCCTATTGTCCCTAGAACATATATAAAATCCTCTTTTCTGACTTTTAAAGACTTTCACAAGGCCCCTTCCTACCTGTTCAGTTTTCTTACACTTTTCTCCCCTCTATACAATTTATAAGACAATGAAAATGGCCTTTTTGCTGTACTTTGCACATAACACTCCAAATCTTTCAAATCTGTGCCTTGATGTAGGCTGTCATCTATACCTGGAGTGGTCACCCTACTCAATTCTGCCTCCTAGCTTGTCAGGCTTCATATAAGATTCAACTCAGATCTTGCCTTACACAAAAAGCTTTTCTTGGTCTCTTACACTTCTAGTGCCTTCTCTTTCAGGTTATTTGCCATTTATCCTGTATATATCTTGTAAGTACAACTTTTTCCATATTGTCTCCCCCATTAAAATGTGAGATCTTTGAGGACAGAGGCCATGTTTATGCTACTTTTTTGTATGCTGTTGCAGCAAGCACCCCAGTGTCCCCAGGGTGGCTGCTAACACACGTTTTTATATCTGCTTTTCTAAAAGAAAGCAACTCAAAATGGGAAAACAATCTTGCTTTAATCAATCAAACATATCATTTACCTAGTTCAGGGGAAAAAGGTCAGCACCCCAAACTTCAGAGTATTCAGTTTCAGACAGAAACATTTCAAGCACACAGGCCAACAACTGTCCAACCATTACATCCATACCAAATCACAGTTACCAGAGAGGGGAGCATCAACATCTGGGTTTTTCAAAGTCTGGGGGCTAGACAACAGCTGCCCAGAGTCATCTGGTGAGGTCACACAAAACTTCTCAAAGTGAGCCCCCAAAACAATACCTCACATCAGAGATTATATAGCCTTCTCCTGGCTCAGAGAAATGTAACAACCCTCTTGACCCACTGCCCAATCACAAAGCACCAAGGTGTGGGCGTTCCTGAAAAACAAGCCTCCCACCACAGGCTCCAGGTGCACTTAACCTAGGGGCAGGGAAGATCTTAAAAATTTACATCCCCATAACATATGCCTAGCATTTAGCATATTGCCTGTTACACAGTAAGTGCTTAATATATACTTCTTGCTTACTTGAATGATTTAGGGAGATCGGAAATCCCACACACAGGTGGGAGCCTTTTGCATAGGGATGGTAAGTATACTCAGCAAAACCACTACTAGTCTAAATCCCAAAGGAATCAAATAAGGACACATACGTACAAAAGGACACACATGTCCAAAATTATTTATAGCAACTCTTTTTAGTAATAGTAAAGAACTGGAGACTAAGGGGGTGAACATATATCAGGGAATGGCTAAGTATATGAATATAAAGGTATATCATCTCTCTTTAATAAATGCTGAAACAGACAATTTCAGAGAATATCGGAAAGACCTGTAGGAACTAATGCAAAATGAAGTAAACAGAATCAGAAGAAAGAAAGAAAGAAAGAAAGAAAGAAAGAAAGAAAGAAAGAAAGAAAGAAAGAAAGAAAGAAAGAAAGAAAGAAAGAAAGAAAGAAAGAGAGAGAGAAAGAGAGAGAGAAAGAAAGAGAGGAAGGAAGGAAGGAAGGAAGGAAGGAAGGAAGGAAGGAAGGAAGGAAGGAAGGAAGGAAGGAAGGAAGGAAGGAAGGAAGGAAGGAAGGAGAAAGAAAGAGAAGTAGGAGGAAGAGGGGGAGGAGGAGGGGTAGGGAGAGAAGAGAAGGAAGGCAGGCTTTGGGAGGAGTATAGGACACCATCATCTAGTCCTCCAATAAGAGTAGAAAGGCAGGTCAGTTTGAACTTATTACATATATAAACAAGTTGCATCTAATAGTTGTAGTTTCACATATAATTTTCTCTTTCACTATATATATGAAAATGCCTATTTTATTTGGTGTTAAAGTTCAGAATAAAATTTAAAATGTAAAATCATAGACATTAAAGTACTAGCTCTAACTTTGTCTCCCTCTCCCCTTGAAACAATCTTTCACCCTGCTGCCAAATTATATCAGATATTTTTCTGCTACAAATCTTTCAATGACTTCCTACTTCTTTCTGAGTCAAATAAAAACTTCTAAGTCTGACATTAAAAGCCTTCCACAGTCTACCTTGCCTTTCAAAGTTTATTTTACCCAACTCCCTTCTAAATACTTTAGAAATATGTTGTTTTGTTGCACCTTTAACTGCAATATAACCTAGCTTATCTGCTACTGTGATATTATTCACCCTAAATTACTCCTTTGATGATAATCAATGATCAAAAAATGTTAATAGCTCCCTATTGCCTAATGAATAAAGTTCATTCACTTGGAATTTAAGTACTTCCAAAATATTAGCCATGCCCTGTATTGCACCTTGTCCTAACTCATTTGGTCCCATATATATAGAATCCCTTTTCAAATCCACTGAAATTCTATCCATTTATGGTCCTCTTATTTTAAGAAATAAATAAATGGCTCTTCATTCCTCAGTATTTACATAAACATTTGTCTCAACCTCTCACTCATTTATATTCTGTTTTACAGTTATTTGTGAATGAGTCATATCTTCCTACTAAATTGTAAACACTATGATTGTAGTTACAGTACCTTAATTTGCATTCCTTGTCCCCCTCCTCCACATCTTGTATATGTACTACTGTGTTCTCTTCATGGTTGTTTTAGATGTTTCTGTGACCTAGTTCTAAATTATCTTTTATCTTTATGCATCCCTAACCTCTCTGACTTACATCTGGTATTGCCTCTTCAAACCTAGATGTCATATCACCACCATTAATTCAACATGCCCCAAACTGAACTCTTTATCTTCTCCAAGTTTAGTTTCTAGTTTCTTAACGCTCCTATTTCTATTAATAGTATCTTTTCTCCAATTACCCAGGCTATCTTTGAGACTATCTTGAATGCTCACTCTCCCCTCTGACTCTCATAATGAATTGATCAATTCAAAAAAAGCCTCCTTTGAAATGTCTCTAAAACCCTTCTTTGCCTTTTTTTTTTTTTTGGAGGGCAATTGGGGTTAAGTAACTTGCCCAAGGTTACACAGCTAGGCCCTTGTTTGTGTGTGTGTAATGAGGCCGGATCCGAACTCAGGTCCTTCTGACTCCAGGGCCGACGCTCTACTCACTGTGCCACCTAGCCGCCCCTCCTTCTTTGCCTTTTTATTCCCATTTCAGCCCCTTAACTTCATATATAGGTGAGTACAATCACCTTTAACTGCAATATAACTTATCTTATGTCATCCTAAATTACTCCTTTGATGATAATCAATGATAAAAGAATTTTAATAGTTCCCCATTGCCTACTGGATAAAGTTCATTCACTTGGAATTTAAGTACTTCCAAAATCAGTCAACAAATATGTCTCCAGTTTTATCCCCCAGTATTTGTTTACATCAAACCCTTTGTTTACATCAAACAATCAAACACGGTTTCATCTAACCAATGCCTGTAGCTCACTATTCCCTGGATATATGTTGAGCTTTGATGGTCCTATGCCTTTGCTTTCTCTGTAGCTTTCACCAGGAATGCATTTCCTTCTACCGCTATGAAAATAATACCAAGCTTTGAAAGCCCTTCTCCCATGCTGCTTTTTCTATAAAGTTTTCCATGAGATTTCTTCTTTTGCTCACCTCCTAAAGAGCACTTTGTTTCCATTAAAGCTATGCCATTTCACCCTCACTGTACTGTTTTTGTTCGAGTCTTCTCTATAGTTTTAAACTTTATGGCTTTGAAAACAGGTTCAATGTCATACTTAAGAAAAAATCTTCTAAGCACATTTACATAGTTATTCGATGAACACTTGAGTGAATGAATGACTGAAACAAGGAACTTGAAAGGAAGCCTTCTTCCCTCTCCCCTGAGCAGTTGCCTGACTATTTTCCCTTCTATCTAGGAAATTGCCACATGAGCAATAATGCAAGATTCGGTTGCTTGTGTTCCTCACTGTGGATGCTAAACACATTCAGAACACATTGTTTAACTGTGCCAATTGTGCTGTAAATAGATGCCCAAGTCTTTTTTCTCTGGCTAACAGGTACCTTTTTGATGTAGTAAATGCTTTTCTCTTCATTAGACTCTTCCTATAGTATTTATCCACTTACAGAAAAGGATTCATTAGGTTTAATATATGTTGTTTTGTTGGAGAGAAAACATGTTGTTTTGACAAGGCCTATTCTTACTGGATCCTTTTTAACTGGGAGCACAGGATTATAAATGCCTTTCAAGAAAGAGTAAGCATTTTTGGTCCAAGGAGCTTTAAAAATAATTCTATATGAAACACATTGCTATAATGCCTTCAGTGAACTTGAAAAAGGAGTAATCTGTATCAAAAACATATTTTAGAAAATGATTCAAAGAACTCTTTTTAATCAAGAAGGCTCATAAAACCCAAAGAACTTAAATAAGCCTCCTGTGACATAGCTGTGACATATGTTCTTTGGGGGTCTTTTCTGAAGATTATTTTTTTCTTCAATTTAATATTACCTCTAGTTTTTTGTCCCTTCTTCAGTCAACAAATCTCTTAGAATCCTTGATAAGGCTGCCCCAACTGAGCAGTTACTGATACCTTTCAAAAGACTTCTATTAAAATACAAAAAGATTAACAACATGGAAGTTACTGTGCTATGATCTAGCATTGTAGCATTGATCTTGCCCAGTCAGAAAGTTCTTTGCTTTGAAATACAACTATTATTCACATTTGATTTAAACCCTCAGTTCTCCACGGATGCCATTTAGTTGTTTTTATAAGGTCAAAGAGCAATAGGAACCTTGCTAATATTCTATTTCTAAAGTACAATTTTTCAGCTAGTAGAATTATGTGATGTCAGAACTAGAAGAGACCTTTGAAACCCCATCATTTTTCAGATAAAGAAACGGAATTATTATATATTATATATTATACAGTGGAAATAGCACTGGCCTTGGAATCTAATGAAATGAGTTCAAATCCAAATTCTGCTATCCTAATTCTGCTCATCTGTGAAATAAGAAGATTGGCCTACATGATCTCTGAAGTCTCTTCCTGCTGAATGAATAAAGAAGTTATGAAGCTCTTACCATATGCAAAGCACTATGCTAAGTGCCAGGAATATAAATAGAATATAAAACAGAATCTGTTCTCAAGGAGCTCACATTATAATGGGAGAGACAACACATACTGCAGGTTTCAGCTGCAAGTCAGATGGAAAGGTTCCATGGTCCTGAGGATGCAGGAACAAAGCAGATGTCAACGCTTTAGTTTTAACAGCATTTTCACTAATCAAATCATATCTATTTCTGATTTTGAACCTGTTGTCAGTGTGACTGATGACAAGACCTTTTTTCAGGGTGGGGCTAGATCTTCAGTAGCTATGACTATCTCACTTGTTGGACAAGATTCCAGGCTGCATTTCTACAGGGGTTGCCTCCTAAGATGATGGTTCTAGACACAGATCTAGAAGCATTGTGATTTTCAAGGCTCTTAGCTTCAAGGGCCTGAGCTGTCTCTCTTAGGGTTTGAGGGGATATGATGGTCAAGGTGGTAGTGGTCTGACTTGCTCAACACTTGCTCCTCATGTCTATCCCAAGGTTCTTTGCAGCTATAAATCCATGATCCTGTGATCTTATAAACATGTATAGTTGCCTAAGATACTCAGTGGCAGCTACAGGACAGAACCCAGAGCTCCAAACTCTGGTTCAGTGCTCTTTCCATATTGTCACCCTTACCATGAAAAAGTCAGTCTCACACATTCATTCCATCACTGCTTATTTCAAATTTGTGAAGCTAAAATTTGCTTTGACCACATATGTGTTAAACAAATACCCCCCCCCCATTTCCTTCACTCCTTTCATGGAACTGCATTGGCTCATAAGGTCACAACCATGCCATGATTAGTATTTTATATACATCTGTGGGTGTGGTTGAGTTCATGAGTCTGGAGGCTGCCAATACCCCCTGATGGACTGTCAAAAATCTCTTGCCCTCACTCAGTAAATCCTGGGTCATCACAAGCAACTACTCTCTATATGGCAGCCATTTACATAACCAGATGCCCAAACCAGGAGGACCACTCTGACTAAAGAGCCATCCTTAGGTTGGGATGAGAGCAGATACATTACAGACTACTCTATGTACCCCAACTCTGGATGTCTTTATACAAGGTTAACAAGAATATCAAGGGAAGCTTTGAATATGTAAAACATATATGTATACAAATATAAATATACTCATACATACATATGTATATATCTATGTGCATGCATATATATGTTTATACATATACATATATCTGCAATATATTGCTATGCAAGAAAGACTGATTAGACTTTACTTTGATAGTTGGCCTCAAGAGTATGGACTAAATCTATAAATGCATATGAGACTGAGATGTTTTATTCTTTCTAGAAAAACTGATTTAATCTAATAAGCATTAAATGCCTATCATATGCAAAGTACTTTGCTGGGCTCTAGAAATACAGTGTTAAATAGAAAAGTCCCTTCTCTCAAGGTGCTTGCATTCTACTGAGGAACTACAATATGTAAATTGAGATGCACATCCATGATAATTTGAGAAGGGAAATAGCAAAAACGAAAGCTGAGGTTCTTAACCTGGAGTCCATTAATTTTTTGAAATAAATCTTTTATGATTATATTTGAATAGAATTGCTTTACTTTGTAATCTCACTTGTATTTTTGCATTTAAAAACATTATTTGGGTAATGGGTCCATTGGTTTCATCAGACTGCCAAGGGACCTGACATCTGGATTGCTCAGTGGATAGATCACTTGTCAAGAGTCTGGAAGACCTGAGTTCAAATCCAGCCTCTGATATCTACTAGCTGTGCAACTCTGGGAAAGTCACTCAACCTCTGTTTGCTTTAATCCACTAGAGAAGGAAATGGACAATCACTCCAGTATCTTTGCAAAGAAAACCCCACATGGAGTCATTAAGAGTCAGACACAACTGAACAACAATAAGACTAGATAATCAGAAAAGTTTTTCTAGTACATCAAATGAACTTTAAGGAAAGATGAGTAATCTCAGAAACAGACTGAGGAATGAGTCCATTCTAAGCATGAGACATAAGAAAAATCAGAGATTTTTCATATATGAATGACTTATGTGAGGGGGAAGTAGCAAGTAGACCAATTTGACTGGAACATAGATTGCATGAAGTAATATGTAATAAACTTGGAAAGGTATGATGGATCTGGACTGTAAAAGGCTTTCAATGTCAATCTTAGGATTTTATATTTTATCCTCAAGTCAATAGACAGCCACTGAGGATTCATGAGCAGGAAAATGACTAGAGATGTTGGATTATTTTGGTAACTAGGTGAGAGGAGTCTTCTATTAAAAAATGGAAACCAGAAATCTAAATTCATTCTAGGTTTTCTAGTCTCTAAAACTGATGTTCCCTGGGTCCTACAGAACTAGGTCAGGGATGGTCTTAGGCTACTGCAAGTGTCACTGGCCTTATAGGTCTTACATCCTTCCCCTTGTCCTTGTCTTGTACAGGAGTGGATGACACTGGTAAAAGAGAGTAAGCACGAGCCTTGGGGGGTGTACAATAACTTAGAATGGCTCTCACCGTTTTCTGCCTCCCTACTGAGACATCTTCCATTTCAGAGATCCAGGTATCTAAATGAATGAGAATCAATGAGGAAACCCTCAGCCTTCCAAATGAGTGACAGCAAGCTGGCCACGAGCCCACAGGAATGGCACATTCATCTGCTTCCTTTTCTCTCATCCCTTTTTTAGGAAGCCAATGTCACCCTTCCCTTCAGCAAACATAAACAGCAATTTGTTTCATCACATAGTTCAACTACAGACAATTCTTATACCCTCCACTTTTCATTGCCTGTGCCCCCAAGGTCCTTGGTAATTACTCATCAGCTGTTTAGACACATAGCCCCAGAGTCTGGTTTGGTCTTATATTTGCCACATTAGGAAAATTCTATGGTGTGGTAACATGAGTGACAGTTTCAGTGTGCCCTCATAAAATGACAGGATTATGGAGACCTAATTTAACATCTCAGTGCAGGCTGGGGTTTCCTGTTCCTGCTGAAATATTTTCACTTTCTCATTCCACTTAGAGTCTAAAACCCTCTTAGCAGAGGCATTAGCTGTTTCTCCAGCAGCATGCCTTCTGTGTTTTGGAAGGGCTCCATTATCATTTGATGACTATTCCAGATATTTTCCTATTAATTAAAAACTGAAATGTTTCTCATGCAAACACTGTAGCAGCCATCACTCCCCTGTCAGACCTGCTATTATATTCATAAAGTGCTTTGAGAAGCCTTCTTGATCTTCCAGAGGAGAAGGGAATTGTTTTGCCTGTCCATCACTACAGTGCCTCCTAATTGTTATTTGTATTATTCCTAAAGGCTTTAACTTCCAACAGATTCTATGACAGTAGTGATATTACAATCTACAGGGGTGGAGCCAGAAAGTTGTCCGAGTTCTCTCCAGTTTCCCTCTGAAACAATGTTAAATCAAGCCTCTAAATGAATTCTGGAATGACAAAACCCACAAAAAGATGGAGTAAATAAATTATCTAGCTAAGGATAACTTAGAAGGACTTCAAGAAAGGTCCATCTCATTTGGGCAAAAAGGGAACAGAGGACACCACAGAGAGTGTCTGGGCAAACCAGCGGGAGGATGTTAGCCACGGCACAGACCAGCAACCAAGGCTTCTCAGTCCTGGCTCAGCCCACCAGATGGGAGGCCTCCAGCCCCAGTGCAGAAAGAAAACTGCACAACAGGTATGATTAGGCCAGGCCACCATAGTACAGTGGGCAAGCCACCAGGACCTGAGGTCCTGATACAGAAAGTTAGTGACCAGGCCCCTGGCCTCCAGTGCAAGATGCTTGGGACAGTGCCTCCTGTGCTCCAGGAACAGAGATCAACTTTAAAAGTCATGAAATAGGCAAAAAAATGAGTAAAAAAAGAGCCTTGAACATAGAAAGCTACCATAATCATAGGGAATATCAAAATACAAACTCAGAAGAAGACAACAATGTCACATTACCTGCACATGAAGCCTCAAAAGAGAATATGAATTGGTCTCAAGCTTGAACAAGTGTTCTTAGAAGAGTTCAAAAAAGAAAATTAAAAGTCAAATAAGAAAGGTATAAGAAAAATTGGGAAAAGAAATGAGAGTTATGCAGGAGAGAGTCAACAGCCTGGAAAATGAAAGACAAAATTTGACTGAATAAAATAATTCCTCAAAAAATACAATTGGTCAAATGAAAAAAAAAAAGACCCACTGAAGAAAACTACTTAAAAAGTAGAATTGGCAAATGGGAAAGGAGGTTCAAAAGTTAACTGAAGAAAATAATTCCTTAAAAAATTAGAACTGGGCAAATGGAAGCTAATACTTCTATAAGGCATAAAAAATCATTCCAGCAAAATCAAAAGAATAAAAAAAAATAGAAGTAGAGGTAAAATACCTCACTGGGAAAAACAAATGACCTGGAAAATAGATCCAGGGGAAACAATTTAAGAATTATTCGACTACCTAAAAGTCATGATTAAAAATGAGCCTGGATAGCATCTTTCAAGAAATTATCAAGGAAAACTGCCCTGATATACTGAGGGTAAAATAGACATTGAATGAATCTAGCAATTACCTCCTGAAAGAGACCCCAAAATGAAAATTCAAGTGATAGAGCACTGGCCCTGGAGTTAGGAAATCCTGAGGTCAAATTTAGCCTCAGACACTTGGCACTCACTAGCTTTATGACCTGGGGCAAGTCACTTAACCCCAATTGCTTTGCCTTCCCCACTCCAAAAAAAAAAAAAAAGGAATATTGCACCCAAATTCCCTAATTATTTTATCAAGGAGAAAATACTGCAAGCAGCCAGAAAGAAAGATTTCAAATATCAAGGAGCTAGCATCAGGAACATACAAGACTTAGCCCTTCTACATTAAAGGATTGGGGGGCTTAGAATATGATGTTCTGAAAGGCAAAGGACCTTATATTATAACCAAGGATCAATTGCTCAGCAAAATTGAGTGTGATCTTTTAGGGGAAAAGATAAATATTCAATTAAATAAGGGATGTTCAAATTTTCCTGATGAAAAGACCAGAACTGAAAAGAGAACTGATCTTCAAATATAAGACTCAAGAGACGCATAAAAAGCTAAATAGTAAAGAAAAAAAAACACGTTATTCAATAAAGTTAAACTGTTTACAACCCTACATAAGAAGATGATACTTGTAACTCTTGAGAATTGTATCTCTATTAGCAAAGTTGGAAGTGGGTATACTTAGACTGAGGATATGGGTATAAGTTTACTTTGATATTATGATGTAAAAAAATAAGGGGTATAAAAAAAAAGATTATACTGGAAGAAGAGGCACATGAAGAGACACAGAAGACATTAAAAAGGAGGGAAAGAAGGGACGGGTGAGCATTGTTTGAACCTTACTCTTATTGAATCTGGCTCAAACAGGGAATAACATACAAACACAGTTAGGTATAGAAATATATTTTACCTTATGGAGGAGTAGAAGGAGCAAGGAGAAAGAAAGGGGAAGGCTCAAAGAAGGGAGGGCAGAAGTAGGAGGGGAAAAGGGAGAGAAAAGGGGGGCTGGTAGCAATGAGTGCAGATTGAGGGAAGTGGTGGTCAGAAGCAAAATACTGGTGAAAAAGGACAGGGTGAAATGAGAAAGAAAAGTATAAATAGGAAGAAAAATACATGGAAGGAAATACACAGTAATCACAACTATGAATATTAATGGGATGAACTCTCCCATTAAATGGAAGCAGAGAGCAGAGTGAATTAGAAACTAGAATCCTACAAAATTTTGTTTACAAGAAACACACTTGAAATAGAAAAACAGAGATAGAGTAAATGTAAAAGGCTGGAGTAGAACATATCATGCTTCAGCTCAAGTAAAAAAATATACAGGAGGGGCAATCCTGATGTTAAACAAAGCAAAAGCAAAAGTAGACCTAATTAAAAGAGATAAGGAAGGAAGCTCTATCTTGCTAAAAGTTACTATTGACAATGAAGTAATAACAATACTAAGTATATATGCACTAACTGGCATAGCCTCCAAATTCTTAGAGCAGATGTTAAGTTAGATATAGGAAGAAATAGACAGCAAAACTATACTACTGGGGATCCTCAACCTCTCCCTCTCAGACCCAGATAAATATACCACAAAATAAATGAGAAAGATGTTAGAGAGGTAAATAGAATTTTAGAAAAGTTTGATATGATAGAACTCTGGAGAAAACTGAATGTGGATTAAAAGGAATATACCTTTTTCTCAGTGGCATATGGCTCCTACACAAAATTTAAAATGTATTAGGCACAAGACTCTCATATTCAAATACAGAAAGGCAGAAATATTAAATTCTTCCTCTTCAAATAATCACATAATAAAAACTGCATTTAATAAATGACCATTGAAAGACAGACTAAAAAATAATTGAAAACTGAATAATTTAATCCTAAAGAATCAGTGGGGTCAAAGAACAAATCATAGAAACAATCAATAATTTCATCAAAAAGAATGACAACAATGAAACAACATAACAAAATTTATGGGATGTAGCCAAAGTAATTCTTAGGGGAAATGCTTACACGAATAAAATAGAGAAAGAAGAGATCAATGAATTGGGTATGCCACCAAAAAAGCTAGAAAAATAACAAACTAACAATCTCCACTTAAATGTCAAATTAGAAATTCTGAAAATCAAAGGAGAGATTAATAAAATTGAAATTAAGTATTAAACTAGTAAATAAAATAAGAGCTGGTTTTCTGCAAAACCCAATAAAGTAGATGAACTTTTGGCTAACTTGATTTTTAAAAATAAATTAAGAAAATCAAATTACCAGTATCAAAAGGATTAATTCACCACCAGAGGAGCTTTTTGAACACTATTTTGCCCAACCATATGCCAATAAATTTGACAATCTTAGTGAAATGAATGAATATTTGTAAAAAACAAAATAAATTTCCTAGTTTAACAGAAAAGGAATTAAAAACACTTAAGTAATCCCATTTTAGAAAAAGAATTGAACAATCTCTCCTTCAACTCCCTAAGAAGCCAGATACATTTAAAAGTGAATTCTACCAAATATTTAAAAAAACAATTAAGTAAGCCCAATAGTAATTCAACTATTTAGAAAAATATAGGGAAAGAAGGAGTGCTACAAACTCCTTTTATGACACAAATATGGTGTTGTTACCTAAACCAGCAAGAACCAAAACAATGGAAGAAAATTATAGATCAATTTCCCTAATAAATATTGATGCCAAAATTTTAACTAAAGCATCAACAAAGAGATTACAGGAATTTATCATGAGGATAATATACTACAACCAAGTGGGATTTATACCAGGAATACAGAGTCCATTCAATATTAGGAAAACTATCAATAACTAAAGTAACAGAAATGATATGATTATCTCAATAGATACAGAAAAAGCTTTTGACAAAATATAACATCCATTCCCATTAAAAACTGTAGAGAGCAAAGAAATAAATGGAGTTTTTCTGAAAATGATAAGTAGTTTCTATCTATAACCAACAGCAAGCATTATATGTAATGGGGATAAGTTAGATGCTTTCCCAGTAAGATCAGGGGTGAAACAAGGATGCCCATTATCACTGCTATTATTCAATATTGTACTAGCTATGTTAGCGTTAGCAATAAGAGAAGAAAAAGAAATGGAAGGAAATGGAATAGGCAATGAGGAAAAAAAAAACCTCTCACTCTGCAGATGATATGATGGTATACTTGGAAAATACTAGAGAATCAACTAAAAAAGTACTTGAAACAATTAACAACTTTAGCAAAGTTCCAAGATATAAAATACACCCACATAAATCATTAGCATTTCTATATATTACCAATGAAACCTAGCAGCAAGAGACAGAAAGAGAAAACCCATTCAAAATAACTGTAGACAACATGAGATATTTGGGAGTCTACCTGCCAAGACAAACCCATGAATTAAATGAAAACAATTACAAAACACTTTTCACACAAATAAAGTCAGATCTAAACAATTGGAAAAATATCAATTGTTCATTGGTAGGTTGAGCTAATATAATAAAAAAATTGACAAGCCTACCTAAATTAATTTACTTATTCAGTGTAATTATCAATCACATTATTAAAATATATTTATTGAGCTGGAAAAAAATAATAACAAAATTAATCTGGAAGAACAGGTCAAAAGTATCGACAGAATTAATGAAAAAAAATGAAAAGGAAAGTTGCCTAGCTATACCAGATAGATCTAAAGCTATATATTAAAGTGTAAATCATCAAATCTATTTGGACTGGGCAAGAAATAGAGTGGTGGGTCAGTGGAATAGTTTGGGTACACAAGACACAGTAGTAAATGTGATCTGCTGTTTGATAAACATAAAGATGCCAGCTTCTGGGCTAAGAATTCACTATTTGACAAAAACTGCTGGGAAAACCTGGAAAATAGTAAGACAGCAACTAAGCCAATATTTCACACTATATACCAAGATAAGGACAAAATGGGTACATGATTTAAACATAAAGGGTGATGCCATAAGATAAGTAGGAGAGTGGGAAAAAGTTCACCTGTCAGTTCTATGGAAAAGGACTGAATTTACGAGCAAACAAGAGATAGAAAACATGATGAAATGCAAAATAAATAATTTTGATTACATTAAATTAAAAGGGTTTCCCACAAACAAAGCCAGCGAAAACAAGATTAGAAGGAAATCAGAAAGTGGGGAAACAATTTTTATAGCCAGTGTTACTGATAAAGGCTTCGTTTCTCAAACATATAGAGAATTGAGTCAAATTTATAAGAATACAATTCATTCTCCAATTAATAAGTGGTCAAAGGATATGAACAGGCATTTTTCAGAGGAACAAATTAAACTTATCTATAGTTACATGAAAAAATCCTCTAAATCACTATTGATTAGAGAAATTAAATAGATCTTAATTAAATTAAGAATTAAAACAGTTCTGAGGCATCACTTTATACTTATCAGATTGGCTAATGGGACAGAAAAGAAAAAAATTATAAGTATTGGAGAAGATGAGGGAAAATTGGGACACTAATAAACTGTTGGCAGAGTTGTGAACTGATCTAACTATTCTGGAGAGCAATTTAGAACTATGTCCAAAAGACAGTCAAACTCTGCATGTCCTTTGATCCAGCAATACCAGTACTAGGTCTGTATGCCCAAGAGGTCATTATAAAAGGGGAAAGGACTGACTTGTGCATAAATATCTATTCATGGTGGCAAAATATTGGAAATTAAGGGGATATCCCATCAATTGAGGAATGACTAAACAAACTGTGGTATATGGATGCAATAGAATACTATTATGCAGTAAGAAATGATGAACAGGCAGATTTCAGAAAAAAACTTGGAAATACTTGTGCAAACTGATGCAAAGTGAAATGAGCAGAACCAGGAAAACATTGTACATAGTATAAGCAACACTGTATGATGATCAACAATGAATGACTCAGTTATTCTCAGCAACACAATAATCCAAGACAAGTACAACAGACTCAGGTGGGAAAATGTTTTCCATACCCAGATAAAGAACTGATGGATTTTGAATACAGATTGAAACATATTATTTTCACGTTTTTTTTCTTTTCTCTTTTGTTCAGATTCTTTCACAGCATGACTGATGTGATAATATGTTTAACATTATTGTACATTATATCAGGGTGTTTGTTGCCTTGGCGAGGGGAGAGGGAAGGGAAAAATAAAGAAAAATTTGGAAACTAAAAATCTTAAAAAATGAATTTTGAAAATTGTAATTGGAAAAAATAAAAAAATATTTAGTGGAAAAATTTCAGATGACAAAAAGATGTTATAATCTGTAGACCATGTACTTTAAGAAGTCTGAGGATGTTATGTTTAAAGTCTATTTCATTTCTTCCCAACAGGTACCAATATGTTACAAACTAAACAGTACATAAGTCAGAAGAGGATGTCTGGCACAAGAAGCAGTCAACTCAATTTTGCCTCCTTTTTTTCAACATTTCACCTTCATCACTGCATAGTGTTAGCCTTGTGTATTGGCAGAGTTGGTGGTCACTTACATTGTATTACTTAAAGTACAAAGAAAGATTCCCATGACCTAAAATATCTCCTCTACAAGCTTTTTATTGAAATGTTCTTTCTTTCTAAAAATTCTCCTTATTGGATGGATGAATGATTTAAGTACAAGGATGGGAAGATCATTTCTGAAAACCATATCACTGACAGCATTAAACTGGGATTGAGAAGATTTCCACCTTAAAAGTTGGGTTTTAAAGATATAAATGATTATTCATTCCTTCCCTTTTTTTTCTTCATATGGCTAAATATGTCCTTGACCTTTCTACTTATCCTTGTTAATAATCAGAGATAAACTCTTGGAGTTCTAATTCTACCTTTGAAAAGTTTCATTCTCCTTAAAGTAAATTTATCTTTGGGAAAATAATTGCTGAAGATATGTAATTTGTATATTTTTAGTTCTCAATTGCTCAAAAGACATTTGTTTTTAAATGAAACAAATCTCATACAGCAAGAGAATCCTAGCTAGACTCATACTAAAGCAAACAAGTCAGAAGTGACTCAGAGGTTGTAAAAAAAAAAAAAAAACTAATAAGGGACTGACCAATGGAGGGGGCAAAGGGGTCAGCAATGAAAGATCCATTGAGCTACATGACTCTTTTCCCCTTCTCTTGGAAGAGGAAACAGGTAAGGTCTGACCTCAACTGGTTTCTCTGTAAAGAAACTTGGCTAAACTGTAGGTCAGAAAACATTTAGGCTAGTCAGTTCTCTAATTCAGAAATCAAGTTCTTTTTAAAAAATACATTCTGGGGGTGGCTAGGTGGTACAGTGAGTAGAGCGTCAGCCCTGGAGTCAGAAGGACCTGAGTTCGAATCCGGCCTCAGACACTTAACACACACACAAACAAAAACCTAGCCATGTGACCTTGGGCAAGTTACTTAACCTTAATTGCCCTCCAAAAAAAAAAAAAAAATATATATATATATATATATATATATATATATATATATATATATATATATATATATTCTGGTTCATTCTATTCAAAATCTATTTGCCCTGAGCCTATTATATCCAAAACCAAAAATGAAACAGTCGTTTTACTCAAGGAACTTAATAACAAGCACATAGATAAGAAAATGTAAGAAAGCCTGAAAAAGGAAGCACCAAATGCTAGGGAAGTCAGGGAAATCCTCCTGAAGTACAAGAGCAGACCCTGGATGGGAAGATAAGGATTTTGCAACTTGGAAATGAGTAGAAAATATATTTTAGGTACAGAATACCAGTGTCTTCTAATGAATTTCTGTGCAAAAGTATGGAATCAGGAAATGGCATATCAAGTTGTGGGAAGAGGCAGTACTCCAGGTTGTCTAATGTAGAATGTATGAAGGAGAATCATGAGACAAAAGACTTGAAGGGCAAGTTGTAATCAGATTTGGAGAAATGGGGGTGGCTTTCTACCCCAGTTTGAGGAATTTGTATTTTATCCTAGAAGAAACAGGGCACCATAAAGGGGTTCTGAACCAAGAAGTGAGATCATCAGGCCTGTGCCTGTGGAAGATCCTTCAGGCAGGCATGTAGAGGATGGGTTGGAGAGGGCTAAGTCTGGAAACAGAAATACCAATTAGGAGGCAATTATGAGGGACTGAACAAGCATGATGGCTGTGTTATTGGAGAGGAAGGGGTGGCTATAAACAATATAATGGAGATAGAATTTTCAAGAGTTGATAACTGACTGAATGTATGAGGAAGTGAGGAAGAGAGATGATTTTAATTAAGCTTATGAACATAGGTCAATGTGGTAATGATAATATAGGGCTTTTAAAGATTAAGTAGGATAATAATCCTTTACCTCTGTACTAGTGGTGGAAAGAGAATCTTTTATCAGAATTTGCCCTGGAGGGCATACCTTGAAATCACAAGGGAAAACTGGGTATTTCAGTTTAAAAAGGGCCCAGAAATGGCATTTCAAATTCAGGGACACAGTGCTTAACCACTTTCCAGTCATCTCATCTCAGCCACCAGGTTGAGACCAAACTTAGAAACCATATCACGTGCCTTCATGTTCTCTGTGAAGTTGAGATAAAGTTTCAGGTATTAGGGCTGTCAGTAAAGGAAACAGGGGCAAGATACTTGCAAAACTGAAGATGCATAATACTTTTTAGTATTTTCTGGCAGCAGAAAGAGCAAAGAGGATATCACCTACTGTGCAACACAATAATTCAGAATAAAAGGCAAAGATATATTAATCCTTATGATAGACACAATATAATTTTTGGCTCTTACGTAGATAACTAGTCCAAAAGGGGAAAAAATCACATCACTCTAATATTTTTAGTATATACAGATATATAGAAAATGCTCAAATAAAATTAACTTTGTTCTATTAAAATAACAGGATTTTTTTTCAGGGGGTGGTGGTGGAATCAAATACAGTATATCATAGTCTCTAGAAAGAACCACCTATTCGTTAAATGTACACAGATGAATGGAGATAGATTAAGTACTTCTTTTTCCTTGTGCCCTACAATAATACAGGAGGAACTTTAATTATCCTGTTAATTTCAAGCACTAGGCCCAATGGATTTATTACTTCCCCACAGCCCATAAAAGCTATTATAAAGTGATATTTGGGAATTGGCTGCAAGAATCTAACTACATTTTTTTAAATTCAAGTAACTATGAAGGACTGATAGGAAAATGTGAGTTATTCTTGCATCGACATTTTATTTTATTGATACATTCTAACCTCAGTAAAGCATTTCAGGGGAGGGAACAGTGGCTGTCAGGATAACTGATTTAATTGAGTCATACCTTCTATTAGGTTGAGACTACATTGGGCTATTGGATTGAACATTTTGACTGAATTGATCTGTCAATTAAACAATGAGTTGGTTCAAATAACTGAAAGATCTGATACTTTTTTTTTTCACTCAATTGACCAAATCAGTCACACTAAATTGACTAAATCAAATGACCATAATTTATGTGTCAGGAAGACAGGTTTATTGCTAGCCATCTCCACCTTCATAAATGCATTTTAACTACAGTCTTATGATTAGTAACATGCCCTTATTCTAGGCCAAACTAAAGTGTATGTTGGCCTAATATGGAATAATGGTGATTTAATTAATTTTCCATAGAATGACGATCATATATAAGTGAATAACTATAAATTTTTTGTAATAATCTCTGGGGACGATGGAATCAATCCACAGTCCACTTTTGGATTGCCCAGAAAGCTGGGATATTGATAGTAGTATCCACTACACAATGCTCTGCGGTTATTGTAAGCATCAAAATGAGATCATCTCTTGAAAATACTTCAGAAAAGATATCAGACACTATATAATTGCTGGATAGTCCTATCATTAAGTGCTGAAAAAGAAGAAAGCCACAAAAAAATAAGCTCTGTGAGAAGCAGAACAGCAAAAAGAGGGGCCTCTGTACTCAAATTCTGGCAGGCAAATGGACTCAGCAGAGCATATTCAAGAACCAATGGAGGTAAGTGCTCTGGTGTCCAAAACAAGTGGCACATTCTTGTCCTCAAATTTCAGTAGAAATCACATAGTAAAAGTGTCAAATGCTGATGCTTAACAGAAAATTATTTTTAAAAGCATTTAATAAATAACACAGACTAAGTTTTGAGCACATTTGGTGTGTATTGACAGTTTATAGAAGGAAGTCTGGGAAGAAGTTCGAGGAAATAGAAGATCACAGGAAAACTGAAATGACCTTATTGTGATTTCAAAAGGCAAAAGAAAATATGTTTGGGGTTTAATGGGATTTGCTGTATTGCACAATACTCCATTAATATTTCAAAAGCAAGTGGAATGTTCTGATTGTTTGTGAATTTGCACTTTCATTCTAAAAAGAAAAAAATGCAAATTTCAAATCCAAAAGGAATTAAGACAAGTTATTTCCTTTTTAGGGATTAACTCAATCAAGTAAACTGCACTCTTCTTTTTCTGATGATGCATTTTAATTGCTTGTTATCAGCATGGTTTGCTATTCATGAGACAATTTCATAATTGCTATCTTCAAAGATGATGTTAAATAGAAAAGGGCTACTTTTATTAATGTTTAGTAAATGTGTTATAAATATCATTGGGCTAAATTCAGGTACTTCCAAATATTAGAAGGATAAAAGACCCATCATTAGACAGTATTGCATCAGAAAAAGCAGTAGAAGTGTTTGTGGATGGGCAGCTAGGTGGCCCAGTGAATAGAGCACTGGGTCTGAAGTCAGGAGGACCTGAGTTCAAATATGACCTCAGACACTTAACACACACACACACACACACACACACACACACACACACAAACTAGCTGTGTTAGTTTGTTAATTGGGCAAATCGCTTAACCCCAGTTGCCCTACCTTTCACCCTATAAAAAGCAAAAAGAAGTATTTATGGCACAGGAGATGGAGCCCTAGATTTGGAGCCAAGAACTGAATTTCAGTAATCCTGCTTCAGACATTTGGTAAGACATCCTAGGCAAATTAGTTAACCTTTCTGATACTTGTTTTCCTCATCTATAAAATGGTAACCAAATAGTCAATCAGCAAACATTTTAAAAACTATATGCTGGGCACTGGGGATTCAAACAAATGCAAATGACAGTCCATGCTCTCAGGGAACTTACAGTCGAATGAGGGAGATGATGTGCAAGCAACTATGTCCAAATAATCTATATACAAGATAATTTCGAAATTATCAACAGTCAAGTAACTAGAATTAAGGGGATAAGAGAGGCTTCCTGTAGGAGGTAATAGGGTTTTAGTAAGGACACGAAGGAAGTCAGGGAAGCCAGGAGAAGATAAAGAGGAAAAACATTCCAATCCAAGGGAAAACCAGTGAAAATGCCCAGAGTTAGGAGACAGAACATCTTGTTTGAGCACTACAGTGTCACAGGATCACATAATGTTTTGGGATGGCGAGGCTAAGAAAACTGGAAATGTAGCAGAGGAGTTATGAAAGGATTTAAAAGAAAAACAGATTTTGTATTTGGTACTGGAGGTAACAGTGAGCTATTGGAGTTTATTGAGCAAAGGTACAAACCCACAGGGTCGTTTGGTGATAATGTATGTAAAGTGCTTTGCAAACTTTCAGAAGCTTTATAAATGTGAACATACTTTCCAAGTGGTTTATACTTTCCAACCTCATCAAGATTATTTGAAGTCAGAGTTCCTTAGCTCCAACAGACAATCCATACCTGGCATACTTAGCCTCCACTGCCTCAGTTTCTTATTGGTAATGTGAGGAGATTATACTATATGAAATCTAATCTGCCTACCAACTCCAAATATCCTATAATCCTAAAAGGAAGATGTTTCACTTACTTCTAATACAATGATTGCTGCAAAATGATTTTTGAGGGATGGAATAATCAACAGTAATGTCATTTGTCCAATGGGAGGTCAAGAAAATGGGATGCCTCAGATCCGGGATAGTCAGAGTATCAAATTTCCTTTCTAGTCCTTAAATTCCTATTCTTTCTATTCCATGGCTATGAGTTTGGCTAATTATATCTGGCATAGAGGTGTAGCTGGGAATTTCTGGGTCCTTTCAATCAAAATCCTACTCCAGGTAGAACTCAAAATTTACCCGTCTATTAAGCTTTCCTTGATCACTACAGCTTATTGCAGGGGTTCTTAATGTGTGTGTGAGTTTGTGTGTGTGTGTGTGTGTGTGTGTGTGTGTGAGACACAGACCCCTTTGCCAGTATGATGAAACCAATGGACTCATCAAATTAAGATTCTTAAATACATAAAATAAAATATATAGCATTGTAAAAAGAAATCAAATATATATTTTTTAATACTTAATGTATTCCAACATTTATATATCATAGATAATCAATTTATTTTGTCAATTGATTGAAGTGGACTTACTTTAAATTCTTACCTAGAATAAGCAAAGAATGTTTCTTGTCACATTTGGAGTTGTGGACCAGGGAATTCCTCAATTTGATCTATTTCCACTGCATCCAACCATGTTTTAAATACACCTCCCTCCATTTCCAATGAAAGTCTTTGTCTAATACAAAGAATGTATTCTAAGTCATAACTTATCAAACAATGGAAAACTTTATGTCTGTGTGTGTGAATACATATGTGTGCATGTGCACTATGGGCTCATATATGAATAACTTTCACTGACTAGCTATTGTATGTAGAATCTGGTAGAGGATACTATGGAAGATGACCAAAGAGATAGAAGGTTTAAATTCCTAGTTTCTTATATATTTTTCTTTTAACCAGGGAGGTGGTATGTGTGATAGGGAATGGAATGCAGGTGGTCTGGGAGGGGGTGTTAGTATTTCTTGGCCAATCAATGCTCTAATATTCTTCAGTGCAAGAAGAAGTGAATAATTCAAAGAAGGTAAACAGCAGGACTGGAGGAGTCAATAAACGGAAATGCTCTCTCATACAGCAGATAATCAACCTGTGGAAGTCACTACTGCAGGACGTCATCAAGTCAAATACTCTGGCTTTTAAGAAGGTTATAGAGCTTTATGACCACTAATACCTGTGGCAACAGAAGCTAATGTAATAAGGATAATCACATCTCATCCATCAGGGAAGAGGAAATGTATTATTGCCTGCAGGATTTAAGAAGAAATATTGCCCCATAATCACAATGCACAATTAATTAGGCAGAGCACAGGGATTTTTCATCACTCAGATTTCTGAAGCATCCTGTCATTAGCTGTAGGCTGCAGATGCACACCCACAAGGGTAGGTGGGGATTCTCAGTTCAAAGCTTCAGGATGAGGATTTTCCTGTGTTGGGGGTGGGGCTTTTGGAGGTGGGCAAGGGCAGAAGAAGATGTTTCAGACTTACAATGTTTAGGATACAATATTAGCTCTAGTTAAGGATATGGGAAATACATGTAAGAAAGAATAATATAATTTTGTATATGCTAAATTCCAACCACATGAAATTCAGATGGGAGGGAAATACTTTCATAGGTCATATAGGCCAGGAAGAATTTATTAAGAGTTGTGAGATAGGATTTGAATGAAGTACAGTTCTTAGATAAGTAGAGAGAAAGGGGGAGGATATTACAGGAGAAGAATGTGAAAAAAATGAACATGATGTATTCCTGCCTCTAACACATACTGACTGTGTGACCCTGGAAAAGTCACTAATCTGTTATCATTCTAGGCAGTTATTTAAGACTATAAGTTGTAGAGCACATATCTCTTTGTGTTGATAGAAGGAGTTTTCTGCCTTATAAGCTCTCTATATCAATGGAATCACAAATCTAGTGAGTGTCCATGTTTCTCTCCAAATGGACTATTACTTTTCTCATTGACTCAAATATAATACAATCCAGCTCAATACAAATTAAGCCAGTTCCATCAATCTAACAAAACAAACATGTATTAAATGCCTGGTATATATGAAGGGATTGTAATAGAAGTAGGTAAAAAAAGACAAAATTTTTAAAAGTTCATCCCCTTTAGGAGGATAATTCTATGGGAACTATCACATAAGGTGGGAACAACACATAAGGAACTAAGTTTATATATGTTAATTTAAGGAAGTAAAAAACCCTAAACACTAGGGGAATGAGGAAACTTCGTTGGATCTCTTTGCATATCACAATTATAGAAAAGATAGTTTACAGAGAAACTAAGACAAAATATAATGACTGAAAAGCCCAGCATACCTTTCACATTTAGAGATGAATAATTATGATTTTATATAGAGCTTTAAGATTTGCAAAGCACTTTACATGAGCTATTTCATTTGAAACTCACCACAACATCATAAAGTAGTTGCCATTATTATCTTCTTTGCAGATGAGGAAACTGAAGGTGAGAGAGAATAAGTGACCTACTCAGGATCACATAGTTAATAAGTGTCTGAAGCAGGATTTGAACTCTTGTCCTCCTGATTACATGTCCAATATTATCTCCATTGCACCACGAAACTGACCATATTAGCAGCTAAGATCCAGTACTCCTAGAATGTTAATCTTCCACTGTCAGATTGCCAACACATTACTCAAAGCAGCTATTTAAGAAGAAGAATGCTTCAGTTGCAAATAGCAAAATGTAATATTGCTCTGACAAATTCAGACACGCTAAAGATAATTTAAAAAAATCAGTCTTCGCTTCTTAATGTATCACCTTGTTTTGTTTTTCTTTTAAATGTCATATCATTCTTTTCTTTTTTCTCACCATGATCTAAACATGGTAGAAAGAGTCTGAGCCAGGATTCATGAAATCTAACTGTGTGACCCGAGTAAATTACCTAACCTGTCTTGGCCCCAGTTTCCTTATCTTATAAAAAGAAAAGGTTGGAGTAGAGAATCTCTAGGGTCCATTCTGGCTCTCAGAGTCTATGAATTCATAACAGGTGCATGCCATTGTGCATTTGAAGGATAAATACAGGTGGACTCTCCTGCCCAAATCTGAATGTCCCTAAAGTCTCTCTCTCGGAATGAGAAAACACCAGACGTTCTCCTCCTTTCCTAAAGCAAGCAACTCACCTCTGCATATGAACTAAGGAAAAGCTTTCGTTATTACTTCAAAGAAACAGCAAGTGAAGTACTTTGTATTTTCTCTCACAAACTTTTAATGATATTTTATGTAATTGCAAATACTGTAATTGAAACCTCATTTAGAAGAATCTGATTCCTACAAGCCTCCAGTCTGTTTTCCTTTCCTCTTTTTCTTTTTCTGAAAAAGCAAACAAATGTCAAAGAGTTTCTCTTGGGCCCAGGATTGTCTAAGTTACCATAGTAACTGAAAGCAAATACATTGAACATTAACTACCTGAAAGCTTTAAGTTTGTATTTGGTGATGTAAAGGCAAGAGTGCAAGGTAGACTGAAGCCATTAGATTTTCGTTTAATTGTATTTATCCTTGTGCAGAAATAGTCTCAACCTCAATCTCTCTCTGTCTCTCTCTATCTGTCTCTGTCTCTCTCTCTCTCACTCACACACACACACACACACATACACACACACACTCACACACACACATACACACATATGATATGATGGAGTTCATACTTTTCAGTATGACACATTATCTAGAGGTCTGAAAGATCTGTATTGTCAATTTGGTAATAAACAGCTATCTCTGCCTATCAAAGATATATTATGTGTTATACATTATACAATAATTATTAAATATTTATTTTTTGCAAATGAAATGCACATCTTGTAATAAAATATAAATTATCAAGACAAAGAATGTGGAATGTAATTCAGCATATAAGGGGAAAGGTATTGTAATATCTCAAAAAATACATTTGGGAACAAAAATGATTATGTTATTTGAATTTGTATAATTCAGTAATATATTTAGTAAATAATCTTGATTTTGTTTACTGATTTATTTGTTCATTCATTCATGTGTTTGTTTATTTCTTTTAGTACTCAGCTGTTAAATCAATGGTATAGAATGCCAGACATGCCATGATAGTTTTTATCCATATGGCTCTGTAGGGAAAACAGACAATTTTTGTGAATTGTCTTGCTGAGAAGAAACAAGAGAACTGGGAATTTTCTAATCACCAATCACTTTCACCTAGCTCTGGTTAAACTTTGTATCAATATCCAATTTTTC
This sequence comes from Gymnobelideus leadbeateri, assembly GCA_011680675.1. Taxonomy (NCBI): domain Eukaryota; kingdom Metazoa; phylum Chordata; class Mammalia; order Diprotodontia; family Petauridae; genus Gymnobelideus; species Gymnobelideus leadbeateri. The sequence goes on along the minus strand of WOXC01011559.1, from coordinate 39,478 downwards.
AAATTTAACTTGACCCCTTAAACTAATGCATAAAAGCACAAAAACATCAATAAAAGAGCAATAGTGATTGTGAAATTAATTTAGAAAATATTAGGGAATCTAAGTTGTTACCATGGCAATTTTTGCATTAACTATTCATATCATCAATGTGTTAGACAATTTCAATTTTTCAAAGGTTAATTCAATAGTCATGTCAACTTCTCCTACCTAACTGCAAATACAGCTGCAACAACAGCTACTAATATTTAGAAAGTATAGAAATCCAGTGCTGTTCTTGTGAAAGTTTTGTTATCAAAAGATAGATTGATTTTTCAAAAAGACAAAAGAGCTCAGGTGAACAAAATTTGGTTAATGATTCCTCTTTAATGTGTGTGTATTGCACAATATATATGCTTTTCAATAATTTTGAAAATAATTGAAAAACTAGACACACACTCAAATGGAATAACAACCCAGATTTTTTTCAGTTAAATTGACAAATTTATCCAAACATATAATAGATATAGTACATAAAAGTTATATAGAGTATATTATTTCTATTATTTGAAAATACTCTATGTGACTATAACATATATTCAATTACCCAGAGAATATATACATTAATGTGTTTTAAATGATATATTCTATGATGAGAGAGAGATAGAGAGAATACATGTTTGTAAAATAGACCTCACTGGATGCTCTTTCAATCCAATGAAGAAATGTGAATAAAAAGCTTGACATACCTAGTTCAGGAAGAATTCAAAGTAGAGAGAAAATACGTACATAAGGAAAACAATGTAGAGAAATGAAGACATATCTTTAAATCTCCCTCCTACTGCTTTTGGATGGAGTAGAATAATTCATATGTTTAATTTCCAAATTGTCAGGAGAAATACCCTAGAATTCTGGGTAGATATGAAGAAGAGTAGGAGGGGAATGGGGGAAGTGGCAAGAAAAAAAAGAGAAGGAAGAAAAGACTGGAAGAAAAGAAGGATGGGGAGAAAAAAAGGAGGAGAGGAAGAAAAAGGAGGAGGAGGAGGAGGAGGAGGAGAGGAAAACAAAGAAGATAAAGAAGGAGAAGAAGCACTTTAAAATATTCCTCATTTTACCTTCACAACAACTCTGTGAGGTAGATGCTGTTATCATCCCCATTTTACAACTGAGGAAACTGAGGCAAATAGAAGCTAAGTTCCTTACCCAGGGTCATATGACAAGTAAGTGCCTAATGCTGAATTTGAACTTAGGCATTCCTGACTCCAGGTCTCATACTCTATTCCACTATGCCACTTAGTTCTCATGGGTGAATGAAAGATTCAGGACTGACTATATTGTCCCCATGAAGTAAACCTGTCTTATTTTTCCCAATTCCTCACCTTTCTCAGGCAACGGCAAATCACCAAAAGCACTTTTCTTAAGCAAATTCTAGAGTTCTCTCCAAAATCAAAGCTTCAGACCCTGAGCTTTGGTAGTTGCTCAATGGAGTAACCAGCAAGAAGTAATAGATTTGAGAATACTTTAAAGTGCTACTTAAATGTCAGATATTCTCTTCTAAGCTCTGAGAGTAGAGGCTAGATCTTATCTAAATACTGTATTTTACCCAGTACCTGGCACAGTGGTCTGAATGTAGTTGGTACTTAAACTTCTGTTCCAGAATGTGTTGAGATAACTCTGCTAACTGGTGCTTTAAAAGGAAATCCCCTATGGGGCGGCTAGGTGGCGCAGTGAGTACAGCTCCAGCCATGGAGTCAGAAGGACCTGAGTTCGGATTTGACCTCAGACACTTAACGCACACACACACACAAAAAAACCTAGCCGTGTGACCTTGGCAAGTTACTTAACCCCAATTGCCCTCCAAAAAGCAAAAAAAAAAGGAACTCCCCTAAACTTGAGACAGGTTTTTTTTTTTTTTTAACATAGAAGCTTGGGTCGTGACCCACAGTTTAAGAAATGCTGAAGGGGTCTCAAGTGGGAAAAGTTTAAGAAGCTCTTAAAGAGGAGCAAGATTATTATTACTTCACCATACAGAATGTGGTGGTGATGGTTTTTATTGTCTAACAAAGTATAAAGTGGTCATGATATATAGAGCATGTTTTTAGCAGTCTTCTTTATTTCAGGCTTAGAAAAGATTTTAAAAAATGTTTTCCTTTGGGTAACAAATCATGTACTGACAACAAAGCGCTCTGTATCATAAACACCCTCACGGGTAAAATTAGTATAAACTATAATAGTAGAATATTGATTATACAGTTATCCCTCAAATTTAATGTCACAAGAAAGCATCATGGATTTTGCCTGATAAAAAAATAAACTATTTTTTTTGTACTCTCTGAAGGTACATTGTTGATCAGATTTTTTTTTGCCATTCATAATCCTAGTCAATTGAAGACTCATTAATCATTTCCAATGTCTCTCCAACATTCTTTTCAAGTGTTTTACTTTATTCTTTTAGAGTTTATGTGGCAAAAACAAAAAAAGAAAGAAAAAATAGAACAAAAGAATAAAAAAAATTGGAGAATGGAAAAAAGAGAAAGAAAAGATTTAAAAGAAAAAAGAGAAAGGATGGAAGGAAGAAAGGAAGGATGAAAGTGAGGAGAAGAAGGAAAGAAAAGTAGGAAAGAAGGAAGGAAAAAAGGAAGGAAAGAAGGAAGGAAGGAGGAAGAATGAGGAAAGAAAAAATAGAGGCAAGGACAGAGGGAAGACAAAAGAAAGAAGAAAGGAAGGAGGATAGGAAAGAAAGAAAGAAAGAAAGAAAGAAAGAAAGAAAGAAAGAAAGAAAGAAAGAAAGAAAGAAAGAAAGAAAGAAAGAAAGAAAGAAAGGACAAAGAAGGAAGGAAGGAAGGAAGGAAGGGCCAAAAAATTTTCAACTGACAACCAAACACCTCTGTATTTTCTTGTGTCTGAGAAAGCTCTTCTCTTTTAAAAACCCCTAGACAGGTTTTGAATTTTTGCCTACAAGCATCAAGTTTATGCTTCAAGGTCTAGCTCAATTATCACACAAAGCTGCCTGTTGCAGAACTCCAAGAACTCACAGGTAAGAATTAGTGATAATAGGGAAAAAATGTAAACGTTGTATGTGGTCTACATCAATTAAAGCAATAGCTATATCCATGAAATCGCAGAGCCCTCAAAATATTATGGTGCTACTGGTTCATCATCTCAGGTTAAGGAAGTCATCTTTTCCTCATCTAGTTCAGTTTCCCTCTAAGTAAGATGACAATATGAATACTATAGCCAAAGGTATTTTAAGAAATGATTCTCTCATAAGGCTAAGTTATATAGCTCATTCTAATTTCCTTAGATATTTTTTTTTAAAAAAGTGTAAAGTTAGAGGGCTTTTTCCCATATCGTAATCATCCCAAATCACAGATTTAAAAGTTATTATTGCTATGATTAGTTTTTAAAATGTATGTAGCATTTTCATAGTAAATATGCATAAGAGCCTTTATATTGCAGGGCTTTTTTTTCTTTTAAGAAACACTTTCCTTTTAAAAATATATGCATGTGCTTTAGCATGTATACATAATGGATCTTTACAACTTTGCAATTTTTACAACTGCACAAAGATATATTTATATGTCATCTGATTGTTTCTGGATGATTAAAGAGTAAAATGTGGTGTTTACTTTGTATTATTTTGGTCTGCATATATCTGCATAAGTTGTGTTGCATAATGCTGAATGGCAAGAACTGTGGGAAATTTGACATTTGAAAGAAAAGTTTATGCAAAGTCATTCTTGTGTCAGTCATTAAAGTTAATAGTAGGGGTGGTTAGGTGGTGCAGTGAATACAGCACTGGATCTGGAGTCAGGAGAACCTGAGTTCAAATCCAGCCTCAGACACTTAACATGCACTAGCCATGTGACCTTGGGTGAGTCACTTAAACCTAACTGCCCTCCTACCTTCCCCCTCCAAAAAAGAAAAAAATTGAAAGTAGCTTGGAATACACACCAGTTCTCTCACATATACTAATGGACAGCATATCTATTATAGCCTAGATGACTACACTGGCATATGTAAGATGTAAAGAAAATTTCTACAAGCTTAATCATTATGATGACTGAGAAACTTCTTTAGGAAACATTGGTACCAAATTAACCTGAGTACCAATAGCAACATAGCACGTGGCTTAACACATCATCTCTTATACATTTAAATGAAGACCTAAAGGCAAGACCAATTCATTTGTGAGATGATTCATGATGCCTACTATAATTGATGTGCTAAATCCACTTCAGTAAAAATAATAATTTAAAAGAACTAAGAGGATCAACAGTATATGTTCCTATAAGAAGAACAAAAAGACGTCTTTCCTTATATTATGCTTATAGCAACAATATTTGGGATAGAGATTGGGCAGGCTTGCCAGAAATGTGTTTGTGCTGGACCACATTCCTTTTTGAGGAGTCTCTGGGTAGCTCTTGGCAGCTGGGTTATGTTTCCCTGGTGGAGGAGAGTTCAGAGGCAGAAATATATCCACAAATAGGGATTGGATCATTCTCCAACGTGTTCAGGTGCAAGCCAGACTTCACTGGAGAATACAGGAATGATACTTCTCTTGCGTACTTGCCAGTAATTGTTCCATATTATGCATATTCATGCAATCTGGGTACTAGTAAAACTGGCCTGTTTGAGATTCCAGATATATAACATTAACAAGAACAACAACTACAACCACAATTACAACAAAAACAGCTGATTACTAGTATATAATGCTTTGAAGTCTCAAAGTATTGAGCATACAGTATATTATTCAGTTCTCCTCAAAAGTTGGGAGGTATGCACCTTTATTACTCCTAATTAATAAAGGAGGAAAGTAGTGCCAAAAAGGGTTGAGATCCCTTGGTATAGGGATACAGCTAACAAGCATCTGACATTCTGTTCCCTTTCTCCAAAACTCTCAGTGTCTGGAATGGTTTCCTAACATCTTAGGTCATACCCTTGTTGCCATCTTTCAAAGGAGTCTTCTCTGGATTCTCTTCACCCCTTACATTGTATTATCAATATTAATGTTAGTGTTAATATTCTCTTGAAATCATTTTTCATAATTTTTGTACTTTGTATTTTAATCTGTTTTCAGCTATTTTATAGCATGTAAGCCCCTTAAAGGTTAACATTGTTATATTTTTTACTTTGTATTCCTAGATCCACCAGAGTAGCTTGAATTTTTATTTCTGGTTAAGTATTATGAGGGTGCCATTTTTGGCACAAGTAATATGATTATCAGCTTCCATAGCTCATGGCCTGAGAGAGTTTACTGGAGTCACAGAGTAAGTTTCCATGACCACACAGCTAGTATGTGTCAGGGTAAGGAAATGAACACAAGTCTTGCTGATGCTAAGCTCAATTCTCTAATCACTTTGTTAAGCTGCCTTTCTTTGACGATAATGGAAGCTTAATGAATATTGTGATTTATCTATTTTGCAGTAGTATATATTTGGTGACCTTCTCTGTATTATAATCTTTACATTTGTTTTAGCCCAGTCTTGGTTAATGGTCATACCCATGTGGGCCTGCTAAAGAAAGAAGATAAAATGAAGACAGGATATAAGGAAACTTGGAGAAAAAGGGGGAAATAAACAAGGTGAGGAGCAGAGGGGCCTATGGAAAAATACAATTTGTTCCCTTAATACATTTGCCATGATTTAGATGAGTCAAAACACATCTATCATTCTCACTGATCAAGATAAAAAAGACAAGTAATGAAACTTAAAAAAAGAAAAAAATACGTGTACTGCAATTCAGCATTCATTATTCACAGCTCTGGTAAAGACAGATGCTATTTGGGAAATTAATTGATCTGAAATTGGTAGGCAATACTGTTGGCTTCTAATGGGCTACTCACAAGCTTTTTCCTACTGGTCAATAAAAGAAATAGAAACAGATTTTTTTGAATGACATAATTAGTATAGGAGACCATTAATGTTTAGAAAACATAATTTTAACTTGTCATGTATTGAGAAATTTCTCTGGAAAATTTAGGAACCCAGTTAAAACAGAAAAATTTACAACTGACAAATAGAAAGATGACTAATTTTTTAAATATTGTCAAAAAGCTTTAACTAAGATTATTGCCACATCATGTAAAACAGCTTTTATAGTCAGCAGCTAGAAATTCAACATTTAAACCATATGCATTTTTTTGTCCCAGGACACTTTGTGATACTATGACACAATGAAGAAAATGTCACTAATTATGCATGCTAATTATTGAAATAATCTCTCATAAATTGCATCACATTACATTTTCCTTTCTCAGGCTATCTTTTTTCAACATAGTTTTAGTTGAGTCTATACTGGCTAAGCAGATCAGACTGAATTGACTAGCCTAATTCATTCAAGCAACTGTTTGATTGAGTTAAGTCAATTGTTTTGGCCATGTTTAAGTGAATAAGCAGAGTAATGTAGTAAATTGACTGAACTTATCAGCTGAATTTGACATGATTAAAAGGCAGAGTTTTCTGAGAATATTTCCTCTAAGAAGATATAGAAGATAGCTATTTATTTACTATGTCAAAAACAGATTATATGTGCATGTGAAAATACATAAACATATATATAAGTATATATAAATATATTTACATGTTTAAGCATATAAATTTATATCTGTAGCCATGTATCTATTGTATGCCTATATGTCACACACACACACACACACACACACACACACACACACACACATATATATATTTAAACATATATATTCTCTTAGTAATCTTTCTATTACAGAGTTTAGGCAGCCATGCAGCACAGTGGACAGATAGATTGCTGGAATTAGAGTCAGGAAGACCTAGGTTTAAATCCTTGCTTAGACACAATTTTAAATCACTTTGTGGTTAGTCATATAGGAAAGTCACTGAACTGTCTCACTTTTCATCTCATCAATAAAATGGGAATAATAATGTTACCCATTCACATGGTTATTATGAGGATCAATTGTAAAGTGCTTTGCCAGTCATAAAGTCCTATATAAATGCTAGCTATCATTATTACAATGAGATGTTACCTGTTATAGATGCACTGTGTTAATTATTTCAGTACAGTTTCTAACAGATAAATATTTACAAAATAAGAGATATAGCATAAGCTAGAAGGCAGCTAGGTGGCTCAGTGGAAAGCTCAGTGGGCCTGGAATCAAGAAGACCTGAGATAAAATTTAGTCTCAGACACTATATATATGTGTGTGTGTGTGTGTGTGTGTGTGTGTGTGTGTGTGTGTGTGTGTGTATGTGTATGTATGTATATACATACATGTATGTACATGTATGCATATATGTGCATACATATACGTACATATATGCGTACATATATATATATACACATATAAATACATATAACCCTGGGCAAGTCAAAGACAAAGACAAACTTTGTTTGTCTTAATTCACTGGAGAAGGAAATGGCAAACCAGTCCAATATCCTGGCCGAGAAAACCACATGGACAGTATGGTCTGTGGTGTCATAAAGGGTTGAATATGACTGAATGGCTGTATAAGAAAAAACTGCCACATGAATCCTCATTTGGCACCACAATTTAAGCAAGACGTAAAATTACAATGTTATTATTCAGGAAATTTATCTGAAGCTTCCTGGTACATGATTTGAGACAATATTCATTTATGTGAATTTCTGCTATTCCTTTACTACTACACTTCCCTATCCTACTCCCACCCCACCCCCGGGTTTTTCTTTCTCTCTCTCTTTTTTTAATCTGAGTACTCAGGTCAGTTTAAATAGAGATAACTGAACATATTCTTTGCATTTTCCTCCTAATTTTCTTTGCAAATAGACAGACATAAACTCAATCCTGCCAAAAGCTAAGGGAGGTGAGAACAGTCACTTTTGTTGGTCCTGGAGCTTTCACTCAGCCTCCTTAACCGTTTAATAGATACCATATGTTACATTTCAAAACCAGTTATGCTCCCACTACAGTTTTCTTCCACCTTTATTATTATCCATTCTTCTTTTGGCAGGAAATACAATATTAGTTTATCTTTTTTCTCTTCTCTTTCCAAAAGTCATTTATTTTACATATCTTGTGAGACATGAAAAAATAATACCAAATTACCATCAACACAGTTTTAGTATATATTAACTTGATAGATGTCTATTTCTCTATATATTTCATCCTATGTGATCTTTTCCGTTGTCTTTCCAAAAATCCACCAAGAATGTGCAATATATTGAAGGCCTTTTTCATGGTGATTTAAAAAACAGTGAGTACCCAGTATAACATATGACTTTACAAAGTCCCCCAAATACTTTGTACTTCAATTTTAACATTTATAATTTTAAAATATAGATTCTCTGAATATTAAAATTAGAAAGGACTTGAATGTGATTTAATACAACCCCTTAATTTTGCATACGATAAAAATTTGTCCTACAGGAGGAAATGTCTGGTTTGACTAATATCAGGAAGCTAACTGATGATGATGACAAGCCAAGCCTAGAACATAGTGTAATGGCAAGCAAAGAAGTACTTAGCACCTTCTTTCAGCTACATAAGTATTTAGCACCTTGTTTGAGTTCAAGTGTCTTTGAGCCTTGCCCTGATTATATCAAGTCTTTGTTAAGAAACAGAACTTGTGAAACCCACAGTGGGAGGAACTTGCTGATATAACAGGGAGGAGCTAATGACCATATATAAGGAGAAGCCCAAGCTGGGAAAGGGCAGAACTGAGAAGGGAACACTTGTGGTGGCAGAAGTGAGAAGAGGAACTTTGTGGTGGCCAGGCACTCTGTCTGTTTTGTTTGTATTGATTTTTCTTTGTGATACATTGTACAGTAGCCCTGGGACCTTACTGGAAACCTGGAAAGAAGATTTTCTTATTGTCTGTTTATAGAAGTCCTGGAGGAGAGATTCAGAGGTCCTGGGATTGTACTGATGATTTGTGTTGAGTTCTCATGCCTTGTATGTGGGTCTGTGTTGATTTCATAGGCAGATAGAGAATTGAAGATGGTGCAGGCAATGTGTGTGAATATTATGGTAGCTCTGTCAAGCTTTGTCTTCCCAAAAACAGGAACTGTGAAGGACTTGAGATGGACTGGACACTGTGAGCTTTGATATGGAACTTGATGAAGAACTGGACAAGGAGCTAGACAAGGAACTAGGAACTGCCTGCCTTTGAACCCGGGTGACAGCTGGAGATAGCTACATAATCATTGAAGGGGAACCATGGAAGCTGAGAGCCAGCCTTGAGTCAAACTGAAAAAAAGACTTTACTTGGATACTGTGTACTGAAAAGATTATCATTTATTGTGATGAACTTTGACTTTTATACTTTGTGATTGAATTAAGGATTTTGTGATTGACTAAATGAATGTACCTTGTTTAAAACTATGCGACCACTTTGGTGAAAACTATGTGGCCATTTTAGCGATAAGTTGTTGAGTTGTGGCATGGTGAATGCTGTATTTTGATTTTCTGTAATAAGCTGTAACATTGTGAATGCTGTGTTTTGATTTTCTATGAATGTTTTGTTCTGATTTGTTACTGAATAGAGAGCTCACTATACTTTGTAATCAGAACCTTGAAGGATGTTCACAGCATTAGTCCTCTATAAAGTTGCTCGTATGTGGCTTTACATTCCCATATTTTATTGATTCTGATAAGTCAGAATATGACTACAGGTGATTGAAAGAAAAGAAGAAATGGTTAACCCTAGAGTCTAATTTAATTCTCAAATTTCTGGAAAACATTCACAATCCATGGACTCATCATCTAACTACCACTAGAACCTAGAGATTTTTCTTAGCAGATAGAAGGTTAGTGATCCCCTTAATACTTTATTTTCTCATACCACAACCAGAATATATTTTTAAAAGAATATATTTTTAAAGAATATATTTTTAAAATAGAATATAAATAAAAAGAATATATTTTTAAAAACTGAATACTATTTTTCATGTATATGTGTTCCCAAGCCCAAGCATGGCCCTATTCATTTTTCACTGTCTCTTGCTAACCCAGAGAACCAGTTCAGTACCATGTACCCCATAAATTAACATAGAGAAGTTGTTGTCTCAAGAGAATCATTATTCTCATCATATCTCTTTCATAATATATGCACAGAGGCCAAAGGAATATGCTGGGATTCTGTTCTCCTCAAGGTCTTTTTATCAGCTCTTTGCCTCTTCATGTTTATGAAACACTAGTTCTTTGTTCAGAGAACAAGGTGAAGTGGTAGTTGAATAACCTTGACCTTTTTTTTTTCCATTGGCAAGGAGAAATTATTCTTCAGAAAAAAATAGAATTTTAATATATTAAAAAGCTGGTTGTCTGAAATAAGATGTTTTTATCTCTTGTTAGTCACTTGTACATGCATTAGAAGATATCCAATATTCAGTAACTAATTGATGATCTGATGCTCCTATCAATGATATTACTCCTCCCACAGGGGGCAGGGAAAATAGTGGCTCATAAATCTAATGCAATACTTAGAGGCAGTTCATTAATATGTCAGTCACAACATTGTGATAACCAATAAATGGCAAGCAAGTCAACTGAAACATGTGGGATTTATAGGAGTTAACTTTATTAGCTATAGGCTAATTTATATAGAAGGCTATGGTTAGAGAACAGTTGATTAGTCTGTGCAATTAATGAAGCTGAGGCCATAAATAAGATCTCCACAATGACCAGCTAGTTACTTCACTGCTCTGTATTCTGAGAATTCACTCCTTACTTTGATAAGGGTTAACTAGCTGGATAGCTCTATGCAAAATTATCAAATCAAGTCAGAGAAAAACTATAAAAACAGACATACATGAGTAGTATTTTGTATATCAAATATAGTCTATTGTTTCTGTTGAAAATTCTATACAACCTCAATCCTTAGCAAGAGAGTGAACCACCAAAAAACCTTAAGTTGCACTTAGATATATTTATCCTATAATGTCTACATATCACATTAAAAAAGGAAAAAGAGGGAAATTTCACCAGAGAATATTGGCAGCATTCTGAAACTCATGGTGCTGAACTTCCCTGGCTTATTATGGCTAAATGATGTGGAAGAAAACTATTTGAAGTTTCATGCTTTGATTGGTACATGTTAATGCTCCAGTGTTCAAGCAGCACTTTTTAGCATTTGACAGTGTTATGATTTGGTGTCAGGACTGTGGCAGAAAGAAAGAGAGTGCATCACAGTGACATGTATCATTGTTATTATTAGGGGATAACATGCTCATATTCCAAGAGGCTGACTTAACTTGTCACATTCAGTAGCCGTTGCTATGCTTGAGTAGTGTCCAAGCAGACACAATGCAAGATCACAGAATCTTATGCCATGTTATAAGGTTTGGAAAGGAAACACAGGCAATCTCAGTAAGCAGAAGTCTTTAAATTAGAAATACATCATTTAAGTCTTTAATTAGCATATATAGTAATCTTTTTCTCATTAATACATAATGTGATTCTAAAACAATGGAGCACTTTCTTTTATAGTTGTTGGAAATCAATTTTATTGCTCTGTCACACATACATATCAAGTTATCAACGGTCTCTCAATGGCCAAATATCTTTTACCTGCAGTCTTTCTTGATCTATCTGCTGCATTTGAATTTTAGATTTTTTTGAATTTCTAGATATTCTCTTCTCTCTGGGCTTTCAAGATGCCATTCTCTCAATGCTCCTATTTGTTCAATCCCTCCTTTTCAGTCTCCTTATCTTCTCTACCAAATCCAGTACATTTAGGTATTTCCTAAGTTCCTGTTCTAGGCTCTCTTCTCTTTATATATACATTTTCTTCTATAGGTGGCCTCATCATCATCACCCATAAGTTTAATTGACATCCTAGTGCAGATTGCTCATATATACATCCAGATGTGGGTATGTGTGTGTGTACACACACTTGGTCATATGTGCACACATATACACAAATGAATGCATACACACAAGTATATAAATATCAGAATGTATATTTTATATGTGTCTACACACGTGTATACACACATGCATATTACATGTCTTCACAAACTGATATAGTATACATACCTGTGTATGTATTATGCATGCATATGTATATATATGCATATACTCATGCATATATACATGTAATATCTCCAGCTTCATTCTCTACCCTGAATTTCAATCCCATAACACCAATGAATGTCCTGGAAACATCTCAAACTAAACATGTCCTCATAAAACTTAAAGAAATTGGTAATGAATGTCTTTTATTACTACCATCTTAGGTCTGACTTACTTAACAGATTCTTCCTATTTTATCTTATTATGCGTGTTGGAAGATATCCTGCCTTATGAGTTTGAATTTTGTTTCAATCTTAAAACTGAAAACATTTTATCCTAGATTTTTTTGGGGGGAAATTTTCAAATATCAATTTATTTGATTACTTTGTGAGAGGAGTTTTGAACAGATCAAAAAATAGTAGATGCTAAACTTTCCCAGTTTTTTTTAATTTAAAATCCAATTAAATAACAAAAATACCCAAAATAGAAAGATAAACAATTGTTTTCCTATATATTGCTTTCCAAGAATAATTCAAAATTAGAGGGTTCATTGCTAGCTATTTTGTTTTGATTTCTTTGGAAAATATAGGAGAAATACATACTTATTAATATTTGATTAAGCATAAAAAACAGGACCATCTTCATTCCTTGGCTTTCATGATATTATATTAGTTTTCCCCCTAATGTTTCTCCTAATTTCTCCTTCTCTGTTTCCTTTGTTGATTCTGCTTCCTCTTTCTATTCCCTAAGTGTTATCAGTTTCTGAGGTTCAATTTTTCACATTCTAACCTTTTCTCTAAGTACTCTTCACTTTGAAAAGTGCATCTGTTCTTATAGGTCATCGCTCTGGAAGATATAGTCATTTTTAAAAAAAATTTTTAAATTTCCTTTTTGAATCATTCTGTAATTTCTTGGTTTTATTCCATGCTTTTCTGATATCCTGTTTTATTTTCTGTTTCATCAGGAATCAGTTTGCTCTGTAATTGTATTGAGTTTTCTTTTTCTTCAAACATTGGGTGTTTCATTCTTTTATTCCTTATATTCTTCGGTCATTTATGTAGTCTCTTCATCCTTCATTAGTGGCTATATCTCCTCCTATCCAGTTCCTCACTAAAACCTGTCATTTTCCCCCCTTTTAAGTGACTCTCGGGGCTATACTTCAATATTCATTTAGAATGACTAATCTTAAATAATAATACTTTCATGTCTACCCTGGGAAAATAGCCTCCTAGCTGACGTCTCTGTCTGTATTTTCTTTCTCTCTAATTTGCTCTGTACATTGCTATTTCAATATTTTTCCTACAACTACCTTCCATTGTATGACTTCCACATTTAAAAAGTTTCAACACCTCCCTATTGTCTCAATCTTGAAAGTCTATGCAATTCTCTTATCTCTGAGATAATTGAGGAACTTGAAAATTCATCCTACTGAGTAACCTAGAGATGTATTTTCCAGCTCCATGTCCATCCTTGTATTTTCCCCAAGTCCCCTTGTGTAACAGGAATGGGAATTTGAAGATCTTCCCTGCCCCTTAATAAGCCTAAGGAAATTTGAAGACCTCCCCTGCTTTGAAGATATACCCTGCCCCCTAATAGGCTGAATGTAATCACATGAAGCCTATGATGGGATAATTTGCTTAGGGCCAGAGCAGAGCCCATAGGAAGTAGGGAGTCAGAGCAGTTAGAGACTGGAGGGATGAGAGGATTAATCCAAGGGAGACAGGCTCGTGAGTAAATATTGATATGTGGGAAGGCTAAAGGATGCTGTGTCTCTCTGTGTGCTGCTATGGCTTATCAACTTCTTTGCTACTATGGTGGAACTGGCTTACTGTTTTAGGGATTCAGTTTTCTGGTGTCTGAATACATGTTTTGCTTCTGTCTTCTATATATAGAGTCTGTTATATTTTTTGACTGTGCAAACACATTTAGAGTGGCCATTGGTGCTGTGAATATTGTATTGGTGCTACAACTTGAGGTTATTATTTATTTCACCCTGGGTAGAATTGTCTCCTTTCCTTTCCTTCATTCCCTCCCTTTCTCCTTCTCCTTACCTTCCCTTGCCTTCTTTTGCATTCTTTCCCCTCCCTTTCCCTTCTCATTCTAAGAAATGTCTAGTTACTCTTGACCTTATGACCACAGTTGATAACATTATTCTTTGTCCATACACTAATTTGGTTAAAACAATCAGAATAACACATCAACTGTGCATTTAATAAAGATGAAAAAGAGTCTTACTGGGTTCACTAGATTCAATTATATATCATAATGTTAGTTTAGAAGGAAAACAAGTGCAGCCCTCTCAAAGAGCTTCAGAATTTGTTGGGATAACATATTTAACTTTCTCTCTCCCTGACCTTCATTTTAGTCTACAAGAAATATTTAACTCAGAGTTGCTTTCCTTGATCACAAGAGAATATAGAAGACAACTATCTTTCTTTTTAGACTAGATGTGGGACAAACTGCTGAAAGGGATGGAGCAGAATCATGATAGAAAGAAGGAGGAGGAAGAAGAGGAGGAAGAGGAAGAGCCTATAAAGTACAAACTATGTGCTAGGCACTATGCTAAGAACTTTGCAAATGACTTTCACAGCAACTGGGAGTTTTCTCCATTTTACAATTAAGGAAACTGAGGCAAGTAGACTCTTAGTGTTTTGCCTAGGGTCATCTAGCTAGTTGGTGTCTGAGGCTGAATTTGAACTCATCTGCCTAACTCAAGATCTAGGACTCAGTCCACTGAGCCATTTAGTTGCCTATTTGCATAGGCAAATGCAAGGATTTACCACATTGTCCCCATGCAGTAACTTTCTCTTATTTACTATAATTCCTCACATTTTTCAGGCAGGGGCAAATCACCAAAAGCACTTTATTAGCCAAATTCTAGAGTTCTCTCCAAAATGAATACTTTACACCCTGAGCTTTGAGACTTGCTCACTGGAACAAGAGGCAAGGAGTAGCAGATTTGAGAATACTTTAAAGTGCTACTTAAATGTCAGATATCCTTCTCTAAGCTCTGAGGGTAGAGGTTAAATCTTATCTGAATATTCTATTTTATCCAGTGCCTGGCACAGTACTTTGGATGTAGTTGGCTCTTAGATTTCTGTTCCAGAATGTGTTGAGATAACTGCTCTGTTATTTAAAAAGAACTCCCCTAAACTTGACTTTTATTTATAAACATAGAGGCTTCCTAGAGTAGCAAAATTATTATTACTTAAACATGTAGAATGTGGGGGGATTGTTTTTATTGTCTAACACAATATTAAGTCATCATGACATACAGAGCCTGTTTTTAGCAAAGTTTTCTTTATTTCAGACTCAGCACTACTTAAAAAAATGTTTCCTTTTAGGTACCAAATCATATACTGATAGCAAAGCCCTCTGTATCACAAACACCCTCAGGGGGAAAATTAGTATAAGTTATAATAGCAGAGTATTGATTTTACAGTTATCCCCAAAATTTAATGTCAGAACAAAACGTTATGAAATTTTACCTGATAATAATACATTCTTTCTGCAATCTCTAAAGATACATTGCTGATCAGGTTTTTCTTTTGTAATTTTTTTATTTTTTCAGTAAGCTAGTTAATTGATGAGTCATTAATC
This sequence comes from Gymnobelideus leadbeateri, assembly GCA_011680675.1. NCBI lineage: Eukaryota > Metazoa > Chordata > Mammalia > Diprotodontia > Petauridae > Gymnobelideus > Gymnobelideus leadbeateri. The sequence continues at coordinate 23,931 of WOXC01011559.1, read as the reverse complement.
ATTTCCAGTGTCTCCCCAATATTCCTTTCAAATACATTTTACTTTGTTCCTTTAGAATTTATAAGGGAAGAAAAAGAAAAAATGTATTAAAAAGTAAAAGAAAATTAGATACTGGGAGAAACAGAAAGAAAAAATAACAAAAGAAATATGAGGAAAGAATAGAGAGGAAGAAAAGGAGGATGAATGAGAGAGGAAGGCAGGAAGGAGGAAAAAAGAAAAAAAGAAAGGATTAAGGAAAAGAGGAAAAAAGAAAGAATGGAGGGGAAGAAGGTTTTCCCTTATACATAGAAGAAAATTATAATCTTTAAAACTCATGAATTCTGAACTGCATTTCTTCAAAAGAACAAATTTTCTTCTTTTTTTAAATATAGGGCCAGTGTTGTTATGAATATTGTTTTGGAAAAGGATAAATAAACTCAATTGGTAACTCCTTTTCCTAGGTAACAACTCTCAGAATTTTTTCAGCAAGTCACTCATAAAGCATTATGCTCACTGAATCTCACTGAAAAAGAAGTGGTAATTTGCCACCAATCTAGTATACAGAAGAGATTTATAGGGAAAAAGAAAAACAAACATAAATCTATCAAAATGACTTCTATGAATTTGCAACATGAATTTTACAGGCTACCTTTAATATAAAAATAGAAACAAATTCCAGAGAACAGGATAAAATTAGAAGAAAAGGAGGAAGGGAGGGAGGAAGGGAGGGAAGGAGGAAGGAAGGAAGGAAGGAAGGAAGGAAGGAAGGAAGGAAGGAAGGAAGGAAGGAAGGAAGGAAGGAAAGAAGGAAGGAAGTAAGAAGGAAAGAAGGAAGGAGGCAGGGAGGGAGGGAGGGAGGAAGGAATGAACTCTCCTCCAATTTCTGCCTACCACGATCCAGTTCATGGTTCAAGGTCTAGCTCAGTTATCACTACCTTTTTCTATACTTTCCAGATCTCTTAATGTAACATGAACAATTATTTCTCTGAGCTCCCATAGCACATTATTTTATTTTTTGTTTTACCTTTCTTAAGGGTCTTACAACTTTTTGCTTTGTTGTAGATCTCACATCTTATAGCCTTAAGCTACTTATATAGTGCTTTGTTCATAGTAGGTACTGAAATATTTTTTCAATATATTGTGTCATAAGTCAATATTTTCCACCCTATGGAGAAATGAGTGAATGTTGTTGACCAATTTGAAATTCCCATTTGTGATTCCTTGCAAGCTAACCCAACAGCCACAATGAAATACTGGGATGTAAGCATGCCTTTTTTAAAAAACAACAAATTGTTAGTCAAGTTTAACTTTTTAACCTGTACCATTTGTTGCTCAGAAGCCTGATAATAGCATATGTCTGACAAGCAAAACAAGATTGAAAACATAATATTGTAAAAATGGAATTTTCTAGGCATTCATAAATATGTATTTGATTGTCTATTCTATGAATGATTTAGCACAGAAGCTTATACAATTCTGAGGTTTTCCCTTACACATAGGAAAAAAAACATAGTCCACAAAATTCATGAATTTTGAACTGTTTTTCTTCAAAGAACACATTTCTTTCTTTCTTTTTTTTTTTCATTATAGGGAGAGTGGTGTTATGAACACTGTTCTGGAAAAGGAAAAGGAAACTCAACTGACAACCCCCTTTTTCTAGGCAGCAACACTCAGATTTTTTAGTAAGTCACTGATAAAGCATTATGCTCACTGAATCTCACTGAAAAAGAAGTAGTGACTTGCCACCAATTTGGTATATAGAATCATAGTTACTTCTGATTTTCAAGGGTTTTATAGAAAAAAAATTCTCAATACAAAATATACATCTATAAAAATGACCTCTATAAGTTTGTAATATTATTTTAAATGACAACCTCTAATATGAAGTCAGAAACAAATTCCAAAGAAGAGGATAAAATTGGGTAAGAAATGTTTAGCATTCCTATGGCCCCAATACCCTGAATTCCTTGAGATTTCACTGAGAGAGCAGGGACTGTTTTATTTTTTAATATTTTTTAATTTTTAGCTTTCTTTGAATTCCAGTGCTTGGTGCCTGGCTCATATTAGGTACTTTATAAATGCAAGCTGACTGACTGAATGACAGAATGATTTGAAGTCATAAGGCCAACATGAAAGAATGGAAAGGCTATAGGGAGGAAGAGCAAAAAACAAAGAACTTCCTTTCCCTTTCAGCAAAGGACCCCAAAATAGAAAAAGAGAAGAGAGAATGATGGGAGAGAAATGATGACTGAATGATCATTCTGTTCCATCAATTCATTTCAATTCAACAAGGAATGATTGCACAACCTACTATGGCACAGAATAGACTTTTAATAAAAGTTTATTGATTGACTGTCCAAGGTGCTAGAAATACAAAGACAGAAATAAGACAATCCTTTCAAATATAGTAATTCACTAGATAGAGAAGAAGAGCAGAAATTGGTTGTGGCCATAAGTCAGTTCCCAATTGAACAATGCATCATCTGTTCTGGTTTGAAAAAAATGTGGAGGAGGTATGGGGAAGTAAATAAGAGGAGAAGAGGAAGGAGGAGAAAGAGAAAGGGGAGGGGAGGGGCAAGAAGAGGAGGAGGCAGTTCCATTGACAAAAAGTCACCTTCTTCAATCTAGTTACATGCCATATTCCTGTGTTGTTTTACTTATTTCTGAGTCCTATCAGTTTGGGGGACTAAAGGTGGAAATAGGATGTGACATTAGTTTTCTTTTCTTCTTTAATTGATAGAATATAAGAAAAATCAACTGATAATGGTCGTGCTAGGAAATAGATTTGCTTGTGTCACCACACAGCAATACCAACAGAGAGTTGTTACATCCTTGTGTTTTTAAAAAGCAAGGCTTGGCTCTGAGTCCTTGACCATCTACATAACATAGGAGCAAAAGGCAAGATGTGCTGAGTAAGTGGCCTCAAGAACTCATATTCATGCCAGTTCAGAACACATTTTTGCCCTGAAGCACTCTTATCCTAAGTGTCATCTTGTAGTGCAGAGACCATTCTATTGCATCGAGTCAGTGCTATTTAAAACTATAATTTCAGTGGCCCAAATGGTCCAATTGAAGAAGATAAAATATGTTAAGCACTTTCCTGACTCTATCTCCCACAAACACACACACACACAAATTAACTCCCCAAACCCTTTTTTAAAACCACTCATAGGAATCATTTGACAACTCTGCTCCCTGAATTAGCCATAGGAAATGTCTGCCTCCTCATCAGGTGCCTCAGATAAATGATGTCTTTAGCTCCCAGTTAAACTTATGGGGCTCCTCGGGTAACCTCCCTGCCCTGTCATGACATTTTTCTAAAGACACTTTCTTTAAACCTTCAAAAGCCAATGATTACATCCTAGATGGAGTCATGACAGGAATCTGTAATGGCTGTTCTCTCTTTGAAGGCAAATATATGGAAGCTTTACAGATGTGGGTAAAGTCATACATAGTCAGTTTCATTCACTAAGCCATCTTTAGAAGAGGAATGCCAAAGCTTAAAAATAGACAGAATATGAACGATAGATCTTCTCTTTTAAGGGGGAAAAACAGCCTCCTGAGATGACAAAGTTGACCTTGGACGTAAAGCCTATAATCATGTAAATCATTGTAGAATATGCACATTGAAATGTTTTTTTTTTCAATGTTCTATGCTTAGTACTTTTAACTTCACTCACAGAGGTACCCATTTCATACTCATCATGTACCTTGAAAGCATCGACTGATGAAAGAAATAAATGCAGTAAAGTAAAATCTGCTTAAAACAAATTAGGATTTAATGAAATTTCATTTCTGAAAGAAAAAGCATTTTTAAACCACTTCCAGTTTGTTTTTATTGCTTTAGGGAAGATAGAAATATCTTCTTTCCCTAAATAAGAATGGCAATAGAAATAGCTGTATTTTTTTTCCCTACTGAAATGTTTTTTTTTCTTTTAAACTAAGCAACCAAGCTAGTATTAACCTCTTCCACACTGCTGAGCCAGACTGCATTATCTATATCTGACCTGCTGAATAAAAGCTAGATACTGAGAATTAAACCTGTGACATCAATCTCTCACCCTTCTCCCCTCTCCTCCGACAGCAAAAGTATATTTTCATTGACAGTAACCAATGGACAAGTTAAACCCCATTTTTAACTTCAAATATTTCCTATTTAAACCATTGCATGTGGCCAACTCTACTCAAACACAGTAGTAATTCATTCCAAAAAAATTTTATTGAATACCTTATTTAAAAAGCACTGACCTGGAGGCAATGAGAATTCTAAATATAAGTTGGTCCCTGTACTCTAGTAGCTTACACTCTAGTTCAGAGATAAGACCTACTATACCTAACTATAGTATAGAAGAGAATTTTAAGGTTAACAGAATGGTTTCCTCACAACAAGCAGCAGAGATGTATAATATAGGTAATAACATCCTGTTTTGTTTTGTTTTGTTTTTTCCAGATGGGGAAAGAATAATGTTGAGAAAAGAAATGACTTCACTATCATTGTAAAGGATTGTAGGAGAATTTGAGCCAAAATCTTCTGACTTCAACATCAGTGTCCTAACCACTATAAACACTGCTTCTCAAGTGAAGTTAAAACAAGATATTGAATTCTATACTGCAAAATTCAATGTATGCTCAATATACTGTCTTTGATATTGAGAAATAAAAAATATATATATATTTTTAAAGGAAAATTTCTCATTCCTAGAGGGCTTATTTTCCTCTGAATAATGCAAATATACAAAGAAAAAGGTTCAGAATTATTATTGTATCAAGGATTTTTTTTGATGTGGAAAGGATCTCAGAGATCAGGTAGCCTAACATATATGTGGGTGGGAGGAAAGCACAGTGCTCAAAATTATATATCCAATTAGTTCGACATGCAGCCTTTGTTTAAAGCCCTCTAATAAGGCTGAATCTACTCCCTTCTAAGGCGGGCCATTCATTTTTAGACAGCTCTACCTATTAAAAGAGCTTTTGCTTATATCAAATTTCAGTTTGCCTCTTTACAACTTATACCTGCAACTCTATATTCTGCACTTTAGGTCCAAACAAAATAATTTTAATCCCTCTTCCATATGACAGCCTTGCAGATTCTTGAAAACTACTGTCATGTTCCTACTGACTCTCCTCTTTTCCAGGCTAACCATCCCCATCTCTATCATATGATTTTCATATGGCATGGATTTGAGGCCCTTCGTCATCCTTTTTGCCCTCCACTAGATTCTATCAATCTTACCATTGTACTTACTAAACTATGGTACCTAGAACTAAACACAACATTTGAAATGGGCTCTGACAATCAGAATAGTATGACTATCATACTACTGCCTAACTCCTACAAGGTATACCTCTTAATGAAGTCCAAGATGGTTTTGTTTTGGGGATGTAATTTTATACTGTTGACTCACACTGAATTAATAATCTACTAAAAACACCAGACCTTTTTTAAGAAACTAGATGGTGACCATGTCTCCCCATTTTATATCATGGGAAGATGATTTTTTGAATCAAAGTGAAAGAATTTGCATTTCCATACAAGTTCATCTAATCAAATTCAGCCCAGTATTCCAACCTACTAAATATTTTTGGACCATGAGTGTCTAGTATCAAGTCCGCTGGTATCTTATAGGAGGAAGAGATGATAAGTCATGTTGCCATAACACTTTAATATTTACAGCCCTAGGGAAATACAATTGTTGAAAAGTCATATGGAACATTTGAGTTTGACCCCACTATTGTAGTGGGAGGAGGGTCTATATTCAAATAAGGGATCATATTACTTATTAATTAAACATCTATTCTAGACAGAGTAGATGGAAAGCAATCTTCGTACAAGTGCAATTATCTTTAAATAAATGGCAGAGCCAGACATTATAGTCAATTTCTCTGATTCCATATTTAGGACCCAGTCCACTATACCAGTGCAGTCAAACTCCAATAGAAATGGGAACCTTTAAACTATACATAAGAATCTCTGCAGTCCATATAAAGACTTAGAAAAACACACAGGTTTATATATTTCTTTTTTTTTCTTTGTATTAATATAGCTGCAACTAAAATCAGACATGTACTCTGTTTTAATCCAGTATGAGATACATTCAGGAGGGTTGGGTAACAATAGCTAGATATAGCTATAGTACAGCAGAGAATATACTGAGTGGGGACTTAGAAAATCCAAATTATAATCCTTTATCAATTAATAACAGTCATCAGAATGATTTATCAATCGATAAGCATTTATAAACACCTACTAAGTGCCTTTCAATGTGCTAAGCACTAAAGGAAAAAAGGGAAACAAAAATAAAAGCATTAAAAGAACCCAGTCCCTACTCACAAAGTTCATGGTCTAAGGGAAAGGCAAATTCTATACAATGCAGCTTGGTGGATTAGTAGATGGTGTTTTGGACCTGAAGTCATATAGGTTTGGGTTCAAATCTTTCCTCAAACACTATCTATATGACCCTGAGTAGGTTCATTTCTATTTGCCTAGATTCCTTGTTATTAGTCCAAACACTATGGGAGCTCCTTTGGAATTGCCTTCAGAGATTGTTTGACAGCCAATGAGAAAATTAACATCATTGGTTTTTCACTCCTAACCTATGACCCTGAATGGTACTGACTCCACTGGTTCTTGATCATTAACAAGTGCTTTGCTTTCACTATCAAAGGGCAATGATTTGCTGCCACTTCTTTAAAAGAATGTTATTTGAGCTCTAAAGTCAATTTTTATCATGATTTGTATATGAATTTTTAATATAAATTAAAATTAATGTAATCCTTTCCTGAATACTTGGAGAATTTCTAAGCAATGCCCTATAAAGTAAGTCATTAAGTATTCTACAATCCAAAATCCTTCTCCCCTTGGATTTAGTCCATCTATATGCTAGAGCACCCCTGTCCTTCAAATGTCTTAGTAGCTTCAAAGATGAATGTTCTATGACTTGAAGAACTGGATCTCTCCTGGATGTAAAGATCTATGAATTTATCCTACAGAAGAATATTCTAGCTTGGTTATTGTCAAGATTAGGTACAAACCTGTGTATGTTTGTCAAGAGGCACACATTTTAAGAGTTAAAAGAGGGAGGTCTATTCTACCCTGGGGTACTAACTATGTGACTAGTCTGCATGTTCAAGCAAGCACATGTTTTATATAAGAAAGCCTATTATATCAATAAAGGTTCACACAGATTTTTTACCTCCTCATAGCTACTGAATTCTCTTAATAGGGATTTGGCATCCTAGTAGTTATCCCAAAATGCATCTAAGACAATGACCTCATTACATAAAGTATATTGTTCCACCCCCACCCCCCCCACTAGGTTGTTTTTTAAATTACCTTTTGTGTAACAATTGTTAGATGCCATATAGTTGTTAAGGAGTTCAATTTCCCATGCTTAATTTTGATTTATAACTATTGAAATTAAATCAGGCATTTCTATTGCTTAAAAGAGTGGCTTTGATTTTTTGTATGTAGTACAAAGGTTATTTGCCAAGATACTGTGTCAGTAACATTTCAATTTGTGTAAAGAAAAACAAGAGAGGCAGCTTAATACACTGTAATGCTATAAGCTCTAGATTTGAGGTTGGAAGACCTGGGTATGAGTTTTGACTCTCCCTCTTATTAGTTGAGTGGTCTTAGACAAGTCACTTAATCTCTATCAGACACATCACACTTAAAATGGATATATAATATATACTCTACCTACCTACCTGAATTATTCTGAGAATGAAATATGGTAAGACACTTCAGAAAAGGTCAAGGGAAATGCAATTTGCATGTTTAGTTTTCAGTTTGGACCTGTGATTTCATTGGTAAAAACTCTCAGGTGAGGAAACTTGCTCTATCAATGTCCTGTGTATTTGTTCTGTAATTTTAATCTTAGACATTTTCCTAAGATATTGAGAGATTGATTCTCAACCCTGAATCCAGGGTCATACTCATCAATATGTGCCAGACTTGGGACTTGATCCTAGGTTTTTCTGACTCCAAACCTTCCTCATCTCTCCTCTATGAGACACTGTCCCTACCTTTATATACATATAAATATAAATCTACATTATCTATCTATCTATCTATCTATCTATCTATGTATCTTGATATGCAGAAGTTCCCAGAACATATAGGAGTGTTAGAAGCAAAGACAATCTTCCTGGGAAGATTGGTTTCTGTACTAGGAATATGACATTTCATCAGCAATTTAACCTTTTCATTGAACCCAGATGACTTGCAAAGAGAGACTGAGGCTGGTCACTTTGAACAGTCCTGCCTCACTTAAATCCAATTCACTTCAAGTCACAACATCACTTTCCGTATGTAGTGGTCCTCTTCAAGAATTAAAGACAAATAACAATTAACAATCAGTTACAAGCAGTAACTGGCCCATTGGGGAGTTCAACTGGCCTGTTACAGTTGAGACATGCAGTTCCTTCTTTCTTTCCTTCCTTCCTTCCTTCCTTACCTCCTTCCTTCTTTCCTTCCTTCCCTCCTTTCTTCCTTGCTTCTTTCCTTCCTTCCTTCTTTTCTTCCTTCCTTCCTTCCTTCCCTCCTCCCTCCTTCCTTCCTTCTTTCTTTCCTTCCTTCCCTCCTCCCTTCCTTCCTTCTTTCTTTCCTTACTTCCTTTCCTTCCTTCCATCCTTCCTTCTTTCTTTCCTTTCTTTCCTTCCTTCCTTCCCTCCCTCCATACTCTCCCATTGTCCACATAGGGAATTATACCCTTATCTGCAGTTGTTCTACCCAACGGAATACAAATTTTGATAACTGACACCTCGCAAGGTATTTTGGGGATTATAGGCTAGATTTCTTTTTTTAAGGATCATGCCATAAACCCAAATCATTCTTGCTCTCGTTGCTTGATTGAGCCAACAATATGTTCCAGCCCAACCCCCACTTGCTCATTGTTTGGGCTCTGATGGCTGAGTGAGTATAAATAGCAATTTTTTCTGTTTTGGGCAGAAACCCTGAGGGTCTTCCCCTTCCAGAATGATTTTTTTTTAATAGATAAAAGAGGCCATTCTTTGTCTCATTTTTTATTTTGCCTTAGTCACTGAATAGGTGTTGCCTCAGAACAACCGAGAACTTGGTAAGTTGTTCTTTGTCCTTCCCTTCCTGAAGAGGACCATGACAGAAGGTGATGCCGTGACTTGCAAGTGAATTGGATTTAAGTGAGGGACAGCTTTAGAAAGTCACCAGCTTCACTTTCTCCTCCAGAGTCATCTGAATCCAGTGGCAAGATTTAGATCAAGACAACTAGAGATGTCCCTGGATGCAGTGGGAGACTTTGGCCTTTTTAAACTCAGGTCTTTCCCAGGTCTCAGTTTGTCTGAGGCAACACACATTCAGCGATTATGGCTAGGTAAGAATTGAGGCAAAGATTGGCCTCTTTCATTTAGTCTAAAAAATCAGTCTGAGAGGGGAAGATCTTCAGGGTTACTGGACAAAATAGAAACAATTGCTATTTATACTCTGAGCCATCAGGGCCCAAACAATGACCAAGTAGGGGTTGGGTTGAGACCTATTGCTGGCCAATAAATGAGAGCCAGAGTGATTACCTGCTCCTTAAGAAAGAAATCGAGTCAGGAAACTCCATGATATCTCAAAAATTGTCAGCAATCAAAATTTACATTGCTTTGGGAAGAGTACCAGCAGGTAAGAGTATGATACCCTCTGTGGACAGAGGGAGAGGAAGGAGAGGAGAAAAGGGAAGCAGAGGGGTGGGAAGGACAAGGGGAAGGGGGAGGAGAAAGGGAAAGAGAAGAGGGAAGGAAAGTCTTTAGCTTAAAAAGACCAAGGTCATCCACTCCATCTAGGGCCATCTCCAGTCATCCTGATCTTTATCTTGCCACTGGACCCAGATTGCTCAGGGGGAGAGAGAGGGAGGCTGGTGACTTTGCATAGCCTTGCCTCACTTAAATCAAATTCACTTACAAGTCATGACATCACCTTCCTGATGTCATGGTCCTTTCCAAGAACCAAAGAACAAATAACAATCCAATAAGTATGGTCAAAGACACCCTGATTACAAAGTAGCTCCAATTTTCACAAAAGAGTTCATGTTGCATTTCATTTCTGTCCCCTCTTCCCTCCACAGACCTTTTATCCTAATTCTCTGGGAGACCTCTTTCATCAAAACCTACTATCATACTACAGAGTAATTATATAATATCAGTGACATTATTCTGTAAAAGACACTTGAATGACACTTAGTAAGACTATATAATTTGTGGGAGATTTTGGGAAGATTACTTTGTTGAAGGGAAGATGGATTGGAGTAAGGAAAGTCTTGAGGCAGGGAAACCAACCAGTAGGCCACTGACAAAGACAATAATGGCATCTGATAGATAGATAATGCAAGAGATAGATAATGTTTTGATGAATACATGATAGGAAATCACTGACTGGGGTCATTGTCAGTACATCAGTAGAAATCATAATGGTACAATGGAAAGCAGATTGGATTTGAAATCAAATAATCTACATTCAAATCTCAAGTCTTAATCTCCCTTTGCCTCAGTTTCTTCCAATGTAAAATAAGTGGTTATATTAGGTGACTTCTGAAGGGCCCCTCCTGCTCTAAATCTATAACCCTATTATTACTATTTCTGCTTCTGTATTTGCTTATCCCATTCCCTAGGACTTGTTCACCAACTCTTGTAGAATGATAATCTTACCAATGATTCTTCCTGGCTTGATTCAAGCCCCATCTCCTTCATGCGGCCTTTTCTCTTCCCTCTAAGTTTAAGAGATTACTCCATCCTTTTGAACTCTTATGGTATTTAAAGTTGGAATGACTCATTTGAAATTTGCCATTTACTTTCTTGAGTAGTTATTTTAACTTTAATACATAAATATCTTTTCAACTAGAAGATGGCTTCTTGCACACATCTCTTACTTATTTGTATCTCCATAGTTTTAATCATAGGACTGTGTTTATAGTAAATTCTCAATAGGTGTTTGTTGAATGAATAAATTAACAAATGAGAACAGGTCAGGTTTTCCTTGTAGATTAACTTTTTTTTAGGTATCTATTTTCAAAATTTTAATAAGAAAATTTCTTTTTAAAGCTGGTTTCCAATAATTTAATTACCTTTTATGGTGAACAAAAGAAGCCAGAAGGAAGAGGGAAAACAAATCATGTTAAACTTTTAATAATGTCAATAAGATTTCTACAAAACCAGTTCCATTGTGAAAGGTAACCAGCACCTGAAATCAGGCTGAGTTTCACATAATTTAGTTGTCAAAGTGATGAAGCATCTAATTTATAGGAAATCAGTATTGACTCAACTGAGTTCTTTTTGCCAGACCAGTGAACAGAGATGCTAGGTGAGTATGGAAAAGGAAGCAAAAATCACAAAGAAAATGACATTCTTGAAGCCAACAATTCATATTTTTTTATAGAATCAAATTTATGGGGCACAAAACAGAATGGAAAAGATCAACCATCATCCAGGTATTCTAAAATTTAAATAATCAGTTCATCTACAACAATTAAACCAAAGATTTTTATGAGTGTTACATTAGTAATAATAAATCAATGTGAAAAAATATTTCTTTGAAATCTTTACCCAGTAAATGAGTGGAAGAAATCAAGATTCTCTCTCTCTCTCTCTCTCTCTCTCTCTCTCTCTATATATATATATATATATATATATATATACACACATATATATGTATATATATACACGCACATACACACATGCATATATGTATATAGACACACATATATATGTATATAGGCACACATATACACATACACGTGCATATACATACATGTGCATGTATATGTATACATGCATGTATTGTATATGTATATGTGTGTGTACACATCTACATATACACATTTGTATTTAAAGGTATGTTTTTTTATTAAAGGAAAACTAAGATGAAAAAAAGTGTCATTTAGTCAAAATAATATTAGACCTCCTTGCTCTTGCTATGTCCCTGGATATCTTTTGAAAAGATCATTGTCTCAATTGTCAGGGAAGGAAGGAGGGAGAAAATGCTAACCTGAAAATAAAATATTTTTTTTTTGGAGGGCAATTGGGGTTAAGTAACTTGCCCAAGGTCACACAGCTAGGTTTTTTTTGTTTGTGTGTGTTAAGTGTCTGAGGCCGCATCCGAACTCAGGTCCTTCTGACACCAGGGCCAGCGCTCTACTCACTGTGCCACCTAGCTGCCCCTAAAATAATTTTTTAAAGAGAAAAATCTCTTCCATTACTTTGTCCAACACATTCAAATGAAAAGGAAAAACAGAGCAAGATGTAGTCCTAGCTGAATGCCTTGGTCTTAGAACTAAATGAGAGAATAATAAAGAAATCATTAAATTGTGGAATAAGTACCCCATGCCCCTCAAAGAATGTATTATTTTGGTCCTTAGTGGGAAGAAAATCAGAATGGCAGAGTGAATAAAGAGTTGGTCTTGGTGTCCTAAAGGCCCAGATTCAAGTCTTAACACTGAGACATTGCATCTTATAACCCTAAGTAAGTCACTTAGTTTCTCTTTCTGGGTGCTAGTCAACTCAGACTGCAAATTGCAAAGCAGTTGCTTATCTGCATTTGCAAAGTAGTTTCCCAAATGGATACATTATACATCCCTTACTACATAATTTAAAAGATGAATACATGCTCTTTTCTCTGTGGTATAATGGAAAAGAACATAGCCTATTGAGTTAAGAGATCTGGGTTTGAATCCTGTTTTTGACGTTTATTACATCTAAGTTTTTTGAAAAAGCACTTAACCTACAGGCACCTCTACTTCTTCATTTGTGAAATCAAGAACTTAGACTAGATGACCTTGGAGGTCCCTTCCAACTTTTGATCTAAGATTGTATCATATTTCTTATACTTCTTTTATGACTCCCAGAAATCCTGGTGCAGTGCATTGCTGGGCCCAGAGTAGGATCAATAAATGGTTTCCGATTTGTCGTGAGTTCTTGCTTATAGAAGATAGCTTTATGAATCGTCTTTATGCATTAAACTGAATCGACAACATCTACCCTGTGGACTAAGGGGTTCTTAACCCTCTTTTGTATTATGGACTCCATTGACATTTTGGTCAAACCTATTGACCCATTCTCAAGGTAATCTTTTTAAATGAATAAAATAAATTATACAGAATTATAAAAGAAACCGAGTATGTTGAAATAGTTATGCAAATATTATTCTTAGGTAGAGAACTAGTAGACCATTATCAAAGGAAAATAGCAGAGGAGCAAAAAAAAATGTTTAGTTCAACAGACTAAGTGAAACACATCAGAAAATGTGCACCATGGGGCGGGCGGCTAGGTGGTGCAGTGAGTAGAGCGTCGGCCCTGCAGTCAGAAGGACCTGAGTTCGGATCTGACCTCAGACACAACACACACAAACAAAAAACCTAGCCGTGTGACCTTGGGCAAGTTACTTAACCCCAATTGCCCTCCAAAAAAAAAAAAGGTAACATGTGCACCATAACAAACTTAAATAGTCCAATTATTTACTTCCAACACCATAGAGCCATACAATGGCTCTTCCTAAGATGCATAAAAGAAACCTTTAGGAATCTGCCTATACCCCCCAAATAGATAGAGGGTTCCTTATGTGCATTGAGGCCACTCTAGTTTCCAGTTCTCAGGTTAGAAAACAAGACTGTGGGGAAAAAAATGTTTTATCTTATTCCTTTCCTTTTTCTTGTTTTTCCTCTAAAATTTGTAAACAGTACAATAATATAATTATATGGTGCACTCATTTCTTATATAAGCTAACTTCTATCTGGAGAACTCACTAAGAAATAAGAATTTTAAAAAAGAACTAGGGTCAGCATGTTTCCTTCTTTATTTGGACAGTCTCCCTATGGCAGCACATAATAGCAAGGATTCATATTTGCTTACTGTCTATTCTATAATTGCTCCCCAATGTTAAAAGCAAACACATGCAAATGTTTTGCAGATCTCTGTGTTATATTTGACTGGCTGTCCGTGTCAAAATGGCTTTCTTTGTTTCTACCAGTTTCTTCCTGTAAGGAAGCATGAAAAATAGCTAAATCTCAAAAGGGGGATGGGGGGGTGAGGCAACAACCTGGTGGTTGACATTTTCAAATGCTTTCCTAAAGCCTGCTATTAAGGTGAAGATTGTTTATTTCATTTAATTGTAAATAAGGTGGATTTTCTTTCAAAACAAGGTAGTGATCACAGCTAAGTCTTTGCCAAGGACAAATAATTTTAAGAAGGTCTGTCACTGAGTACTGACTACTGTGCAGAAGGAAAAAAAAGAGCATACTTCTTTTAAAACATAAGCAGAAAAAAAGATTCACCTGTCAAAAAACCCAGGAAATGTTTAATAGAGGTAGGTAAGGATTTTCTGCTGGTTGCATCAATGTAGAAATATGGAGTGACTTAAGGGCCATGCACTTCTCTGAATAACCAGATGGGGACTGACTGAAGGGAACAGTTTTATTTGAAAAATTTCATTTTAGGAAGAAAAAAACACATGAGTCAACATCATCTTCAAAGGGCTTGTCTATATGTTATAATAATCATAGCTCCCATTTTTATCCCATTTACTTTACAAAGCATTCTCCCAATAATAGCAATCATTAGTCCCAGTTTGCAGAAAGGGAAACTGAGACCAAGAGATTTTAAGTGATTTTTGAGCCATCTCCTCAATTTGTTGCTTAAACTCTGGCCATTATCTTCATGTCTCTACTACCACAACCTTGGACATCAGCCATGGGACTGTGGCTCTAATAGGTAACATTTTATTTTTATCTCGTCTAGGAACAGGCCTTCATGACATTTCTAGACTACCTCCACATTATAACACAATGCACAAATGCTTCTCCCATTTTCCAGTTCCCCTTAATGTGTTGTCATCCACCATTATAATTTAAGATCCTTTGGGATGATAACCGTCATGCTTGCTTGGATTTGCATCCTTGGCACATAGCATAGTGATTCAAACATAATCAACACTTAATCAATTATGCATGCATATGTGAATGTATGTGTGTATTATTATCTATCTGTCATTATAGAGTTAATAAACATCAAGTCTGAGAAATCACCATGTCCCCTTAACATTCAGCATACCTTTTCCTATCCCTTTGTTTTTCAGTAGTTTCATTTGTGTATGACTCTTTGTGACCCCCTTTGGAATTTTCTTGGCAAAGATACTTAAATGGTTTACTATTACTTTCTTCAGCTCATTTTGCTGATGAGGAAACTGAGGCAGCAAGGTTAAGTCACTTGTTCAGGGTCACACAGCTAGTGTTTGAGGCCAGATTTGAACTCAGGAAGATGAGTCTTCCTAACTCCAGGCCCAGAACTCTGTCCACTATGCCACCTACCTGCCCTTTTACCGTCTCATCTTTTGCCATATTAAAAAATATCAATATGTGCAGATAAGTAGAGGAATTAATGAATAGCTAAATGTCTAGAGAATCACTTAGTATCACAAGTCCATGTATTTTGAAAAGAGACTTATAAAAATGCAGATAATCCAGATAGCTCTAACAGTTTTAAGAAGTATTAAACAAAACAAGGGAGTCCCTAGAAGTTATTTGCAAGAGACAGGGGCTTTTCCAGCTTTGCTTTAATGACTCCCTTGACTTGGAAATGACTTCACCTCTCAGGGCTTTCAGTTTCATGGGGGAAGGGACTACAGGGTCCTCCTAGCCTGACCCCATCTATTTACAGCTGAGGAAAAAAGAGAACAAGGTATTAAGAGTTTTGCCCAAGGTCATGTCGGTAGCAAGTTTCAGAGGCAGCTTTGAACTCAAGTCTTCTGCTGGCAGAATTATTGCTCTTTCTAGTGCCCCAATTGCATTGTCATATGCTAAAGGAAAAAGTATTGACATACATCTATGATGAATGAAACTTTCAAGAGACAGGGTTTCTGGGTAATTAATAATCAATTTATTAATTAGGTTAGGTAGTCAGATGGTAATTAGGTTAGTCAGTGGTTTCTCTTGGTAAACAAAGATGCCAAAGGAAACTCTGAAATAACTTAAATGTCTTCTGAGAAATAACTCCCCTGACAAGGGAAAATCAACCCTGCTTGGTGGTCATTTAATGAACGAGTGAGCTAAAAAGTCTTTAGCATCTCCTGCTGAGACCATGGCTTGGTTGTGAGACTTAGCAGCCTAAAGGGATCTGGGCAAGGGATGCCATTTCCATTGGGACCTTGCCAGGTAGTTTTCTCAGTCCTGAGTTTCTAGCCCTAATCTCTAATGGAGGGACTCAAGGACAGAGGCTTTCTTCTCTCAGGCAAAGGCTTGCCCTAACTGGATTCTGTTTATGCTCTAAACATAGGTCTCCCAGTTGGGTGGGGTCTGGCTGAACTAATGACCACATGCCTTGAAGACTAGGAGAATTTCAGCAGTTAACCATAACTTTGAGAGGTTGATTGACTATAAAGACAACCACACTGATACACCCAGGATGGCGTTAGCACAGCTTCTTAGATCTGCTTTACTAGGAAAGGTAGTTGTTTAAGGGGTCAACAATCTTTTTTAATCACATTCACTAGTTCAGGGGAAAAGTCAGCACCCTGAACTTCAGAGAAAACATAAGCAAAGAAATAAAGACCAAAAGACAGGGCTCTGACTGCCTGAATCAACTATACTCTTTACATACATCCCTACATTGAGAGACCCTTTACATCTGAGCAGTGAGGGAGCTTTGCACATATGGTCACTCAGAATCTTGACCAAGGAATCACAAGATCCTTCTCATAAGCCTGCCCCTAAGGCAAAATACTAACTTAGAGTATATATACACTTCTCAGAGCTAGAAGGTATCACAAACCCTCTTGAATCAGTGCCTAATTAAAAATTAGCAAAATTCTTTCCTACAAGCAAGCCTCCCTTAGGCAAGTTTTCCTTAAAGGGCTCCATGTGATATCTATTAATGAAAGGGGAAGATCTTATATCCCATTAATAATACATTGACCTTTTTCAGGCATTGGGTTTTAACAAAAATAAAAGAAAAATAGTGGATCACAAATTAACAATTTATTATTAATATAGCAGTATAATAATAATTTCTAAGGTTCCTTCAAGTCTTATTGTTCTATGACAATGAATCTAATGATTTCAAAGAGGGGCAGAAAAAATGAATTATGTCATTAGAAATGATTCTGTTTATTATTTATATCTCAAATTACTATAACTATTATATTGGCTCTGAATAATCCTAAATGGTTCCTGCTTATGGCATATACAAATTTGTGACCTTGGACAAGTCACTAAATGTCTGTTCTTTGAATTACTCTCAGTTGTAGAAAGGAGATGATCTGCATTGATTGAGGGAATTTCCTGACCTGGAAGTTCTCTATATCAATGAAATAACATGTCCAGTCCCTAATCCTCTCCTTATTATTATAAGATGTCACTAACAGTTAGATGGTCTCAATCAGAAGAGACCATATTCATATGACTTTACAGTTTACAAACACTATTCCAATAGCGTAAGTGATTTTGTATTCACTGATGTTTTGACTTTCACTATTCCCACTCCTAAGGAAGGAAAGATGCCTTTTAAAAGGTTTCTATTTTATTCTCCAAAAATGACATTGAGTAGTAAACTAGCTATAAATTGCTGACAAGATTTGAAGACACTATGAAAAATTCTATATTCAAATCAGTTTTAAAAAAGAAATTAATTAAAAATCCAGTAGAAAAATAAATAACTTTCTTCAAGTTATTTGATTTGCAGGAAAACACAGGGCTCTATTTACCTAGAAAAATTGTACCTAAAAAGCAAAACAAAACAATTTGGTCTGTTTTAGCCTGATAATTCTCATAGACTCCATGACATGATTTCATTTTTCTTCTTTTTAGTTGGAGAATGAATTGGGATTTTGGTTATGGTTTGTTTTGTTGAAATGTACTTCTTATTTTCTCAAATATTTTCTGCAGGTAAAAAATGGAAAACTTTTAAAATAGAACTTATCACAAAAGTAAACACTATCCAACAACACATTAAAATTGTGAATATCCTATCACGGATTTCCCTATATTAAACAAAAGGCTTAATCAAAATTGCTTTGTGTTATTAAAGCAGTCAGTATAGACATTCATGAAAAGAAAGATTAGATTGGCTGTGTCATGTTAACAAATCATTTAATTCTCAGTATCCTCCAATTCTCAGTATCCTCATCTGTAAAATGAGGGGTTCAGAATAGATTGGGGTTCTTCCCTTTGTGTGTATTATGGACTCATTTGGTATTCCTCTTCTAAAAATAAGAGGAGTGGGGCGGCTAGGTGGCTTAGTGAGTAGAGCACTGGCCCTGGAGTCAGAAGGACCTGAATTAGGTTCCGGCCTCAGACACTTAACACACACAAACAAAAACCTAGCTGTGTGACCTTGGGCAAGTTACTTAACCCCAATTGCCCTCCAAAAAGCAAAAAAATAAAAATAGTAGGAGAAAATTAATAAAATATGTAGGATTAGAAAGGAAATTAATGATACCAAAATATGATTATGAAAATATTTTCAAAATTCATAGATCCCAGATTAAGAACCACTGGACCAACTGATCCCAATAAATGCAATTTAATAAGCATTTTTCTTTCTCTTAACTGTTTGGGTCTTTACACATTAGTTTTAACCTTGAATTTTTCCAGCCCTAAACTTCTAGGATTCCAAAACAGTTTCATAAAACATAAAATGAATATACCACAAATGGAATTTCCATTCTTCTCCAAGAAGAGTTTTCAACCATGAGCCATTATTAATCATTAGCCTGAAGAGTATCTGAGAATGTAGCAAAGCCATAATGACATGCTTGATGGGATTGTGAATTATTTCCAAAATCAAAAAGAGAATCTTCTTTACTTAATACAATAATCTATCATTTTCTTTCCAGTTCTGAGATACACCGGTTTGACAATAGCTGTCTCATCTGTTTAAGGATTATTCACATCTGTATTTTTGTTACATTGTCAACTCACAAGTCTTTTCAGTTTAGGGTGTATTAGAGATTCTAGGTTGAACTGTGATATGCAT
The DNA here is from genome assembly GCA_011680675.1 of Gymnobelideus leadbeateri. NCBI lineage: Eukaryota > Metazoa > Chordata > Mammalia > Diprotodontia > Petauridae > Gymnobelideus > Gymnobelideus leadbeateri. The sequence goes on along the minus strand of WOXC01011559.1, from coordinate 4,977 downwards.
GGACATATAGACAAATAGGTACACAATCGTGCATGTGTATGTGCATGTGCACAAGGAGGTGTGTGTGCGTGAGCATGCACACACACACATGACCTGAAAATATATTTGGATATAGTGGGAAGAGCCTTCAATCTGGAGTCAGAGGACCTTGGTTCAAATATCCCAATAATAGTGGCTCCCTATTGCATTTGAGGTCAAACACATAAAAATTCCATTTGGCTTCTAAAGCACTTCCTTTATAAGTCTGCCCCTTCTTTCCTTTCCAGCCTTCTTATACTTTACACACCTCCATATAATACCAGAATCTAGTTACAGTGTCCTGTTTGTTGTTCCTCATATAATGCACTCCATCTCCTGACTCTCTGTCTCTCATGCCTGGAATTCTCTACCTCTGCTTCTCTATCTCATGCATGGAGTGTTTGGTTTTCTTCAAGTCTCATCTAGAATCCCACCTTCTGAAATCTTTCCAGGTCCCCATTAATGCTTGTACCTCTCCCCTGACCACAATTTGCTTTGCATATAACCTGTCTGGACATAGTTATTTGCATGCTCCTCTACTACCTGCCCCCTCCTCTCATTAGTTATGATCTCCTTGAGGTAAGGGGTTCTTTTTGCCTTGTTTTGTCTCATCGGTGTTTATTACAATTTCTGGGACGTAATAAAAGTTTAATAAACACTTCTTGAACTGATTTCTACCTGAGAGACTTCAGGAAAGACATTAAATATTTCATGGCCTGTTTCCTCATCTTTACTGTAAAAGGATGGGTTGGATTATATAGCCTCTAAGTTTTTGATCCAATACTATGTGGTATGACCTAGCTCTACTTGAGGGAAATACCTTATTATACATCCCTTGGAGAAAAAAAAGAAAGGATCAAAGTGATTTTTAGAAAAATTCTAGCAAAACAAGATATAATCTACCACCTAGACAATTAAAAAGACTTAGTTGACTTAGATTTTCTAAATATTTCCTTGATTTTTCATGTGATTGATCCTGCTGAAATACACTGAGCTAGATTCTCCCCCCAAACCATTTTTCTCATACCAAAGAGAGTGTTTGTTGAGTACTGAAAGGATTAACATTCTTCACTAATAACTAACTAATATGGGCCCCAGGGAAAATAGTAAGCTCTTACACAGCTGACATTTATATAGTATTTTAAGGCTTACAAAGCTCTTTATATACATTATCTCATTTAATGCCCACAACATGAAGATGAGGCAATTGGAGCTGAGAAAAGTCATACAGGAAGTATCTACGTGTCTTGTACAGGATTCAAACTTAGGTCTTTGGGATTTCAAGACCAGCTGTCTATCCGCTACCTGCTAGGGTGGAATTGAGTACCATTTTAATGTCAAAATCACTTCTAACCTTTTGACCTAAGTGGTTCACTTCTCATAAAATATATCCCATAGGCAGTTAAGTGGCAGAGTGAATACACTATTTGACTTGGAGTCAGGAAGAGCAGAGTTTAAATCCTGTTTCAGACATTTACCATGTTCCTGTGCAAGTAACAACCTTTGTCAGCTTCAACTTTCTCATCTGTAAAATGGTTGAAATAATAATTCCTATCCCTAAGGTTGTTGTAAAGATCAAATGAAAGAACACATGTAGAACACTGAAAATCTTAAAAGTGCTATGTAAACACTAGGTGTTGTTGTTATTACATAAGCTAGTTTTCTCAGAGTGTCCTAAACAGATGTGATATAGAAGAAATATATGAATTTATTTTGTTGGGTTTCATCCCCTTTGGGAATTCACCATGCCCAAAATATTTACAAGTAAACACAATGCAGACTTCAGTCAAATATAAACTAAATGCGGTAGATTGGCTAAAGAAGGGTCTGCAATCCAATCAAAATTATATCCGTAAATTCCAAAGCAATGAGTTCTGTGATACATGTGATCTGTACTAATAAATTTCTTTTTCTTTTGTTTAAAGCCCTTGCTCCAGCTAGTTGGCAAAGTGTATAGAGCACTGGCCATGGAGTCAGGAGGACCTGAGTTCAAATCTAGTCTCAGATACTTACTAGCTATGTGATCCTGGGCAAGTCACTCAATTGCCTCCCCCCAACACCACCCCAAAAAAAAGCACTTTTGTTTATTTCCCAGCCCCGTTTGAACCCACCATCACAGAATTTAAAGGGATTTGTCATATTCTATTGTTCTAAGTTCCCCTGCCTCTCTACAGAAAGGATGGAAATGGTATCCATCAATAGTACTCATACCTCAAGAGTAGTTATAACACTTAATCAGAGGTGGGTTGCCTTTTAGTATTATCTTCACTTATATTTTATAATCATTTTGTATATTGCTCTCCTAGTTATAATTTCTCTGTTAATCAATCAATAATTACATAATTAAGTGCCTCCTATGTGCCAGGCACTGTGCTAAGTGTAGAGAATAGAAAGACAAAAGATAACCCCAGCCCCCCAGGAACTCACAATCTAAAATGGGAGACAGCATGCAAACAGCTACTTACAAATAAGCTTTATACAGGACAAATTGGAAGTATTCAACATAAAGAAGGTACTGGAATTAAAAAAGACTGGATAAGGCTTTCAGTAAGAGGTGGAATTGCAGCTGGGACTTGAGGGAAGCCAGGAAGCAGAGATTAGGAGGGAAAGCATTACCAGTGTGGAAGAGAGCCATTTAAAATGTATGGAGTCAAGAGATGTCCTGTTAGTGGGAAAGAAAGCACCTATCACTGAATCAAAGAATATTCTGATCAGCTAACTGATACACTGTATAGTGGAATCAGGAAAACTCAAGTTTCAAATCTAACCTCAGAAACCAGCTGTGTTTGGGGCGGCTAGGTGGCGAAGTGAATGGAGCACCGGCCCTGGAGTCAGGAGGACCTGAGTTCAAATGCGGCCTGAGACACTTAACACTTACTAGCCATGTGACCTTGGGCAAGTCATTTACCACCAAATGCCCTCCCAAAAAAGCAGAGAGAGAGAGAGAGAGACAGAGAGAGAGAGAGAGAGAAATTAGCTGTGTGACTAGTTGGGCAAGTCACTTAACCTCTACCTCAGTTTCCTCACCTGAAAAATGGAGATCAATAGCACCTACTTCCTAGGGTTGTGAGCATCAAATGAGATAATTGTAAAAGTACTTAAGCTGTAAAAAGACTGAAAAACTGTGTGTGTGTGTGTGTGTGTGGGAGGGGGTGGGTATGCTGGGTTATGAAGGGTTCTGTATTGATGAATAGATTCATCTATAATAGGAAGGATGTTTTTCACTTGGTCAGGGTTATGCCCCATTCCTGGATAGGACTTTTTTTAGTACCTCACTCCAAATTCTTAGTTATCCAGCAGCCCTAGCTGTGAAGTTTCCAGGAGGGGTAAAATGTGCCGCCCAAAGGTTTTGCAGAAGATGAACATTGATTTTAGGAGAAACTTGCACACAGTGAGAGAAATGTCAGTCATGTACTTTTTTATTGGAAAACATTATTAAGGATTTGGTTTGATTTAAGGTTGATACTCCAGTGTTTTACTGGCTTTCTGAAGTACATTAAAATGTCACTAGTCTGAGACCAAAAAAATGAGATCACAACTTTGGGAGGCTTCAACAACCACACAGTGTGATTGATATCAAGATACTGCTCCAATATTCTAAATTTCCAAAGGCCGAAGGGAATTCTGGTAACTATGGAGTATGGCTGCCTTTTTTAGCAACACCTGTTGTTGAAAGGAAAGGTGAAACGAAACAGCTTCCATCTTCCATTCCTTCTGCTGTTCCCTGCCAAGTCACAAGAGTTAAAGAACACATCTCAACTTTCCAAAAGCAACCTGGACCATTTTTCCTTGAAAGAGGGAGTTCAGAATATCTCAGGCTAGAGAGATGTTGCTTTAAAACATGCTTTAGACCCATGTGCAGAGTTATCAAGTGCCTTCCAAATGATTGAAGATCCTATTTCTCATATCAATGACCTAGAAGTTTTTGTTTCACGTCCATGGTATTTCTTTGAAGAAGAGGAAGTACCAACACTCACATCTTGGCTTGGCTTCTCTTTGATCTCCTCCACTTTTCTCTACTGCCTTTGGGAGAGAAGGTATTATTTCTGAGGCTGTTAAATGGTGACAGATTAAGTGATGGCCATCCTTTGAATTTTGGTGGCAGGACAAAAGACTTCCTAGTCATTTGAATCAGAACCCATTAAGACCCTTGCACATTTACAAAATTTCTTAGAGATTTGATGCTGGATGTCTCCCAAGCTAGTTAAAAGTGATTTTGGAGGAAAGCTACAGTACTTGGTGTTGTTTGTAGGAACGCAGGAGATGGATGCTTGGATCTAGTAGATTTTTTTAAGGGGGTAACAATGCCCATTTCACCTTCTGCAAAGAAATTAGGAGTTATCTTGGATTTTTAGGTTTCTTTTGACAAACATGTTGAAAGTTCAATCAAACAGTTTTTTATTTTTTGAGAAATATAGCTGAAATCTAGCCTCCTGTATCCTAGCAAGATGCTGGGGCATTTCATCCTACCCAGACTGATCTACACAACAGCATGCCATTCTTCAGGACTCTGTCAACATCCTTCATTTAGAATAATGTGACTGGTCCCAAAAGAGACAATGGCAATGAGCTCTGAGTCCTTGTAGAGCAAAGGACATCCATCCAGCTTGAAAAATGTTCTCCTTTTCATTTTTTCCTTCATTTTTATAAGATCTGAGCATCAGAGCTGTCAGGGACTTCAGAGGTAATCTAATCCACATTTCCTCAGTAATTTACATATGAGGAAACTGAGATCCAAAGAGGTCACATTGTTTCCCAAGATTGCACAGCTAGTACAGTACATGAAAAAGGCAGAAACTGAATCCAGGTCTTTACTTTCATCCAAAATTCAAATGGTCGACAGAAACTGTTCTTTCATATGTTTTCATGCACAATATCACAGCATGAAAGCTAACAGAAGAGTACCTCTTTCCAATCACTCTAATAGCATTCCCAAACAAAAAAAGTTTGGATCAGGGC